>OY757023.1:17100499-18300499 GCA_963580285.1 Lucinisca nassula
CTGCTCGACTTCGCTGATTCTTTTTGCCTCAGATTCACTAGCATCTCTCCTAACGTGGCCTCGCCAGTTGACTCGGTCCTGTGCTATTTGATCCCATGACTCCGTAGGTATGTTGAAGTCCTTGAGGCAAGCTTTGAGGGTGTTTTGTATCTCTTCTTCTGACCACCATGGGAACGTTTGCCCATTTTTCGTTCGCCATAGAGTGTTTTTTTGGCAAACGTTCCTTAGGCATCCTGGTAACATGATCTGTTCATCTTAACTGTGCCAGTTTCAGAAGAGAATGTATGCTCTGCACACTGCCCTTTTCAAGACTTCTGTGTCTGGAATTCTGTCTTACCACTTAATCTTTAAAAGTTTTCTAGGACAGCTTGTATGGAAGTTGTCCAATCTTTTGGCGTGCCGATCGTAAACTGTCCATGTTTCGCATGCATATGATTGTGTTGGCAGCACCACAGCTCTGTAGACTTTCAACTTTGTGTCAAGCCGCATTTCACTTCGATCCCAAACACTGCCACGTTGTCGGACAGCATTGACTCTATTTGTGACAGGGAATGGATGAGAAAACCCACTGTTATTTTTGGTCCGAGCAAGCATACCATCGTGAAACTGCCTTACCACTGTTATGAGCTTGGTCGGACAGTAAAACTTTGCCGTAATTTCCCAAAGATCCTCACGACTGACTGTGTCAAATGCTATGGTGAGGTCAACAAAAATCACGTGGCTGTCCCCGCTATTTTTCTTGAAGCTGTCTTGCTTTGAAGATCACGTCAATTGTTCCTCTGTCGCTTCTGAACCCGCACCGGCTTTCTGGTGTTCATTCAGTCGGTTAGGTTGAACGCTTGCAAGAACCTTCCCAACAATTGAAAATAAACTGACGCCACGATAAGTGTCAAACAACTGAGGATTCCCTTTTCGTTTGAATAGGTGGATAAATTGATTCATTCTAGAATTCTTGATGGATGGCTTCTTTTCTCCACATAGTCATTTTGTTTGCAACTGGAGTACCTCCTGCTTTATAGATCTCAGCAGATATTGCATCTGATCCTGGAGCCTTGCCGGATCGCTTTCACTGTTTCAGAGACGGTTGGGAATTCGTCATGCAGCAGCTAACATTCCACCTGTGGGTAGTCTACATCGGTTGATAGCGTCATCATTGATAGAGGATAGCCGATTAAGAACACTATCAATGTGCTTTGCTCATCTTTTCAACATTACGAAAACATACCTAAACAAATACACTGTGAATTTTACCAACAAGAAACGAACATTTTAGACGAAGATTTGTGATATTTTTCTTATGTCTTCTCAAAATATAGATTGCGGATACTCGTTAGGACCGCCTCATCGAGGCGGTTCTAAAGAGTACCCACAATCTATATTTTAGAGCAGGAATAAGAAAAATAAGGTTTACCCCTGTAAATCCCAGTTTACTATATAAAAGTGGGGTTCAAGGGGGTCAAATTATATAGGCGCGTTTTCGTGCTGAGATAGCCTCTGTCAGTCAGAAGACTAGTTCCATCTGCACTGAGAAGAGGGGCGGTTCCTGAGCTCTTCGGGACCATAAACTGTCTTCAGTGCATCAAAGCAATTATTCATATCATTTCTATCTGCAAAGGACCGGATTTCCTCAGCCTTACTGCTCATCCGGAGTCTTGCATATGTCTGGGCCTAGTCAGGACTGTCTTGCATATATGTGAATATGCGCATGGAGCAAAAGAAAACCAACAGTTAGACTCCGATGGGCCCGACCAGAGACAGAGCATCAGGCACCACACTACATTACCTAAAATTAAATTCTCTCTAAATCTCAGTAAGCCTTTATGCTGGAACCGGAATAGAATCTGAGGCCTGACCCACCGGCGTGCAATTAAAGAGGGAAGGAAAGTTGTCAACCGTAGTCGACTTATTTTGATAGGAGCCGAATTTGGACCTTAACTGACATGAGTCTTATAAAAAGTCAAGCAACCAAAATAAATAAAGAAACCATGAAGAGGGAATAAATAACAAAGAAATAAGGAAAACGAATAAGGAGTAAGGAAAACGAATGAAGAATAAGGATTTAAATGTTTTTTGTTTGTTTTTTGTTTGCAGTTTGCTGAAAACGGTCAATCGAATTTCAAAACGAAAACAGCGGGTTGTCACAGAAGGTCTAACCATGTGTTCATATCAGTTTTCCGAGGGTCGTTCATTATTTAACTGTCCAAACCTAGTAACTGACCCGTGGCAAGTACACACTTTTCACATATTATACATTGAAATGTATAATACATGGTTACATAAAACTTTATCGGTCAGTCTAGTATTGGTAGTCCTCGCACATGACAGAGATCAGTGTTGCTGAATTTTCTTCACAAATTGAGCAGTGATTAGATACCTGGGACCAGTTGTTCAAAGCATCGTTAGCTTAACGAGCTCATTAGTGGTCAAATTGTTAACTCTTCTAGCAAGTACAATAAAGTAAATTTTGGTATTTTTGCTGCAAAAAATGTGAGCAGCTCACATTTTTTTCAGCAAAAATTTCAGCATATTTGCCATATTTAATGATCAAAGTTTTAACGATACGTTAACTAACGACGTCGTTAGTTTTGAACAACTGGCCCCAGGGCTTGAAAAAGGAGACAAACCAGGAAATTTATGAGGAGCTGTGTGAAGTTTATGGAAAGACTGCTTCTTCATAATTTGGTGGGTGATTTTAAACGTGGTCGGGGAACGCTGGAAGACGAGCACAGCAGTGGAAGATCTGTTAACGCTACTGATGACGTCACTAGTGGGATTGTAGGGGAACTAGTAAAACGAGACAGGCGAATGAAAGTTTCAGAAATGGCTAGAAGACTGAAGATTTCTTAGGGTAGCGTTTTTTTTACCATTTTACATGAAGACCTGTGCTCGAGGAAGGTTTCAGCGCGTTGGGTGCCAAAATGCCTCAGTAACGAACAACGAGCTGTTCGAGTGTCCATGATTGAGTCACTTTTGGAAAGATATTGTTCTGATCCGGAAGACGTTCATGAAAGACTTGTTACCTGGGACGAGACTTGGTACCATCACTATGATCCTCAGACTTAACAGCAGAGTAAACAATGCACTGGTTCACCGCACCCAAAGAAATAAAAATCCGCCTTCAGTTGGCAAGGTCATGACAACTGTGTTTTGGGATAACATCACGAAAACAAGCCTATATAATTTTGACCCCCTTGAACCCCACTTTCATATAGTAAAACCGGGGTTTACAGAGGTAAACATTATTTTTCTTATTTCTGCTCTAACATATAGAGTGTGGGTACTCGTTAGAACCGCCTCAATACCCACAATTTATATTTTGAGCAGAAATAAGAAAATTATCACAATTTTTCATCTTAAAATGTTCATTTTTTTGTTCGACGATAAAGGTTACAATGTATTTGTATAGGTGTGTTTTCGTAATGGCAAGAGGTTCTGTAGTTGGACCATTTACCTCGTGGAAAGGCTATTAATGGGGACTATTATGCTAATATTTTGCACCAATTGCGTGCAGCTATGGAAAAGGCGCGACAAAATTACAAAACGTGTGCTTTTGCAACATGAGAATGCTAGAGTCCATACTTGCAAAGTTTCGGTGGACTCAGTGAAGCGGAACAGTTTCAAATCCTTACCCAATTCACCCTTTTCTCCTGATCTGGCACCGTGTGGTTACTTTTTTGTTTCCGAACTAGATGAAAGAATTGCGTTGACGTCACTTCCGGTCAGATGAAGAGTTTAAGGCAGCAGTTGGAGGGTTGATTGACTCTAAAGACCCTGACTTTCAGCCTCGGAACATCGATGGAGGAAGTGCATATTGCTGCAGGGTGACTATGTGGAAAAAGAAGTCAAAGGTGACTCTTAGTAGGTAAAGCAAGATACTTATTGAACGACCCTCGTATCATATAATGTCGCTATTATTTAGTGGATAACGTAAATTGTCATAAAATAATATAACAACGTGCAGGTGTGGTAATAAAAATGATGGCATGGCCAGACATGTAATAACACATAGCGACTAACACGTAACGTCCTGACGCCATCCGTGACACCTTGATTTCTTCGACAATAAAACCGATTTAAAAGCGCTATATGATAAACAGCATATTACACTCGTGGTCATTTCATATATAAATTTATGGAACGAGCCTCTAGCCAGAGGCTCGTTTAATAAATTCATATGGAATGACCACGAGTGCATGATCCTCTATTAATAACGTGACGTCATCGACTAATTAACAGCGACGTTATCTGATTTTTTTTCTTGAACACGAGATAATATCATTACGCGATCTACTGTATGAAGTATCTTGATGTATTTTTGGCTACAGGATGAGTTTAAAGCAGTTTTAATCCGAGTGAATTACATTACCGTGCAATATCGTTTACTATTGGGCGGTTCCATTGGACTGCCATTTGTCTATATAACATAAGCATTTTTGGAATCCATTTGTAAAGCTTGGCATATCCAAAACACTGACCGTTCCAAAGCGGTTCATCTGTCGTGGTTTATTTTTGTTATTGCGTGTCTTTGAGTGTGTGTTGTGTCATAGTCAGTGTTTTGGTTCCATCTGGGTTGTAGTTTTTGTCGAGTGTTTGTTGCTAGTTCTAGGATTTGCGTATAGCAACGTTTCTGTAACGTATTATGCGTGTACTGTACTGTCCTCGCGTTTATAGTAATGTAGGTTCGGTTTGGTGCTCATTTACCTTACCTGTGTAATAAAGCTTAAGCCTAGGGCATCTAACATGCATGCGCACAAGTTATGCTTCACTGCACTTGCCATTTACGCTTAAAACTGATAAGGTGTATACTTATCCAGTTAGCTTTATTTGGATATACGTTAATATATTTTTCATATATTATATGTTACAGGGATGTGCATTTTTGTATTTTTATGTACTTTATCTATTTTGAAAAGGTATGCTTGAATTTCAAAGTTTAGCAACTTAAAACATAGATTGTTGCTTGAAGTTTGTGTCATGTGTTTTGTCCAGAAACTGCAAGGCATTTCAGACAGGTTAAATCCGCACCTTAAAATGTAGTATGCTTTGTTTAATGGTTTTATCTATAATGAATCATAATTAATATTCATATTTTCATAAGTAATGTGTTATCTGTAATTAATTGCACTTGCCATTTACGCTTAAAACTGATAAGGTGTATACTTATCCAGTTAGCTTTATTTGGATATACGTTAATATATTTTTCATATATTATATGTTACAGGTATGTGCATTTTTGTATTTTTATGTACTTTATCTATTTTGAAAAGGTATGCTTGAATTTCAAAGTTTAGCAACTTAAAACATAGATTGTTGCTTGAAGTTAAAAATACTGGCCACCAATTATGTCACCGGTACGTGAGTCCGTCCTTTAGGTAATAAATAACGCACACCAAGACAGGGATGATGATGAAATGATGATTTAATGAAGGGCTCACATCTCAAATAGCTGGCATCGTCATCTGTAACATATAATATATGAAAAATATATTAACGTATATCCAAATAAAGCTAACTGGATAAGTATACACCTTATCAGTTTTAAGCGTAAATGGCAAGTGCAATTAATTACAGATAACACATTACTTATGAAAATATGAATATTAATTATGATTCATTATAGATAAAACCATTAAACAAAGCATACTACATTTTAAGGTGCGGATTTAACCTGTCTGAAATGCCTTGCAGTTTCTGGACAAAACACATGACACAAACTTCAAGCAACAATCTATGTTTTAAGTTGCTAAACTTTGAAATTCAAGCATACCTTTTCAAAATAGATAAAGTACATAAAAATACAAAAATGCACATACCTGTAACATATAATATATGAAAAATATATTAACGTATATCCAAATAAAGCTAACTGGATAAGTATACACCTTATCAGTTTTAAGCGTAAATGGCAAGTGCAATTAATTACAGATAACACATTACTTATGAAAATATGAATATTAATTATGATTCATTATAGATAAAACCATTAAACAAAGCATACTACATTTTAAGGTGCGGATTTAACCTGTCTGAAATGCCTTGCAGTTTCTGGACAAAACACATGACACAAACTTCAAGCAACAATCTATGTTTTAAGTTGCTAAACTTTGAAATTCAAGCATACCTTTTCAAAATAGATAAAGTACATAAAAATACAAAAATGCACATACCTGTAACATATAATATATGAAAAATATATTAACGTATATCCAAATAAAGCTAACTGGATAAGTATACACCTTATCAGTTTTAAGCGTAAATGGCAAGTGCAGTGAAGCATAACTTGTGCGCATGCATGTTAGATGCCCTAGGCTTAAGCTTTATTACACAGGTAAGGTAAATGAGCACCAAACCGAACCTACATTACTATAAACGCGAGGACAGTACAGTACACGCATAATACGTTACAGAAACGTTGCTATACGCAAATCCTAGAACTAGCAACAAACACTCGACAAAAACTACAACCCAGATGGAACCAAAACACTGACTATGACAGTATCGCTTATTTTATTTTGCTTTGGATAGCCAATTGGCCATTTTGTAGGAAAGTAACTGTCTTTTTGGCTTTCCGTTAGTGATGTTTCCATTATATAATGCGGCTCTTACACTGTCACGTCTTTGACCACGATTGTCCACGACTGTCCACGACCAATGGGGACCATGAAAATCGTGGCAAATCGGGGCATACACGGTTCCGATTTCAATACCCTACGAATACTCACGACATTGCTACGACACTTCTACGAACAATCACGATTGCTGTACGATAATGGAGCCGATTTACAACGATCCTCCACGATCGACCACGATGTCTTACGATCCTCTAGGATTCTTCTACGACTGCACCACGATTGCTTCCAAATATCAGACGATCATACACGATTTATCACGATCCCTGCCAGACTGCTCTACGACCAAGGCCGAATTGGCACGATGATCAAAGACTCAGTACGATCATGGATGATTCGATACGATTTACTCACGATTAACCAAGACTTCTCCCGATTCGTCAGGATTTATAACGATCTGGGTATATAAAAATGTTCATCAAATGCACAGAGTCATTCGTCGGGATAAATCGTGCTAGCGTCGTCATCAATCGTAGTGCATGCCTGGTGAATCTTGCATTGTCGTGCGCAGTCGTCGTGATATCGAAGTAGATCGTACGGTAGTCCCAACGGAATCGTAGAGGCGTCGTAGATGATCTTGTCTCGTCGTAGCTCAATCGTGGTAGAATTCAGTCACGATTATTCACGATTGACCACGATTACCACGACGACGGCTCTACGATTTGAAAAATGATGCCGACTCGTCACGAATGTTTTGAACATGTCCAAAACAGTCGTGGTCACTCCCGAACTATCACGATCAACCACGATTCCTCAAGATCTCTGCCGACTTCTCTACGACGTTGTTCACGATTTACCACGATTTAAAAAAATCGTGGTGAGTCGTGGCCAAAATCGTGACAGTGTAAGAGCCCCTTTTGTAGGGTCTAGTTGTTTCATGTTTGTGTTTCTATCCCTTGGTGTCTCTGATGGGAGCTGTCTGTTAATTGTATCGATTCCTGATCATTGCCTTCACTTCTATTTTACAAAGAACCTCGGTTAATGTGTTCATTATATGTATTGTGTTTACATACTATTAAAGTAATAATCAAAGGCTTGAGAAGCCTCAAAGTCTGTGAATTACAGGGCATTTGATCCGGATCTACACTATTTGCCAGTGTCCAACATTTGTTTGAGAAGAAACACAACGTATTATAGCGGTTAACATATAACATTTGAAATTATTATCTGATTTTCGTCTAAGATGTCTTTTTGACAAACCGTTGCAGGAATGATTCTGAACTGTTACATTTATTTCTGCTTCTAACATGCATTCTTTTACAGCTCAAACACTGAGATTTTTCTGGTGATGGTTTTATGTCTGCTTCAAACATCGATTGTAGGTGCTCATTAGAACTGCGTCAACGAAGATGTTCGAACGAGTACCCACAATCATTGTTTCAGAAAAGAAATAAGAAAAATAATGTATGCCCTGCAGACCCTAATTTTCTCTAAAAAAATAAAATGATATATGGGGTGTTCATTACATAGGCTTCTTGACCGTATGGGTCTTAAAATGTTTGCTCTTGTAAAAAAAAAAAGAATAATACAAGATTACGTTTATAAAGCAATTATAGGCTGCCAGATTTAATCAAATTATCGGGTCATTCAGGCTGATAAAGAATTTTCTCTTTCAGCAGACGTCTTTTTCTAAAAATAACACAGCTGTGTTGATAGCAGAATTTACTATTACGAATGGTTTCGTGACCTATAATCTTTAATTAGGCAGGGGGGAGGATTACAGTAAAAACAGACTAATAAACTGCAGGCACTACATCTTAAGTAGTAATAAGGCGGAAGCAACTCCGATCATCGGGCCACAGCTGGAGTCTGAGAATTCACAAAAGTGAATTCACCGACTAATAATGATTGAAAAATGTTTTTTTTTTTTCTGGATCGGGAAGAATCATATCGCTTTAGAAAAAAACTGTTCATTGACCTATTATACATGTATTTTATGGATTGGTTAATAAAAAATATTTCATGACAGCTTGGAGAAAAGTCAAAACCATTACTCCTCGGCACTGTGGACGACATGATGCACTATTTTTCGAGGCCAAATAGTGCATCAGGTCGTCCAGAGCACCTTGGGGGCAAAAGTTTAGACTATACTCCAAACGGCCGTGAAATAACCGTATATTATTACCCAATCTACTATATGAAGTGCCATTCTGTATTTATGGCTATGGAATGAGTTTTAACCAGGTTTAATTTGGGTGAACTGTATCACTGACCAATATTTTTACTATTGGACGGTCATTTGTCAATATAACGTATGCATTTGTTTGTTTTTAATCCATCTGTGAAGCTTGGTATATCCAAAACAGTGTTATAAAGAACCAAGTTGAAACACGGATTATGTGTTCTTTATATGCTTTGTGCTTACATGCCATACACATGATAAAAGTAATACTAATGATTGAAAAGTGTTTTTTCCTTGATCTGAAAGTATCATATGTCTTTAAAAACTATTCTTTGATTTCTTATATATTGTATTCGATGGACTGGGTAATAAAACAGTTATTTCATGTCTGCTTGTAGAATAGTCAAAACCATTGCCCTCGGTACTATGGACGACCTGATCGGCCTTCGGCCTCGGGCAGTAGTGCATCAGGTCGTCCACAGCACCTCGGGGCAATAGTTATGACTATACTCCACCCGTATAATATCCGACATTTTCCCAGGGAATAGAAAGTCGTTCACCCGCCATTCTTATCTCACCATCCTCATCCTCCCACACCACCCTGTTGTGACTGCTTGCAACGCACGTTAGTAAAGTGATTGCAACACAGTTGCAGTTACCATAATCCGTGCATGTAACATTCCTGGAAAGTAAATACAAACTATAGGTAGTTTTGCACTAAATACTGGAGGCCCTGGGTTATATCACTTTGGTACAGAGCTTTTAGTTGCAGTCTAAATACCAAACAGGCTTGACCCATCTTCTTTCTTATGAATGTTTTCATTGCTCTTAAAGGAACTCATTTTTGATTTTTATTTCCATTGGATAAATAACCACGTTTCATTTCAATGTGAGAAGAGGATAGTTAAAAGGAATAAATGATGTGTATTTTGTAATTATGTCTTTAAAATTATGTTTTTAATTTATTTTAAGTTAATACTTTGATTTGCGGCTCTTTCAATATTATATTACTTCAATCGAGCAGGAGGGTGAAAACCGAAGTAACCATCAACTTAGTCATTATTCACATTTCCATTTTACAGTGCATATATATTTTCACAAAAATGCAACGATAAATTTACTCTTGTACTTAGTTATGGCCGCCATTGCTAAAACACACACATGCACTTCATAAAGCTCAAGTAAAACACAGGTGGCAATGGGGCGGAGGTGGAGTGTGATGGGGTCAGATGAAGGTATCATGTTACCTCATGTTACCTCCTACGTCGCTAGGGTGACAAACCGATATTGGCTTACAGTTAGGCAAGCAGGTAAGGGTAGAGATTCGATGTGACTACAGACTTTGTCCGCAGCTGTTTCGTGACTTAAGTATGCTAGGTGTAAGTCACTGATGGTTAAGGTTATGATAGGGTTAGGAGTATGTCACTGATGGTTAAGTTATGTTAGGGTTAGGAGTAGGTCACTGATGGTTAAGGTTATGTTAGGGTTAGGAGTATTTCGCTGATGGTTAGGGTTATGTTAGGGTTAGGAGTATGTCACTGATGGTTAGGGTTATGTTAGGGTTAGGAGTATGTCACTGATGGTTAGGGTTATGTTAGGGTAAGAAGTATGTCTCTGGTGGTTAAGGTTATGTTAGGGGTGAAGTATGTCACTGATGGTTAGGGTTATGTTAGGGTAAGAAGTATGTCTCTGATGGTTAAGGTTATGTTAGGGTTAGGAGTATGTCACTGATGGTTAGGGTTATTTTAGGGTAAGAAGTATGTTTTTAATGGTTAAGGTTATGTTAGGGGTAGGAGTATGTCACTGATGGTTAAGGTTATGTTAGGGTTAGGAGTATTTCACTAATGGTTAGGGTTATGTTAGGGTAAGAAGTATGTCTCTGATGGTTAAGGTTATGTTAGGGTTAGGAGTATGTCTCTGATGGTTAGGCTTATGTTAGGGTAAGAATTATGTCTCTGATGGTTAAGGTTATGTTAGGGTTAGGAGTATGTCACTGATGGTTAGGGTTATGTTAGGTTAAGAAGTATGTCTCTGATGGTTTAGGTTATGTTAGGGGTAGAAGTATGTCTCTGGTGGTTAGGGTTATGTTAGGGTTAGGGGTATGTCACTGATGGTTAAGGTTATGTTAAGGTTAGGAGAATGTCACTGATGGTTAAGGTTATGTTAGGGTAAGAAGTATGTCTCTGATGGTCAAGGTTATGTAGGGTTAGGAGTAGGTCACTGATGGTTAGGGTTATGTAAGGGTTAGGAGTAGGTCTCTGATGGTAAGGGTTATGTAGGGTTACGAGTAGGTCACTGATGGTTAGGTTAATGTTAGGGTTAGGAGTATGCCACTGATGGTTAGGGTTAGGTTACGTTTATATTAGATAAGCCAGGTCATAAGGGTTTAGGTAGGCATCACAAAACACGCCAATATAATTTTAATCCCCTTAAACCCCACTTTTACATAGTAAAACTGGGGTTTACAGGGGTATACATTATTGTTCTTACTTTTGCTAAAGCAAATAGGTTGTGGGTACTTGTTAGAGGCGATTCTAACAACTGCCCACAATCTAAGTTTTGAGCAAAAATGTGAATAATATAAGAATTTTTATCTGAAATATTTCATTTTTGGTGGAAATTGGTTTCCAATATATTTGAATATACGTGTATATTTCGTTATGGGTAATTCTTAGAAGTGGCGGACATATTCTATATCGCTTCGTTATTTCTTCTTTTTCTACACGGCCGTTCATTTTTCTCTTTCTCCCCTATCTTTCCATCATCTCATCTACTGTCTTGCTCATTTCGTTTCTCCCTTTCTCTTTGAGACGACAAAAATGACCCACAAGTGCTGACATGTCGTTAAACGTCAGCACAATCAGTCATTCCTGTAAACAGACATAAAACAATGTGAACTGGAACTTATTCGCCTGCGTAATTTTTAGCCTTATGCTTAAATAACTGTTGGTGGCGGTCAATGAATAATCAGTTATGGCCAGATACACCATGCTGAAAAGACGTGTGAGCCTCTTTTTTTCACAAGGGCGAGGATTGTGGCCACGTAAAGTCGATTAAACCCCCCACCCCCCACACACACGCCAGTGAAATACGAGTACTTTTCACTGGTTCTTCTGTCGCGGTTTATTTTTGTCATAGTTAGTCTCTGAACGTATGTATCGCTTATAAGAGTATATTTTTGTTTGGATAGCCAGTTGGCCATTTTGTGGGAAAGTATCTGTCCTATAGTGATGTTTCCATTAGGGTCTAGTTATTTCATAATCGTGTTTCTTTCCTTTTGGTGTCTCTGATGGGAGATGTGGGTTAATTGTATCGATTCCTGGTTATTGCTTTCAGAGCAACTCCAATCTATGTTTGGAGTAGAAATATGAAACAATATTTAAAAATAAAATCTGAAAAAAATGATACTTCTAGAGATAGGAAAGACGCATCTCCTTTAAAAGAAGAGGGCCAACGTCGGACCGACAGCCCGACGTTGGCCCGACATTCTTTGCTAGCTGAGAATTTAAAGATAAACCGACAGCCCGACGTTGGCCCGACATTCTTTCCTAGCTGAGAATTTAAAGATAAACCGACAGCCCGACGTTGGCCCGACATTCTTTCCTAGCTGAGAATTTAAAGATAAACCGACAGCCCGACGTTGGCCCGACATTCTTTCCTAGCTGAGAATTTAAAGATAAACCGACAGCCCGACGTTGGCCCGACATTCTTTGCTAGCTGAGAATTTAAAGATAAACCGACAGCCCGACGTTGGCCCGACATTCTTTCCTAGCTGAGAATTTAAAGATAAACCGACAGCCCGACGTTGGCCCGACATTCTTTGCTAGCTGAGAATTTAAAGATAAACCGACAGCCCGACGTTGGCCCGACAATCTTTCCTAGCTGAGAATTTAAAGATAAACCGACAGCCCGACGTTGGCCCGACATTCTTTCCTAGCTGAGAATTTAAAGATAAACCGACAGCCCGACGTTGGCCCGACATTCTTTGCTAGCTGAGAATTTAAAGATAAACCGACAGCCCGACGTTGGCCCGACATTCTTTCCTAGCTGAGAATTTAAAGATAAACCGACAGCCCGACGTTGGCCCGACATTCTTTCCTAGCTGAGAATTTAAAGATAAACCGACAGCCCGACGTTGGCCCGACATTCTTTCCTAGCTGAGAATTTAAAGATAAACCGACAGCCCGACGTTGGCCCGACATTCTTTCCTAGCTGAGAATTTAAAGATAAACCGACAGCCCGACGTTGGCCCGACATTCTTTCCTAGCTGAGAATTTAAAGATAAACCGACAGCCCGACGTTGGCCCGACATTCTTTCCTAGCTGAAAATTTAAAGATAAACCGACAGCCCGACGTTGGCCCGACATTCTTTGCTAGCTGAGAATTTCTCCGTAAAAAGATAGATTTTTTTTCTTTTTTGCTAAATTCCAAATTTAGCGAACCACCCAACTGAGGTAATGGCCAAGTATGACCGACTCCGTATACGTAGACAGATAGATAAAAAGTACAACTATATCAAGGAGAATGGGAACACCTTCAGGGGAGGCAATTCCTGCAAAAATATAATTGTTTCCCATGTCAATAGGGGTCAACTCTTAAAGGAAAGAATTTGCTCCGGAGGAGCAAATTCTTTCCTTTAAGAGTAGACTACTTTTCCAGTGGGACAGGGCTTACAGAAAAGCGTACATGAAGACCCAAAAGTTGTCTCCCTTTGAAAAATGGCGGTATAATTTACCAGGTGTTCCCATTCCCCTTAAGGCGTAACAATGGCTTCCCATCGTTTTAGACATCACATACCCTTATGAAAAGCAATCGCCCAAAAGATATATCCATTAGATTATCCATTTAGGCATTAAATGCGTGTCATTTCACCACAATTACATAGTAGGTGTTATGCCATGAATAGAAATCGAGTCTTGTTTTCAGTGTGCTGAATTGAAAACATATTGAAAATATTCAGAAGCGAATGATTACAATAAAATAATCAAAATTGATTTTTATCACATTTTCAATATGAAAGTCACTTTATTGAGTAAATATTTAAACAGATGGAATTTTCAATATTTGTATTTGTTCTGAAAAAGATGCAGTTTATTTAAAATTAATGGAGGAGGCGAAAAAATGTCTAGGATTTGTGTACAAAAAAGAGCAGTTCGAGCCGTTGATAATAAGAAATGATAAGAAATTTATGAAAATAATGGGAAACGTAAACAAATGAGATTAACCAAAGCACTTACAGCGCTGGTGGTTCGCCCCGCCCATCGGGGCTTGGAGAAATAGATTGGGCTGCATGGTGTATCCGCGCAGAGCTGAAACTGACCAAGTTTGAGTACTCGTAAACCACTTTGGTCCAAACCTTCCCAGGAAAAGTGATGCGAGTCGGACCGCTCCTTAAACCTCAGCGGTTTCTATGGACGGTAGGGCCCGAGTTCTCGTTTCATCTCAATGCCTGGTAAAAGTCCCACAAAATCGGAAGCAGCGTCTCGTAAATGACCAAAATAGTGTTGTCGGGGACGTAAACCCTCAACTCAAACAAACAAAAAGACAGTACTGGTGGGAAGATTGTCTCTGAGTCATTAGAAAAACATGTCCGTGTGAAATAATGGCGTCCAGCATGGTGTCAGAAGTGACAAATTTCAGGTAAAAATGATAACATATCTTTTATTTCTGCTTTCAACAAAGATTGTGGGTACTCGTTAGAACCGCCTCAATGAGGCGGTTCTAACGAGTACCCACAATCTATGTTTTTGAGCAAAAAGGCAGATAATGTATACCCCCGTAAACCCCAATTTTCTCCATATAAAGTGGGGTTTAGAGGGGTCATCGTTTCACGGACGTGTAATCGTGATGGTAGGTCTTTGACTTGAACTAGGCTGTTTCGATTAACCAATCCCATATTCAAAAGCACTTTAGGGCCCCCGGCGATCGTGGCTAGGAGAAATAGATTGGGCTACATGGTGCATCAACGCAGAGCTGAAAACAAGCGCAATATGAGTACTGATAAGCCGCCTAAACGTCTGAGCCTGCCCAGTTAACTGGTTGCTAGTTTGACCGTCCCTACTTATTAACCGTAGTGGTAAGTTTAAGATGGGATTTCATCTCAATTTCGGGTAAAAGTCCCATACATTATGGTAACAAGTCCGCGAAATGAAGAACTCCCCTCTAAACTCCACTCTGTATAGAGAAAACGCGGACTTACAGGGGTATACATCAGTTTGCTTATTATCCACAATTTTCCGGGTCAAGCTTATCCGTAAGCGGTTGTTCAGTACAGTTAGAAACTGACAACTGCCATTCTTGAATCAGCGGAAGAGAGAGAATGACCGTAGAAAAGATTTCATGATCAAGCTCCACGAAAGAATGTTGCCGACCCCGACAGGTATCGAAACCACGTCCTCCTGATCACCAGTCAGTCGGTACATAGGTTGTGAGTACTCATGTGATCTGCCTCATTAAGGCGGTTCTTACGAGCACCCACAATCTACGTTTGGAGTATAAATAAGAATTATATCACAAATTTATCAGTTATCCCCTATATTAACTGATTGTAACAAACTGACCTGATAAAGATATGCTATCTCAGGACAAGTGAGCTTTATCAGGTCAACGTGATATTGCACTTCTATGAACTGGACTAGGCCTACTTGAAAAACGGCAAAACTGTAGGAGTGCACAATGGGATTAACTGATAAATAGAATACCAGATTCGTATCATTTGATATCAAGTTTATCAGACTCGGCTTCGAGAACGCATGCAGAATCACTCGGCAAGCCCCGCGATTCTACAAGCGTTCTCAAAGCCTCGCCTGATTAACTTGATATCAAATGACACGAACATGGTATTCTCTGATACTCGTAGAAGCCTGTGTGGTGTAGTGGTTATGCTACTCGCCTGGTCACTCAATAAATCACGGTACTAGCGCTGAACTATTTCGATTCTAACACACTCTCTCAATACAACACTAGATTTCACTATTGGCTATATAGACGACCAGTATTAGAATGAAACTTCGATGAATCAAACACCAACGACTCGTTCACCACGCCTGTCTAGAACTTGCACTTGATTCCTTAGAAAAACCAAAAACTGCAGAATCTAATATATTTGGCATTATGAAATTCACCCGTACGACATAGTGCATTTTTCACATCTCCATAATGACTACATTCGTTATGAAAATCCTTGATATTTTTCTTATAAATGCTCATAACATAGGTTGTGTGTGCTCGTTAGAACAGCCTCATTGAAGCGGTTCTAACGAGTACCCACTACCTATGTCTTGGAGAAGAAATAAGAAAAATAATAAATACCCCTGTAAACCCCAGTTTTTTCCATATAAAGTTGGGTTTATGGGGCCTTCATTTCACGGACTTGTTCACGTGATGGGATAATTCCGGAAGAATTTTCTTCTCTAGGAAATGTATGCTGTTTGTTTGGTTTGAGGTTCAACGTCACCGTCAGCAGTGAATGGGTAATTTTGGAAACGTTGCTTCCAATTTTGTACGACTTTTCCCCGACATTGAGATGTAATGACAACTCACCCCTGTCGCACAATGAAACAATAGGCCGTTTTATATACATGGACGATTTCGCCCCGGCCCATAGGGGCTTGAAGAAATATATGGGCTGCATGATGCTTCCATGTCCCTTACATAGGCGGCTTGGTTCTATATGGTCGCTTTCCTTAAGGGTGAAGTAGTACGGGGAATTCGGCAGCCGAACTGAGCGACTGAGCAGACCTTTTTAGCATCGCACTGCACACCCCTAAGCATGGGGAAGGGGTCAGAAAAGGTGCTCTAAACAATTGCATGCTTCAAAAACCCTTGGCTGGTTAACCGCGATCAGCAGGGATCCCATCTAGCTGTCGAACAAAAAAGAAGATACATGGAATGTGCGCCCCTTGATGGTTAGGACAGAGCAACGTGGCGAGGTCTCATCAAAAGGGGTGCCAAAGAATATGAGGCAATAAGAATGAGTGAAGCTGAGCAGAAACGTGCACAGCGCAAAGCCAGAGCTAAGGCATCACCAAAAGAGCTGTCTTCCTCTAGCCTCTGTTGCTCTATTTGCAACAGACAGTTCAGAGCTAGACTCGGTCTCACCAGCCATCTTAGAACACACAAATAGTAACATTTCTCAAATATAATTAAGATTGGTCATTGTCAGTAATGACAGACGAACTATTATTATTATTATTACATTATATTGTTAATTGCTAGAACTACAAAAATTGGTTTAACCACATGTCAATTTTACATATGTTCTCACCGGTTGATTGCAATGGATATATACATTTCTCGGGAAACAGATTTATATAAGTCGATTGACTTCTTTCTGGATCCCTTCATATACTGTGATTGCAATGCACATTTGTATATTGTATGTTTGAATTATACATGTATTATGAATAACTATGTTTAAACCAACTCATTTAATAAATTGAATAATACTCGTGTAAGATTCTTTATGGCTATGCTACTGTAACCGCACGTGTCGAATTAGAATTAGAAGTGCAACCTCCAGGAGCATTGTTTCTTAAATACAAATAGATTTGACTGTTGTATTCTTCATTTTTAATGTAAGTATGTTGATATAAACATGTATACATAAGCTGCTTTTATCAGTGCAACACTGTCGCACGCCATCGCCTATGTACTGTTATACCCTCATGGACTTATTCGTAGATAAATTCTATTCTATTCTATTCTAATCTATTCCATGTTATTCTTATTATATACGTTGCATACTGATATTCTTATTCCTGTTCCATTTGTTCCCATCACCTGAACAAGTCCGTGAAATGAAGACACCCCTAAACCGCACTTTATATAGAGAAAACTGGGGTTTGGGGGGGGGGGGGGGGTATACATTATTTTCCTTATTACTGCCCCAAGACATAGGTTGTGGGTACTCGGTAGAACCGCCTCATTGAGGGGGTTCTAACGAGTACCCAAAACCTATATTATGAGCATAAACAAGAAAAATATCATAAATTGTCATCAGAAATTTACCTTTTTTGAGGTATGAAAATTTATGCACTATATTAATGTAATGCTAATTCAGCCTTATTTAAGATTCCTTTATACTTTCTCATTGTGTTCTGGGTGCTTCACTTTTTTTAACGGAAAACTTTCAGCTCATTTTATTTTTTTTTATTTTTCTTATTTTATTTTTATTTTTTTTAAATTAATTATTTATTATTTCTATCATAATGTCATTTATTTTTAGTTGCTTTAAGTGTTATTTTTTTTTATAAATGATTCATATTTTTGCCTTATCTATTGATTCAATGATACTTCTATCAAAATCTGTATAAAGGTGCTTTATAAAGTATGCTTATAAAGTTGTAACTACATGCGTCTGTAACTGGCCCCGATAGCTCAGTTGGTAGAGTGTCCGCTCCGGGGAACGGGAGGTCCGGTGTTCGATCCCGGGCCGCGATATACCAAAGTCGTTAAAAATGGTACTAGCTGCTCCTCGTTTGGCACTCAGATTTACGGGGTAGAGCTAGGACTGGTCGATCCAGTGTCAGGATAATGCGACTGGGTGTGGTATCATGTAATGTGTCTGGGACATGATACTTCAGTGAGGCAGCACTATAAAAGTGAGCATTGAGCTCCCTGTCGCAACCAGACACCGTCGTGATATGACTGAAAAATTGTTGAAAGCGACGTTAAACCCGAATTCACACACACACACACACATGCGTCTGTAATGTTTAATCATCAGGATATATAACAAGTCCGTGAAACGAAGTCCCCTTAAACCGCACTTCATATATAGAAAACTGGGGTTTAGGGGGGGATACATTATTTTGCTTATTTCTGCTTCAAGACATTGGTTGTGGGTACTCGTTAGAACCGCTTCATTGAGGCGGTTCTAACGAGCACCCAAAACCTATATTATGAGTATAAATAAGAAAAATATCATAAATTTTCATCAGAAAATTACCTTTTTTGAGGTATGAAAAATTATGCAGTATATCACACGGGTGTGTTATTGTGATGCTAATTCAGCCTTATTTAAGATTCCTTTATACTTTCTCATTGTATTCTTGGAGCTTAACTTTTTATTAACAGAAAACTTTCAGCTCATTTTATTTTTTTATTTTTCTTATTTTATTTTTATTTTATTTTTTTTTAATTAATTCTTTATTTATTTATTATTTCTATCATAATGTTATTTTTTTTAGTTGCTTTAAGTGTTCTTTTTTATAAGTGAATCAAATTTTTGTCTAATTTAATGATTTAATGATACTTCTATCAAAATCAGTATAAAGGTGCTTTATAAATATGTTTAAAAAGTTGTAATTACATGTGTCTGTAATTTGTAATCATCAGGATATATAACAAGTCCGTGAAACAAAGACCCCTCTAAACCGCACTTTATACAGAGAAAAAATGGGGTTCACGGGGATATACATTATCGGCCTTTTTTGCTCAAAACAAAGATTGTGGGTAATCATTAGAACCGCCTCACTGAGGCGCACTGAGGCGGTTCTAACGAGTACCTACAATCAAAATCGAGCAGAAATAAGAAAAATATCACCTTTTTTTCATCTTAATTTTTTTTCATTTTTTCGGCGATAAAGGATACAATGTTTTTGTATAGGCGTGTTTTCGTAATGTCTTTCTTGCCTTTATAGACGGTTAAAATAGAAGTGAATAAAATTAACACACAGCTCCCATCAGTGACACCAAAGGGAAAGAAACACAGACATGAAATAATTAGACCCTAACGTAAACATGAAAAACGGAAAGCCAAAAGGGCAGACTGAGTTACTGTCCCACAAAATGGCCCATTGGCTATCCGAAACAAAAAGCTCTTTTTTGCTCATGCTATCGTCATATATTTGTCATGCTGCCTTATAATAAAATTTCTTATCTTATTCTTATCTTAGTACACAACGGCCCCCGCCCATCGGGGCTTGAAGAAATATATGGGCTGCAAGATGCTTCCACGCAGAGCTGAAACCGACCCGCACGCGAGTACTGGTAAACCGCTTGGAGGATCTAAGCCTGCCCAGGCAAAGTGGTGCGAGTCGGCCCGTCCATGCTTATAAATCCTATTGGTTTCGTTGGGCGACAGGGCTTGAGATGTCATATTTCATCTCAATATCGGGTAAAAGTCCCACAAAATTGGAAGCAACGTCTCCAAAATGACCTTTACAGTGTTGACTTGGACGTTAAACCGCAAAAATCAAACAAAATCTTAGTACACATAAAAAGCTGCTGGTATCTAAGAAAACCACTAAGCTGTGAAAAACAAATTGAAATGCTATTAGGTAGCATTGCACTAAATGCTAGAGGTGCCGGGTTTTATCACTTTGGGGCAGAGCTTTGAGTTGCAGTCTAAATACCAAACTTGCTTCCATTGGATATGTATCCCATGTTTCATTCCAATATGAGTAAAGGATATTTATAATCAAAAAATAAAATGATGTATGTTTCATAATTATATCTGCAAGCTCAAAGAAATTGTTGCTGATTTTATGTGGCCACACTGCGTTAAAAAAATCTGCTTATCATTCACTGCGAAGCTGTAGGTAAACAATCATCGCGGACCATAACTTGAAAAGGAGCCGTCCAACATGTGGATTTTTTTCTCATTAATTTGTTGAGCAAGGGTGGCTGTATAAACAAGTAAGGTTTGAAAGGATTTGTATGTGTATTTTTTGTGGGAGCATGTAAAAGGTTACTATTGTCGCCTATGGAAAACATTTAGTGGTAAGCTCCCTATAGCCCAAAAATCAGGTACTTTCGAAACTTCTTAGTTCTATTCGAAACAAGGCTTTTTTGCACCCGTCTGATATTCTGGGATCATTCCAGACAAAATGGATGCTTTCATGGAAAGTCTGCTGGAAAAATTAGCCCCAAAAAAACAAACTCTCTGATCAGGGGCCACAGCATTGTAATGTGAGGCGGTTCTAACGAGTACCTACAATCTACATCGAGCAGAAATAAGAAAAAAGATCGCAATTTTTCATCTTAAATTTTTCCATTTTTGTTTCGGCGATAAAGGTTACAATGTGTTTGTATAGGCGTGTTTTCGTAATGTCTTTCTTGCCTTTATAGACGGTCAAAATAGAAGTGAATAAAATTAACCCACAGCTCCCATCAGTGACACCAAAGGGAAAGAAACACATGAAATAACTATACCCTAACGGAAACATGAATGGCGGAAAGCCAAAAGGGCAGACTGAGTTACTTTCCCACAAAATGGCCCATTGGCTATCCGAAACAAAAAGCTCTTTTTGCTCATGCTATCTGTTATATATTTGTCATGCTGCCTTAAAATAAAATTTCTTATCTTATTCTTATCTAAGTACACAACGGCCCCCGCCCATCGGGGCTTGAAGAAATATATGGGCTGCAAGATGCTTCCACGCAGAGCTGAAACCGACCCGCACGCGAGTACTGGTAAACAGCTTAGAGGATCTAAGCCTGCCCAGGCAAAGTGGTGCGAGTCGGCCCGTCCATGCTTATAAATCCTATTGGTTTCGTTGGGCGACAGGGCTTGAGATGTCATATTTCATCTCAATATCGGGTAAAAGTCCCACAAAATTGGAAGCAACGTCTCCAAAATGACCTTTACAGTGTTGACTTGGACGTTAAACCGCAAAAATCAAACAAAATCTCAGTACACATAAAAAGCTGCTGGTATCTAAGAAAACCACTAAGCTGTGAAAAACAAATTGAAATGCTATTAGGTAGCATTGCACTAAATGCTAGAGGTGCCGGGTTTATCACTTTGGGACAGAGCTTTGAGTTGCAGTCTAAATACCAAACTTGCTTCCATTGGATATGTATCCCATGTTTCATTCCAATATGAGTAAAGGATATTTATAATCAAAAAATAAAATGATGTATGTTTCATAATTATATCTGCAAGCTCAAAGAAATTGTTGCTGATTTTATGTGGCCACACTGCGTTAAAAAAATCTGCTTATCATTCACTGCGAAGCTGTAGGTAAACAATCATCGCGGACCATAACTTGAAAAGGAGCCGTCCAACATGTGGATTTTTTTCTCATTAATTTGTTGAGCAAGGGTGGCTGTATAAACAAGTAAGGTTTGAAAGGATTTGTATGTGTATTTTTTGTGGGAGCATGTAAAAGGTTACTATTGTCGCCTATGGAAAACATTTAGTGGTAAGCTCCCTATAGCCCAAAAATCAGGTACTTTCGAAACTTCTTAGTTCTATTCGAAACAAGGCTTTTTTGCACCCGTCTGATATTCTGGGATCATTCCAGACAAAATGGATGCTTTCATGGAAAGTCTGCTGGAAAAATTAGCCCCAAAAAAACAAACTCTCTGATCAGGGGCCACAGCATTGTAATGTGAGGCGGTTCTAACGAGTACCTACAATCTACATCGAGCAGAAATAAGAAAAAAGATCGCAATTTTTCATCTTAAATTTTTCCATTTTTGTTTCGGCGATAAAGGTTACAATGTGTTTGTATAGGCGTGTTTTCGTAATGTCTTTCTTGCCTTTATAGACGGTCAAAATAGAAGTGAATAAAATTAACCCACAGCTCCCATCAGTGACACCAAAGGGAAAGAAACACATGAAATAACTATACCCTAACGGAAACATGAATGGCGGAAAGCCAAAAGGGCAGACTGAGTTACTTTCCCACAAAATGGCCCATTGGCTATCCGAAACAAAAAGCTCTTTTTGCTCATGCTATCTGTTATATATTTGTCATGCTGCCTTAAAATAAAATTTCTTATCTTATTCTTATCTAAGTACACAACGGCCCCCGCCCATCGGGGCTTGAAGAAATATATGGGCTGCAAGATGCTTCCACGCAGAGCTGAAACCGACCCGCACGCGAGTACTGGTAAACAGCTTAGAGGATCTAAGCCTGCCCAGGCAAAGTGGTGCGAGTCGGCCCGTCCATGCTTATAAATCCTATTGGTTTCGTTGGGCGACAGGGCTTGAGATGTCATATTTCATCTCAATATCGGGTAAAAGTCCCACAAAATTGGAAGCAACGTCTCCAAAATGACCTTTACAGTGTTGACTTGGACGTTAAACCGCAAAAATCAAACAAAATCTCAGTACACATAAAAAGCTGCTGGTATCTAAGAAAACCACTAAGCTGTGAAAAACAAATTGAAATGCTATTAGGTAGCATTGCACTAAATGCTAGAGGTGCCGGGTTTATCACTTTGGGACAGAGCTTTGAGTTGCAGTCTAAATACCAAACTTGCTTCCATTGGATATGTATCCCATGTTTCATTCCAATATGAGTAAAGGATATTTATAATCAAAAAATAAAATGATGTATGTTTCATAATTATATCTGCAAGCTCAAAGAAATTGTTGCTGATTTTATGTGGCCACACTGCGTTAAAAAATCTGCTTATCATTCACTGCGAAGCTGTAGGTAAACAAACATCGCGGACCATAACTTGAAAAGGAGCCGTCCCACATGTGGATTTTTTCTCATTAACTTGTTGAGCAAGGGTGGCTGTATAAACAAGTAAGGTTTGAAAGGATTTGTATGTGTATTTTTTGTGGGAGCATGTAAAAGGTTACTATTGTCGCCTATGGAAAACATTTAGTGGTAAGCTCCCTATAGCCCAAAAATCAGGTACTTTCGAAACTTCTTAGTTCTATTTGAAACAAGGCTTCTTTTGCACCCGTCTGATATTCTGGGATCATTCCAGACAAAATGGATGCTTTCATGGAAAGTCTGCTGGAAAAATTAGCCCAAAAAAAAAAACAAAAACTCTCTGATCAGAGACCACAGCATTGTAATGTGTGGGTGGGTGCCCTTCGTCAAGGGAAATATGGGAAAATGTTGGTGCACTGGCCAGATGGGACAGAGCAAATGGAACGGACTCACAGAATTGCCTACATGGCATTAAATAAAATTCTGAAGGCTGATTTTGCATCTCCTGATGCTGAAGGTCACAGATTGGAGATACATTTATGCCACAATGGCGTTTGCAACAAACCTAGTCATCTTGTTCTAGAGCCACACGGGACAAATATTTCTTGCACACCAGACAAGGAAATCCGTGATTTTACCCTGGGATAGAAATTTATGTTCTGACCCCAAATCGAATATAATCGCGTGTTTGATAAATGCACTGGTTGATTACAACCTCATACGCGGCGTCGTCATGCGTGACGTCACTAAACATTCCTGTTGTGTCATCACAAAATGGCGGACGTCGATTACCGAAGTGACAGCAGCATTAAAATTCGCAATAGAAATGGAAGGTATGCAAGAAAAAGAATCCAATATGGGTGTGAGGGGTGGATAGAAAAATCCGTCCCTCGGGATCACTGTCCGGCATCACTCGGCAAGCCTCGTAATGCCGGACAGTGTCCCTCGGGACGGATTTTTCAATCCACCCCTCACACCCATATAAGATTCTTATAGGATAGAATGTCCTGCCAAAAACAAGGGCATTGTTCTAAACCCCATACTTCACATTGTATAATGTAAAGTAAGTTTACAAAACAAGAATCAGAAGTTATTTTATTCTTTTTAACTCTTTTGGGCTTATCTAAATTCATGTACGTATGATCAACTCTGAATTTCTCCGGCCGCACAGGCAGCAGTATGTTTTTTTGATATTTAGCCTCTTCTTGCTGTTTTTCATACAAATTGAAAAGAGCTCTTCTCATTCGACATCTGGAGTCCTTATAAGTTTTCATTTTCTTACGCTTTTTGTCGCTTTCATGGATTTTCTGATACCTGTATAAAGTTCGAGCTACCCGTGTACCCGGAGAAATTGGTGAGCCGACCAGTTTACAAAGCTTAAATACTGATTCACAAGGGCCATGGTTGATATTATGCCCTGCACTATGAGCACGCCCAGCAAAATTACGAATTATTATTATTCTTAGGTAAAGACCTTCGCATACTCCTGTTGGAGGCCTCGCACTTCTGTTTATTAGAGTTGAGCTTGGTTTTTTCCAGCATTCCTTGACTGAGGTGATACTCTACGCATTTGCGTATCAAAGCATGGCTATCATCACTTGCCTGTAAAACAAAGCCTGCATCTAAGCAGGGGCTCTTTACCAACTATGTGATGTTGCTAGTGCTTAGACACACAAATGAATACAAAGTGCATAGGTCATGGTTGCCATAGTAACATTCTACAATAGCATCACAAGTATATGACAGAGCTGCCTTCAGTTTGGATGTTTCACCGGAAAACCTTTCAAAAGCTTGTGTGAATTCTGCCTGACATCTGTCTGCAAGAACAACAGACAGCTTTTGGTGCAGTTTCTGCCTTTCAATTTTAGTATTTTAGTATTTTTAGTATTTTATTGTTTTGGTTCAGTGGAAGTTATGCCGTCCTCATATAGTTGCATTGCTGCCCTGTATGCTGAAGAGTCTGGGTCTGTAGTTAAATACTCCACTTCAAGCCCAGTATCAGCCAGCTTCTCAAACCACTGCCTAGCCCACTCGTCTTCATTACCAATATTCATGGCCATATCAATGTTGGAAAAGCAGTCACCTTCATGCTGACATTTGATACTCGAACCGTTCCTCCGCTTAGAGCAGAGTTTGGTCTTTGTTTGAATGATGTGGGTTTCATTTCCTGCCACAAGGTAAATGGCTTGAGTGCTGGGTTGAAATGGATTCTTCCCAACCCCAGAGTACAGTTGCATTATTATAGCAGCCATCTGCTTGAACATTGATTTCTGATGTGTTTTTTTTACCCTAATAAAATGTTGATGGACTGTAAATCCTCACACCGCAATCTCATGTCATATTTATTGGCCCTTGTGACAGTTTCTAGTGTTTTGTTTGCAGACATCTGCTTGCCACTGCTAGATGGAGGTGGGGTATTAATGCTGCACAGTATCTTTGAAAAACTGGAAGACCTATGGAAGTCTGACTGAGCCCAACATGAAGAGACTGGTAAATATTGGCTGCGCGCCTTCCTTTAGACTTTCGAGGTATGTCTTCATAAAGATTGTGCATTTTCGAAGGAAATCCACAGCCTTTACAAAGAAGCCGCTCTCTCCAGCAGAGCCCAAATTTCTGTTCTGACACCATGTCCCATTGGAGAACTCCATCTCCGCACCCTGGAGATACTTTCTGATGGTCTGTAAAGGCATTGTCCCATAGCTCAGCTGTTTTTTTCCAAATGAAGAAGTCTGTAGCTGCTTGCTTCAGATCTGCAGTTTAGAGAAGTAACAGATTTCTTGTTTGATAAAACAACAATTACAACAAAAATGAAACTGTAATGGGACTTGTTTCAGAAAGAAATAATAAATTTTTATTGATATTTGGTGGCTTTACCTTACATCTGGCTGACACGCCACACTTTTTTTCAACTTCTGGCATATCCAATTGCTTAGGCCGCAAAAGTTTGACAACAGGTTTGGCTTTCTGGAACACCATTGTGGTCTAGATAAATTGCCAAATGAAAGGGAATATTTTGGCCAATGAAAGATAACAAGTCCTGATTGTAAAAATCACTTCACAATGTGTAATATTTCAAAGAAAGACAGAAAATGTCCAAATTGACACATACACTATATATATATATATATATATATATATATAAATATAATATATAACTCCTGAAATGTGAAATAAAGTCCGAAAATATATCTTATAGTAGCATACACATCTTCATCAGAACAGATTTTATAAGTAGATGATCTCTTCCTAAATATACCAAAATATACAGTTATAATGGTACTAAGATGAGAAATTTGGTGCTAATTGCTTCTTTTCTGATAACAGGAGGAAATAAGATGATTGTTTTAATATAGAAAAGCAACAGTCAGCTGGTCATTTGCTGTTAATTGGGAGATTCATATTGGAGTGGGTGGGTTTGTTTGATTTGAGGTTTAACGTCCCCCTCAACTCTGTAAAGGTCATTTTGGAGACGTTGCTTCCAATTTTGTGGGATTTTTACCCGACATTGAGATGAAATGACATCTCAAGCCCTGTCGCCCAATGAAACCAATAGGGTTTATTAGCATGGACGGTCCCCCTCGCACCGCGGTTCCTGGACAGGCTTAGATCCTCTAAGCGGTTTACCAGTACTAGTGTGCGGGCCTGATTCAGCTCTGCGTGGAAGCATCATGCAGCCCATATATTTCTTCAGGCCCCTATGGGTGGGGGCTTAGGAGTAGGTGGGGTAAGGGGACTGGATCACTGGGGCTTTTTTTTTGTAATGGTCATTGACAGTATTAAAGCCATCAAGAGCTTTAGATAGCAAAGAGGAATGCTGTGCAGTAACATATGTGCAAGAAAGGTGTTTGTTTGATTTGAGGTTTAACGTCCCCATCAACACTTTAAAGGTCATTTTTGAGACGTTGCTTCCAATTTTGTGGGACTTTTACCCGACATTGAGATGAAAAGACATCTGTAGCCCTGTCGCCCAATGAAACCAATAGGGTTTATTAGCATGGACGGTCCGCCACGCACCGCAGTTCCTGGACAGGCTTAGATCCTCTAAGCGGTTTACCAGTACTATTGTGCGGGCCGGATTCAGCTCTGCGTGGAAGCATCATGCAGCCCATATATTTCTTCAAACCCCTATGAGCGGGGCCGGCAAGAAAGGTGTAATTTAAGACATTGATAACAAGTAAAGTGCCTTTGTTACACTGTCGCCTGGAAGGACAAATGGCCCGAGCCTGGCGTAGTGTCACAATCAGAAGGGCAATGCATCTTTACTGTGGTAAACTGTAAAATTGATCTTTTTTTTTTCAGTTCCACAATTTGTAACATGGCTGAATTTAATTTTGAGCGAAGGGAAATAATCTACTATTGTCTGTTGTAAAAGTGACAATGGTGGTTATGGCACATGATGCTCAAAAATGCACTGAAACAACAGTTATGCTCTAAAATCAGTAAAAGTATCTCTTTTAAACAGTTTTGAAGAGCATACTGTTCTCTTCAGGTTGAAGACATACCACAGAAAGCAGTAGACCAGAAGTAGATGGGCTATGGATTGTTTGCTGTCTCAGACCAGAAGGTGATCACTTGAGCTATTTTTTCATCATTCATTGTTCGGAGCCATTGGCCGCAGAGTGACAGTATTGAATGAAACACCAATTTTTCTAAGATATACTCTGTTACAAGCAACTAAAACATATTAATTTTGATTGTGGATATCTCACCTTATGTACAGAAGGAAAGCTAAGCCACATTAAAGGGTAAAGCATTGATTCCATAGGTAGCATTGCACTAAATGCTGGAGGTGCCGGGTTTTATCACTTTGGGACAGAGCTTTGAGTTGCAGTCTAAATACCAAGCTTGCTTCCATTGGATATATATCCCATGTTTCATTACAATGTGAGTAAAGGATATTTATAAGGAAATAAAATGATGTATGTTTTTAATAATTATATCTGCAAGCTCAAAGAAATTGTTGCTGATTTTATATGGCCACCCTGCGTTAAAAAATCTGCTTGTCATTCACTGCGAATCTGGTAAAAGGACATGGCGGACCATAACTTGAAAAGGAGCCGTCTAACATGTGGATTTTTTATCATTAACTTGTTGAGCAAGGGTGGCTGTGTAAGCAAGTAAGGTTTGAAAGGATCTGTATTTGTAGTTTTTGTGGGAGCATGTAAAAGGTTACTATTGTCGCCTGTGGAAAACATTTAGTGGTCAGCTCCCATTATTAGATATCTACTATTTTATGGCAAAGTCTAAGTGGTTGGAGTAATTCCATACCCGATTTTTGTTGGCACTAATTGGCGATTTATGATCTTTTAATAACAGATATTTAGGCATATGATAAGTAATAAAATATGAAGTCTTTAAGAAATAATTGGCGAAGACAAGTCGAATATATTTCCTGACTATATATTATCTTTCAACATGGCATATATAATTGGTGATATGATAAGAGGCAGTTTAGAAATAATTGACACAAATTAATGGTATATATTTCCTTTTATATACATATTTCTCCGTAATCGATCAAAACAACAAAAATACATAGTTTTTTACTTTTCCATTCGTGTTTTACCATTGAATTTTCAAATACAACCATTCTCATTTCCAACCAAAATAGTTCCAGCCAGGGTATATATTTCAGGAGGCGTGGTTTAGTTTGAAAATCAGCCGCCATCTTGTTTTCATTTCAATGCAAAAAACATCCTTTCCGTGAAATACAGATGCACAAATGTCATGAAATTGGATGCGCCCCCGCCCATAGGGGCTTGAAGAATATATGGGCTGCATGATGCTTCCACGCAGAGCTGAATCCGACCCGCACACTAGTACTGGTAAACCGCTTAGGGGATCTAAGCCTGTCCAGGAACCGCGGTGCGAGGCGGACCGCCCATGCTAATAAACCCTACTGGTATTATTGGGCGACAGGGCTTGAGAAGTCATTTCATCTCAATGTCGGGTAAAAGTCGCACAGAATTGGATGCAAAGTTTCCAAAATGACCTTTCCAGTGTTGACGGGGACGTTAAACCTTAAATCAAACAAAAGTCATGAAATTGGAACTGTATTTTCAAGAAAATAATACTTTATCTTCGTGTTGCATGTCTCTCCTCAAAAACGTTAAATGGACGCGAAAATTGAAGTCTGATTTCTACGATTTTATCAGATTTTCCGTCAAACGTCAACTATTGTTATTATCAACGGCGTCCGCAACGTCGCCTAGCAATTATGACGTCAAAACGCTCGAAACGAAGAAATGAAATAGTTCACTGTGGAACGATTATCGGCTTTTTTCTTCACCGAGAAAAATAGGTAATTCATTGTAAGAAATGTAATAAAATAATTCTAACTAACGTGTTTCTCTTACTATTTACCAAGGTATACTGCACTAACAAAAAAGCCATCACGAAAACAGGCCTATATAATTTTGACCCCTTTGAACCCCAATTTATACAGTAAAACTGAGGTTTCCGGGGGGTATACCTTATTTTTCTTATTTCTGCTCTAAAATATAGATTGTGGGTACCCGTTAGAACCGCCTCGATGAGGCGGTTCTAACGAGTGTCCACACTCTATATTTTGAGCAGAAAAAAAGAAAAATATCCCATTTTTTCATCATAAAATTTTCATTTTTTCGGCGATAAAGGTGGCAATGTATTTATATAGGTGTGTTTTCGTAATGGTTAATCTGCGACGTTACCCGGTGCTTGACAATTCCAATGATGAGACTAATAGCTAAATACATAATATAACAAGATGTGTTTGTGAAACACTGATGCCCCCGGACAGCGCCAATGTTAATGTTTTTAAAAATTTTGAAAAAAATAGGTCAAAGGTCAAGGTCAAGGTCACGAAATCAAAAATTATGGTACCACTGGAAAGGTCTTGTGATAAGGTATACACATGTGAAATATGAAAGCTCTATCTATTACCATTCAAAAGTTATGCCCAATGTTAAAGTTTTTGCAGACGGACAAACGGACAAACGGACAAACAGACGGACAGACCAAAAACTATATGCCCCCGAATCTCTTAGATTCCGGGGGCATAAAAACAACTGTATCTTTATTCAAAATATAATTTCAGTATTTATCATATGACGTCGTTGATAAGCAGTGAATAACGCCGTGTAATAAAAATCGCAAGGCCACTCGTGTAATAACTCTTTGACGGGATTAAGTAACGTGTAACGTCATGACGACGTCCATGTCAGCAATGCATTTTCTGTGCAAAAATTGTCAAATGCAAAGGTAAAGTAAAAAAAAAATCCAATTTAAAGTGGTCGTATGATAAACAGAATTTTACACTCCTGGTCATTTCATATGCAATTCATGGAACTCGCGGAAGGTTTTTTTTTCTTTGTTACGTTGAGGTTTTTCATCTTAAATTTTTCATTTTTTCGGCGATAAAGGTTACAATGTTTTTGTATAGGCGTGTTTTCGAAATGTCTTTCTTGTCTCTATAGACGGTCAAAATAGAAGTGAATAAAATTAATCCACAGCTCCCATCAGTGACACCAAAGGGAAAGAAACACAGACATGAAATAACTAGACCCTAACGGAAACATGAATAGCGGAAAGCCAAAAGGGCAGACTGAGTTACTTTCCCACAAAATGGCCCATTGGCTATCCGAAACAAAAAGCTCTTTTTGATCATGCTATCTGTTATATATTTGTCACGCTGCCTAATAAATGATATTTCTTATCTTATTCTTATCTTAGTACACAACGGTTCCCACCCATCGGGGCTTGAAGAAATATATAGGCTGTATTTTGCTTCCACGCAGAGCAGAAACCGACTCGCACACGAGTACTGGTAAACAACTTAGAGGATTTAAGCCTGCACAGGCAAAGCGGTGCGAGTCGGCCCGTCCATGCTTATAAATCCTATTGGTTTCGTTGGGCGACAGGGCTTGACATGTCATTTAATCTCAATGTCGGGTAAAAGTCCCACAAAATTGGAAGCAACGCCCCAGTTTTTTTACACGAAAGTCTTAGAACACGAGTGAATTATTTCTCCGTAATCGATCAAAACAACAAAATAAACTGTTTATTACATTTCCATTCATGTTTTACCATTGAATTTTCAAATACAACCATTCTGATTTCCAACCAAAATAGTTCAGTCAGGGTATGTATTTCAGGAGGCGTGGTTTAGTTTGAAATCAGCCGCCATCTTGTTTTCATTTCAATGCAAAAAACATCCTGTCCGTGAAATACAGATGCACAAATGTCATGAAATTGGAACTATATTTTCAAGAAAATAATATTTTATCTTCGTGTTGTACGTCTCACCTCAAAAACCTTAAATGGACGCGAAAATTGAAGTCTGATTTCTATGATTTTATCAGATTTTCCGCCAAACGTCAACTATTGTTATTGTGGTTATCAACGACGTCAGCAACGTCGCCTAGCAATTATGACGTCAAAACGTTCGAAACGAAGAAATGGAATAATTCACTGCTGAACGATTATCGGCTTTTTTCACCGAGAAAAATAGGTAATTCATTGTTAGAAATGTAATAAATTAATTCTAACCAACGTGTTTCTCTTACTATTTACCAAGGTAAACTGCAATAACAAAACAGCGTTAATCTGCGACGTTACTCGGTGCTTGACAATTCCAATGATATCACTAGCAGGTAAATACATATAATATAAACAACTGTATCTTTATTCAAAATATAATTTCAGTATTTATCATATGACGTCGTTGATAAGCAGTGAATAACGCCGTGTAATAAAACATCGCATGGCCACTCGTGTAATAACTCTTTGGCGGGATTAAGTAACGTCATGACGTCGTCCATGTCAGGAATGCAAAGGTGTAATAAAAAATCGCATGGCCACTCGTGTAATAAATCTTTGGCGGAATTAAGTAACGTCATGACAACGTCCATGTCAGCAATGCATTTTCTGTGCAAAAATTGTCAAATGCAAAGGTGAAGTAAAAATAAAATCCAATTTAAAGTGGTCATATGATAAATATAATTTTACAATCGTGGTCATTTCATATGCAATTTTTAAACACGCGGAAGTTTTTTTTTCTTTGCTTGTGCTGAGGTTTTTAGTTTTGTTAATTAGCATTACGAAAACACGCCTATACAAATACAATGTGGCCTTTACCTCCAAAAAAAAAATGAAAATTTTAAGATGAGAAATTGTGATTATTTTCTTATGTCTGCTCAAAATATAGATTGTGGGACTCGTTAGAACCGCCTCATCGAGGCGGTTCTAACGAGTACCCTCAATCTATTTTTAGAGCAGAAATAAGAAAAATTTCATACCCCTGTGAAACAAAGTTTTACTTTATTAAAGTGGGGTTCAAGGGGGTCAAAATAATATAGACGTGTTTTCGTGATGGTGTTGATATTAAATATTCTCGTCAATTCTTTTTAGTTCATTTTGGAGACATTGGTTCCTATTTTATTAGACTTTTATCCGACACTGAGATGAAATGACATCTCAAGCCCTACTGCTCAAAGAAACCGGGCTTTAAGGAGCAGTCTGACTGGGCAGGCTTTTAGTATGGTCTGCATCATGTAAACAAGTCCGTGAAATGAACACCCCTGTAGACCCCACTTTATATAGAGAAAACTGGGGTTTACGGGTGTCTACATTACTGTTCGTATTGCTACTCTAAGACATAGGCTGTGGGTACTCGTTAGAACCGCCTTAATGAGGCGGTTCTAACGAGCACCCAAAACCTATGTTTGGAGTGCAAATACAGAGGATCTTACACAACTTGTCATTTCATATCATTACGATAACACACCCGTGCGACATAGTGCATTTTTCACATCTCCAAAATGGCTACTTTTCTGATGAAAATCAGTGATTTTTTTCTCATTTATACTAAAAACATAGGTTGTGGATGCTCGTTAAAACGCCTCAGTGAGGCGGTTCTAACGAGTACCCACAACCTATGTTTTGGAGCAGAAATATGGATAAATAATGCATACCCCCGTAAACCCCAGTTTTCTCTATATAAAGTGGGGTTTAAGGGGGTCGTCATTTCACGGACTTGTTAGCGTGATGTGAAATTTATGAAACGAGCCTTTGGCGAGTTTCATAAATTCCATATGAAATGATCACGAGTGTAAGATCCTGTTTATCATATGGCCACTTAAATTTGGACTTTATCGCCTTGAATTTTGACAATTAATGCATGGTTGATATGGACGCCGTCGTGACGTAACTTAATCCCGCCAAAGTGTTATTACACGTGTGGCCATACGGTTTTTATTACACGAAGTCATCCACTGCTTATCATCGACGTCATGTGATAAAAAAATATCACAGACATTCTTCATAGAATAAGCCATTGAATAGATGAGAAAAATACATTATGTCGCAAGGATTTGTTTGTTTGTCTGATTTGAGGTTTAACGTCCCCGTCAACATTGTAAGGGTCATTTTGGAGACGTTGCTTCCAATTTTGTGGGACTTTTACCCGACATTGAGATGAAATGACATCTCAAACCCTGTCGCCCAATTATGAAACCAATAGGGTTTATTAGCATGGACGGTCCGCCTCGCACCGCGGTTCCTGGACAGGCTTAGATCCTCTAAGCGGTTTACCAGTACTAGTGTGCGGGCCGGATTCAGCTCTGCGTGAAAGCATCGTGCAACCCATATATTTCTCTAAGCCCTTTGGGCGGGGGCGGATTATGTCGCAAGGATGTTTTACATGTATCGTAATGTGTTTCAGCTCTGGGCGGAAGAACAATGCACCCCAATCTATTTCTTCAAGCCCGCGTAGTTGTGGTAATGTTCCTCAATGGGAAAAAAAAATGAAATTTAAGGGGCATGCATTATTTTTCTTATTTCTGCTCTAAAATATAGATGGTGGGTACTCGTTAGAACCGCCTCGATTTATTTCTGCTCTAAAATATAGATTGTTGGTACTCGTTAGAACCCCCTCGATGGGGCGGCTCTAACGAGTTCCAAAAATCTATATTTTGAGCTGAAATACGAAATATATCACAATTTGTCGTCTTAAAATTTTCGTTGTTTCGGCGGTAGAGTTTACAATGTATTTGTATAGGCGTGTTTTTGTAATGTTATATTTCCTCAAAAATGTTCTACATATTTTACTGTATTGTGCTTTCTAACAGTCTAATCACCACGTGAACAAATCCGTGAAATGAATCTCTCCTAAACCCCACTTTATATAGAGAAATCGGGGGTTTATGGGGGTATATATTATTTTTTTTCATTTCTGCTTCAAGACATGCGTTCTAACGAGCACCCACAGTCTATGTTTGCAGTACAAATAAGAAACAATATCACGGTTCTTATCAGTACAGGGGCCATTTTGGAGATGTGAAAGAATATAAGAATCTTAAATGGGTGTAAGGGGTGGACTGGAAAAATCAGTCCCAAGGGTCACTGTCCGGCATCACGAGGCTTGCCGAGTGATGCCGGACAGTGATCCCGAGGGACGGTTTTTTATATCCACTCCTAACACCCATATAGGTTTCTTTTTCTTGCATACCTTCCATTTCTTGGCGCGGATTTTTAATGTTGCAGTCCCTTCGGTTACCGACGTCCGCCATGTTGTGATGACACTGCAGGAATGTTTAGTGATGTCACGTAACGTGCTGTGACGTCAACCTTAACGACGGCGCATACGAGGTCATAATCAACCAGTGCATTTATCAAACACGCGATACTATTCGATTTTGGGTCGGAACACCGGGGTCATAGCATAAATTTCTATCCCAGGGTAAAATCACGGGTTTCCTGGTCTGGTGTGCAACACTTTGTCACACGGGTGTGTTAGCGTGATGTTTTTATACATTTATTATCAAGTGCTTTCTCATCACGAAAACACGCCTTTATAATGTTCACCAACTTGAAAAGTAGAAGTAAAACAAAGATCAGGAATTGATACAATTAACTTACTCCATCCATAAAAGACACCAAAGGGAAAGAAATACAAACATTAAGCGACCAGACCATAATGGAAACCTAAACAAAGGAAGGCCATATGGACAGTTACTTTCCCACAAAATGGCCATATGGCCATCCAAAATTAAAAGACACAAGTGATACACACAGTAAGTAACAAACAACAACATAAATAAATCGCCACAGAAGAGCCGCCTTGGAACGGTCAGTGGAAGATTTCCACTGGGGGGCTTAAATCGATTTTACATGGCCCCAAACCTCGCCCTTACTTCCGTCGCGATTTAGACAAATAATTTGTTCAGTCCGCATGAAGGCCTCCTAACTCATCAGTGCAACATCTCCGTGAACACAGAAATCAAAGAACCACAGAGGTGAGACAACGGTGAGGACTCGACAGCAAGAAACCACTGAAATGCTGGAGCAAAAGAAAACCAACAGTTAGACTCCGATGAGCCCGACCAGAGACAGAGCATCAGGCACCAACCAACATTATCTCTTTAATTTTCAATAAGCCTTTACGTTGGAGCCGTCATAGAATCTGAGGCCTGACCCACCGGCGTGCAATTAAAGAGGGAAGCAAAGTTGCCAACCGTGATTGGGTTAACTACCATGCATGCAGTCTGTCGTATAATATCCATGTTGTACCCAATCTTTTTATATCGAAGAATGATTTTACGAAATCGGGTGCTGAAGAAGTCATTGCGGTTATAATTTTTTCTGAATTTATATACTAAGTCACAATAAAATTCGGGTTGCGATAGACCTTGTTGCAGAAGAGATTCAAGTCCAATATTTAATTTTGAAATTAAATCAGAATGGCGTCTATAAAATTTTGAAAAGGCTTTGCGTAGTTTATGGTACCGATAACCCTGATTAAGAAGTTTAGCCGTTAATAATTTATTACGAGTGTTGAAGTCAGTTACATGACTACACACTCTAGCAAATCGAATTAATTGCGAAATATTAACGCCATAGGATGGCGCACGAGGAACATCACCATCCAAAAAAGGAAAATTTACAATCTCAAAATCAAAACCATCGCGTTTATCATAAATTTTGCACGAAACAAATCCATCTACAATAGATAGATGTAAATCCAAAAAACGGGGCCTCGGTATCAGAAGAATTTGCTTTATTTAACTGAAGTTCTATGGGGTAAATCTGACTGATCAAACCATCAAAATAGGTATTATCAATATTTAATAAATCATCTAAATATCTAGAAGTAGAGCTAAAAGCTTCAATAATTTCAGATTGGTTATCAATGGAAAGCGACAAAATGAAGTCTCTTTCATAACAATACAAGAACAGATCAGCCACAAGAGGTGCGCAATTAGTACCCATCGGAATACCCACAATTTGTCTAAATAACTTAGTACCGAATCTAATATAAATATTGTCAAGTAGAAAGGTGAGGGCATCACACACTTTCTGACATGACCAAAGTGTATAATTCTTATGCTCTTTAGAAGTGAAAAATGCATTTCTGACATTACATGCAAGATAGAGAGAATCTTCTCTGTGAAAAGCCCATTCAATTAAATCATTAAGCTTTTCTTTTATAAGATTATGAGGACGTGTAGTGTAAAGAGTGGAAAAATCGTAGGTAGACACTTTTGTGAAATAAAGCTGGGGTTTACTGGGGGTAAACCTTGTTGTTTTATTTCTGTTCTAAAATATAGATTGTAGGTACTCATTAGAACCGCCTCGATGAGGCGGTTCTAACGAGTACCCACAATCCATATTTTTGGCAGAAAATAGAAAAATGTCACAATTTTTCATCTTCAACTTTTCGTTTTTTCGGTGGTCAAGTTAACAATGTATTTGGATAGGCGTGCTTCCGTAAAGAACAGTCTAATCACTGCGTGTGAGGAAGAGGTGGATGACTGTTCCGCTTGTTAAGGGGAAATTGAACACCTAGCACATTGTTCCACAGTTTATCAAAGGGAGACAACTTTCGGGACTTCCTGTTCACTTATCTATCGGCTCAGTCCCACAGAGAAGCAAATTCTTTCCTTTAAGAGTTGACCCCTATTGACATGGGAGACAAAACACTTTTGCTGGAGTTGTTTCCCCTGAATGTGTTCCCATTCCCCTTAAGAGCGCTGTGTTGTGTTTCTTCTCCTTGAAGCCAATGGCTATGTCCTGTGTACCTGGTTCTTCCTAGATGTTTTTTCTTCAAATTTTCCGAAAAATGCGTCTGTTGAAGTAAAACCAGCCTCAAAACTTCTCTGTCCGTGTTAACAAGCTTTGGGAAAAGGGATGTCGACGCAGGGCCCGACAAAGTCTTAATAGACCGAAGATAAGATCTTGCCTGACTCGACCACATTATAATTAAGCTATTTGATTTGACTATCTATACGGTATAATTATCATCGAATGACGTTTTTGTTGACTTTAAACAGAAGCATATATATATATATACTGTACTGACGGACGTTGCTTGTCTTTGCACATTTGGATAACAAATTAAATGTAAGAAAGCACTATCTTTTATGCATGTTTAATGTCATTTTTATTGGCATCTTTGATATTTTTCTATTATCAGTTACCCCCTGCATATAGTGCATTGTAACACATTGACCTGAGAAAGATATGCTATCTCAGGACAAGTAAGCTTAATCACGTCAACGTGACGTTGCACTTTTTGAATGAACCGGACAACCGGAAAAATGGCCGAAATGCTATTATTACTAAAAAATCGGAAAAATTACGTTAAAAGTTACCAAAAGAAAATAACGGTCAGATGATAGTAAATATACTGATCGATTATATTCCGCGCGGGAATGTTGGGACACACTCAGGACAACCGGCAAGTGATCGTAAATTGCCACTTTAAAGAGTTTACAAGGGGATAAACTGATAAATAGAATACCAGATTCGTGTCGTTTGATATCAAGTTTATCAGGCTCGGCTTCGAGAACGCATGTAGAATCGCTCGGCAAGCCTCGCGATTCTACAAGCGTTCTCGAAGCCTTGCCTCGGCTTCGAGAACGCATGTAGAATCGCTCGGCAAGCCTCGCGATTCTACAAGCGTTCTCGAAGCCTTGCCTGATAAACTTGATATCAAAAGACACTCACCTGGTATTCTCTATCTATACAACATATATTGTATGCTTTGTTTGATTGTTTGATTAGACGTTTAACGTCCCCCTCAACACTCTATAGGTCCTTTAACCCGACATTGAGATGAAACGACATCTCAGGACCTGCCGCCCAATGAAACCAAGAGTTTATAAGCATGGACGGTCCGACTCGTAGGGATTTGCCTGGACATGCTTAGCCCCTCTAAACCATTTACCAGTACTCACGTGCGGTCGGTTTCAGCTCTGCATGGAGGCATCATGCAGCCCAATCTATTTCTTGCACACCAGACAAGGAAAGCCGTGATTTTAACCTGGGATAGAAATTTATGTTCTGACCCTGGTGTTTCGACCCAGAATCGAATATAATCGCGTGTTTGATAAATGCACTGGTTGATAATGACCTCGTATGCGCCGTCGTTAAGGTTGACGTCCCAGCACGTTACGTGATGTCACTAAACATTTCTGCAGTGTCAACACAGTATGGCGGACGTGGGTAACCGAAGTGACTGCAGCATTAAAAATCCGCGCTAAAAATGGAAGGCAAGCCTCGTGATGCTTGACAGTGTCCCTCGGGACGGATTTTTCCATCAACCCCTCACACCCATATAAGATTCTTATATTCCTCAATCCACGATGGGCGGAGGGAGTGTTTGAGTTTTACGTCCCACCAACAGCTAAGGTCATACGGAGATGAGACCTCAGTTTAGACTCATCCGAAAGTCTGGAGCAGCCCGGGGTCGATCCTGCGATCCCTGGTTTACAAGGCATTGTAAATGCGACAGAAACTGTTTGAAACATGTGGCATTGTTCACTTAGACATGAATCTCTTACTGGAAGCAAAACACGATGAAGAATTTATAGAGTGGAGAAGTTTTATTTTATCGCAGTTAGAGACTTTTGTGGGTGGAACAAATCGTTTCACCACTCTTAAGTCCAATTAAATACACTAAAACGCGGCACGCAGCACCAAAATACCGAGAGAAAATACAAGAGTTGAAAGTACCGGGCTTAAGAAGATTATACCAGAGAGGATATATGGCTTTTTGGCCGAATACCGACAATACGGACAATCGTCCAAAAACCAATCGATCCTGACCATCCTGCTGAGGCAAAAAAATCTGTATTCATCGGAAGCTAATAACAATTTACTATAATAAGTGACGTAAATAATTTGGATGCCCTAATCTCGCGCATTCAGAAGATTTTACAGTCTTCTCTAGAATAGAATGAAGAACAAAAACCATCGTTTTACGTAGTTACGTCCCTTAATTTTCGCGCCATTATCAGAGGTCGCTTTAATTTTGGCACGTCATTGAGGCGCTTTATGAAAACAAGTCACCAAGTGCGCGAAAATGGCTGTCGTTCTACTGAAGTCTGGAAATCACAGTTTTATGATATGAGTTTGCAATGTATGTTGGTAAGAAAGCAATTTTATGACATTCAAATGATTACTCTTATAACTGAAGCCGGGTTTTCGCTCTCCGTATCTGTGGTACCGTGAACGAAGTCAAAAACTGCTAAAATATATCGCGATCCAGATAGATCAAAATGCGACTGACCCTAGTGGTATTTGAGTTGCCCTGGTGCAAAAAGTACACGGTTAAGAAAAGGATAATAGGTCTCAGTGTGGAGATAAGATGTCCATGTTTATTTTGATACCAATTTTATCTACTTTGGACCACTATAAAGGTACGAAGACCACATTGGACATACAAATTAAACTTATGCCCAATTTTGTGGGACTTTTTCCCGACATTGCGATGAAATGACATCTCGATTTATTAGCATGCTCCGTTTTGCCTCAGCAGGCTTAGATCCTCTTAGCGGTTTGCCAGCACTTGTGTGTGGTCGGTTTCAGGATGGCGGTGTATCATTTCGAGAATGCTTACAGTAACTTACTCATTTGCATACCGCATGCTAAAACTATATTCAGACAAGAAATTCCACAAACGTTCATTTTTCTGTTTAATATTTTGTATTTTATTATTTTTCAAACATTAACTTAGGAGTTATTCTTTAGTTGCATCTTACATCTTTATTTTTATAAATAACCAATGGTTAATCACGAGGAAGACAACAACAAAAACAGGCTCCATTAGGGGTATTTGGATACTGTTTGGAGTGTGTAAAAATATTACTACATGCGATTTATTCCGTTAATGCTCTCTAATGGACCTATGTCTATAAAGAGACAAAAATGCGGCCTCAAATGCAAAAATATCCAATTTAGCCCAGGCTGAAAGAATGACAGAATAACAGCTTGCTGGAAGACTGGTCTCATCTCTGAATAGGGATGAAACCTCGTTATTTAGGAAAATGATAAATTCATGGCAAATCTAAAAAAAATGTGGTCTCACTCCTATATAGAGAAGAAAATCTGTTCTCACCTCAAATAACATACTAATAGTCTGGGCTGAAGGAATGTGGTCTCATCTCTATATAGGGATGAGACCACATTATTTAGGAAAACGATAAATTCATGGCAAATCTAAAAAATGTGGTCTCACTCCCTATATAGAACAGAAAATGTGGTCTCACCCTCAATAACATAATGAAAGCCTGGGCTGGGATGAGACCACAATATTTAGGAAAATGATAAATTCATGGAGAAGAAAAAAGCCTGGGCTGAAGGATTGTGGTCTCAATAATTTGGCACCCATTAAACAAACTTAAGTTGATCCCTATTATTATTCGACACGCTACATATACGGAATGAATCTAATTTTGATAATGATTAGGGGCCAATTAAGCAGTATGTTTATTAGGATATAACTGCGCATCCCTCTAAAATGAATCCAGAAATCCCATTGGTGGAAGCAAAAAATGTTGTTGTGCTTTAGAATGCTTACAGCACCCTTCAAAAACTTATGAATGAATGGTCACGTTGGCTCTTTGATCCAAGTTAGTGGACGCTTGGATGTTCGTAACGACCAGAGAGCTAAATTTTGCATTAGATTGTAAAATGTAGACATTTTAGAGAATTTAGCGTCATCATCAGATGAACAGTATCTTAAGTTAAGTATTTGGTTAAAGATAAATTGGAAACCAGTGCTTCAGCTGAATTGCACGACCCGCCAGATGCTTTTAGCTTTATGAGTGTTACCATATATGGGTATGGCGGCCATTTTGGTCATGTGACCTGGACCTAAAACGGTTCCCCCAATAAATGCGCCTTATCGTAAATATATCTTATACTTTAGTACTGTATTCTGAATCGTTTGCAGGATAAAATGCATTCCCACTTTTCCAATACAAAAGCATATGTGTCAAAGTTTGACCTAGGCACAAAGAAGGTCAGGGTCAACCCAGGGTCACCATTTTAGCAATTTATGATGGGCCTACGTCCCAGATGCTATTTATCAAGTTTCGTGGAAATCTGCCCAGTGGTTCTGGAGAAGACTATTTTTGAAGGGTTTTTACCATATATGGCTTGGCGGCCATTTTGGTCATGTGACCTGGACCCCATGAGCAAATTTTGGTTTCCCCCACCCCATAGAGGCTCCATATGAAATTTGACTTCAATCGGCCCAACGGTTTCCGAGGAGAAGCGGTTCGAAAATTTTCACATTTTCGTCTCGGCGAAGTTATACTAAATGGAATGTAATATTTCGCAAGTTCATTGGTAAGATCTCATTGATATCTATCAGTATGCCAAAAATTGTTTAAATATTCCAAGCGGTTAAGTCACTATCACCAATTTTCACAAATGGGTTACGGACGGACAGACAGACAGACCATATATGGCTTGGTCGCCATTTTGGTCATGTGACCTGGACCCCATGAGCAAATTTTGGTTTCCCCCGGCCCATAGAGGCTTCATATGAAATTTGATTTCAATCGGCCCAACGGTTTCCAAGGAGAAGCAGTTCGAAAATTTTCACATTTTTCGCCTCGGCGAGGCTATACTAAATGGAATGTAATATTTTGCAAGTTCATTGGTTAGATCCCATTGATATCTATCAGTATGCCAAAATGTTTAAATATTCCAAGCGGTTAAGTCACTATCACCAATTTTCACAAACGGGTTACGGACGGACCCAAAGAAGGTCAAGGTCAACCCAGGGTCACCATTTTAGCAATTTATGATGGACCTACGTCCCAGATGCTATTTATCAAGTTTCGTGGAAATCTGCCCAGTGGTTCTGGAGAAGACTATTTATGAAGGGTTTTTACCATATATGGCTTGGCGGCCATTTTGGTCATGTGACCTGGACCCCATGAGCAAATTTTGGTTTCCCTATCCCATAGAGGCTCCATATGAAATTTGACTAAAATCGGCCCAACGGTTTCCGAGGAGAAGCAGTTCAACAATTTTCACATTTTTTGCCTCGGCGAGGCTATACTAAATGGAATGTAATATTTCGCAAGCTCATTGGTTAGATCTCATTGATATCTATCAGTATGCCAAAAATATGTTTAAATATTCCAAGCGGTTAAGCCACTATCACCAGTTTTCACAAACGGGTTACGGACGGACAGACAGACAGACCATATATGGCTTGGCGGCCATTTTGGTAATGTGACCTGGACCCCATGAGCAAATTTTGGTTTCCCAAATCCCATAGAGGCTCCATATGAAATTTGACTTCAATCGGCCCAACGGTTTCCGAGGAGAAGCAGTTCAAAAATTTTCACATTTTTTGCCTCGGCGAAGCTATACTAAATGGAATGTAATATTTCGCAAGTTCATTGGTAAGATCTCGTTGATATCTATCAGTATGCCAAAAACTGTTTAAATAATCCAAGCGTTTAAGTCACTATCACCATTTTTCACAAACGGGTTACGGACGGACGTACAGACAGACCATATATGGCTTGGTGGCCATTTTGGTCATGTGACCTGGACCCCATGAGTAAATTTTGGTTTCCCCCATCCCATAGAGGCTCCATATGAAATTTGACTTCAATCGGCCCAACGGTTTCCGAGGAGAAGCAGTTCAAAAATTTTCACATTTTTTGCCTCGGCGAGGTTATACTAAATGGAATGTAATATTTCGCAAGTTCATTGGTAAGATCTCATTGATATCTATCAGTATGCCAAAAATCGTTTAAATATTCCAAGCGGTTAAGTCACTATCACCAATTTTCACAAACGGGTTATGGACGGACAGACAGACAGACCATATATGGCTTGGCGGCCATTTTGGTCATGTGACCTGGACCCCATGAGCAAATTTTGGTTTCCCCCGCCCCATAGAGGCTTCATATGAAATTTGATTTCAATCGGCCCAACGGTTTCCAAGGAGAAGCAGTTCGAAAATTTTCACATTTTTCGCCTCGGCGAGGCTATACTAAATGGAATATAATATTCCTCAAGTTCATTGGTTAGATCTCATTGATATCTATCAGTATGCCAAAAATTGTTTAAATATTCCAAGCGGTTAAGTCACTATCACCAATTTTCACAAACGGGTTACGGACGGACCCAAAGAAGGTCAAGGTCAACCCAGGGTCACCATTTTAGCAATTTATGATGGGCCTACGTCCTAGATGCTATTTATCAAGTTTCGTGGAAATCTGCCCAGTGGTTCTGGAGAAGACTATTTATGAAGGGTTTTTACCATATATGGCTTGGCGGCCATTTTGGTCATTTGACCTGGACCCCATGAACAAATTTTGGTTTCCCTATCCCATAGAGGCTCCATATGAAATTTGACTTAAATCGGCCCAACGGTTTCCGAGGAGAAGCAGTTCAAAAATTTTCACATTTTTTGCCTCGGCGAGGCTATACTAAATGGAATGTAATATTTCGCAAGCTCATTGGTTAGATATCATTGATATCTATCAGTATGCCAAAAATTGTTTAAATATTCCAAGCGGTTAAGTCACTATCACCAGTTTTCACAAACGGGTTACGGACGGACAGACAGACAGACCATATATGGCTTGGCGGCCATTTTGGTCATGTGACCTGGACCCCATGAGCAAATTTTGGTTTCCCCCATCCCATAAAGGCTCCATATGAAATTTGACTTCAATCGGCCCAACGGTTTCCGAGGAGAAGCAGTTCAAAAATTTTCACTTTTTTTTGCCTCGGTGAGGCTATACTAAATGGAATGTAATATTTCGCAAGCTCATTGGTTAGATCTCATTGATATCTATCAGTATGCCAAAAATTGTTTAAATATTCCAAGCGATTAAGTCACTATCACCAATTTCCACAAACGGGTTACGGACGGACGGACGGACGGACAGACTGACAGACTGACAGAATGACAGACTGACAGACTGAAAGACTGGCAGAATGACAGAATGACACGGTGATTTTAGGGCACTCTTAGAAATCAACCGACTTCAGTCGGTTTCTTTTTCTGCGGGTCGTGCAATCACAATGAAATATAGATGCCAAGTCATGCAAATTAGAGAAAAACAGTTGCTACCCCCTTGCACTAGAAAGCAAAATGGCGGAGCAGAAGCGGAAAACTTTCCATACCCTACCTCAGTTCATCCGATCCTAGCAAACCATCCGTCTGCCAAGGCTATCATTTTTCTTTGTGATATTACAGATGAGATATTGAAGTTTGTTTTAAGACCTTATTTGGTGTGATTCACCTTCTTATAAGGCAGGGGACCACATTGGACCTACAAATTAAACTTTTACCTAAAATTGGACGCAACGTGTCCAAAATGACCTATACACAGTTGACGGGAACGTCATCACGAAAACACGCCTATATAATTTTGACCCCCTCGAACCCCACTTTTATATAGTAAAACTGGGGTTTCCGGGGGTATACCTTATTTTTCTTATTTCTGCGATAAAATATAGATTGTGGGTACTCGTTAGAACCGCCTCGATGACACACACGCACACGCACGCACGCACGCACACACACACACACACACACACACACACACACACACACTGAGTCGGTCATATTTGGCAATTACCTCAGTAGGTGGGTGGCTAAATTTAGAATTTAGCATAAAAATCATCACTGACTATTTACAATCCTTTTCTTTCTTTATATACTGCAACACACTCTCACGAGGATTACGTGCAGGTGTACATTACATACACTCCAGGTTTGCAGGATGAAAGCCTACACAGTTTGATTTGAGGTTTAACGTCCCCGTCAACTCTGTAAAGGTCATTTTGGAGACGTTGCTTCCAATTTTGTGGGACTTTTACCCCGACATTGAGATGAAATGACATCTCAAGCCCTGTCGCCCAATGAAACCAATAGGGCTTATTAGCATGGACGGTCCAATTCGCACCGCGGTTCCTTGACAGGCTTAGATCCTCTAAGCGGTTTACCAATACTAGTGTGCGGGCCGGATTCAGCTCTGCGTGGAAGCACCGTGCAGCCCATATATATTTCTTCAAGCCCCTATGGGCGGGGGCCGGAAAGCCTACACAGTAATCATGTAATTACGGTAGGGATCTTTTACCTGCGCAGGGGATGCTTCTCCCTGCACAGGGGGCCTCTTGTTAACGTCCCGATCCGAAGGACGGTGCACTTTGTCGCATTCATCCCTGCAAATGATGCCAGTGGAGCATGTTCAGACACCACGATATTCTTACCGCTGCCGGGAATCGAACCGGGGGCCTCTAGCATGATAGGCAAGTGCTCTAACCATTGATCTACCACGCTCCACAATCCTAAAACGCATACCTCTGAGTCCCAATATTATACTTTGCGGGCTTTGAACTCCTCTGCGGTTTTGACATTCACCGCAGAAGATGGAAGACTATTCCACTGAGGAATAGTTCTAGGGAAGAACGTGTACTTCAGGGCATCACTGTAGGACTGGTACCTACGATACTGTGAGTTATTTGTCTTGATGCCCTTGTCCGGGTTGAAACTGTTGCAGGGGTCAAGTACCTATCCTTGTTAATTGATACTGTACCAGAAGAAGGTTAAGGAGGACTGTTCACGACGGGTCTCCAGGGATGGCCACTCTAGCTCATTAAGCATGTCACCGGCGCTACTTCTATTTCGCCATCGCCTGCAGGTCCATCCAACAGCTGTCGTCTGCACATTCTCCACCTGCTGAGTGAGCGAGTGTTTGAGTTTTACGTCCCACCAACAGCTAAGGTCATACGGAGACGGGACCTCGGTTTAAAGACTTATCCGAAAGTCTGGAGAAGCCCGGGATCGATCCTGCGATCCCTGGTTTACAAGGCGAGTAGCGTAACCACTACACCACTGAAGCTTCTCTCCACCTGCTGAATCTGAGTTTTAACATATGGATGCAAAATGGGTGATGCATATTCAAGTTGAGGGCGAACAAATGTTTTATATGCAACATCCTTGAGAGAGAGAGACAGAGAGAGAGACAGAGACAGAGACAGAGGGAGAGAGAGAGATTATAGTCCACTAACATGTACCGTGTGGCGATTACCCGCCTTAACTAATATCTTTCGACATAAACTCGTGCGGAACATGCTTTGTTACGTTCCGCTATAAGCGATCTATTTATTTCCCACGTTTTTTACGCTACTTGATTTTATGAATGGAAAATAGTGTACAACGAGCAACATATCTAAATACTGGAATATTGGTACGGTTGTTTACATACGTATTGTTATGTCGTGTCATGTCATGTCATGCAATGTCATGTCATGTTATGTCATGTTATGTCATGTTATGTTATTTATTTATTAATTTATTTATTTAGTTCATGCCATCTTCAAACTGCTGACGAAACAGTAGATCTGTTCCGAAAGAAAAGAAAAATGGTGATTCTTCTTCCGGTTTCGCCTTAACCCCAGTAGGGGACACAGATGGTGTATGTTACATACACTCCAGTTTTGCAGGATGAAAGCCTACACAGTAATCATGTAATTACGGTAGGGTTCTTTAACCTGCACAGGGGATGGTTCTCCCTGCACAGGGGGCCTCCAGTTAACGTCCCGATCCGAAGGACGGTGCACTTTATGACATTCATCCCTGCAAATGATGCCAGTGGAGCGTGTTCGGACACCGAAATTTTCACACCGCTGCCGGGGATCGAACCCGGGACCTCTAGCATCAGAGGCAAGTGCACTAACCACTGAGCTATCACGCTCCTCGATCACTAGGATAGTGAGCACTATCCTAGGAACCAGACGGGTCATAGAGAGAGAGAGTAGAGAGAGAGAGAGAGAGAGAGAGAGAGAGAGAGAGAGAGAGAGAGAGAGAGAGAGAGAGAGAGAGAGAGAGGTTATAGTCCACTAACATGTACCGTGTGGCGATGACCCGCCTTAACTTATATCTTTCGACATAAACTCGTGCGGAACATGCTTTGTTACGATCCGCTATAAGTGACCTATTTATTTCCCACGTTTTTTTTACGCTACTTGATTTTATGAATGGAAAATAGTGTACTACGGGCAACATATCTAAATACTGGAATATTGGTACGGTTGTTTACATACGTATTGTTATGTCGTGTCATGCCATGTCATGCAATGTAATGTCATGTCATGTCATGTTATGTCATGTTATGTTATTTATTTATTAATTTATTTATTTAGTTCATGCCATTTTCAAACTGCTGACGAAACAGTAGATCTGTTCCGAAAGAAAAGAAAAATGGTGATCACTATCCTAGGAACCAGACGGGTCATATATCATATCAAATCTCACGGTCGGGCATACGACGTCGGCCCCCGCCCATCGGGCTTGAAGAAATAGATGGGCTGCATTGATGCTTCCACGCAGAGCTGAAACCGACCCGCACACGAGTACTGGTAAACCGCTTAGAGGATCTAAGCCTGCCCAGGCAAAGCGGTGCGCGTTGGACCGTCCATGCTTATAAACCATATTGGTTTCATTGGGCGGCTGGGCTTGAGATGACATTTCATCTCAATGTCGGGTAAAAGCCCCACAAAATTGGAAGCAACGTCTCCAAAATGACCTTTACAGTGTTGACGGGGAAGTTAACCCTCAAATCAAACGTCTGGTCGGCGTCGAGCTTGCGTCTGTCTATGCAACGTCTTGCTTCGACGCTGGTGTGACGTTGGTTACTCGTTATGTGACAACCTCTGACAGGTACGTCTTTTCCATGTTATCTGCAAGTAGGCATGGCTCAACCTCAATATGGTACATATATCTAGCCTTTATGTTGAACACTGTATTTTTTATTTTCTGTTGTTCAGCCATTTATATTTTGTATCGTGACCATGTGATTGTATTTTAATTGAGCCCCACCAGGCGAATTTGTGTCTTCGAGCATACCGTCATGGCAAATTTTAACTGCGCATGCCCAGCCATTCAGAGGGGCCAGGGATATGGCTTTCTGTCTGAAGGTTCTACTTGATTCACTGCTTGTGTTAGCGAGCAGCGAAGGTTCTGGCGAGACTGCGCGGATGCGCAGGCTCGCCTGATCCTTCGCTGCTCGCATAGGCGATAAGTACCAAAATCGCTTGGCGGGGCCCGTATAATATGGATGCTGATAGACTAGAAACTGTTATAGTCAAACAAAATTCTGTTCTGTTGTGTTCCTAAATCGAATCCGTAGTCATAAATGATTCTTGTAATCTAAAACTCCAAGAAAAAAATGTTATAGATATTTGTTAGAACGCCTCAATGAGGCGATCCTAACGAATGCCTATAACATTTGTTTCTTAGAGTTATGATGGGGAAATGCCTGCTATTACCTATCAGGCCTGTAACTGGGACTCTTTATAACGGCAAATTCTTTATAACGGCACAATAATAGGGAACAGTTACTGTCGTTATAACGAGGCTCCTCTGTATTTATATTTCAGAGACATTGTTGATTAATAACTGAGATGGAATCTTCCAAAATGAGTTATAGCGGATTATTTTTGTGCATGCTTGTGATCGTTGTCCCGAGTTCTGCTTGGGACACTTATATTGATTTCATTATTGCTAACAGCAATGATGCGACCGGGACAGAGCATGCTGATAAGGCGTGTATAATCGGATTGTATGGCGGAGCCCTTTGGACGAGCACCACACAACCGCACGCCTTACAGCTTTTACCAGAAGAAGCTGTTTTCATCGCGGAAGGTCTTAGAACCAATGATTACAGTGGATTTATGTCGGAAGGAATACACGCAGAGGGGATCAAATATACTCTCCTGAGAGAGGAGAACCCGACTGTTATTGCCAGGAACCAAACAAACGGAACTTTGATTGTGAGAGCTACGAGAGTAACTGCAGTTATTGCTCACTGTCCACCAGGCAGTTTTATATCGCATTGTAGAGCAGGTCTTGATATCATTACTGACTATTTTGAATGGTATGGCCTATAGCCGCTAAACGCTGATCCTGCTGAAAATTTTAATTAAGCCACACATATTTCTGATTATCAGCCAATCAAAGTACATGTATATGATATAAATGTATTCATTAGAATTTGCAAACGGATTGACAAACAGTGTAGATCCAGCTCAGATGGCTTCTTAAGCCATCTGATCTGGATCTACACTGTTTGCAAAGGCAACATATTCGGATTCCAGCTGAACAAGAGAATACTCGAATTGAAAATTGTCCTTTTAGGGGTGTAAATCGGTGGTTATACGGTCGGAAAAGTTGGTTTACGCGTGAGCGGACCGACGACTTTCCTCCACAAAACAGTTATCCCCATTCTAATGCATTTACTCAGTTGTTTTGTCTGTGCTCAAAGCTGCAGGCGCTGTGAGCTGCGTTAAACCAAGTACTAGCCAATGAAAGGCGACGTTATATGATGACGTCGGGTTTCCGACATTATATCGCAGATTCTAATACACTCGCGTATGTAACGCGACGTCTGATTCGATAACGTCCAAAATTTGCGACGCTATATTCTGAGATATACTGTCGGATACCCGGCGTCATCATGTATTTGTTTGTTTGATTTGATGTTTAACATCCCCGTCAACACTATTCACCTTATTTGCATTATCTGCTGGTTCCTAGTCTGAAGGATATCAGTGTTGGAAAAACAGGTAACTAGACCCCCCCCCCATGACCTTTCAAGGTCAGGGGGGTCTGTTTACCTGTTTTTCCAATATTGACAATGTGCAAGCTGGGAGCCAGCAAATAATGCAAATATGGTGAATAAAGGTCATTTTGGAGACGTTGCTTCGAATATTGTGGGACTTTTACCCGACATTGAGATGAAATGACATATCAAGCCCTGTCGCCCAATGAAACCGATTGGGTTTATAAGCACGAACTGTCCGACTCGCACCTCTTTGCCTGGGCAGGCTTAGATCCTCTTAGCGGTTTACCAGTACTCGTGTGCGGTCAGATTCAGCTCTGCGTGGAAGCATCATGCAGCCCATTTATTTCTTCAAGCCCCATGGGCGGGGCTGTGTCATTATGCAATGTCGCTTTTCATTTGCTGTTATTTTGTGCAAGTAGGACATTCGTTTTAACAAAACAAATTAATTAGTGCAAAAGAATGGGGATAACTTAATTGAAAATCGTCATTTGGGGTATAATTTTCAAGACAGTTTCCCCCTAAATATACCGTCGTAAATTTTTGACGTTATCCGGTCAAACGTCGCGCAAAAAATGCAATAACATTAGAATTAGGGGATAACTGTATTGAGAATTGTCATTTGGGGTGGTAAATCGGCGGTTTTACGGTCGGAATTTTCGTTTTACGGCGACCGTAAAGCCGACGATTTACCTCCCCAAATGACAATTTTCAATACAGTCATCCCCATTCTAATGCGTTTCTTCGGTTGTTTTCTTATAAAAGAGTACTTTTTTGCTCAAAGCGGCAACCGCTGTGAGCTGCGTAAAACCAATTTCCAGCCAATTGAAAGCGACGTTACACGATGACGTCGACAGTATATCGTAGAATATACTGTCGCAAATTTTTGACGTTATCCAATCAGACGTCGCGTTACATATGCAAATGCATTTGAATAATGGTTATTCTAACACAGCGCGCCTATATAGGCAATGGAAAATAACTGTGTTTTATTCTGCAACAAATCACAGCTCGCAAGAGCGTGACGTGTGACGTCATTAAAAACTGCAAATTTATGACGTCACTAGTCGATTTACTTGACGTTAGACGGTGTAACGTTATTTTCTCGCATCAAAAACATTAGAAAAGGATATAACTGCATGTGTTTCAGTCGATAATTTTAGCGGGATTTCTTCTAACAATGGCGAAAAGTTGTGAGATTTTGAAGGGAAGAACAACATTATTGCCGATTTTCAGCGTGTTAGAATCGAAATAGATCAGCTCTAGCCAGTGATTTGTTGTGTAATAAATCACAGTTTGTCGGTCAGTTGTAAGTAGACAAATCACGCGCGCTACGCGCTCGTGATTTGTCTACTTTACAACTGACCTCCAAACTGTGATTTATTACACAACAAATCACAGTTAGAGCTGATCTATTTCTTAAATACTGTCAGGAGACTGGTGATTAAAGATAATAACTGGAACATTAACCGTATTTTGCAATTTATTGTGGATTCACATAAATAAATTCTCTTCGATTCTGTTTAGTTTTGTTTTGTTTTGTTTGTTTGTTTTGTTTGATTTGAGGTTTAACGTCCCCGTCAACACTGTATAGGTCATTTTGGAGACGTTGCTTCCAATTACCTGACAGTGAGATGAAATGACATCTCAAGCCCTGTCGCCAAATGCAACCAATAGCGTTTATAAGCATGGACGGTCCGACTCGCACTGCTTTGCCTGGGCAGGCTTAAATCCCCTAAGTAGTTTACCAGTACTCGTATGCGGTCAAGCCCCGACGGGCCGGACGGTTTAGTTTTGTTATCAATATTTAAAAAAAAAAAATGCTGAGTTTGAGCAATAACCAACGTGACCATCGTTGCTGAGAACCAGTCGACCATGGTCTGACCATGGACAGGCTATCCGCCGAGAAAACAAAACTTTTAAGATGGTAAATTTCTTTAATTTTTTTTCTTATTTCTGCTCAAAACATAGATTGTGGGCACTCGTTAGAACTGCTGCATTGAGGCGGTTCAAACGAGTACCCACAATCTATGTTTTAGAGAAGAAATAAGAAAAATAAGGTTTACCCCTGTAAACTCCAGTTTTATTATATACAAGTGGGGTTCAAGGGGGTCAAAATTACATAGGCATGTTTGCGTGATGCTCTAACGAGGGGGTAAGTCTATTTAACGATTTAGCAACTATTCTCAGACTAGTTAGCGCCCGAACTCATTCATTGACGTCAGCCGTGTCAAAAGAAAACATGTCCATTAGAATAACTCATCCGTACGACATGGTGCATTTTTCACATCTCCAAAATGGCTACTTCTCTGATGAAAATCCTTGATATTTTTCTTATAAATGCTCATAACATAGGTTGTGTGTGCTCATAAAATAGGTTGTGTGTGCTCATAAAATAGGTTGTGTGTGCTCGCTAGAACCGCCTCAATGAGGCGGTTCTAACGAGTACTCACAATCTATGTCTTGGAGTAGAAATAATGAAAACAATGAATACCCCCGTAAACCCCAGTTTTCTCAATATAAAGTGGGGTTTAGGCGGGGGGGGGGGGGGTCTTCATTTCACGGACTTGTTCACGTGATGTTCAATGTCTTCGATCAAGTTAGAAACAAACCGGCCTGTCTACTCAGCTGTGCAGACTAAGAGGAGGCTTGAAATCATTCCAGGAGGCACATGACGTAATTGTGACGTCACATCAACGCTGGTGCAACTTAATGACGTTTAAGGAAAGTCATATGAACGTCGTTATGACGTTGCACCGACGTTGATTTGACGTTGCCCTGGCCAGGTGTGCCTGCTGGGATGGGTAGTGTTTGGATTGCGGTTTTGCCTCCCCGTCAACACTTTTTAGGTAATTTTGGAGATGGTACTTCCAATTTTGTGGGACTTTTATCCGGCATTGAGAAGAAATGAAACCTCAAACACTTCCGGCCAAAGATAACACTTGGGTTTATAACCAGGATCTGTCTCACTCGAACCAATTTGCCTAGGTTCTAAGCGGTTTACCATGTTTGGTCAGTTTCAGCAATGCACACCGAATTTCTCCAAGACCCGATGGACGGGGGCGCCTTAACGATCATGGTAAATAAACTAGAGGTATTGTACTTTCTAATCGGGGAACATTCGGGTGCTGATTAGACTGACGAACGCACAGGATGATCTATATCTTTGTTGTTCGAAAATGACAAGCAGGTTTTCCCATGACGCGGTTCACAGCACACACAATGTGTTGATCTTGAGAGCCAATAACCCCAACCCGCCTGTCTCCCCGTCAACGACAGCAGGATAACATGTCCGTGAAACGAAGACCCTCTAAACCCCACTTTGTATAGAGAAAAGTGGGGTTTACGGGGGTTTGCATTATCTGCCGTGCTTTTGCTCAAAGGCATAGATTGTGGGTACTCGTTAGAACCGCCTCAATGAGGCGGTTCTAACGAGCACCCACAAGCTATGTTGAAAGCAGAAATAAGAAAGATGACAGCATTTTTATCTAAAATTTGTCATTTCTGACACCATGTTGGACACCACTATTTCACATGGACATGTTGACCGACCCGATAGCTCAGTTTGTAGACTGTCCGTTCCGGGGAACGTTCACGGGTTCGATCCCGGGCCGCGACCTACCAAAGTCGTTAAAATGGTACTAGCTGCTTCTCGCTTGGCACTCAGATTTACGGGGTAGAGCTAGGACCGGTCGACCCAGTGTCAGGATAATGTGACTGGGTGTGGTATCATGTAATGTGTCTGGGACATGATACTTCAGTGGGGCAGCACTATAAAAGTGAGCATTGAGCTCCCTGTCGCAACCAGACACCGTTGTGATATGACTGAAAAATTGTTGAAAGCGATGTTAAACCCGAATTCACACACACACACACACACACACACACACACACACACACACACACACACACACACACACACACACACACACACACACACACACACACACACACACACACACACACACACACACACATGATGGACATGAGGAGTAATAACCTCTAGCTGAGAGGGGGGGGGAGTGGCTGAACGGGATACTCGACGATTATCCATGTAAGTCTAAAACGGTAAAACGGTCATTGGTAGACACAGAATAGACACCACAAAAGATTCAAGGGTCAAACAAAACAGTCTAAGTCCCAGTTCATTACGAAAACACGCCTATACAAATACTTTGTAAACTTTACCGGCGGAAAAACGAAAATTTTAAGATGTGAATTTTTTTCTTATTTCTGCTCCAAATATGGATTGTGGGTACTTGTTGGAACCGCCTCATCGAGGCGGTCCTAACAAGTACCCACAATCTTTATTTTAGAGCATAAATAAGAAAAATAAGGTTTACCCCTGTAAATCCCAGTATGGCTATATAAAAGTGGGGTTCAAGGGGGGTCAAAATTATATAGGAGTGTTTTCTTGATACAGGACCATTATACAGCTATCGAACCACCAGTAGTAAGTTTTGTCTGTGTTGAGATTTTCCGTCCCCGACAACACTATTTCCCCGTCAGCACTATTTTGGTAAAAGTTTTAGAGATGTTGCTTCCGATTTTGTGGGGCTTTTATACAACACTGAGATGAAATGACATCTTCACCATAAGAAACTACTGCGCGTAAAGGGGCGGTCTAATACGTACTTTTTTTTTTTTTTTTTTTTTCGACAGGCATAGTACTCGGTGCGTTTATATATCGCAATCTTCACGAAAATACGCCTATACAATTCTGACCCCCTTGAACCCCACATTGATATTGTAAAACTGGAGTTTACAGGGGGTAAACCTTATTGTTTTATTTCTGCTCTAAAATATAGATTGTGGGCACAATCTATATTTTCAGCAGAAATGAGAAAAATATCTTAATTTCTTAAATTTTTTATTTTTTCGGCGATAAAGGTGGCAATGTACAGTAGAACTTCGATGGCTCGAACACCGATGACTCGTTTGCCATGGATGTGTCGAACCCATTCTTGAGCCCCTAGCGAAATCCTCTACATAAGAAATAGTGGGGAATAATTAAGGAGATTTTAGTCTTTTATCTTGCAAATGTATGCTGTGTGTACTCATTAGAATCGCCTCGATGAGGGGGTTCTAATGAGTACACACAGCATACATTTTTAATATAGAACACCGAAAAGATGTCTAAAAATATCTCGTTATACCTCCTGACAGTAACCTCAGTGGCTCGAACTACCCCTGTTTCGAACAGATTTTCGAGGTCCCAAAGGTGTTCGAACCATTGAAGTTCGACTGTATTTGTTTGTATAGGCGTGTTTGCGTAATGTAATTCAGTTTGTCAGGGTGTCAAATGAAGTAACTAACCCAACACCGCTAAACTTCATCATGTATATCTGTTTCATAAACTTTGCAAAGCATTTTCCTAAGTTTTATAGACGTCATTTCGATTTAGTTCAAAATTCAATATTTACAATTCCAGTGTAAAGTCTAGTGTAAAGCTATAGAAAACAATTGCGTCTATACTTCCATGAACGTATCGAAATACATGCTTTTCAGTGACGTTAAGTGACGTCATTCTAAACCATCGTTATCTACGGGCGTTGTTGACGTCAACGCTGCTCCGCTCTGTTGACGTCAACGCTGCTCCGCTCTTTGTAGAAATACAGTGTGTAAATGTTTTTCAGCTTTTTCAGTTCGCCCATCAATCATTTTTTTCGCCCAGTCATGAGGGGCAAATAATGTAAATATAAAAAAATAAACTTAATTTTTCTGCTTTTCATGAAAGTATGAAAGACAGTGGGTCGCTAGCAAAGTTTACATGAACCCCTTCGGGGTTCATTTACTTTGCACGCGACCCACTGCGTTCATATTTCCATGAACTGCAGAAAAATAAACTTTATTTCTTAAATGTTGGACTTCAATCACTTCTGCAACAAGGCCAATCGGACCCTGAATTTTATCGTGACTTAATATACAAATTCAGGAAAATATATGCTCGCAATGATTTCACTACCCAATTTCGTAAAATCAGTATTCGGTTTGAATATATACAGTAGAACTTCAATGGCTCGAACACCGATGGCTCGTTTACCATGGATGTGTCGAACCTATTCTTGAGCCCCTAGCCAAATCCTCTACATAAGAAATAGTGGGGGTTAATTAAGGATATTTTAGTCTTTTATCTTGCAAATGTATGCTGTGTGTACTCATTAGAATCGCCTCGATGAGGCGATTCTAATGAGTACACATAGCATACATGTTCATTATAGAACACCGAAAAGATGTCTAAAAGTATCTCGTTATGCCTCCTGACAGTACCCTCAGTGGCTCGAACTACCCCTCTCTCGAACAGATTTTCGAGGTCCCAAAGGTGTTCGAGCCATTGAAGTTCGACTGTACAACATAAATGTTGTATGACACAACATAAATGTTGTACCACAGTCTGCACGCATGGTAGTTAACCCAATTACGTTTGATTACTTTTGCTTCCTTCTTTTAATTGCACACCGGCAGGTCGGGCTTCAGACTCCATGACGGCTCCAGCTTAAAGACGCTCTTTACGTTTGGGGTAATGTCGGTTGGTGCTTGATCCTCTGTCTCTGGTTGGGCCCATCGGAGTCTAACTGCTGGTTTTCTTTTGCTCCAGTATTTCAGTTATTTAATGCTGTCGAATCCTTATCGTTGTTGCATCTCTGTAATCGTTTGATTACATGTTCTCAGTATAAACGCATTTTATTGCATCAGTACATGTTTATTGCATCAGTACATGTTTATTGCATCAGTACATATTTATTGCATCAGTACATGTTTATTGCATCAGTACATGACAAAACATGCATTCAATGGGGCTGGGTCACAAGTTCTCAAAACATTAGCTTCAAAGTGACATCAACAAAATTACAGTAACATGACAATGACAAAAACATAAATTTTAACATTTATACTTTAGCAGTATAAATAAATAAATAAATAAATAAATAAATAAATAAATAACTTAAGTAAATGCGTGTCTGTACAGGATGGTTGTGGTTTTGCGATTCAGCGGTATGATAAAGACCATCACGTATAAATAATTCGATGCATAATCTTATATTAAAAGTTATTGGAAAATCTACCAGTGTTCTTGATATATATGAATGTAAAGCTTTGAAATTAACCACGTTCTCCTCGAATGGTAGCTGTGTAATACCATAAAATACAACACAGATTGCAGAAATAACTTTACATTAACACCCAAACTCCAAAGAAAAATCGAGCTCTTTTATAGACCTAAAGATTCCTCTAGAACGTTCCATGTGGAATAAGATTAGGTAAGTTTCTGAACATAATGCAACCCTGAACTTTCTGGAAGATTCCAAAGTACTTTTCCCTGTAAACAAGCTGTTTACCAACTGAAATTAATCTGTGACTCATTTTCCAGAAGCTTCTTCAAGAAGAACAAGAAAGCAGTCTGAAGGACAGTCAAATCCCCCGCCACACTTTGTATCAAGGCTCAACCTTGTGACCTTCACCTGAGACCTTGTCCTTGAATTTGCATGGTTTATTTATGGTTCTGCACATCAGCTCAATGTGAGGTATATTTCACAAAAGTTTAATGATCCTTCCAGGGGTAATGGAGATATGGAACGGACACAAAATTCAAAGTTTCAAACTCGTGACCTTCAACTGTGACCTTGACCTTGAGTCGGCATGGTTTATTTATGTGTTATGCACATCAGCTCACTGATGGGGGCATTTGACCAGCGTTTAATGAAAATCCTTCAAAGGGTAAAGGAGATATTGAACGGACACAAAATTCAAAGTTTCAAACTCGGGACCTTCCAATGTGATCTTGACCTGGTGTCGACATGATTCATTTATGGGCTCTGCACATGAGCTCACAGAGGGGGATAATTGACCAAAGTTTAATGAAAATCCTTTGAGGGGTAAAGGAGATATGGAACGTCCAAAAATTCAGTTTTAAACTCGTGACCTTCAAATGTGACCTTGACCTTGAGTCAGCAAGGTTCATTTATGGGTTCTGCACATCAACTGACTTAGGGGGTTATTTGACCAAAATTTAATGGAAATCTTTTGAAGGGTAAAGGAGATATGGAACGGACACAAAAATCAAACTTTTAAATTCTTGACCTTCAAATGTGACCTTGAACTTGATTCGGCATAGTTCATTTATGGGTTCTGCACATCAGCTCACTGAGAAGAATATTTGACCAAAGTTTAATGAAAATCCTTCCAAGGGTAAAGGAGATATGGAACGGACACAAAATTCCAAGTTTCAAACTCGTAACCTTCAACTGTGACCTTGACCTTGAGACGGCATGGTTCATTTTTGGTTCTGCACACCAGCTCACTGAGACGATTAATTAGCCAAAGTTTAATGAAAATCTATCAAAGGGTTCAGGAGATATGGGGCGGACAAGAAAGTGTAACGGACAGACAGACGGACGGACAGACGAAGGCCATTCCTATAATCCCCGCTCCGCTTCGCGGCGGGGGATCAATAAGCAAGATCTTAATAGCATTATCAGAGGTCACCCAGTGGGGTGAAAGTGGGAAGCAGAAAAATAAATTCTTATACATAACAATTTTTCCCCGCATAATCACCCGTGGTTTGTTTGTTTGACTTGAGGTTTAACGTCCCCGTCAACACTGTAAAGGTCATTTTGGAGACGTTGCTTCCAATTGTGTGGGACTTTTACCCGACATTGAGATGAAATGACATCTCAAGCCCTGTCGCCCAATGAAACCAATAGGTTTATAAGCATGGATGGTCCGACTCGTGCGCACCGCTTTGCCTGGGCATGCTTAGATCCTCTAAGCGGTTTACCAGTAATCGTGTGCGGGTCGGATTCAGCTCTGCGTGGAAGCATCATGCAGCCCATAAATTTCTTCAAGCCCCGATTGGCGGGGGCCGCATCACCCGTATTAAGTATTCTGTCTTTCTACTGATACTGCGTCGGTCACATTTGACCATTACCGCAGGTGTACATTACATACACTACAGGTTTTGCAGGATGAAAGCCTAAACAGTAATCATGTAATTACGGTAGGGTTCTTTAACCTGCACAGGGGGGGGGGGGGGGGGGGTGGTTCTCCCTGCACAGGGGGCCTCCAGTTAACGTCCCGATCCGAAGGACGGTGCACTATATGACATTCATCCCTGCAAATGATGGCAATGGAGCGTGTTCAGACACCGAAATTTTATCGCCGCTGCCAGGGATCGAACCCGGGACCTCTAGCATCAGACGCAAGTGAACTAACCACTGAGCTATCACGCTCACCTGGGCTATCACGCTCCCGCTGTCATTGCGTTCTATTGATTTTTGTCATGTTATGAGAGGGTATAACGAACATTTCTCAATATCAAAATTTATCTAAATACCGGCATATTTCTAGCTGTTGGTGTGAAATTACTTATAATTTCTTCATCAAGAAATTTTAACTGCGTATATATTTGATTGTTTGATTTGATGTTTAACGTCGCCGTCAACACTGTAAAGGTCATTTTGGAGACGCTGCTTCCAATTTTGTGGGACTTTTACCCGACAGTGAGATGAAATGACAGCTCAAGCCCTGCGCCCAATGAAAGCAATAGGGATAATAAGCATGGACAGGCCGACTTGCACCGCTTTGCCTGGGCAGGCTTAGATCCCCTAAGCGGTTTACCAGCATTCATGTGCGGGTCGGTTTCAGCTCTGCGTGGAAGCGTCATGCAGCCCATATATTTCTTCAAGCTGCGATGGGCGGGGGCCGAAACTGCGTATATGTACATGTTGATACTTTATTGTGAACATATCGGTGACTGAATCTAAGCAACTTTATAGTTTGACATTTTAAACGGCTAAAATCCCAATTCATTTGAGAATGACTGTATAACTTATACATGTATTATTTTCGATCCATAATTTGACGAGAAAATCTGGTTGAAAGACTAAAATTTAAATAAGAAAACAATTGCTCGCAGTTTTCCCATTGACAGCAGAACAACGCCCAATCATAACTGTTTATTCTGATGTCACTGACGGCGCATGAGTCAATGTATTCATTGAAGTATGAACACTATTGAGTCCCAATAGATAACCAGTTTTTTTTTTTTTGTTTGTTTTTTGTTTTGTATACATGCACAGAGAATGTAGATCTAGTCTTTTACCGTATACGAGTGGATAATTTATCATATGATTTCGCGTCTGAGAGTGTAATAAAGCCATGTAATAAATAGAGGATATTTGATTTTTTCAGTGTAAGATCGAATTTTATTTCATCGAATGAACACCAAAACTGTTATTTTCACGAGTGGCGTAGCCACGAGTGAAAATAGCAGTTTTGGTGTTCATGAGTGAAATAAAATTTGATCTTGCACTGAAAAAATCTAATTTTCCGTTTCTTACATGCTTCAAAAGGCAATATTTAGCGTCTTTAATGGTGTCGCTCACATTCGGAGAAGATTATCTTTGTTCCTGTTCGTTTCGCGTCAATTTAGTGGTGTCCATCGTGTTTAGTGGGTATACTATTGGGTGTAAACTGAAAGTTAGCACCTGAGAAATGGCCTGGGATGGTATTATTATGAATGATTAATGAAATAATTGAGAGAGTAGTTTTCCAAAGAAGTTGCTGGCAAGTCTAACGTCGCGCGACAAAAGACGTGACGTCAGCGTCATAAATGACGTCAGTAACGTCCCCGTCACACACGTCAATTAGAACACATTTCAGTATTGTTCAGTTATCTGACAAAGATAAAATTGAAATTAGAGTTAGATTTGAAGAAAAAAGTAGTCCCAAACAGTGAAAAATAAAAAATCGTATTTTCACAGTTTGAAACAGTGAAATATCGATTTATATTTCACTGATAAATCTCTATCATTCATTGAAAAGCATGTAAGAAATTCAATAATCCACTAGTGGATTAAATATGCAAATTAATTAGATGCGCCCCATAACGTTACATGTACGACGTCCTTAACGACGTCGCGTTTACTAATGGCGGAATATTGACATTTTTGTTAAACAGTCATGAATAAAATGCGTTTTAAATGTCATATGATTATAAATAGAATCTTGCATTCGTGCTCATGTATTATTGAATTTAATAAACTCGTTGAAGAAAAGGGATAAAATGGGAGGCTTTGCCCAGCATTTTATCCCTTTTCTTCAACGAGTTTAATAAATTCAATAGTACATGACCACTCATGTAAGATCCTCTATTTCTTGCACATCAGATAAGGAAATCCATAGTTTTAGCTTGGGATAGAAATTCTGTTCTAACCGTGGTGTTCTTAAGCAAACTCGAATATTCTCGCGTGTTTGATAAATGCATTGGTGGAATACGACCTGATGTGCTTTTCGTTAAAATTCCACGCTCAGAAATGAAATGTATGCAAGAAAAAGATTCCGACATAGAAAAATCCGTCCCTCGGGATCACTGTCCGGCATCATTCGGCACGTCTCGTGATGCCGGACAGTGACCCTCTGGATGGATTTTTCCATCCACCCCTCACACCCATATAAGATTCTTATAATTGCTATGAAAAAGGAAAGTAATATTACGTGTCAAAGGGAAAGAAAGACCAACATGAACTAACACCGCCACAATAAAAACATCACAGTCAGAAAGCCAAACGCACAGTTACTTTCCCAGAAAATGGTCATGCGGCTATCCAAAATAATATTATTGATACACATATGTCATTTCATCTCAATGTCGGGTAAAAGTCCCACAAAATTGGAAGCAACGTCTCCAAAATGACCTTTACAGTGTTGGCGGGGACGTTAAACCTAAAATCTAACAAACAAACAACCCCCCTCTTTAATCCCACTTTTATACAGTAAAACTGGGGTTTACAGGGGGAAACCTTATTTTTCTTATTTCAGCTCTAAAATATTGATTGTGGGTACTCGTTAGAACCGCCTCGATGAGGCGGTTCTAACGAGTTCCCACAATCTATATTTTGAGCCGCAATAAGAAAAATATCACAATTTTTCATCTTATTTTTTTTTTTTATTTTCCGGCGGTAAAGTTTACAATGCATTTGTATAGGCGTGATTTCGTAATGGTTATTAACCCAATCACGGTTGACAACGTTGCTTCCCTCTTTAATTGCACGCCACTGGGTCAGGCCTCAGATTCTTTGACAGTTCCAGCGTAAAGGCTTTCTGAGAATTAGAAAGAATTTAATTTTAGGTAATATTTGTTGTTGCCTGATGCTCTGACTCTGGTCGGGCCAATCGGAGTCTAACTGTTGGTGCATTTCAGTGGTTTCTGCCTGTAGAGTCCTCACCGTTGTTTCATCTCTGTGGTTGTTTGATTTTTGTGATCTCGGAGATGTTACACTGATGAGTTAGGAGGCCTTCGTGCTGACTGAACAAATCATTTGTATAAATTGCGAGGGAAGGGCGAGGATTGTGGCCGCGTAAAATCGACTTATGCCTCGAATTGGAATTCGGTCCACTGACCTTTCCAAGGCGGTCCTTCTGTCGCGGTTTACTTTTGGAATGGTTTGTCTTTGAGTGTGTGTATCGCTTATACCTTTTTGTTTTGGATAGCCAGTTGGCCATTTAGTGGGAAAGTGACTGTCCTTTTGGCTTTCCGCTATCGGTGTTTCCATTAGGGTCTAGTTAATTCATGTTTGCGTTTCTTCCCCTTTGGTGTCTCTGATGGCAGTTGTGGGTTAACTGTTTCGATTGCTGATCATTGACTTCACTTCTATTTTTCATATCTCCAGAACGTCTCTGTTTCGGATGAAAATTTGTGATATTTTTTTTTTTATTTTAACTCCAAACATAGGTTGTGGGTGCTCGTTAAAACCGTCTCATTGGGGAGGTTCTTACGAGTACCCACACCTATGTCTTGGACCAGGCATAAGAAAATTGATGTTTACCCCCGTAAACCCGTTTTCTCTATATAAAGTGGAGTTTAGTGGGGTATTTATTTCACGGATTTTTTTCTTCTTCAAATTTTCGGATAAATGCCTCGAGTGGTGTCAAACCAGCCTCTCGATCCATCACGAAAATACGCCTATATAATTTTGACGCCCTTAAACCCGACTTTTATATAGTAAAACTGGGGTTTCCGGGGTAAACCTTGTTTTTCTTATTTCTGCTCTAAACTATAGATTATGGGTACTCGTTAGAACCGCCTCTATATTTTGAGCAGAAATAAGAAAAATATTACAATTTTTCATCATAAAATGTTCATATTTTCGGCGATAAAGGTGGCAATGTATCTGTACAGGCATGTTTGCGTAATGGTTAACAAGCTTTGGGAAAAGGGTTGTTCATGCAGCGCTCAGAGAAGATTCTTAACAGTCTTGGCGTACAATACGAAAACACACCTATACAAATATATTGTAAATTTTACCGGGGAAAAAAAGAGAATTTTACGATGAAAAGTTGTGATGGTTTCATTGTTTCTGCTCAAAATATAGATTGTTGGTACTAGTTCATCGAGGCGGTTCTAACGAGTATCCACAATCAGAAATAAGAGAAATAAGGCTTACCCCTGCAAACTCCACTTTTACTATATAAAAGTGGGGTTCAAGTGTGTCAAAATTATGAGGCTGTGCTTCCGTGATGGTATGTCTGACGACATAGTCTCACCTGACGCGGCTGCATATAAATGAAGAAGCTTCGATTAGGTAATAGATACGTAATAATTATCATCGAATTACGTTTTTTGTTGTGGTAATAGATACGCAATAATTATCATCGAATGACGTTTTTTGTTGTCTTTAAAAATAAACCTACTGTATTGACGTGGCTTGTCTCCGCATATTAGGTTAATAACGTCAAGTTGAGAACGCCTTTTAAATGCCATTTTTTTGATTGGTTGATTGGCTGATTTAACGACATGTCAATCTTTGTGGATCATTTTGTGTCATCTCCCAGAGAAAGGGAGAAGAAGAGAAAAAAGAGATTAGATGAAAGTGAGGATCAGGGGAGAAAGAGGAAAATGAATGGAACTTTGAAAGTGTAGAAACAGAATAACATTCCACCCTATGCCCTTACCTGCTGCAAGGACAGCAAGTCTTATCTAACTGTAAGCCAATATCAGTTGGACGACCCAGTGATGCAAGATACAAATCACATTTGCCTCTCAAAACCACCCCGCCATTTTATTAACATACTTGATATTTGCTACTAAACAACATATTTTGTATATACTATCATTTTGGCTACTCGTTAGAACCGCCTCACACATTGCAAACCCTTCTTTTCTCTGTACAAAGTTGGTTTTTCAAGGTCGTTTCTTACACGGATTTATTAACGTGTGGCGGTCGTAAAAAGTCTCCCTGCCATTCATCATAGTGTAGTTTATATTTTCTTGTCCTTTGGGATCATTGATTCCATTGTGGAATTTAAAAAAAATATATTTATCATATGACGTCGCGTCTGAGAATGTAATAACGTCATGTAATAAATTCGATAATCCACTAGTGGATTAAATATGCAAATTAGCTAGATAACGTTACATGTACGACGCCTTAACGACATCGCGTTTACTAATGGCGGAATATTGATATTTTTGTAAACAATCGTGAATAAAATGCGTTTTAAATGTCATATGATAAATAGAATCTTAGATTCGTGCTCATGTATTATTGAATTTATTAAACTCGTTGAGGAAAAGGGATAAAATGCTCGGCAAAGCCTCGCATTTTATCCCTTTTCCTCAACTCGTTTAATAAATTCAATAATACATGAGCACTCATGTAAGATCCTCTATATATATGAGGGTCGCTGGTGGTGCCTAATTGATCAAAACTAGCTAGTCTAGCCCAGAAAACTTGCCCACTCGCTATTTTTCAGCTCTGTGGTGTATTTTGTTTTGTTTGATTTGAGGTTTAACGTCCCCGTCAACACTCTAAAGGTCATTTTGGAGACGTTGCTTCCAATTTTGTGGGACTTTTACCCGACATTGAGATGAAATGACATCTCAAGCCCTGTCGCCCAATGAAACCAATAGGGTTTATTAGCATGGACGGTCCGCCTCGCACCGCGGTTCCTGGACAGGCTTAGATCCTCTAAGCTGTTTACCAGTACTAGTGTGCGGGCCAGATTCAGCTCTGCATGGAAGCATCATGCAGCCCATATATTTCTTCAAGCCCCTATGGGCGGGGGCCAAGCTCTGTGGTGTACAGTGAAATTTCGTTATTAAGACCACCTAAAATTAAGACAGATTCTACTTTAAAATTTTGGAGGCTGCACTTAATCTTTCATTCTGATTTCTGTCGGCAGTGTCCTCTGGCCAGGGACCGCCTTTGGGACTGTTCAAAAGTGGTCTTTTAGACCACTTTTAAACAGTCCCAAAGGTGGTCTTAATATAGGAATTTAATTGTATTGCTTGCTTCCAAACGATAACCCTTGCATAGAACATATTTAGTGATCATTTATATTTATATTTCAGAGACATTGTGGATTGTTAACTGAGATAGAATCTAAAACAAGAGGCTCAATGAGCCTAAACCGCTCACCTGAGGAACTTAAGTTTTAACAATTCACAGACTTGACTACTAAATCTACTAATAGAATCCAGCCCATTGACCCTTACAGGATATAAGTCATGATTATTGCATTGCATTCCAAGTTTGAGACTTCTAGCTTCTATAGTTCCTGAGAAATCTTTGACGAAAATTTAACATTGGTCAAAATGGAGAGAAAGAAGAATGAAAGAACAGATGAACAAATAAGCTGAGAAAGCCCAATGTCTCTTACACAAAATAAGTCATCATTATTCTATTGAATACCAAATTTGATGCTTCTAGCTTTTATAGTTCCTGAGAAATCTTTGATTAAAAATTTAACATTGGTCTATTATCTCTATATGGAGAGAAAGAAGAATGAAGGAACAAATGAACCAGACTAGCTCCAAATTCTAATGCAGCCTTTCCCCTTGCCCAATGGTGCTACACATAAAATTTAAACAAGATTGGTCGACTGCCTTCTGAGATATGCTTCATTGAAAGTGTGGACGACGGATGGACGGACGACAGACGACGGACTCCGGAGCCTTGGTATACTATCGGCTCACTGGAGCCTTTGGCTCAGGTGAGCTAATAATTCAAGTCGCTTTTTTTGTCACAACATTTTCCCTACGTTAAGTCTATGGGCAAATTTTTTTGTCTCTCAAGGTCACGTTACTCCGAGGTCAATATTCCGATTCGGCCCAAAATCGAACTTAACTGAGATTTTATGCCTGTCCTCGTTACCTGCAAGTTTGAAGCTGATATGAATAAAAATAAAGTTGCTATCGTGGTCACAACGTATTTTTTTTATGCTCAAGGACAGGTAACTCCAAGGCAAATAATCCGATTCGGCCCAAAATCGAACTTCGCCGAGATTTTATGTCTGTCCTCGTTACCTGCAAGTTTGAAGCTGATCTGAAAAAAATTCAAGTCGCTATCGTAGTCACAACATTTTCCCTATGTAAAGTCTATGGGCAAATTTTTTGTCGCACAAGGTCATGTAACTCCGAGGTCAATATTCCGATTCGAACTTAACTGAGATTTTATGCCTGTCCACGTTACCTGCAAGTTTGAAGCTGATCTGAATAAAAATAAAGTTGCTATCGTGGTCACAACGTATTTTTTTATGTTCAAGGGCAGGTAACTCCAAGGCAAATAATCCGATTCGGCCCAAAATCGAACTTAACCGAGATTTTATGTCTGTCCTCAATACCTGCAAGTTTGAAGCTGATCTGAAAAAAATTCAAGTCGCTATCGTAGTCACGACATTTTCCCTATGTTAAGTCTATGGGCAAATTTTTTGTCGCTCAAGGTCACGTAACTCTGAGGTCAATATTCTGATTTGGCCCAAAATCGAACTTAACCGAGATTTTATGCCTGTCCTCGTTACCTGCAAGTTTGAAGCTGATCTGAATAAAAATAAAGTTGCTATCATGGTCACAACGTATTTTTTCATGCTCAAGGGCAGGTAACTCCAAGGCAAATAATCCGATTCGGCCCAAAATCGAACTTAACCGTGATTTTATGTCTGTCCTCGTTACCTGCAAGTTTGAAGCTGATCTGAAAAAAATTCAAGTCGCTATCGTAGTCACAACATTTTCCCTATGTTAAGTCTATGGGCAAATTTTTTGTCGCTCAAGGTCACGTAACTCCGAGGTCAATATTCCGATTCTGCCCAAAATCGAACTTAACCGAGATTTTATGCCTGTCCTCGTTACTAGCTACAGTGATGACAACATTTTCCCCATGTTAAGTCGATAGGCAATTTTTTGGGCGCTCAAGGGGACGTAACTCTTGAGTGAATTATCTGATTCGGCCCAAAATCGAACTTGACCGAGACTTTATGCATGTACTGGTTATCTGCAAGAATGAAGTCGATCAGAAAAAAATTGACGGAGCTAGAGTGATGACAAGCTTTTACATATGTGAAGTCTATGGGAGCTAGATGTTGCCATGGCAACCAGAGTTCCACTCAGATCTGCCTGAAAACCTAATGAAGCCTTTCCACTTGCCCAATAATGCGACACATGAAATTTGATCAAAGTTGGCCAAGTAGTCTTTAAGATATACATTTTTGAAATTCCCATTAACCCTAATGCAAAAACACACAAGGGCAGGTAACTCCTAAGTGAATGATCCGATTCTGCCAGTTATCGAACTTGACCGAGATTTCATGGCTGTGCTGGTTATCTGCAAGAATAAAGCCAATCTGAAAATAATTGAAGCAGCTACGGTGATGACAACATTCTCCCCATGTTAAGTCAATAGGCAATTTTTTCAACGCTCAAGGGCACGTAACTCCTGAGTGAATAATCCGATTCAGCCCAAAATCGAACTTGATCGAGATTTCATGCCTGTCCTCGTTATCTGCAAGAATGAAGTCGATCAGAAAAAAATTGACGGAGCTAGAGTGATGACAAGCTTTTTCCTAACGCTCAAGGGCACGTAACTCCTGAGTGAATAATCCGATTCAGCCCAAAATCGAACTTGATCGAGATTTCATGCCTGTCCTCGTTATCTGCAAGAATGAAGACAATCAGAAAAGAATTGACGGAGCTAGAGTGATGACAAACTTTTTCCTATGTTAAGTCTATGGGAGCTATTTGTTGCCATGGCAACCAGAGTTCCAATCCGATCTGCCCGAAAACAGTATGCAGCCTTTCCCCCTACCTGATAATGCTTCACATGAAATTTGATCAAGATTGGCCCACTGTTTCCGGAGATATACTTCTTTGAAAGTGTGGACGACGGACGACGACGGACGCCGGCTCGTGGTATACTAATACCTCACATGAGCCTTCGGCTCAGGTGAGCTAAAAGAAGAGTTATAGCGGGTTATTCGTTTGCATGCTTGTGATCGGGGTCCAGTGCTATGACTGGAACACCTGCATCGATGACCTTATTGCTCAGAGCAAGGATGGGTACGGGACTGTCCATGTTGATACGGTGTGTACAATCAGACTGGATGACGGATCACTTTTGACGAGCGCCACGCATCCGCACGCTTTGCTGCTTTCATTGGAAATGGGCCGATTTCATTGCCCTGGGTTTTAAAGGCGAGAATTACACAGAATTTATGTCGATAGGAATTTACGCAGAAAAGGTCAAATATGTGTTCTTGTGAGAGGAGGACGTGCCTGTTATTGCTAGAAACCGACAACACGAAACTTTGCTTCTGGGAGTTACTGAAAAGGCTGTAGTTATTGCTCACGCTTCAATTGGAAGTCTTGTTGAAATTGCCGAAGAAGCCCTTGAAGTCATTACAAGCTATTTGGAATCGCTTGGCTGGTAGCCGCTTTACCTATATCGTGCTGAATAAATTAAGCTTAACCATGCATAACTGACTATATGAAATCGCTTGGCTGGTTTCCTGCTGAATAAATTTAGTTTAACCACGCATCACTGACTAAATGGAATCGCTTGGCTGGTAGCCACCCGATCTTTATCCTGCTGAATAAATTCAGTTAAACCACGCCCCTTTTCTGATTTTCTAACGAGTACCAACAACCTATGTCTAGGAACAGAAATGATAACAAGAGGGCCATGCTGGCCCTGGATCGCTCATCTGTTCCATAGGGTAATGAGTTGGCCACGAGGAGAGCCATTATTGGCCCCAGGCCCCAATTTGAAAAATCTTGGTAAGTGGTCCAAAAGGTGAAGCTTCATACCAAATATCAACAAGAGGGCCATGATGGCCCTGGATCGCTCACCTGATCCTATTGTACAAACGGAATTGTGGGTAATAAATGGTGGAGTGGAGGGTTTGAGCAATTTTGGTTGGACCCAAAGACCATTTCTGTGAAATTAATTCAAAATCAGTCTGCCTGTTTAGGAGTAGAAGTCATTTTGAGAAGTAAAAGTCATTTTTGATGAAATGACATCTCAAGCCCTGCCGCCCAATGAAACCAATGGGGTTTAAAACTGAACAGTTTGAGCAATTTTGGTAGAGGATCCCCCAAGGAACCTTCCAAAGAAATAATTTTAAAATCCATCCACTGGTTAAGGAGAAAAAGTCGTTTAAAGCTTTTTCTATTTTTAGCTCTGGCGGCCATTTTGTTCACCCGAGCGGAACGGTTGGGCAATTTTGGTAGAGGGTCACCGAAGGAACATTCCTGTGAAGTAATTTCAAAATCCATCCACTAGTTAAGGAGAAAAAGTTGTTTAAAGCTTTTTTCTATTTTTAGCTCTGGTGGCCATTTTGTTCACCCGAGCAGAACGGTTTGAGCAATTTTGGTAGTGGGTCACCCAAGGAACATTCCTGTCAAGTAATTTCGAAATCCATCCACTGGTTAAGGAGAAGAAGTCCTTTAAAGGTTTTTCTATTTTTAGCTCTGGTGGCCATTTTGTTCACCCGAGCGGATTGGTTTGAGCAATTTTAGTAGAGGGGCACCCAAGAAACCTTCCTGTGCAATAATTTCAAAATCCATCCACTGGTTAAGGAGAAGAAGTTGTTTAAAGGTTTTTCTATTTTTAGCTCTGGCGGCCATTTTGTTCACCAGAGCTGAACGGTTTGAGCAATTTTGGTAGAGGGTCATCCAAGGAACATTCCTGTAAAACAATTTCAAAATCCATCCACTTGTTAAGCAGGAGAAGTCGTTTAAAGAATTTTCTATTTTTAGCTCTGGCGGCCATCTTGTTCACCCAAGCGGAACAGTTTGAGCAATTTTGGTAGAGGATCACCCAAGGAGCATTCCTGTGAAATTAGATCAAAATCTGTCCAGCAGTTTTGGAGGAGATGTTGTTTAAAGCAAAAGTTGACGACGGACGCACGCACGCACGCACGGACGACGGACGCCGGACAAAGACTGATCCCAAAAGCTCACCTTGAGCACTTCGTGCTCAGGTGAGCTAAAAACCGGAGCCTTCTGGTTTCAGACAAGAAGATTTTTAAAGGTTTTCACTATATAAGTCTGTATAAAACCTGTGGGCTTCATACCAAATATCAAAGACCTTGGTCTTCTGCTTTCAGACAAGAAGATTTTTAAAGGTTTTCACTATATAAGTCTGTATAAAACCTGTGGGCTTCATACCAAATATCAAAGACCTTGGTCTTCTGCTTTCAGACAAGAAGATTTTCAATGAACAATTTTGATAGAGGTCCACTAGTTGAAGCTTCACACAAAATATCAAGACCTGGGCCTTTCGGTTTCAGAGTAGTAGATTTTTTTTAAATTTACCTATATAAGTCAATATAAAAACGAAGGGCCACAGGTCAAATATTGCATATTTGGCCCAAGGGCTATGATTTGAACAATCTTGGTAGAGGTCCACTAGATGAAGCTACACACCAAATATCAAAGAACTGGGCCATGCGGTTTCGGAGAAGATTTTTAAAGCTTTTACCTGTATAAGCCAATGTAAAACCAAAGGGGCCGCAGGTGGGGGCATTTTTCGCCCTAGCCTAAAATTTGAACCATCTTGATAGAGGTCCACTAGATGAAGCTTCACACCAAATATCAAAGAACTGCGCTTTGCGGTTTCAGAGAAGAAATTTTTTAAAGATTTTCCCTATATAAGTCTATGTAAAATCAAAGGTCCCCGGGGCAGGGGCATTTTTGGCCCTAGGGCTATAATTTGAACAATCTTGGTAGAGGTCCACCATTTGAAGCTTCATACCAAATATCAAAGACCTGGGCCTTGTGGTTTCAGAGAAGAAGATTTTTAAATATATTCCTTATATAAGCCTATGAAAAACCAAAGGGCCCTGGGGCGAGGGCATTTTTGGTCATAGAGCTATAATTAGAACAATCTTGATAGAGGTCCACTAGATAAAGCTTCACAACAAATATCAAAGACCTGGGCCTTGCGTGTTTTTAAAGATTTTCCAAATATAAGCCTATGTAAAACCAAAGCCCCCAGGGCGGGGGCATTTTTGGCACCAGGGCTTTAATTTGAACAATCTTGGTAGAGGTCCACCAGATGAAGCTGCATACCAAATATCAAAGAGCTGGGCCATGTGGTTTCAGAGCAGAAGATTTTTAAACTTTTCAGTTAAAAAATCTATTTTTAGCCCCTGTGACCTAGATGTGCAACAGACCAGAACCATTTGAACATCTTTGAAAGGGGACCACACCTAAGGATCATTCCTGTGAAGTTTGGTGAAAATCCGATCAGTGGTTTAGGAGAAAATGTCATTTGAATAAAAAGTTTATGCACGCACACACAGACGGACGGACGCACGCACGACGGACGACAGACAGAAAGTGATCCCAAAAGCTCACCTTGTCACTAACAGACTTGTTAATGTGATGCGATCAACCAATACACACTCGGCCCCCGCCCATAGGGGCTTGAAGAAATATATGAGCTGCATGATGCTTCAACGCAGAGCTGAATCCGGCCTTCACACTAGTACTGGTAAACGGCTTAGAGGATCTAAGCCTGTCCTGGAAATCGGGAGTGAGGTGGACCGTGCATGCAAATAAACCCTATTGGTTTCATTGGGCGGCAGGGCTTGAGTTGTCATTTCATCTCAATGTCGGGTCAAAGTCCCACAAAATTGGAAGCAACGTCTCCAAAATGACCTTTACAGTATTGACGGGGATGTTAAACCTCAAATCAAACAAACAAACAAATCAACCAATACGCAGACCAGCAAATGCTTGAAAATGGTGTTTTACATCCCCTTTCACACCATTTAGATCAATTTGGAGACATTGCTTCTTGTTTATAAGACTTTTACCCGACATTGAGATTTACAGACGTCTCAAGCCCTATCGCCAAAGAAACCTCTAGGGTTTAAGAAGCGATCCGACTTGCACACTTTTCCTTTAACCCTTTTTGTACCAAATGGAATCTTCCTCCTTATATATAGCAGGAGTCAATTTCAAAATTAAGGGGTGCCAGGTTGTTTTTTCATTAAAATTTAGCAAACTTTTAGCAAAAAAGTCGAGGCCCTGATCTTTTAACTTGACCATTGGGGTGAACGCTAGGGTGGTCGCAATATTTTACAAAGTCAGTGAAGCATGAAATGTAGGTTAAGGTCAAATATGGATGCTTGCATTTAAGTTGCCATCCACAGATACAAGTTTTTACCAAATATCATTAATGAAGCTTTTATAGTTCTTGGGGAATAAACTTGACCATTAGGGTGAACGCTAGGGTGGTCGTAATGTTTTACCAAGTCAGTGAACCATGAAATATAGGTGAAGGTCAAATATGGATGCTTGCATTTAAGTAACCATCCCCAGATACAAATTTGTACCAAGAATCATCAATGAAGCGTTTATAGTTCTTGAGAAATAAACTTGACCATTAGGGTGAATGCTAGGGTGGTCGCAATATTTTACAAAGTCAGTGAACCATGAAATGTAGGTCAAGGTCAAATATGGATGCTTGCATTTAAGTAACCATCCCCAGATACAAGTTTGTACCAAGTATCATTAATGCAGCTCTTATAGTTCTTGAGAAATAAACTTGAACCTTTGGGTGAACGCTAGGGTGGTCGCAAATTAGAACAAGTACCTCACACATCCCATCCAAGACACCTAAGGGAAGGAAACACACACATATAACAACTTCACCATAATGAAACGCCACACGCAGAAAGCCAAAAGGACAGTTACTTTTCCATGAAATGGCGAAACTAATTCAAAAGATATTAGCAATACATACAAGCAAAGCTGATATATATATCAAACGATTTGATTGGTTGAAATAAAAGTTTTATACTTCGACAGATTCCATAAGCAAGTATCTCGGACTATATCACAAAGCAACAGGTAGTAAAATAATGTGACGTCAAAGAGCCCATGCGTTACGTCATTATATATGAAGTAATGTCAACAGCGTTCAAAGAAAACATAACTGTTGGAAGAGAAATAAACTGAATTTAAAGACTTGATGTTGTTTTGATTGAGTTTTTTTCAAAGATGGCAGCTTCTAATTGAATAATCCTCCCGCCATGGCCTTTGGTAGGTTCATTCAGTTCAATTTACCATTTTGGTGGCATTTTTAGTATTTCAATGAAAAAACTGGAATTATAAAGAATGAGTTATAATTTTAATATGATGGATCATTCTCAAACAGTTCAAAGGTTATGATTAAGTATGTCACCGATCCAGGTCAAGGTCACAGGTCAAAACTGTTTGTATGGGTGGAAGCCCTTGTCACAAGGAACCTACAGGCAAAATATGAAGGCTCTATCTTAGACTGTTAAAAATTTATGACAAAGTAGGTCAAAGGTCAAGGTCACAGGACAAATTTTTTGTATGTATGTGTCCTTGTTACCAGCATCAAACATGGCAAATATGGAAACTCTATCTCAAATGGTTCGAAAGTTATGATAAAGTAGTTCACATGTCAAGGTCAAGGTCACAGGCAATATTTTTGTATGAATGGAAAGCCCTTGTCACAAGGAGTGAGTGAGTGTTTGAGATTAAGTCCCACCAACAGCTAAGGTCATACGGAGACGTAACCTCGGTTTAAAGAGTCATCCGAAAGTGTAGAGAAGGCCAGGATCGATCCTGCGATCACTGATTTACAAGGCGGGTAGCCTAACCACTACACCAAGGAGGCTTCTTGTCACAAGGAACCTACATGCCAAATATGAAGGCTTTAGCTCAAATGCTTCAAAATTATGACAAAGTAGGTCAAAGGTCAAGGTCAAAATTTTTGTATGGAAGGGAAATCATTGACACAAGGAGCAAACATGCCAAATATAAAGGCGAGTGAGTGTTTGTGTTTTATGTCCCACCAACAGCTAAGATCATAAGGAGACGGGACCTCGGTTTAGACTCATCCGAAAGTCTGGATCGATCCTGCGACCAAATATAAAGGCTCTATCCCAAATGATTCAAAATTTATGATGATGAAGGTCACATGCTTAGGTCAAGATCACAGATCATTTTTTGGTATATGTGGGAAGCCCTTGTCACAAGGAACTTACAAGCCAAATATGAAGACTCTAATCTCAAACGGTTCAAAAGCTATTTCAAAATGACTGACTGATCTACTTTTTGGTTCGACATGACCCATATTCCAACTTGACCATGATCATTCCGAGCAAGATTTATGATAATTGGGCCAAAACTGTGGCCTCTAGAGTGTTCACAAGGTTTTTCTATGATTTGACCTACAGACATACTTTTTGACCCGACAGGGCCCATATTCAAACTTTTATGATATATTGTCAAGAAGATCATTCTAAACAGGATTAATGAAAATTGGATCAAAACTGTGGCCTCTAAAGTGTTCACAATGTTTTTCCATGGTCTGACCTACTGACATACTTTTTGACCCAACATGACCCATATTCGAATCTGATCGAGATATTGTCAAGATGATTATTCTGAGCAAGTTTAATAAGGACTGGACCAAAAGTGCGGCCTCTTAGATTGTTCACAAGGTTTTTGTATGATTCGACCTGTTGAACAACTTTTTGACCCCCACATGACCCATATTCAAACTTGTCAGGATGATCAATCTGAGAAAGTTTGATGATTGGACCAAAACTGTGGCCTCTGGGGTGTTCACAAGGTTTTTCTATGATTTGACCTACTGACCTACTTTTGGACCGGACATGACTCATATTCGAACTTGAACAAGATATTGTCAAGATGATCATTCTGAGCAAGTTTGATGGTGATTGGACAAAAAGTATGGGCCCTAGAGTGTTCACAAGGTTTTTCTAAGATTTGACCTACTGAACTCCTTTTTGACCAAACATGACCCATATTCGAACTTGACTGAGATATTGTCAAGATGACCATTCTGGGAAAGTTTTATGGTGATTGGACAAAAACTGTGGCCTCCAGAGTGTTCACAATGTTTTTCTATGTATGACCTTCTTACCCACTTTTTGATCCGACGTGACTTATATTCGAAGTAGACCGAGATATTTTCAAGATGATCATTCTGAGCAAGTTTGATGATGATCGGACCAATACTTTGGCCTCTACTGTGTTCACAAGGTTTTTCTACGACTTGATCTACTGCCCTACTTTTTGACACGACATGACCCATATTCGAACTTGACCTAGATATTGTCAAGATGATCATTCTGAGCAATACTGATGATGATCGGACCAAAACTGTGGACTCTCGTGTGTTTATATGGTTTTTCCATGATTTGACCTACTGACCTACTTTTTGACCCGACATGACCCATATTCGAACCTGACCGAGATATTGTCAAGATGATCAGTCTGAAAAAGTTTGATAATGATCAGACCAAAACTGTGGCGTCCAGTGTGTCCACAAGTTTTTCTTTGATTTGACCTACTGTCCTACTTTTTAACCCGGCAAGACCCATATTCGAACTTGACTGAGCTATTGTCATGATGATCATTCTGAGCAAGTTAGATGATGACAGGGCCAAAACCATGGCCTCTGATGTGTTCACAAGGTTTTTCTATGATCTGACCTACTGACATACTTTTAGGTCCAACATGACCCATATTCAAATTTCACCGAGATATTGTCAAGATGATTATTCTGAGCATGTCTGATGATGATCGGACCAAAACTGTGGCCTCTTATGTGTTCATAAAGTTTTTCACTGATTCGACCTACTGACCTACTTTTTGACCCGACACGACCCATATTCGAACAAGACTGAGATATTTTCAAGATGATCATTCTGAGCAAGTTTGATAATAATCGGACGAAACCTGTGGTCTCTAGTGTGTTCACAAGGTTTTTCAATGATTTGATATACTGACCTACTTTTTGACCCGACATGACCCACATTCAAATTTTACCGAGATATGGTCAAGAGGATCATTCTGAGAAAGACTGATGATGATCGGACCAAAACTGTGGCATCTAGTGTTTTAACAAGGTTTTCTATGATTTGACCTACTGACCTTCTTTTTGACCCCGAGATGACCCATAATTGAACTTTAATATTAGAGATATTGTCAAGATGATCATTCTGACCAAGTTTGAAGATGATCGGCCAGAAACTGTGGCCTCTAGTGTGTTCACACGGCTTTCTATGATTTGATCTACTGACCTACTTTTTGACCCACATTACCCATATTCGAACTTGACCCGAGATATTGTCATGATGATCATTCTGAGCAAGTTTGATGATGATTGGGTCAAAACTGTGCTCTCTCTAGTGTTCACAAGAAAAGTTTACGCAAGGACGACGCACGACGGACAACGCACAATATCGCCGGACATCTCACAGTCGCAAAAGCTTAACAAAATACAATAAATTATTTTTTTTTATTTCTCAACTATCTTCTGAGTTCTTTTTCTTCTTCTAAAAGCGTGTATGACATAGATGGTGTTCCTATTTTATCTTTTTTTGTATTACACTGATCAATCGTCTACTAAATCTCGCTGTTTTGATTTCTTCCTTTTCTTTTTACAAGAACTTCCGTGTTTATATTCCCTAGCACTTTCGTTCTTTTTATCCTGACAGTCTTCTCCAATATTATCCCAATGTTTTGATTTCCTTCTTTTCTTTTTACATGAAAACATGTGTCTAGTTTCAAAACTTCCATTAGCTTTTTTAGTATCTAGTTCCATGTCCAGATCATCTATCTGTTCAGATCTCTTCCTTTTGTTTTTATAAAAATCTAAACATCTTTCCTCATGAATATCAATTACTGTCTTTTTACTCTCAAGCAGTTTTTTATTGCCGTTTCTTTCTTTATATTTCTTATCAACATCATCAATGAATTTGGAAAAAGATTTTTTTGCCTTTTCTTTTCCTACATCAGTACTGATAACATCTCGCTGTTTTGATTTCTTTCTTTTCTTTTTACATGAATTAGTATGTCTATATTCCGAAAAATAGTTTATCTTTTCTCCATGATATTCATCAGTTAAGTCATCTCTCTGCTTGGACTTTTTTCTTTTCTTTCTGCAAGCATTACCATGTTTATGTTCTGTTACAGTATCTGACTTTTCTTCTCTTATTTCATTTTCTACATTAACTTGACTCGATGGCTTTCTTTCTTTCACATCAGTATAATTAAAAGAATTTCTTTCTGGATCTCTGTTTGTTTCTTGAGTATTAAATTCATCCTTATATCTATGTTTCAATTTCTTTCTTTTCATCTTGAATTTATCTTCAGCTGCTTGCATGTCTAAAAGGTTATTATGAGATTCACTTAATTTAAAACCCATCTCAGTTTCAGAAGTTCTTTCAGAATGTTCCAAAGCATAATAGTCCAGTGCAAAGTTTTTCTTTTCGAAACATGCTACAAAGAACCCATTGGTCAGTGCAGAATCATGTGACATTCTAAGACAAGAATGTGCATGCTCATAACCATTAACTCCTCTTTCTGGCCAATCAGGCATGAGTAGCTTCGTTCTAAACTCCTTATTTACAGCTAACATGACTTCCTCTACCACTTCTTCATTCTCTTTCTTATGGGTGGAACAAGTTGAATATACAATCCTCCTGACATTTGGAAATTTAAAGGCATGCTTAAGTATTGTGATCTGGAATTTGGACAGTTGTTCTAATCTGTCCTTGGAAACCTCTTCTTTATTCAGTTGCTGGGATGTTCTGTTTACCATTCCTGCATAAACGAAATCAGTTTGGAATTAAGTGATATCATGAGTCATTTTTACCTAATTTCAGAGACAACCTCCCAAAAAATCAATCAGTTTAATGTCTAAATAAAATGGGATATATGACGATCAACAACAATCAGTTGCAGACGAACCTGATAAACTTGATATCAAAAGACACGAATCTGGTATTCGATTTATCAGTTTTTCCCCTTGTAAACTCTTTAAATTCGGCAATTTACGATCAGTCATTGCGTCCCAACATTCCGGCGCGGAATAAATAATGCGGCAGTATATTTACTATCAGCTGACTGTTAGTTTTATTTATTTATTTTTTTTTTTAATCATTTAAAATGTAATTTTTCCAATTTTTCTAGTAATTATAACTTTTTAGCCATTTTTGCCGGTAGTCGGCTTCATTCATAAAAGTGCAATGTCACGTTGATGTGATAAAGCATATCTTTATCAGGTCAATGCGTTACAATGCAATATATAAAGGGGGTAACTGATTTATAAATGTCATTTTAAGTGTTGTTTGCTTGTTGTTCTGGTGGCTATCATGTTCAGTGGAGCAAAAGGATTTTGAGCAATTTTATCAGAAACATTCCCATGGAAAATTTCTTCGAAACTGTTTTCTTTTGAATGATGATACTTTCAAAAGTTCCCTTTGACAATACAGAGCTGACTTGTGTGTCACTATCTGGGCACCTTGTGGCCATTGAGGGTCAGGTCTTAGTGCACCAGATTGAGATGCATCGTCTCAGTTTAACTTACGTACAATGCCTCCTGGTGACAAAGTGGCAGGGGAGCTGAAGAGAGTTGGCAACAGAAGATAAACTTATGAGTCACTGGTTCCCTTTGACAATACAGAACTGACTTGTATGCTACTATCTGGGTACGATGTGGACATTGAGGGTCAGGTCCTAATGCACCAGACGGAGATGAACCAGCTCAGTCTAACCTACAATGGCTCGTGGTGACAATCCTATTACTGATTTTCACACCATCTTTATCCAGTTCAGAGTCCATCTGACGTACCCTTTGCAGACAATGTGATTGTGAAAAACAAATATGTCCGAGGGCCGAGGACAGTTTTTCTATAAAGTAGGTCACAGGTCAAGGTTAAGGTCAAGGGTCGAAACTATTGTATGAGAGTGAAGCCCTTGTCACAAGGACTCTACATGCCAAATATGAAGACGCTATATGTAACAGTTGAAAAGTTATGACCAATGCTTTGTTTGTTTGAGTTGAGATTTTACATCCCCGTCAACACTAATAAGGTCATTTTGGAGACGTTGCTTCCGATTTTCTGGGACTTTTAACCGACAATGAGATGAAATGACATCTCAAGCCCTACCGCCCATAGAAACGGCTAGGGTTTAAGGAGCGGTCAGACTCTCATCACTTTTCCTGGGCAGGCTTAGACCTAAGCTGTTTGCCAGTACTCAAGTTTGGTAGATTTCAGCTCTGCGCGGAAGCACTGTGCAGCACAATCTATTTCTCCAGGCCCAGATGGGCGGGGGTGCTATGACCAGTGCAAATTTTTCTTTTAAGTAGGTCTCATGTCAAGGTCAAAATCTTTTGTATGAATGGGAAGCCCTTGTCACGAGGAACCTACATGCACAAATAAGAAGCCTCTATCTCAAACAGTTCGAACATTATGATAAAGTAGGTCACAGGCTAAGGTCAAGGTTTCAAGTCTAAAATATTTGTATGAGTGGAAAGCCCTTGTCACAATACAACCTACATGCCAAATATGAAGGGTCTATCTCAAACGGATCAAACGTTATTATAAAGTAGGTCACAGGTCAAGGTCACATAATTTTGAATGAGTGGGAAAACCTTGTCACAAGGTACCTGCATGTCAAATGTGAAGGTTCTTTCTCAAACAAATCAAAAGTTATGATAAAGTAGGTCACAGGTCAAGGTCAACTGTTTGTTTGAATTGAGGTTAAACGTCCCCATCAACACTATTTAGGTCATTTTGGAGACACTGCTTCTAAATTTGTGGGACTTTTACCCGACATTGAGATGAAATGACATCTCAAGCCCTGCCTCACAGTGAAACCAAAAGGCTTATATGCACTGGACGGTCTGGCTCACATTGCTTTGCCTGGGCAGGCTTAGTCCTTCTAAGCGGTTTACCAGTACTTGTGCGGCCAGTTTCAACTCTGCGTGAAAGCAACATGCAGCCCAATCTATTTCTCCAAGCCCTGATGCGCGGGGGGTACAAGGTCAAGGCCACAGGTCAAAGTCTTTAGTATGAATGGGAAGCCCTTGTCACAAGAAACATACATGCAAAAGTTATGACCAATGTTATTTTTTCTTCAAAGTAAGTCACAGGTCAAGGTCATAGGTCAATTGTTTAGTATGAGTTGGAAGCCTTGTCACAAGCTTTAAATAAGAGTTATCAGAAGACAATCTAGCTCGCCTAAGATGGATGAAGGCAAGCTATCAAAAATGAACAGAGCAAAAGAAAACTTTAACCAAAAACTTCAACATAAAATTTCTAAGCCTGTACCAAGTGTCAATGATGAAGCTCTTATAGTTTTTGAGAAATGTTGATGGTTTGACAAATGGATGGATGTACGGACAGAAATTTGGACTCCTATATTGCACCATGCTTTAAGCAGGCATGACAAACAAGAGGGCCATGATGGCCCTGAATCGCTCACCTGATCCATAGAGCAACAAGTGGGCCCAGGGGAGGTCCATTATTGACCCCAAGGTTATAATATGCATAATGTTGAGGGATGTCTAAAAAGGTGAAGCTTCATACCAAATATCAACAAAGGCTTTGTTGTCCACTAGATGAAGCTCCATACCAAATTTCAAAGACATGGGCCTTGCAGATTCAGAGAAGAAGATTTTTAAAGATTTCCCTATATAGGTCTTGTTAAACCAAAGGATCTCAGGGCGGGGGGATTTTTGGCCCCAGGGCTATAATTTGAACAATATTGATAGAGGTCCACTAGATGAAATTTCACACCAAATATCAAAGGTCTAGGCCTAGTGGTTTCACAGAAGAAGATTTATAAAGATTTTCCCAAAATAAGTCTATGTAAAACCAAAGGGCCATGGAGCAGGGGCATCTTTGGTCCCAGGGCTATAATTTGAACAAAATTGGTAGAGGTCCACAAGATGAAGCTTCACACCAAATACCGGTATCAACCTAGGCCTTGTGGTTTCACAGAAGAAGATTTTTAAAGATTTCCCTATATAAGTCTATGTAAAACCAAAGGGCCCTAAGGTGGGGGCATTTTCTGCCTCAGGGCTATAATTTGAACAATCTTGATAGAGGTCCACTAGCTGAAGCTTCATACCAAATATCAAAGACCTAGGCCTTGTGGTTTCAGAGAAGAGGATTTTTCAAGATTTTCCCTATATTAGTCTATGTAAAACCAAAGGGCCACGGAGCCGGGGCATTTTTGGCCTCAGGGCTATAATTTGAACAATCTTGGTAGAGGTCCACTAGCTGAATCTTCATACCAAATATCAAAGACCTAGGCCTTGTGGTTTCAGAGAAGATTTTTCAACATTTTCCATATATAAGCCCATGTAAAACCAAAGGGCCCCGGGGCGGGGGCATTTTTGGCCCCAGCACTATAATTTGAACAATCTTGGTAGGGGTCTACTAGATGAAGCTTCATACCAAATAGCAAAGACCTGGGACTTGCAGTTTCAGAGAAGAAGATTTTTAAAGATTTTCCCTATATAAGCCCATGTAAAACCAAAGGGCCACGGGGAGGGGGCATTTTTGGCCCAAGCACTATTATTTGAATAATCTTGGTAGGGGTCCACTAGATGAAGCTTCATACCAAATATCAAAGACCTGGGCCTTGCGGATTCAAAGAAGAAGATTTTTTAAGTTGTTCATGAAAAAATCTATTTTTGGCTCCTGTGACCTAGATGTGCAACAGACCGGAACCATTTGAACAACTTTGAAAGGGGACCACCTAAGGATCATTCCTGTGAAGTTTGGTCAAAATCTTATCAGTGGTTTAGGAGGAGATGTCGTTTAAAGAAATTGTTTACGCACAGATGACAGACAAATAGTGATCCTAATATAAAACACAAGAGGGCCCAATGGCCCTATATCGCTCACCTGTGTACCAGAAAATCATTACTATGGGAGCTAAGGGGGTCCCAGGGTGTGGCCCATTTGGACCCCAAGGGCATGATTGGCAGGATTTATGTAGGTGACTACTTGCCATTGCTACATGCTAATTATCTAAGCTCTGGGCCCTGTGGTTTCAGAGAAAAAGATTTTTGAAGCTTTTTTTCCATTATGAGTCTAAAGGAGCTAAGGGGCCCCGGGGCATGGCTCGTTTGGACCACAGGGACATGATTGGCAGGAATTATGTAGGTGACCACCTGCTGTTGCTACATGCTCAATATCTAAGCTCTGGGCCCTGTGGTTTCAGAGAAGAAGATTTTTGAAGCTTTTTTCCATTTTGAGTCTATGGGAGCATAGGGGCCCCGGGGCGTGGCCCATTTGGACCCCAGGGGCATGATTGGCAGGAATTATGTAGGTGACCACTTGCCGTTGCTACATGCTAAATATCTAAGCTCTGGGTCCTGTGGTTTCAGAGAAGAAGATTTTTTAAGCTTTTTTTCCATTATGAGTCTATAGGAGCTAAGAGGCCCCAGGGCGTGGCCTGTTTGGACCCCAGGCGCATGATTGGCAGGAATTATGTAGGTGACCACTTGCCGCTGCTACATGCTAAATTTCTAAGCTCTGGGCTCTGTGGTTTCAGAGAAGAAGATTTTTGAAGCTTTTTTTTCCATTATGAGCCTATGGGAGCGAAGGGGCCCCGGGGGGTGGCCCATTTGGAACCCAGGGGCATGATTGGCAGGAACTATATAGGTGACCACCTGCCATTGCTACATGCTAAATATCTAAGCTCTGGGCCCTGTGGTTTCAGAGAAGATTTTTGAACCTTTTTTCCATTATGAGTCTATGGGAGCGAATGGGGGCCAGGAATTATGTAGGTGACCACTTGCCATTGCTACATGCTAAATATCTAAGCTCTGGGCCCTGTGGTTTCAGAGAAGAAGATTTTGAAGCTTTTTTTCCATTATGAGTCTATGGGAGCGAAGGGGCCCCAGGGCGTGGCCCATTTGGCACCCAAGGGCATGATTGGCAGGAATTATGTAGTTGACCACTTGCCCTTGCTACATGCTAAATATCTAAGCTCTGGGCCCTGTGGTTTCAGAGAAGAAGATTTTGAAGCTTTTTTTCCATTATGAGTCTATGGGAGCGAAGGGGCCCCAGGGCGTGGCCCATTTGGCACCCAAGGGCATGATTGGCAGGAATTATGTAGTTGACCACTTGCCCTTGCTACATGCTAAATATCTAAGCTCTGGGCCCGGTGGTTTCAGAGAAGAAGATTTTTGAAGCTTTTTTTTCCATTATGAGTCTATGGGAGCGAAGGGGCCCCGGGGCGTGGCCCATTTGGAACCCAGGGGCATGATTGGCAGGAATTATATAGGTGACCACTTGCCATTGCTACATGCTAAATATCTAAGCTCTGGGCCCTGTGGTTTCAGAGAAGAAGGCTTTTGAAGCTTTTTTTCCATTATGAGTCTATGGGAGCGAAGGGGCCCCAGGGGCATTATTGGCAGGAATTATGTAGTTGACCACTTGCCCTTGCTACATGCTAAATATCTAAGCTCTGGGCCCTGTGGTTTCAGAGAAGAAGATTTTTGAAGCTTTTTTTCCATTATGAGTCTATGGGAGCGATGGGGCCCCGGGGCTTGGCCCATTTGGAATTCAGGGGCATGATTGGCAGGAATTATATAGGTGACCACCTGCCATTGCTACATGCTAAATATCTAAGCTCTGGGCCCTGTGGTTTCAGAGAAGAAGATTTTTGAAGCTTTTTTTCCATTATGAGTCTATGGGAGCGTAGGGGCCCCGGGGCGTGGCCCATTTGGCACCCAGGGGCATGATTGGCAGGAATTATGTAGGTGACCACTTGCCATTGCTACATGCTAAATATCTAAGCTCTGGGCCCTGTGGTTTCAGAGTAGAAGATTTTTGAAGCTTTTTTTCCATTATGAGTCTATGGGAGCGAAGGGGCCCCAGGGTGTGGCCCATTTGCCACCCAGGGGCATGATTGGCAGGAATTATGTAGTTGACCACTTGCCCTTGCTACATGCTAAATATCTAAGCTCTGGGCCCTGTGGTTTCAGAGAAGAAGATTTTTGAAGCTTTTTTCCATTATGAGTCTATGGGAGCGAAGGGGCCCCAGGGCGTGGCCCATTTGGCACCCAGGGGCATGATTGGCAGGAATTATGTAGTTGACCACTTGCCCTTGCTACATGCTAAATATCTAAGCTCTGGGCCCTGTGGTTTCAGAGAAGAAGATTTTTGAAGCTTTTTCTCCATTATGAGTCTATGGGAGCGAATGGGGGCCCCGGGGCGTGGCCCTTTTTGAACCTTGGGGCATGATTGGCAGGAATTATGTAGGTGACCACTTGCCATTGCTACATGCTAAATATCTAAGCTCTGGGCCCTGTGGTTTAAAAGAAGAAGATTTTTGAAGTTTTTTTTTCCATTATGAGTCTATGGGAGCGAAGGGGCCCCAGGGCGATGCCCATTTGGCACCCAGGGGCATGATTGGCAGGAATTATGTAGTTGACCACTTGCCCTTGCTACATGCTAAATATCTAAGCTCTGGTCCCGGTGGTTTCAGAGAAGAAGATTTTTGAAGCTTTTTTTCCAATATGAGTCTTTGGGAGCGAAGGGGCCCCGGGGCGTGGCCCATTTGGAACCCAGGGGCATGATTGGCAGGAATTATATAGGTGACCACCTGCCATTGCTACATACTAAATATCTAAGCTCTGGGCCCTGTGGTTTCAGAGAAGAAGATTTTTGAAGCTTTTTTTCCATTATGAGTCTATGGGAGCGAAGGGGCCCCAGGGCGTGGCCCATTTGGCACCCAAGGGCATGATTGGCAGGAATTATGTAGTTGACCACTTGCCCTTGCTACATGCTAAATATCTAAGCTCTGGGCCCGGTGGTTTCAGAGAAGAAGATTTTTGAAGCTTTTTTTCCATTATGAGTCTATGGGAGCGAAGGGGCCCCAGGGCGTGGCCTATTTGACACCCAGGGGCATGATTGGCAGGAATTATGTAGTTGACCACTTGCCCTTGCTACATGCTAAATATCTAAGCTCTGGTCCCGGTGGTTTCAGAGAAGAAGATTTTTGAAGCTTTTTTTCCATTATGAGTCTATAGGAGCGAAGGGGCCCCGGGGCGTGGCCCATTTGGAACCCAGGGGCATGATTGGCAGGAATTATATAGGTGACCACCTGCCATTGCTACATGCTAAATATCTAAGTTCTGAGCCCTGTGGTTTCAGAGAAGAAGATTTTTGAAGCTTTTTTTCCATTATGAGTCTATGGGAGCGAAGGGGCCCCGGGGCGTGGCCCTTTTCAAACCCAGGGGCATGATTGGCAGGAATTATGTAGGTGACCACTTGCCATTGCTACATGCTAAATATCTAAGCTCTGGGCCCTGTGGTTTCAGAGTAGAAGATTTTTGAAGCTTTTTTTCCATTATGAGTCTATGGGAGCAAGGGCCCCCAGGGTGTGGCCCATTTGTCACCCAGGGGCATGATTGGCAGGAATTATGTAGTTGACCACTTGCCCTTGCTACATGCTAAATATCTAAGCTCTGGGCCCTGTGGTTTCAGAGAAGAAGATTTTTAAAATTTTTCCCTTTATAAGTCTATGGGATCGAAGGGGCCCCAGGGCGTGGCCCATTTGGCACCCAGGGGCATGATTGGCAGGAATTATGTAGTTGACCACTTGCCCTTGCTACATGCTAAATATCTAAGCTCTGGGCCCTGTGGTTTCTGTGAAGAAGATTTTTGAAGCTTTTTTTCCATTATGAGTCTATGGGAGCGAAGGGGCCCCGGCCGTGGCCCATTTGGAACCCAGGGGCATGATTGTCAGGAATTATGTAGTTGACCACTTGCCCTTGCTACATGCTAAATATCTAAGCTCTGGGCCCTGTGGTTTCAGAGAAGAAGATTTTTAAAATTTTTCCCTTTATAAGTCTATGGGAGCTATATGTTGCCATGGCAACCAGAATTCCAATCTGATCAGCCCAAAAACCTTATGCAGCCTTTCCCCCTACCTTATGACGGACGACGGACAAAAAGTGATCCCAAAAGCTCACCTCGTCACTACGTGACAGGTGAGCTAACAAGAGGGCCCAGAGGGCCCTGAATCGCTCACCTGAGAATTAGTGTCTCCAGTACATTCTAGGCCAAGGGCTATAATTTGAACAAACTTAATGGTCCACTAGATGAAGTTTCATTCCAAATATCAAAGACCTGGGCCTTCTGGTTTCAGACAAGAAAATTTTTAAAGGTTTTCCCTATATAAGCCTATGAAAACCAAAGGGTCCCAGAGTGGGGGCATTTTTGGCCCCAGGGCTATAATTTGAACAATCTTGAAAGAGGTCCACTAGATGAAGCTTCACACCAAATACCAAAGATCTGGGCCTTGCTGATTCAGAGAAGAAGATTTTTAAAGATTTTCCATGTATAAGCCTACGTAAAACCAAAGGCCCCAGGGGTGGGGGCATTTTTGGCCCCAGGGCTGTAATTTTAACAATCTTGGTAGAGGTCCATTAGATTAAGCTTCACACCAAATATCAATGACCTGGGCCTTGCGGTTTCAGAGAAGAAAAGTTTTAAGGATTTCCCCTACATAAGCTTAGGTAAAACCAAAGGCCCCCTGGACGGGGGCATTTTTGGCCCCAGGGCTATAATTTGAACAATCTTGGTAGAGGTCCACTAGGTGAAGCTTCATACAAAATATCAAAGACCTGGGCCTTGTGGTTTCAGAGAAGAAGATTTTTAAAGGTTTCCCTATATAAGGCTATGAAAAACCAAAGGGTCCAAGGATGGGGCCATTTTTGGCCCCAGGGCTATAATTTGCATAATCTTGAAAGAGGTCCACTAGATGTAGCTTCACACCAAATATCAAAGATCTGGGCCTTGTGGTTTCAGAGAAGAAGATTTTTAAAGATTTTCCCTGTATAAGTCTATGTAAAACCAAAGGCCCCCGGGGTGGGGACATTTTTGGTCCCAAGGCTATAATTTGAACAATCTTAGTTAAGGTCCACCAGGTGAAGCTTCACACCAAATATTAAAAACCTGGGCCTTGTGGTTTCAGAGAAGAAGATTTTTTAATGATTTTCCCTATATAAGCCTATGTAAAACCATAGGCCCCCCGGGCGGGGGCATTTTGGCCCCTATGGCTATAATTTGAACAATCTTGGTAGAGGTCCACTAGATGAAGCTTCACACCAAATATCAAAGATCTGGGCCTTTCGGTTTCAGAGAAGAAGATTTTTAAAGATTTTCCCTGTATAAGCCTATGTAATAACAAAGGCCCCAGGGGCAGGGGCATTTTTGGGCCCCAGGGCTATAATTTGAACAATCTTGGTAGAGGTCCACTAGATGAAGCTTCACACCAAATATCAAAGATCTGGGCCTTGCGGTTTCAGAGAAGAAGATTTTTTAATGATTTTCCCTATATAAGCCTATGTGAAACCATAGGCCCCCGGGGCGGGGGCATTTTGGCCCCCAGGGCTATAATTTGAACAATCTTGGTAGAGGTCCACTAGATGAAGCTTCACACCAAATATCAAAGATCTGGGCCTTGCGGTTTCAGAGAAGAAGATTTTTAAAGATTTTCCCTGTATAAGCCTATGTAAAACCAAAGGCCTTCCGGGGCGGGGGCATTTTTGGCCCCAAGGCTATAATTTGAACAATCTAAGTAGAGGTCCACCAGGTAAAGCTTCACACCAAATATTAAAGACCTGGGCCTTGTGGTTTCAGAAGAAGATTTTTTAATGATTTTCCCTATATAAGCCTATGTAAAACCAAAGGCCCCCGGGGCGGGGGCATTTTGGCCCCAGGGTTATAATTTGAACAATCTTGGTAGATGTTCACTAGATGAAGCTTTATACCAAATATCAAAGACCTGGGCCTTGCGGTTTCAGAGAAGAAGATTTTTAAAGTTCGTTTAAAAAATCTATTTTTAGCTCCTGTGACCCAGATGTGCAAAGGACCGGAACCATTTGAACAATTTTGAAAGGGGACCACCTAAGGATCATTCTGTGAAGTTTGGTCAAAATCTGATCAGTGGTTTAGGAGATGTCATTTGAAGAAAAAGTTTACGCACACACACATGCACGCACTGACGACGGACGACGGACGAAAAGTGATCACAAAAGCTCACCTTGTCACTACGTGACAGGTGAGCTAAAAATGGGAAGTTTAGCCAGTTTTAGCTTCACTTTTCCAATGGGCAATTAGCATGACTATTTAAAAGATGAGAAACAGTCACCTGACACATACAAAAACAAAACTTTTGTTTGTGTGAAGGTTTTAGTCAACACTATTAAGGTTAATTTTTTGGAGACATTGCACCCAATTTTGTTGGACTTTTACCCGACACTTTGATGAAATGACATCTCAAGCCATACCTTCCGACCAAACCACTAACATTTATATGCAGGGACAAAAACCACTTTGCCTTGGCAGGCTTCTACCTACAAAGCTGTTTACCAGTAATCACGTTTAGTCAGTTTCAGCTCTGTGCAGAATCACCATGCAGTCTTATATAATCTATTTCTTCAAGTTGCTATGGGTGGGGTTGCATTGGGCGGCAGGGCTTGAGATCTCATTTCATCTCAATGTCGGGTAAAAGTCACACAAAATTGGAAGCAACATCTCCAAAATGACCTTTACAATGTTGACGAGGACGTTAAACCTCAAATCAAACAAATCAAAATAAACTTGTAAAACATCACATATAAGAGCTTTCAGATAAACTTTAACCAAATGTGGACGCTGACGACGGACGCCCAGGGGTATGGCAATAGCTCCCCCTTACTTTCTTAAGGCAAGCTAAAAATAAAGATTACCCCTGTTAAACCCTAGTTTTACCATATATATAAAAGTGGTGTTCAAGGGGGTTACCATTACATAGGCGTATTTTTGTTATGATTATAAATAAGGAGCCTACTTACCCGTTCCACTACATGAAGGATCTACTAGTATGTATTCTACATCCCTGTATTTGATGTTATTCGGGTTGACGGACAGGAAATCTTGACATCTGGCTTCCACACATGTAGCTCCAACCTTTTTCATCATATTTTCTAACGTAGACAGCCTCTTGTGGTCTTTGTCAAAGGCAAATACTTTTCTGGAAAGCATAGTGATATTTAAGGGGAATGGGAACACCTTCGGGGGAGGAAACTCCTGCAAAAGTATTTTTGTCTCCCATGCCAATAGGGGTCAACTCTTAAAGGAAAGAATTTGCTCCTGAGGAGCAAATTCTTTCCTTTAAGAGGTTACCCCTTTTTCAGTTGAACAGAGCTTATAGGAAACCGAACAGGAAGTCCAGAAAGTTGTCTCCCTTTGAAAAATGGCAGAAAAATCTACCAGGTTTTCCCATTCCCCTTAAGGACAAGAATTGCTCCAAAGGCTATGTCATGTCTGTGATTGCAGTTCTTGAGAAATGGACTTGATGAGGTCTTATTGGCCCAAACTAACTAGTTGAAACTTGTACACTCCAAAGCTTTCAAAGCATGCATGGTTGTCCAATCAGGGTTGACAACTTGGCTTCGCTCTTTAATTGCACACCAGTGGGTTAGGCCTAAGATTCTATGACGGTTCCAGTGAAAAGACTTGCTGAGAATTAGAATTAAATTTTATGTAAATCTCGTTGGTGCCTGATGCTCTGTCCCTGGTCAGGCCCATCAGAGTCTAATTGTTGTTTTCTTTTGCTCCAGCATTTCAGTTATTTCTTGCTGTCGAGTCCTCACCGTTTTTTTATATCTGTGGTTCTTTGACTTTTTAATTGTTCACAGAGATGTTGCACTGATGAGTTAGGAGGCTTTCATGCAGACTGAACAAATTGTCAAAAAAAGGGCAAGGATTGCAGCCGTGTAAGCCACACACCCCCCCCACCAGTGATATTCGTTTGACAGACCATTCGAAGGCGGTTCTTCTGTTGTGGTTTATTTTTGTTAGGGTTTGTCTTTAAGTGTGTGTATCGCTTATATTTTTGTTTTGGATAGCCAATTGGCCATTTTGTTGGGAAACTAACCATCCTTTTGGCTTTTTGCTATTGATGTATCCATTAGCGTCTTGTTATTTCATGCTTGTGTTTCTTTCCCTTTGCTGTATCTGATGGGAGCTGTGGGTTAGTTTGATCGATTCCTGATCATTGCCGTAACTTCTATTTCGAAAGCAGCTGAGAGAGATCACAGAGTGTGGAAGCTATTAGCTATCGACCCTCATGAAGGACATACCTGGAGATCTGGTGTGAGATCTTCCATGAGCTACCTGGAAGGGGGCCCTCTTATGTGGATGTTGCCCCTGTATCTGCACATTAATCAAAACTCTGATGATGATGATGATGATGATGATGATGATGATATGATGATCATGATAAGGGGTCGAAATTATATAGGCATGTTCTCGTGATGAGTGGGTGAGAATAACAGTACAAATATTTCATTAGCAATCTCTGTGAAAGAATCATCATGAAACCAAGTCTATATAATTTTGACCCCTTCGAACCCCACTTTTATATAGAAAAACTGGGGTTTACATGGGTAAACATTATTTTTGTTATTTCTGCTCTAAAATATAGATTGTGGGTACTCGTTCTAACGAGTACCCACAATCTATATTTCTAGCAGAAATAAGAAAAATATCACAATTTTTCATCTAAAAATTTAGTTTTTTGGGCGGTAAAATTTACAATGTATTTGTATAGGCCTGTTTTCGTGATGGGTGCGGTGAGAATGACTATAAATATTTCATCAGCAATCTCTGTGAAAGAATGTTCCCAACCTAGCAGAGATCAAACTCTCTACATCCTGATCACAAACCTGACTGACTGAAATAACGATAACACGTCCGTGTGATATAGTGCATTTTTGAAACATCAAAAAAGGTAATTTTTCTGATGAAAATTTGTGATATTTTTCTTATTTATACTCCAAACATAGGTTTTGGGTGCTCGTTAGAACCGCCTCATTGAGGCGGTTCTAAGGAGTACCCACAACCTATGTCTTGGAGCAGAAATAAGAGAAATAATGTTTACTCCTGTAAACCACAGTTTTCTATATATAAAATGGGGTTTAGGGGGTCTTTATTTCACAGACTTTATGTCCATTTTTGTGGTGTATTCCTTGCTTCCAAAGGATAACCCTTTTATAGAACATATTGTTCATGTGATGTGAAATAATGATAGATTACCCATGATTGTTTATAATTGCAGCTAGATGACTTGTTTTATTCCCAGGAGCGGCACAGCAATCTATGACCTGGGAACCAGGAGGTGGTGATAATAGGTAGGCTGGGAAACAACTGGCCTGAAAAACAGAAAAAATAATTTGTAGTCCAATCTTCATAACTGTCACATCTTTCTCCCTCGATAGCGCAGTAGTTAACGCGGTCGGCTCATGATCGAGAGATTGTGCATTCGAATCCGGCACCCGAATCGAGGTGTGTCCTTGGGCAAGACACATAATGACACTGCCTCACTCCACCCAGGTGTAAATGGGTAGCAGTGGTGTAATAGTCACCGCTTCTCTCTCACGCGCGTGAAAACATCCGAAATGAGTGTTCGAGAGCGATTAAACTAAAATAAATTAGTATAAACTAAACTTCATAACGATAATACACCCATACAAATTAGTACATTCTTTCATATCTCTAATATGGTTACTTTTCTGATGAAAATTGGAGATATGTTTCTTATTTATTCTACAAACATAGGTTGTGGCTACTCGTTAGAACCGCCTCGTTGAGGCGGTTCTAACCAGTACCCACAACCTATGGCTTGAAGCAAAAAAAAAATATTGTATACCCCCGTAAACCACAGTTTTCTATATATATAGCAGAGTTTAAAGGGGTGTTCATTGCATGGACCTGTTAATGTGATGTTTCATTTTAATAAGCCAATCATACATCCCACCAATCGGGGTTTGGAGAAATAGACTGGGCTGCATGGTGCTTCCATGCAATGCTGAAACTGACAGGTAAACCGTTTAGAAGAACTAAGCCTGCCGAGGCAGCGATGTTTGTCGCCCATCCAATCTATATAAGCCTTTTAGAAGGGCTAAGCCTGCCCAGGCAGAGATGGGAGTTGGACCGTCCAATGTATATAAGCCTTTTGGTTTCATTGGGCGGCAAGGCTTGAGATGACATTTCAGAAATGACATCTAAAGCCCTGCCCCCCAATGAAACCAAAAGGCTTATATAGATTCGACATTTTTTTCATCTCAATGTTGGGTAAAAGTCCCACAAAATTGGAAGCAACATCTCCAAAATGACCTACATAGTGTTGACGGGGTCGTTAAACTTCTTTTCAAACAAACAATCCTAGGCTGTCAATAGCCATGTACCCATAGAAAATTACTGGTGAGTAGACTGCCACTAGGCTAAGAAAATTGTCCTGAACAGGGACAAAGACTATTTCTTCAACCCTTCAATTTTTGTTTGTTTGTTTTGTTTGTGTGATTTGAAGTGTAAAATCTCAGTCAACACTGTAAAGGTCATTTTGGAGACATTGCTTCCAATTTTGCAGGACTTTTACCCGACACTGAGATGAAATGACATCTCAAGCCCTGCTGCCTAATGAAACCAAATGGGTTTATAAGCAATGACGGGCCGACTCACACCGCTTTGCCTGGGCAAGCTTAGATCCTCTAGATGGTTTACCAGTACTTGTGTGCGGGTTGGTTTCAGCTCTGCTCAGAAGCATCATGCAGCCCATCTATTTCTTCAAGCCCCAATGGGCGGGGGCCATTCGATTTCTCTTTAGAAGTGAATTAAATGGCCCAGTAAAAACTACTCTTGTCAGTCCACCTTCCAGCCCTTTCTGTGCAGACTTACAAGTATATTATACATAAGTGGTTATCCAGTACAGTGCACTTTCTTTCAACGAAAACTGACAACTGCCCTTCTTGAATCAGCTCCAGGGAGTGAATGGTTGTCAGAGAGAGAAGATTCCATGCTCCATCACGAAAACACAGCTATATAATTTTGACCCATTTAACCCTACTTTTATATAGTGAAACTTGGGTTTACAGGGCATATACATTATTTTTCTTATTTCTGCTCAAAATCATAGACTGTGGGTATTCATTCTAACGAGTACCCACAATCTATGTTTGGTCAGAGCAGATATATGATAAATGCCAAATTTTATATCTGAAAATTTTCACTTTTTTATGGTGGTAAAAATTCCAAGGTATTTGAATAGGCCTATTTTTGTAATGCTCTCTCCAAAAACGCATTTTCTGGACCTGCTGGGGATCAATGACACAACCTCCTCATCACCAGTCTGATCATTAGGATAACAGACCCACGCAACATTGTGCATTTTTGAAATCTCCAAATGGCTTCTTTTCTGGCGAAAATCCATGAATGGTTTTCATATTTACACTGCAAACATAGGTTGTGGATGCTCTTTAGAACCGCCTCATTGAGGCGGCTCTAACGAGAACCCACAAATGCTCTTTAGAACCACCTCATTGAGGCGGCTCTAACGAGAACATACAACCTATGTCTTGGAGCAGAAATAAAGAGAATAATGTTTACCCCAGTACACCTCATTTTTCTCTTTTTATAAATTGGGGTTTAGAGGGGTGTTCATTTCACGGACTTGTTAACATGATGGCACATCTGACTAAGCCTTATTCTTACACTCTGCAGTTTGCAGGTTGGGTATTTTTTTAAGCAGACAACATTTGGATTTTTTTTTTCCAGAAAACAGGAATCAACATTTTCATGCAAATTGTCTGTAGAAAATCTAAATCATTAGGATCACACATCTGTGTGACATAGCATATTCTTTCATATCTCAGAGACAGTTATTTTCTGATGAAACATCACGTGAACAAGTCCGTGAAATGAAGACCCCCCTATACCCCCCTTTATATAGAGAAAACTGGGGTTTACGGGGGTAAACATTATTTTTCTTATTTTTACTCCAAGACATAGGTTGTGAGTACTCGTTAGAACTGCCTCAATGAGGCGGTTCTAACGAGCACCCACAACCTATGTTTGCAGTATTTATAAGAAAAAAATCACGGATTTTCACAAGAAAAATGGCCATTTTGGAGATGAGAAAATATGCACTATGTCGCACGGGTGTGTTATCGTAATGGTTTGGAATATCAGTTGTTTGTAAACCTACCCGAGTTACTTAGCACAGCAACTTTATATTACTGATGTCCATGTGACTAGTTCTAATTTTTTATTAAATCCAGGTAACAGTTATTTATAGCCATGCAATTCTGGTTGCTGTGACATCAGAGTTCTATGTAAAGAGTCATCAGGAAAACACGACTATTTAATTTTGACGCCCTTGAACCCCAAAGTTATATTTTTTATATAAACTGAGGTTTTCAGAATGATGTAAACCTTATTTTTCTTATTTCTGCTCTAAAATATAGATTGTGGGTGCTCGTTAGAACCGCCTCGATGAGGCTGTTCTGACAAGTGCCAACAACCCATGTTTTGACCAAAAAAAGGAAAATATCACAATTTTTCATCTCAAAATTTTCGTTATTTTTTTGACAAGAAATTGTGTGTAGACACAGATCAGATGCCGCAGATTGCAGAGGGTCTGCAGCATCTAATCCGGTTTGACGCCATTTGCATAGAATACTGCATCACAAGAACATGCTTTTGTAATTCTGACCCCCTTGAACCCCAATTTTATATACTAAAACTGTGGTTTACAGGTGAAAACCTTATTTTTCTTATTTCTGCTCTAAAATTTAAATTGTGGGTACTCGTTAGAACCGCGGCGGTGAGGTGGTTCTTACCAGTCTCCACACGTGGTGGCATTAAGAACCACAACATTGAGGTCTGTCAAGTACCCGAACCTGTCAAGAGCAAAAATAAATAAAAAAATAATGAATACCCCTTATGAAATGGAATCTTCCTCCTTATATATAGCAGGAGTCCATTTCAAAATTTAGGGGTGTCAGGTTGTGTTTTCTTAAGAATTTGTTTGGAAAATGGCTAAACTTTTTGCAAACGGTGTAGGCCCTGATCAGATGCTACATTCTGGGGCGTCTGATCTGGGCCTGCACTGTTTGCAAACTACCCGTTTGGGGTTTCCGGTACAAAATGGGTTAATGTGATCTGGTAAGTGCTAGAGATTTTGGTATATAGGGGATCATGTATTAATGAATTTATTAAACTCGTTGTGGAAAAGGGATGAAATGCGATGCTTTGCCGAGCATTTTATCCCTTTTCCTCATTGAGTTTAATAAATTCAATAATACATAAGCACGAATGCAAAATTCTATTTGTCATATGACATTTAAAATGCATTTAACCCATTCAGTACCAGAAACCCCAAAAGGGGTACTTGGCAAACAGTGCAGGCCCAGATCAGATGCCACAGAACATAGGGTCAGATCAGGGCCTACACTATTTGCAAAAAGTTCAGCCATTTTCCAAACAATTGTAATGACAACACAACCTGACACCCCTAAATTTTGAAAGGACTCCTGCTATTATATAAGGACGAAGATTCCATTTGGTACAAAAAGGGTTAATTCACGATTTTTGCACAAAAATGCCAATATTCCGCCACTAGTAAATGCAAAGTCATTAAGGACATCGTACATCTAACGCTACGGGGCGTAGGAAACTAATCTGCATGTTTAATCCTATAGTGGATTATCAAATTTATAACATGGCATTATTGCATTCTCAGATGTGATGTAATGTGACAAATATATATACAGACTGAGGTATGTCTGCAATGATAGTTCAGGCCTGTATATCACAAAATGTAGAGCAATTAAAGACGGTTTCTACCTTGTCTTGGAGAATTATGTCCCCTGACACATACATTTTGTTAGTATGGAAATCAGTAGAAGGTGGAAAGACCAGAAGATCAGGAATGTGTGGGTCTGTAGTAAACGTGTCTCCATCAAGGCTGGATACCACACTTTTAAAGCTGCAAACAGAATGCAATTTTATCTGGTTATGAAAACACCTATTCAAATACAAATTATTATTACAATGAAAATTTTACCACAAAAAAATGAAAATTTTTAGATAAAACTTCTTTCTGTTTTTTTTTTTTTTTGTTTTCATCACGAAAACATACCTATATAACTTTGACCCCGCTGAACTCCACTTTTATACAGTACAAGAATTCCGCCGAAGGCTATGTCGCGCCTGTGGGGGTGCAAAGTCAGTGAACCATGACATCTAGGCCAAGGTCAAACATAGATGCTTGCATAAACGTTGCCATTCTTAAATGCAAGCTTGTACTAAGTATCATTAATTAAGCTGTAATAATTCTTGAGAAATAAACTTGACCATTAGGGTCAATGCTAGTGTGGTTGCAATATTTTACAAAGTCGATGAACCATAAAATGTAGGTCAAAGTCAAATATGGCTGCCAGCATTTAAGTTTCCATCTCCAGATACAAGTTTGTACCAAGTATCATTAATGAAGCTCTTCTAGTTCTTGAGAAATTAACTTGACCAGTTGGGTGAAAGCTAGGGTGGTCACAATATTTTACAAAGTCAGTGAACCATGAAATGTAGGTCAAGGTCAAATATGGATGCTTGCATTTAAGTTGCCATACCGAGATACAAGTTTGTACCAAGTATCATTCATGAAGCTCTTATAGTTCTTGAGAAATAAACTTGACCATTAGGGTGAACGCTAGGGCGGTCGCAATATTTCACAAAGTCAGTGAACCATGAAGTTTGGGTCAAGGTCAAGTATGGATGGTTGCATTTGAGTTGCCATCCCCAGATTCAAGTTTGTACCAAATATCATTAATGAAGCTCTTATAGTTCTTGAGAAATAAACTTGACCATTAGGGTCAACGCTAGGGTGGTCGCAATATTTTACAAAGTCAGCGAACCATAAAATGTAGGTCAAGGTCAAATAGGGATGCTTGCATTTAAGTTGCCATCCCCAGATACAAGTTTGTACCAAGTATCATTAATGAAGCTCTTATAGTTCTTGAAAAATAAACTTGAATAATAGGGTGAACACTAGGGTGGTCGCAAATGTTGACGCCTTGACAAACGGACGAAAGAATGAACGAACAGAAGAACGGACGGAAAACCAGGCACCTATATTGCGCCATGCTAATAGCAGGCACGACAAAAACTGGGGTTTACAGGGGTAAACCTTTTTTTTCTTATTTCTGCTCTAAAATATAGACTGTGTGTACTCGTTAGAATCACCTCGAGGAGGCGGTTCTAACGAGTACACACAATCTATATTTTGAGCAGAAATAAGAAAAATATCAGTATTTATCATCTTAAAAATAAGAAAAATATCACTATTTATCATCTTAATTTTTTTTATTTTTTGGCGGTAAAGTTTACAATGCATTTGTATAGGCGTGTTTTTGTAGCGTTTTTTATTTCCCCACAAAACATAAATTGTAAGTACTAACTATAGACGCGGTTGTAACGAGCACCCACAATCTATGTTTTAGAGCAAAATTAAGAACAAGAATTCTGCAGAAGGTGGTGTAGCATCTGCTGGGGGACAGAAGCCACAATCAGAACGTAGTTATTAAATAAGTAAATTTCATTCTAAACAGTTGATAGTTGATGTAAAATGTGTCAAAGTCACTGGACCAAAAATTATAGGCCATGGTCACCAGGTCAAGGTACGTGCCAAATCAGTATATCGAGGAGAAGCACTATGCAAGGTTCGGTGGCTGTAGGCCATTTATTTTAGGACATCGAACATTGAGGTTATATGTGTTAAAGTAACTAGCGTGCATAATATAGGTCAAGGTCACCAGGTCAAGGTACCCGCAGAGTCAGTAAATGTAGGAGAAGCATTATGCAAGGTTTGGTGGTTTTAGGCCATATAGTTAAGAAAATATGGAATGTCGACCTAAAATGTGTAAAAGTCAATGGAGGGTGAAAAATAGGTCAAGGTCACCGAATCAAGGTACCTACACAGTCAGTACATCTAGGAGAACCACTACGCAAGATTTGGTGTTTGCAGGCATTTTATTTGAGAAGATTGACATAAATTGTCAAAGTCACTGGAGCGTAAGGTCACCCGGTCTAGATACCTGCAGAGTCAGTACATCTAGGACAAGCATTAAGCAAGATTTGATGGTTGTGGGCCTTTTATTTGCGGAGATCTGACACTTCGACGTAAAATGTGTCAAAGTCAGTAAAGTGTAAAATATAGGTCAAGGTCACCATGTCAAGGTACCTGCAGAGTAAGTACATCTAGGAGAAGCACTATGCAAGATTTTATGGCTGTAGGCCTTTTATTTGAGAAAATCTGGAACATCGACGTAATTTGTGTCAAAGTCACTGGAGCGTAAAATATAGGTCAAGGTCACCAGGTCATGGTGCTTGCCTAGTCAGGAGCTCAGGATGATGTTTCATGAAAGGTTTGATGGTTGTTTAGTCTTACAGTTGATTACAATACAAACTTCGACGTAATGTCGAACTTTGACGTAATGGTCAAAGTCACTGGAGCGCAAAATATAGGTCAAAGTCACCAGATCAATGTGCCTACAAAGCCAGGGAGATGCTTCATGTAAGGTTTGATGATAGATGAGATTTGTAGTTGACTTAGATAAAAACTTTGACGTAAATGTCGAACTTCGAAGTAAATGTTAACAGATGGATGGACGAACGGACACACGGACGAACGGACACACGGACGAACGGACGGAGAAGCGGACGCCTTTGTCACACCCTGATACAAGCAGGTGCGACAAAAACGACTTAAATGTCGAACTTCGACGTAATGGTCAAAATCACTGGAGTGCAAAATATAGGTCAAAGTCACCAGGTCAAGTTGCTTACGAAGTCAGAAGGTCATGGAGATGTTTCATGTAAGGTTTGAAGGTAGCTGAGGTTTGTAGTTGACTTAAACAAAAACTTTGACGTAAAGGTCGAACTTCGACGTAATGGTCAAAGTCACTGGAGCGCAAAATATACATCAAAGTCACCAGGCTAAGGTGCTTACAAAGTGAGAAGGTCTATGAGATGTTTCATGTAAGGTTTGATGGTAGCTGAGGTTTGTAGCTGACTTTAACAAAAACTTTGACGTAAAAGTCGAACTTCCACATAATGGTCAAAGTCACTGGAGAGAAAAATATAGGTCAAAATCACCAAGTTAAGGTACCTACAAAGTCAGAAGGTCAAGGAGATGTTTCATGTAAGGTTTATTGGTAGCTGAGGTTTGTAATTGACTTAGATAAAAACTTTGACGTAAATGACGAATTTCGACATAAATGTTAACAGATGGACAGACAAACTGACGTTCCAACATTTTGGGTTTAAGGGCTATTTCTTTTGTTCTTTCTTTTGTTTGGTTTAGGGGCTAACCTACTTAACCTTTTATTTACGGAATAAATCTATTGTTTACCAATCATTTTCTATTGTTATCAATCTGGACACTAGCCCCTAAACCCTGGATGTTCGCCCAGACAGACGACCAGATGGATGGACGGAAAAGGCCTATGTCGAACCCTGATACAAGCAGGTGCGACAAAAATAAGGTTTGCCCCATTACTTAATAAAAGTGGGGTTTAAAGGTATTCTTGTAGATTCTGTCATGCATGGACTCAAACTATAAACAATATCGAAACCCAAAATAAGGAGTGAGTAATGACAATAATAAAAAAAGATTTTTTTTTATATTTATGCAAAAAGTCTGAGTTGTGGGTTATTGTTTTTTTCTGACAAATATCCACAACATAGGTACTAAAGAGGAACCTGGTAGAATACAGTCCAACCTGTCTTGAGAGGCCACCTTTGGGAAGAACAAAAAGTGGTCTCTCAAGACAGGTGGTCTCTTAAGGCAGGGAGGATAAATCAATCTTTCTTTTTTTTTAAATCAAACTATGCAATTTATGAGATCATTATTGAAATATATGCATTTATCTGCTGAAAAACATTGCTTCTGAAAGGTTATTTTAAGATGAATTAAAAAAGACAACAACTGAATATTAATTTAAATGTATGATAATGAGAAAACTAGGCATTCAAAAGACTTTGGAAAAAAGGTGTTTTATAATGAAACAATTAAAAAATAGATTACACAAATATGTTCAAGTCGCGGTTGTAGTTTGCCGAGATGCCGATACACGTCATGGGGGTAGTTTGCCGAGACGCCGAAAATAAGTCACAATTATTGTTTGCCGAGACTTCTGTAATTTGTTCGGTTTTCTTTTTTTCGCGCCTATTCAAATGCTAAGTCGCGTCACGCATTATGACCAAACAATCCAATTAGCGTCAATCAGTGAAGGTATTGATTATAATTGGCAAATAATTAATTTGAATCCCCGCACTTGTCATAATCAATATCATAATTTCGGTTTCCAAAGACAACATGAAGAGAGATAATTATTGGGACTGGCGCACCGGTTGATCTTTCCGGTGTCACAGTAAACATATTTGGTCGCACATGGCAGTGAAATTTTACAATTTTGACAAGTTTTAAGTGGTAGTTGGGCAGTTGGGCGCTCAGGACAGGTAATTTAACATTGAAAATCGCTTTGGAGGATTGCATGATGGTCGTTCAAGACAGGAAAGCACTTAAGACAGGTGGTCGCCTCCGCAGGTTCAACTGTATCCATCACAAAAGCACACCTTTATAATGTTGACCCATTTAAACCCAAATTTTATATGATGAAACTCGGGTTAACAGGAGTATACATTATTTTTCACCGACGCAGTTCTAATGAGTTCCACAATCTATGTTTTGAGCAAAAATTAGAAAAATATCAGAATTTTTTTTTTGAAAATTTTCAGTTTTTGGGTGGTAAAATATTTGAATAGGTGTGTTTTCTTAATGCCCAGAAATGTCTAGAATTAGAGCAATGCACACTACTATCACAAAACATAAGTTAACCAATAATTGTTTGTTTTTTGTTTTATTTTGAAAGACCAGTCAACACTGCTTAGGTGATATCAAGCCAGTCAGTTTACCAAACCATAATTGGAGAAATAGATTGGGCTGCATGGTGCTTCTCTGTAGTTAACATGTCTGATTTGACATGACAGTCTACAGATTTAATTTATCTAATTACTTGACGTGCTGCAAACTGTAAAATGCAGTACGTCGGTCAAACTAACCGCATGCTTAAAACTAGATTGAACGAGCATTATCGTAGAATGAGTAAGCCTAAGAAAACTGACACTTTCTTGTACCGTCACTTTCGACGTACAGGTCATTCTGTAAATAACATTATTATACAACCAGTGGAAAAACTTTATTACGATGCAAATTCTACATCTAGATTCAAAATAATCAAAAGACATGAAGCGGAACTGAAATGGATTAAATTTTTACAGACCCCTTTTCCACTGGGATTTAATGACAACATTTATCATGAGGGTAATATTTCCAGAATGCCGGACTTTGATATTTTCTCACTCCTGGAATGTCGAAAACGCAGAACTAGATCTCACGGCACCAGGAAAAACGGTAACTTTAAACGTAAATCACGTGCGTTTAAACGAAACAATACTAGACTGAAGTGACTGTCAATTATATTATTAAATCATGGACGCCACTCTATGCTTTCATTTTTAAGTTCATTACCCGTTTCTGTTTTACGTCTTCTGGACACCGAGGCGAATAAATTCTACGATAGTTCTCATCAGTTATATGATGCGGCTCTCTTAACTAGAGGCTATACTCAGCATACTCTCCGTCCTTACATTGATTCTGAAATTAATCATAAACGTCATTTCTTCAAAATATCCTTCATTAATAAGGGTATGGATTTTATAGATTTGCCCAGTATCTTCCGTGAGAGATCGGTGCTTTCTTCCATTCCTGCTTATTTTCAAAATACTGAAACACCTATAATTTGCTATAAATATAACAAACCTGTTAGATCTATCATTTTTAATTTCAATAAACTTGTTTCAGATCTTGATATTGATACTAATACTCCTGATTCATGTGATTGTAAAAACTCAAAGTATTGCTATCCTGCTGCTGGTCATGTAATTACTGGCAATTTGAAAATTATTCCTGATTCTAGGATAAGGAATATAATTTCTAAAGGACCGAAATATCGGTTTCCTTCTAAAATTGATTTCAGTAAATGTAGAGATGAAATCGCTGCTTCCTTGAATGAATTCGGCAATCGATGGTGTAAGCGAGAGTATGTTGAGTATAAAGCCCTAAAGGACTGGAAACTTAGCATTTTAAGACTAGTGAATAAACGCATTTCTTTCTATTCTCAAAATACTAACTTATTACCTCCTAAGCCCAAGACGTCTTTACGTCATCTTAAACTAGGTATTCAAGAATTTCATAAGAAGTTTGTTTTGGCCCCTGCAGACAAGGCCGCTAACAACGTCGTCGTTGTGTGACGGCTCCACTATGTTAACACGCTTAAGCAGGAGCTTGGTGGTACTAAGGCCTATGAACTTCAGCCTTTGGCTGAAGAGAGAGCTATAGTAGATAAACATGTTTGTCTTTCAGCCACCAAGTTTGCTGTGTGTGTTAACGAAGGCCAAGACAAGCTTCCTACGCTATACTGGTTACCAAAACTTCATAAAAAACCTTACAAAGCACGGTTTATTGCAAATTCTAGTTCTTGCACTACCACTGAACTTTCTAAATTATTAACTTCCTGTCTTACTGCTATTAAAACGCATGTAATTAAATATTGTGATAAAGTCTTTGAAAGATCAGGAAGAAATCTGTTTTGGTCTATAAAAAATTCGAATGAGGTTTTAAATAAATTGAAATCTAGACAGTTTCGTGCTTCTAGTCTGTCTACCTACGATTTTTCCACTCTTTACACTACACTTCCTCATAATCTTATAAAAGAAAAGCTTAATGATTTAATTGAATGGGCTTTTCACAGAGAAGATTCTCTCTATCTTGCATGTAATGTCAGAAATGCATTTTTCACTTCTAAAGAGCATAAGAATTATACACTTTGGTCATGTCAGAAAGTGTGTGATGCCCTCACCTTTCTACTTGACAATATTTATATTAGATTCGGTACTAAGTTATTTAGGCAAATTGTGGGTATTCCGATGGGTACTAATTGCGCACCTCTTGTGGCTGATCTGTTCTTGTATTGTTATGAAAGAGACTTCATTTTGTCGCTTTCCATTGATAACCAATCTGAAATTATTGAAGCTTTTAGCTCTACTTCTAGATATTTAGATGATTTATTAAATATTGATAATACCTATTTTGATGGTTTGATCAGTCAGATTTACCCCCTAGAACTTCAGTTAAATAAAGCAAATTCTTCTGATACCGAGGCCCCGTTTTTGGATTTACATCTATCTATTGTAGATGGATTTGTTTCGTGCAAAATTTATGATAAACGCGATGATTTTGATTTTGAGATTGTAAATTTTCCTTTTTTGGATGGTGATGTTCCTCGTGCGCCATCCTATGGCGTTTATATTTCGCAATTAATTCGATTTGCTAGAGTGTGTAGTCATGTAACTGACTTCAACACTCGTAATAAATTATTAACGGCTAAACTTCTTAATCAGGGTTATCGGTACCATAAACTACGCAAAGCCTTTTCAAAATTTTATAGACGCCATTCTGATTTAATTTCAAAATTCAATATTGGACTTAAATCTCTTCTGCAACAAGGTCTATCGGAACCCGAATTTTATGGTGACTTAGTATATAAATTCAAAAAAATATATAACCGCAATGACTTCAGCACCCAATTTCGTAAAATCATTCTTCGATATAAAAAGATTGGGTACAACATGGGTGTTGTACGACAGACTGCATGCATGGTAGTTAACCCAATCACGGTTGGCAGCTTTGCTTCCCTCTTTAATTGCACGCCGGTGGGTCAGGCCTCAGATTCTATGACGGCTCCAACGTAAAGGCTTATTGAAAATTAAAGAGATAATGTTGGTTGGTGCCTGATGCTCTGTCTCTGGTCGGGCTCATCGGAGTCTAACTGTTGGTTTTCTTTTGCTCCAGCATTTCAGTGGTTTCTTGCTGTCGAGTCCTCACCGTTGTTTCACCTCTGTGGTTCTTTGATTTCTGTGTTCACGGAGATGTTGCACTGATGAGTTAGGAGGCCTTCATGCGGACTGAACAAATTATTTGTCTAAATCGCGACGGAAGTAAGGGCGAGGATTGTGGCCACGTAAAATCGATTTAAGCCCCCCAGTGGAAATCTTCCACTGACCGTTCCAAGGCGGCTCTTCTGTGGCGATTTATTTATGTTGTTGTTTGTTACTTACTGTGTGTATCACTTGTGTCTTTTAATTTTGGATGGCCATATGGCCATTTTGTGGGAAAGTAACTGTCCATATGGCCTTCCTTTGTTTAGGTTTCCATTATGGTCTGGTCGCTTAATGTTTGTATTTCTTTCCCTTTGGTGTCTTTTATGGATGGAGTAAGTTAATTGTATCAATTCCTGATCTTTGTTTTACTTCTACTTTCCATGCAGAGCTGACTTTGACCACACACGAGTAATGGTAAACCCCTTAGGACTAAGCCTGCCCAGGCAAAGCGGTGTGAAGTAGAAGTAAAACAAAGATCAGGAATCGATACAATTAACTTACTCCACCCAACAAAGACACCAAATGGAAAGAAACACAAACATTAAGCGACCAGACCATAATGGAAACCTAAACAAAGGAAGGCCATAAGGACAGTTACTTTCCCACCAAAATGGCCATATGGCCATCCAAAATAAAAAGACACAAGTGATACACACAGTAAGTAACAAACAACAACATAAATAAACCGCCACAGAAGAACCGCCTTGGAACGGTCAGTGGAAAGATTTCCACTGGGGGCTTAAATCGATTTTACGTGGCCACAATCCTCATCCTTTCTTCCGCCGCGATTTAGACAAATAATTTGTTCAGTCCGCATGAAGGCCTCCTAACTCATCAGTGCAACATCTCCGTGAACACAAAAAATCAAAGAACCACAGAGGTGAGACAGCGGTGAGGACTCAACAGCAAGAAAGCACTGAAATGCTGGAGCAAAAGAAAACCAACAGTTAGACTCTGATGGGCCCGACCAGAGACAGAGCATCGGGCACCAACCAACATTACCAAGAATTAGATCTCTCTAATTCTCAATAAGCCTTTACGTTGGAGCCGTCATATAATCTGAGGCATGACCCACCGGCGTGCAATTAAAGAGGGAAGCAAAGTTGCCAACTGTGATCGGGTTAACTACCATGCATGCAGTCTGTCCTATAACATCCATTTTGTACCCAATCTTTTTATATCGAAGAATGATTTTACGAAATTGGGTGCTGAAGTCATTGCGGTTATATATTTTTCTGAATTTATATACTAAGTCACCATAAAATTTGGGTTCCGATGGACCTTGTTGCAGAAGAGATTTAAGTCCAATATTGAATTTTAAAATTAAATCAGAATGGCGTCCATGTGAGTCAGATTGTCCAATACATATAAGCCTTATGGTTTCATTGGGTGGCACGGCTTGAGATGTCATTTCACCTCAATGTCAAGTAAAAGTTCGACTAAATTGGAAGTAATGTCTCCCTTTTTACTTGGGATGATTTATCTTATACCTGTCTTTGGTGCATTCCACATGTGACCAGCCTTCCCGTTTAAATTTCTTGATGACAGTTCCTGTATCACTCTGAATGGTGTTAACTCGAACGTATTTGGGTAGTGCAACAGCTGAAATACAATTAATCTAAACAGTAAACAATGGTGGAAAAAAAAATGAATTTCCTTTCAAAGGAAATATCCAAGTACACCACTATGTTGGTGACATAAGCAGAATGCACACAAACATGTCATAACCAAACAAAAATAAATAAATCAACTTGAATGGGTGTTTACCAAGAACAAATGGCCAAACAACGGTAAAGGTTGACATATATTTTATTAGATCGACACATTTCAGTCTGTGTTAGACCTTCATCAGGATAAAATTTAAGGTGAAATGAGCTCTTAATGTATGAAAAAGCAGTAAGGTTTTGGTCATGTGACCTTATTGTGATATATTTAGAAATTAGTTGGTATGTAAAAATCAATAAACTATATAGAAAAATGACCATAAATCTAAACATTTTTTGCGATTCATCTTTGAACCATGCAATATCTAAAACCATGTTATAACAACAGGGCCATGAAGATAATTAGGTGCACTAGTACTTCCTTCTATAGGCAATGTAGAAGCCTCCGTGGTGCAGTGGTTACGCTACTCGCCTTGTAAACCAGGGATCGCAGGATCGATCCCGGGCTTCTCCAGACTTTCGGATGAGTCTTTAAACCGAGGTCCCGTCTCCGTATGACCTTAGCTGTTGGTGGGACGTAAAACTAAAACTCACTCACTCACTATAGGCAATGTTTTGTATGAAATATCACAGTCAATAACTATTTATTAATTTGCTTTTTGATTACCAGAATTGACTCATTATGAAAACACGCCTATTCAACTACCAAAAACTGAAAATTTACAGATAAAAATTTTCCATATTTGTGCTCATAACATAGATTGTGACTACTGCTAGGCGGTTCTAACAAGTACCTACAATCTATATTTCTGAGCAGAAATAAGAAAAATAATGTACACCCCTGTTAACCCCAGTTTTAATAAACAAAACGTGAACATGTCCATGAAATGAAGACCCCCCTAAACACCACTTCATATAGAGAAAACTGGGATTTACGGGGATATACAACATTTTTCTTATTTCTGCTCCATGACATAGGTTGTGGGTACTTGTTAGAACCGCCTCAATGAGGCGATTCTAACGGGCACCCACAACCTACGTTTTGAGCATTTGTTAGAAAAACATCAGGGATTTTCATCAGAAAAGTAGCCATATGCGGCCCCTGCCCATAGGGGCTTGAAGAAATATATGGGCGCATTGATGCTTCCACGCAGAGCTGAATCCAGCCCGCACACTAGTACTGGTAAACCGCTTAGAGGATCTAAGCCTGTCCAGGAACCGCGGTGCGAGGCGGACTGTCCATGCTAATAAACCCTATTGGTTTCATTGGGCGACATGGCTTGAGATGTCATTTCATCTCAATGTCGGGTAAAAGTCCCACAAAATTGGAAGCAACGTCTCCAAAATGACCTTTACAGTGTTGACGGGGACGTTAAACCTCAAATCAATCAATCAATCAATTTTGGAGATATGAAAAATGCACTATGTCGCACAGGTGAGTTATCATAATGATACATGTGTTTTTAATGACAGATTCAATCTGTCATCTCTAGCTATCCTGTGTGTTGTAAAGTAGTTCCGGCTTTCTTACGACTTTCTTCCGGCTTTGACCGCCAAAGAAATATGAGTCCGCACAAAAATGTAGTCCGGTTAGGCGCAGTTATCAAAATTATACATCCTATAATCGCAATGCAAACTTTTGAAGCAGACGACCATGCCCTCAAGCTAAAAAGGTTAAATCAACCAACCGTGACGTATGGTTACCAGTCCGGCCACGATCCTGTGTTTTGTTTTGTTTGATTTGAGGTTTAACGTCCCCTTCAACACTGTATAGGTCATTTTGGAGACGTTGCTTCCAATTTTGTGGGACTTTTACCCGACACTGAGATGAAGACTTCTCAAGCCCTGCCGCCCAATGAAACCAATAGGGTTTATTTGCATGGACGGTCAGACTCGCACCTCTTTGCCTGGGCAGACTTAGATCCTCTAAGCAGATTACCAGTACTCGTGTGCGGGTCGGTTTCAGCTCTGAGTGGAAACATCATGCAGCCCATCTATTTCTTTAAGCCCCGATGGGCGGGGGCCAACGATCCTGTGTACCACCTTCACACCAGCACTGATAGAAACCACATATTCAAGGTCAAACTTTTGATGTGTGATGTAAGGTCGTGCCTAGAAAAAAAGAAATTGTATTTTGTTCTCAAAAAGCATCAAGTGAGAAAGTATTGCAACATTTTTCATTAAACCCTGGACAGTAAGAGTGAGTGAGTGTTTGAGTTTTACGTCCCACCAACAGCTAAGGTCATACGGAGACGATACCTCGGTTTAAAGAGACATCCGAAAGTCTGGAGAAGTCCGGGATCGATCCTGCGATCCCTGGTTTACAAGGCGAGTAGCATAACCACTACACCACGGAGGCTTCTATTGGACAGTTAGAAGCTGGTCGGAAAGCGGATGGTGTTGACTCTGATTTCGGGTGCCACATGTGTGTGATCTATTTGTCTGTTGGAGCGACATCTTACTATCAACAGGAGACGCTAGTGGACGTCGACGTAGCGGAAGACCGACGTCAGTACGTCAAGATTGATTCATCCGACAGACGCATATGCGAAGCAGATTTTCGCCGGCATCTGCTACTCTGTATGCCTGTAGATAAACACAGGGTTTCAACTACTGACTAATAATAAGCACTGACACTGTTCGTCGCCCTTATGCGATGCACTTTTGAGAGCTAGACGTCCCTGTCGTGACCAAAATTAAGACGTCGACACAGTACGGAACAGTTACGCTGGTGCATGAAATACGTACATGTATATTGGCGTCTAAGCGACTCGCATGATATGCGTTTCAGTGACACATCGCACTTAAGCGTGAATCACGCCGATTGTCGTTTCGGGATGTTTCGACATATAGGTGTAAGGTATGCCGAGGCGACGCGTGCGTAATAGAGCATCGCATATCGGATGGAATAAGCGAAATGGTATGTCGAGCTATTGCATGTAGCTAGCGACATTAAGAACATTCAAGATCATGGCTGAGACGTTAACTGAACAGCGAGACGTTACATCAATCAAGTGAGTCGGCCTCACGTGGTTCCATTTATTTGTTTACGCTCAGAATCCGGGATATCTAATCCAGCAGGATTACGCGCGGGTTTATAGTGCTGTTCTTACTCAAAAATGTCTTCAAGCCAATGGAATTCATGTACTGGACTGACCAGCCTTTCTCTTCCGATCTCTTTGTGAAAAATAGAGTATCTTTTGTGGGAGGTATCCACAACCGACCCGACAAAAATGTTACTAATTGACAGTAGTATTGTTAAAACTTGAATGTTAATGTTTGGTTTTGAAAACGTAAATAGTTTCTTTCCAAAATTTGAAACCTCGAATGGCATTTCATGATACCACCGGTGTATAGACATCTGCAAACATATCATACAATGGAATTTGCAGAACCACTTTTCTAAATTTTAAGATCTTTTTAGAAAGGTTGTCTGTAAGTTTTCACAGTGTTTTGATTTTCTCATAGAATTTGTCATTTCAGTGCCTTTGGCGCTTTGATTTTTTAAGGTGGTCCAAATTATATTGGTGTGTTTTCGTGATGTTTTGACTAAACCTTAACCCTATGCATCATATGATAAAACTGTCTACTTTACAGTCTTTATCCCATTGTATGCTAGCGGACTCTTCCATTGCTATATGTTGGACAAGTCCATTTGTCATATAAGGGGTGTCAGGCCTATTTTTTTTTCATTTTTATTTATTTATTTATTTTATGGAAAATTCTGTTTAAATAGCAAATAGTGCAAACCCTGATCAGAATACGAGGTCGACAGAGGAATGTCGAGGCTCATCAATCCATATGTCATGTAACAAGATGCATTCTACAAATAGGCTGAGATATTTGTTATACTATTAAATGCTTTGTTTCTTTATTTGGGATCTTAGTTTTTGAACAAATCAAAAACCAAGTAGGAGAAGTAGGAGTTTTTCTGGACAAAGTAGGAACAAGGTAGGAAAAGTAGGAAAAAGTTATACTACTTAGAAGCCTGTAGAAGGTCTAAGCATGCCCAGGCAAAGCGATTTGTGTCAGACCATCCATGCTTATAAATCCTATTAATTTCATTGGGCGACAGAGCTTGAGTTGACATTTCATCTCAACGTTGGGTACAAGTCCCACAAAATTGGAAGCAACGTCTCCAAAATGACCTATACAGTGTTGACAGAGACGTTAAACCTCAAATCAAATAAAACAAGAGGGCCATGATGGCCCTGGATCGCTCACCTGATCCATATAGTAATAAGTGGGCCCCGGGGAGGGCCATAATTGACCCCAAGGTTATAATGTGCATAATGTTAAGGGAGGTCTAAAAAGGTGAAGTTTCATACCAAATATCAGCAAAGGCTATAATTGTCCACTAGATGAAGCTCCATACCAAATATCAAAGACATGGGCCTTGCAGTTTCAGAGAAGATTTTTAAAGATTTCCCAAAGTCTATGTAAAACCAAAGGGTCTCGGGGCAGGGGCATTTTTGGCCCCAGGGCTTTAATTTGAACAATCTTTATAGAGGTCCACTAGACGAAATTTCACACCAAATATCAAAGACCTAGGCCTTGTGGTTTCACAGAAGAAGATTTTTCAAGATTTTCCCTATATAAGTCTATGTAAAACCAAAGGGCCCCAAGGTGGGGGCATTTTTGGCCTCAGGCCTATAATTTGAACACTCTTGGTAGAGGTCCAGTAGCTGAAGCTTCATACCAAATATCAAAGACCTAGGCCTTGTGGTTTCAGAGAAGAAGATTTTTCAAGGTTTTCCCTATATAAGTCTATGTAAAACCAAAGGGCCCCGGAGCGGGGGCATTTTTGGCCCCAGGGTTATAATTTGAACAATCTTGGTAGAGGTCCACAAGATGAAGCTTCATACCACATATCAAAGACCTGGGCCTTGCAGTTTCAGAGAAGAAGATTTTAAAGATTTTCCCTACATAAGCCTATGTAAAACCAAAGGGCCCCGGGGCGGGGGCATTTTTGGCCCCAGAACTATAATTTAAACAATCTTGGTAGGGGTCCACTTGATGAAGCTTCATACCAAATAGCAAAGACCTGGTCCTTGCAGTTTCAGAGAAGAAGATTTTTTAAGTTTTCATTAAAAAAATCTATTTTTGGCTCCTGTTACCTATATGTGCAATGGACCGGAACCATTTGAACAATTTTGAAAGGGGACCACCTGAGGATCATTCCTGTGAAGTTTGGTCAAAATCCGATCAGTGGTTTAGGAGGAAGAAATTGAAGAAATTGTTTACGCACGGATGACAGACAAAAAGTGATCCTAATATATGATGGCCCTGGATCGCTCACCTGATCCATAGTGTAACAAGTGGGCCCCAGAGAGGGCAATTATTGGCCCCAGGGCTTTAATATGCATAATGTTGAGGGGGGTCTTAAAGGTGAAGCTTCATACCAAACATCAACAAAGGCTATAATTTGAACAATCTTGGCAAAGGTCCACTAGATGAAGCTTCACATCAAATATCAAAGACCTGGGCCTAGCGGTTTCAGAAAAGAAGATTTTTAAAGATTTTCCCTATATAAGCCTATGTAAAACCAAAGGGCCCCGGGACTGGGGCATTTTTTGCCCCAGCACTATGATTTGAACAATCTTGGTAGGGGTCCACTAGATGAAGCTTCATACCAAATATCAAAGTCCTGGGCCTTGTGGTTTCAGAGAAGAAGATTTTTAAAGATTTTCCCTATATAAGCCTATGTAAAACCAAAGGGCCACGTGGCGGGGGCATTTTTTGTCCCAGCACTATAATTTGAACAATCTTGGTAGGGGTCCACTAGATGAAGCTTCATACCAAATATCAAAGTCCTGGGCCTTGTGGTTTCAGAGAAGAAAATTTTTAAAGATTTTCCCTATATAAGCCTATGTAAAAGTGAGTGAGTGAGTGTTCGAGTTTTACGTCCCACCAACAGCTAAGGTCATACGGAGACAAGCCTATGTAAAACCAAAGGGCCTTGGGGCGGGGGCATTTTTGGCCCCAGCACTATAATTTGAACAATCTTGGTAGGGGTCCACTAGGTGAAGCTTCAGACCAAATATCAAAGACCTGGGCCTTATGGTTTCAGAGAAGAAGATTTTTACAGATTTTCCCTATATAAGTCTATGTAAAACCAAAGGGCCCCGGGGCGGGGGCATTTTTGTCCCAGCACTATAATTTGAACAATCTTGGTACGGGTCCACTAGATGAAGCTTCATACCAAATATCAAAGTCCTTGGCCTTGCGGTTTCAGAGAAGAAGATTTTTAAAGATTTTCCCTATATAAGCCTATGTAAAAACCAAAGGGCCCCGGGGCGGGGGCATTTTTGGCCCCAGCACTATAATTTGAACAATCTTGGTACTGGTCCACTAGATGAAGCTTTATACCAAATATCAAAAACCTGTGCCTTGTGGTTTCAGAGAAGATGATTTTTAAAGATTTTCCCTATATAAGCCAATATAAAACCAAAGGGCCCCGTGGCGGGGGCATTTTTTGTCCCAGCACTAAAATTTGAACAATCTTGGTAGGGGTCCACTAGATGAAGCTTCATACCAAATATCAAAGACCTGGGCCTTGTGGTTTCAGAGAAGATTTTTAAAGATTTTCCCTATATAAGCCTATGTAAAACCAAAGGGCCCCGGGGCAGGGGCATTTTTGGCCCCAGGGCTATAATTTGAAAATTTTTGTAGGGGTCCACTAGGTGAAGCTTCAGACCAAATATCAAAGACCTGGGCCTTATGGTTTCAGAGAAGAAGATTTTTACAGATTATCCCTATATAAGAATATGTAAAACCAAAGGGCCCCGTGGCGGGGGCATTTTTTTTCCCAGCACTATAATTTGAACAATCTTGGTAGGGGTCCACTAGATGAAGCTTCATACCAAATATCAAAGTCCTTGGCCTTGCGGTTTCAGAGAAGAAGATTTTTAAAGATTTTCCCTATATAAGCCTATGTAAAAACCAAAGGGCCCCGGGGCGGGGGCATTTTTGGCCCCAGCACTATAATTTGAACAATCTTGGTAGGGGTCCACTAGATGAAGCTTCATACCAAATATCAAAAACCTGTGCCTTGTGGTTTCAGAGAAGATTTTTAAAGATTTTCCCTATACAAGCCAATGCAAAAAAAACAAAGGGCCCTGTGGTGAGTGAGTGAGTGTTCGAGTTTTACGTCCCACCAACAGCTAAGGTCATACGGAGACAAGCCTATGTAAAACCAAAGGGCCTTGGGGCGGGGGCATTTTTGGCCCCAGCACTATAATTTGAACAATCTTGGTAGGGGTCCACTAGGTGAAGCTTCAGACCAAATATCAAAGACCTGGGCCTTGTGGTTTCAGAGAAGAAGATTTTTAAAGATTTTCCCTATACAAGCCAATGCAAAAAAAACAAAGGGCCCCGTGGTGGGGGCATTTTTTGTCCCAGCACTAAAATTTGAACAATCTTGGTAGGGGTCCACTTGATGAAGCTTCATACCAAATATCAAAATCCTGGGCCTTGTGGTTTCAGAGAAGAAGATTTTTAAAGATTTTCCCTATATAAGCCTATGTAAAACCAAAGGGCCCCGGGGCGGGGGCATTTTTCGCCCCAGCACTATAATTTGAACAATCTTGGTAGGAGTCAACTAGATGAAGCTTCATACCAAATATCAAAGACATTGGCCTTGTGGTTTAAGAGAAGAAGATTTTTTAAGTTTTTGGTGAAAAAAATCTATTTTTGGCTCCTGTGACCTAGATGTGCAACGGACCGGAACCCTTTGAACACCTTTGAAAGGGGACCACCTAAGGATCATTCCTGTGAAGTTTGGTCAAAATCCGATCAATGGTTTAGGAGGAGATGTCGTTTAAAGAAATTGTTTACGCACGCACGCACGCACGCACGCACGACGGACGACGGACAAAAAGTGATCCCAAAAGCTCACCTCGTCACTACGTGACGGTGAGCTAACAAAACAAGCAATACATCCATAAACACGCCTATATAATTCTGACCCATTGTAAACCGCAGTTTTATATAGTAAAACTTGGGTTTACAAGGTACACCTGATTTTTCTTATTTCTGCTCTAAAATATAGATTGTGGGTACTGGTTAGAACTGCCTGGACGAGGCAGTTCTAACGAGTGCACAAAATCTATATTTTGAGCAGAAATAAGTAAAATATTACAAGTTTTCATCTTAAAATTTTCTTTTTTTCGCAGTTAAAATTTGCAATGTATTTGTATAGGCGTGTTTTCGTGATGACAGACATTTTTGTGCAGGCATCATGTTTGTTTTTAACTTTATTTTCCAGAGAAAACAAGGATTGGCAGACCATGTGAATTGTCTGCCTAGTCAGATAAGTATTTATTCTCTGCAGAAATTTCCTTTCCTCATTCAGGCCTCATACTTACCACAATTTTCCGTGCCTGAAAGGCCCGATTTTGCAGCTTCAACCCTTATCCTGCTGAACAAGACACAACTACATTACCTTTGCAAACAGTGTAGATCCTGATCAGATGGCTTCTGAAGAAGCCATCTGATCAGAGTCTACACTGTTTGTAATGGGGTTTGTTAAAATATAAAGTAATTTGGTCGTCTTATAGTCAGAAATAAGGGTTAAATAGTTTTTGAAACACACTATATGCACAAAAATCAAAATCTAAAAGCCTGAAATCAAGAAAAAAAATCAAGCTCTAAAAGCCTGAAATCCTGCAAATGCCAGAAAAATATAAGGCCTGTCATTCTGAATATCTTACCAGATTCATCGGCGTTCCCTTTCAGTAGTTGTTTCAAACTGGTAACACCAGCTCTAACCTTCATCAGCTCACTCTGGGAGTGAATTGAACTTTTGTGTTTCTTTATTATATGCTGAAAAAAATTAGTTGGGCCACATCATCATTAGAAAAACATGTCCATGAGAAATAATGGCATCCAACATGGTGTCAGAAATGACAAATATTGGTAAAATATGATTACATCTTTATTATTTCTGCTACCTACGTAGATTGTGGGTACTCGTTAGAACCGCCTCGTTTGAGGCGGTTCTAACGATTGTGGGTACTCATTAGTACCACCTTATTTGAGGCGGTTCTAATGAGAACTCACAATCTATGGATTTGAGCAAAAATAAGGCAGATAATGCATACCCCCATAACGTTAACAAGTCTGTGAAATGAACACCCCTCTAAACCCCATTTTATATAGAGAAAACTGGTTTACAGGGGTATACATTTCTTTTGCTTATTTCTATTCCAAGACATAGGTTGTGGGTACTTGTTTGAACCGCCTAAATGAGGCGGTTGTAACGAGCACCCATAGCCTATGTTTGGAGTATACATAAGGAAAATATCACAAATTTTCATCGGAAAAGTAGCCATATTGGAGATATGAAAGAATGCACTAAGTCACACACGTGTGTTATCGTAATGCGTAAACCCCACTTTCCTTTATATAAAGTGGAGTTTATGGGGTCTTCATTTCACGGACTTGTTACCATGATTTCTAATGCACATGCCTATATAACGCGACGTCTGATTGGATAACGTCAAAAATTTGCGACAGTATATTCTGCGATATACTGTCGGAAACCCGACGTCATCGCGTAACGTTGATTTTCGGTTTTACGGTCGCAAATTACGTTTTACGGCGACGCTGACGTGTCGCCATAGAACGAAATTTCCGACCTTAAAACCTCCGATTTACCTCCCCAAATCACAATTTTGCAATACAGTTATCCCCTGATTGATAACATTTTGCAATTTGCTAACAACAAAGGTACAGATCAGCCAGTACCTTAGCATTTATTATTTAGACAGCAAAATATCTCTCGTTTCTATAGCTAACATTTTACTAGTTCCTATAGCTAAAATTTTATGAACATTACATTAACACATCCAAGTGACACAGTGCATTTTTTATATCTCAAAATTAATTATTTTTCTGATGAAAAGTTGCTAACAACAAAGGTACAGATCAGCCAGTACCTTAGCATTTATTATTTAGACAGCAAAATATCTCTCGTTTCTATAGCTAAAATTTTACTAGTTCCTATAGCTAAAATTTCACTAGTTTCTATAGCTAAAGTTTTATGAACATTACATTAACACATCCGAGTGACACAGTGCATTTTTTTTATCTCAAAATTAGTTATTTTTCTGATGAAAAGTTGTGACATTTTTCTTATTTTTCCTCCAAACATATTTTGTTTATGCTCATAAGAACCACCTCATAGTGGCGGTCCTAAAGACTACCAACAATATTTCTTGGAGCAAATGTAACGAAAATTGTGTTTATCCCTGTAAACCTCATATTTCTTTATATGCTGAACCGAAAAAGAAAGGCAACTTTTTAACCCAAAAGATTTTCATGCAACCATCAGGTGGACTAAAATCTCATTTTGTGATTTACTTTCATACTTTTTAAACTTTCTTATGCAGAAAACATTTGGGCGATATCTGTACAGTTTAACTAACACTCCACTTGGGAATTCGTTGTTTTCAACATTTCCTCATGCAGTACATTAAATGTATAAAGTCACCTCATCATATTGGCATATTGTGTTACCTGGAGTTTAGGTTTCAAAAGTCCGGTAAAATTTTTCTACAGAATATGGTACGTTTGACCCAAGATCAACGTAACGTAGGGGTCCAAATGCTTCTACGTGGGACGTCTCTGGCTGTGATCGCCAGGAACTTCCAAGTGAGTAAATCGATGATAAATTGTTTGTACCAACGTCTACGTCAAACGGGAATGACAAATGACAGGCCCAGAAGTGGACGTCCATGCATCACGACACGTCAACAGGACTGATACATCCGTCTAACCCACCTTCGTAATCGGTACAGCCGCCGTGACGTCTCAGGTGGCACCAGTAACACACAACAATTGAATAAGTGCAGAAACTGTCATGAATCTCCTTCGAGAGTTTGGCTTACGTCCTCGTCGTCCTTACATTGGTATGCCATTAACACCACGACGTCGTCAGGTTAGAATGGCGTGGCTCACGGCCAATCCTGTTTCCCCTCCGTCAGTGGCGTAACGTAATGTTTGCTGACGAGTCCAGGTACTTGTTGTACAGACTGATGGCAGTCAACGTGTGTATCGGCGTGAAGGAGAGCATTATCGTAACAAATGTTTGGTTGAACGTGATTGATTTGGAGGCAGTGGGTTGATGGTGTGGGCTGACATATCTTATGGTCAAAGAACGGCCCTGGTATTCATTGATGGATCTTTAACGTCTCAGCGTTACGCTGACGTCCGTTTACGACCGTTAGTTGTTCCATATGTACGACAGCACAACGTTACGTTTCAACAGGATAACGCTCAGGCGCATGTAGCAAGGCTCAGCATGGCATTTCTTCAGCAAAACAACGTTGATGTGATGCACTGACCTCCGTATAGTCCAGATCTCTCTCCTATAGAACATTTTGAGGGTCGTCTTGGATATGCGCATATGTAACTGCCCCAAGCCGCCAACAACGCATCAAGCCTTGCGTCTCGAGCTCATACAGGAATGGAATGCTATTCACAAGGCAGAGATTAATCGTTTAATCCTGTCCATGACCAGGCGTGTGCGTGCAGGACTGAATGCAAACGGAGGACATACTCGCTATTAACTGCTTAATTTTTTTTTTAATTTGTGAAATGACTACCTCTATGACAAAACGGATTTGTGTTCCAAACTTTCTCACTGGAAATTGAACTCTCTATGGTAGTTACATTCAGGAATGATTATATCATTGCGTCATTAAATCGATTTTCTGCAAACATGATTATTTCTGCAAATACTCACATTTATATTTGGAGTTGCGTTTCTTTTTCTGTTCAGTATATAATGTGGGGTTTACTGGAGAGTTTAATTCGCAGACTCGGAGTCTAACTGTTGGTTTTCTTTTGCTCCAGCAATTCTGTTGTTGTATGCTGTCGAGTCCTCAAACTTGTTTCATCTCTGTAGTTTTTTGTTTTGTATGTTCTCGGAGATGTTACACTGATGAGTTAGGAAGCTTTCATGCTGACTTAACAAAATTAGTGTATACCGCGACAGAGGTAAGGGCGAGGATTATGGCCATGTAAATTCGATTTAAGCCCCCCCCCCCCCCCCCCCCATTGGAATTCTTTCCACTGATCGTTCCAAGGCGGATCTTCTGTGGCGGTTTATTTATGTTAATGTTTGCTACTACTTACTGTGTGTATCACTTGTTTTTTTTATTTTGGATGGCCATTTGGCCATTTTGTGGGAAAATAACTGTCCTTATGGCCATCCTTTGTTTAGGTTTCCATTATAGTGCGGTCGCTTCATGTTTGTGTTTCTTTCCCTTTGGTGTCTTTGCTGGGTGGAGTAAGTTAATTGTATCGATTACTGATCTTTGTTTTACTTCTACTTTGTTAACATGATGCCTATTTTGTATGGGATGCCCCAAAACGTGTCATTGTCAAACACTGCAGCTGGCAGCCAGATCAAACACTGCAAAATGCAGCATCTGATCAGGGTTCTTGTTGTTTGCAAGAAGTTCATAGAGGATCTTATATGAGTGTTCATGTATTATTGAATTTATTAAACGAGTTGTGGAAAGGGATAAAATGCAAGGCTTTGCCGAGCATTTTATTCCTTTTCCTCAAGGAGTTTAATAAATTCAATAATACATGAACACGAATGCAAGATTCTATTTATCATATGACAATAAAATGCATTTTATGCACAATTTTTCAACAAATGTGTCAATATTCCGCCATTAGTAAACGTGCCAACGTTAAGGACATCGTACATATAACGTTACGGGGAGTATCTAACTAATTTGCATATTTAATCCACTAGTGGATTATAAAATTTATTACATGACGTTATTACACTCTCAGACGCGACGACATACGATAAAATAATTTCCTGATTAAATTTTTAACAAATAATTATACCTGACATCCCCAAAGGTTTAAATGGACTCCTGCTGTACAAAAGGTGGTGGGAGATTGCATTCAATACAAAATGGGCTTACACTACACATTAACAAGTCAATGCATTGCACACCCCCAAACGCCACTTTATATTGAGACAAGAGGGCCCAGAGGGCCCTGGTTCGCTCACCTGATCCAAAGCATAACAAGTGGGCCCCAGGCAGGGTCAATTTTGGCCCCAGGGCTAAAATTTGAACAATCTTGGTAGAGGTCCACAAGATGAAGCTTCATATCGAATATGAAAGACCTGGGCTTTCTGGTTTCAGAGAAAAAGATTTTAAAGGTTTAGAAGATGCATATAGAAGTCTATGTAAAACAAGATTTTCCCTATATAAGTCTATGTTAAACCAAAGGGCCCCGGAGCGGGGGCATTTTTGGCCCCAGTGCTATAATTTGGACAATCTTGGTAGAGGTCCACTAGCTGAAGCTTCATAACAAATGTCAAAGACCTAAGCCTTGTGTTTCAGAGAAGATGATTTTTAAAGATTTTCCCTATATAAGTCTATGTAAAACCAAACGGCCACATGGCGGGGGGCATTTTTGGTCTCAGGGCTATAATTTGAACAATCTTTATAGAGGTCCACTAGCTGAAGCGTCATAACAAATATCGAAGACCGAAGCCTTGTGGTTTCAGAGAAGAAGATTTTTCAAGATTTTCCCTATATAAGTCTATGTAAAACCAAAGGGCCCCGGAGCGGGGGCATTTTTGGCCCCAGGGCTATAATTTGAACAATCTTGGTAGAGGTCCACAAGATGAAGCTTCATTCCAAATATCAAAGACCTGGGCCTTGTGGTTTCACAGAAGAAGATTTTTCAAGGTTTTCCCTATATAAGCCTATGCAAAACAAAAGGGCCCTGGTGCGGGGGCATTTTTGGCCCCAGCACTATAATTTGAACAATCTTGGTAGGGGTCCACTAGATGAAGCTTCATACCAAATATCAAAGACCTGGGCCTTGAGGTTTCAGAGAAGAAGATTTTTCAAGATTTTCCCTATATAAGCCCATGTAAAACCAAAGGGCCCCCATGCGGGTCGCATTTTTAGCTCCAGCACTATTATTTGAACAATCTTGGCAGGGGTCCACTAGATGAAGCTTCATACCAAATATCAAAGACCTGGGCCTTGGCAGTTTCAGAGAAGAAGATTTTTAAAGATTTTACCTATATAAGCCTATGTAAAACAAAAGGGCCCTGGTGCGGGGGCATTTTTGGCCCCAGCACTATAATTTGAACAATCTTAGTAGGGGTCCACTTGATGAAGCTTCATACCAAATATCAAAGACCTGGGCCTAGCGGTTTCAGAGAAGAAGATTTTTCAAGATTTTCCCTATATAAGCCCATGTAAAACCAAAGGGCCCCCGTGCGGGGGCATTTTTAGCTTCAGCACTATAATTTGAACAATCTTGGTAGGGGTCCACTAGATAAAACTTCATACCTAATATCAAAGACCTGGGCCTTGCGGTTTCAGAGAAGATTTTTAAAGATTTTCCCTATATAAGCCCATGTAAAACGAAAGGGCCCCCGTGCGGGGGCCTTTTTGGCCCCAGCACTATAATTTGAACAATCTTGGTAGGGGTCCACTAGATGAAGCTTCATACCAAATATCAAAGACCTGGGCCTTGCGGTTTCACAGAAGAAGATTTTTTAAGTTTTCGGTGGAAAAAATCTATTTTTGGCTACTGTGACCTATATGTGCAAGGACCGGAACCATTTGAACAACTTTGAAAGGGGACCACCTTAGGATCATTCCTGCGAAGTTTGGTCAAAATCCGATCAGTGGTTTAGGAGGAGATGTCGTTTGAAGAAAAGTTTACGGACGCACGCACGGACGCACGCACGCACGGACGCACGACGGACGACGGACAAAAAGTGATCCCAAAAGCTCACCTTGTCACTACGTGACAGGTGAGCTAAAAATGGGGCTTACAGGGGTATACATTATTTTTCTTATTTCTGCTTCAAGACATGGGTTGTGGGTACTGGTTAGAACGAGGCGGTTCTAACGGTCACCCACAACCTATGTTTGCAGGTTAAATAAGAAAAAATGTCCAATTTTCATTGGTTAAGTAAGCATTTTGGAGATATGAAAGAATGCGCTATGGTACACAGATTTGATATCGCAATGTGGTAGTAAAACCCAGAAGACAGGACATTAGGAAAACACACCTATACAAATACATTGTATATTTTATCACCGGAAAAAGGAAAATTTATAGATGAAAATTTTGATATTTTCTTATCTCTGCTCAATCTCTGCTCAAGCAGAAATAAGAAAAATAAGGTTTACCCTGCAAACCCCAGTTTTACTGTAAAAAAGCGGTTCACGGAGGTCAAAACCGTATAGGTGTGTTTTTGTGATGATTTGAAGACTCCGGAGGTACTTGTATTAGTTATTTTGACATTTGGTAGTTAAATACAGCCAAACCTCTTCATACTGACATTCAATATAACTACAAAACTTGGTGTTATACCGACACTTTCAATGGAACTAATCCTTAGCCCAAGATGTGGTGCGTCGTCTGATCTGAATCTACACTGCTTGCTTTAAGAACATTCATTTTTGTAAACCTTGCCACAAACAAAAACAAACTAGCCACCCATATACATGCACATAGAAATGAACTACTCCAATCTTGTAAGGTGGATTCAGAGTCCATTGACACATATGGGCGGTTCTTTTGTCATGGTTTATTTTTGTTATGGCTTGTCTTTGAGTGTGTGTATCTCTTACATTTTTTTTGTTTTTGATAGCCAAATGGCCATTTTGTGGGAAAGTAAGTGTCCTTTTGGCTTTCCACTATTGCTGTTTCCATTAAGGTCTAGTTGTTTCATGTTTGTGTTTCTTTCCCTTTGGTATCACTGATGGGAGCTGTGGGTTAGTATCGATTCCTGATCACCATTGCCTTCACTTCTATTTTACAACAATGTTGTATCCAACCAAAAATGTTTATGGTCATTTTATATGTAATCTATATATTTGAGGGATCTGTACGGGATACATTCTACATAATCAATATATATTTGGGATTGTTTAGGGATCCATCTTTCAACAGTGCTATATCCAAAACTGCGTTATAATGAGCAATCCAAGCAGGCACATGGCGTAATTGTGATGTCACAACAACGTCGGTGCGCCGTCATGACGCTTATGCAAAGTCATATCTACGTCGGTGCAACGTCATGACGTTGCATCGACGTTGATTTGACTTTGTGGCAACGTCAAACCAACGTCGGTGCAACGTCATGACGTTTGCCCTAGCGACGTGTGCCTGCTAGGATGTAATGAAGCGTTTGTGTTGTACCTGAAACCTGCCAGTAAGCCCTTTCCCCAGCAGGTGTTCATAGAGTAGAACAATCCCAAGATCAACATTGTTTTTCAGTGACTTCTCCAACTTCATCAAGGCAGTTCTCTCCAAAAGCTCTGACAACACCCCATGGTACTTCACACTTTCACACACTAGTGCATATAAAGACTTCTTATTCTGAAAATTAACAAAAGCGTTTAGTATAGTATTCATCATAATGAACCCACAGTGGGCTTAGACATTTCATTTTCATTAGATTTCCGATTCTCCATCATTATGTACCTTTCGAGCAATTTGATTGGTTGAAATAAAAGTTTTATACAACATAAATGTTATAAAACCGACTGCATGCATGGTAGTTAACCCAATTACGGTGGACAACTTTGCTTCCCTCTTTAATTGCATGCTGGTGGGTCAGGCCTCAGATATTATGCTGGTTCCAGCGTAAAGGCTAGAGAATCAGAGAGTATCTAATTTAAATAATGTTGGTTGGTGCCTGATACTCTGTCTCTGGTGGGGCCAATCGGAGTCTTAACTGTTGGTCTTCTGTTGCTCCAGCATTTCAATGGTTTCTTGCTGTCAAGTCAGTTGTTTCATCTCTGTGGTTGTTTGATTTTTGTGTTCACGGAGATGTTGCACTGATGAGTTAGGCGGCCTTCTTGCGGATTGAACAAATTGTTGGTCGAAATTGCAACGGAAATAAGGGCGAGGATTGTGGCCACGTAAAATTGATTTAAGCCCCCCCCCCCCATGAGGAATTCGTTTCCAGACCGTTCCAAGGCAGTTCTTCTGTTGCGGTTTAATTTTGTTATGGTTTGTCTTTGAGTGTGTGTATCGCTTATAAAATTTTGTTTTTGGATAGCCAATTGGCCATTTGTGGGAAAGTAACTGTCCTTTTGGCTTTCCTCTATTGATGTTTCAATTATGGTCTAGTTGTTTCATGTTTGTGCTTCTTTCCCTTTGGTGTCTCTGATGAGAACTTTGATTAATTGTATCGAATTCTGATCACTGCCTTCACTTCTTCTTTGTGGGTTTGCTTTCAATATCATGAAACTTGATATATATTTGTTACTCTTGTAGTTTTAGTCTGATTAGGGTTAGGGTCTACAATGATTGTCATTCTACATGTTATAGTCGCTTCTCATGGTACCAAGGGTTCCATGGTATCGGGGTAAACAATATTTTGCTGCATTTTGAATCTTGTACTATTCCCATATGCTTGGTATTCTCACATAAATAAAGTACTGTTATGTTGCTTTCCACTGAAATATATTTCATTACATTGTTTTGATAAATATCTGGATTACTATCTAGAGTGTTAACAAGAGGGCCCAGAGGGCCCTGATTCGCTCACCTGAGTGTCACTGCCTCGAGTACAATCTACTTTTAGCTCTGGTGGCCATCTTGTTCATCGGCAGAATGATTTTAGCTTATTTGGTAGGGAGTAACCTAGGCAACATTCCTGTGAAGTTTTAATCAAATTTGTCTTAGGTTTTAGGAGGAGTTCATGTTTGAATCATATTTACAATATTTTTTCTATTTTTAGCTCCCATGGCCATTTTGTACATCTGAGCAGGATTGTTTTAGCTTTTTTGGTAGAGGGTCATCTAAGCAACATTACTTCAAAGTTTAAATGAAATTGGTCCAATGGTATTGGAGGAATTGCGTTTGAAGATTTATTTTTATTTTTAACTCTGCCTGCCATCTGGTTCATCAGAGTAGAATGAGTTCACACTATTTTGGTAGGGATTCACCTAGGCAATATTTCTGTGAAATTTGCATCCAATTGGCCCAAGGGTTTAGAAGGAGATTACATTCGAAGCAAATTTACAATGTTTTTCTATTTTTAGCTCTTGTGGCCATTTGTTAATCGTTTATGCTATTTTCCTAGAGGGTCATCTACAAAACACTCCAATGAAATTTAGAAGCCTTCATGGTGAAGTGGTCATGTTTCTTGCCTTGTAAACCAGGGATCCATCCTGGCTTCTCCAGACTTTCAGATGAGCCTTTTTAAACCGAGGTCCTGTCACCGTATGACATTAGCTGTTGTTAAGACTTAAACTCAAACACTCACTCCTATGATGTTTGAATGAAATTGGCCCAAGGGTACAGGAGTTGACGCGTGAATATTTTTTCTATTTTTAGTAAAAAGGGACCATCTTGTTCATCAGAGTAGAATGATTATAGCTATTTTGGTATAGAGTCACCTATGTAACATTCCTGTGAAGTTTGAATAAAACTGGCCTAAGGGTTTAGGAGGAGTCCGTATCTGAAGAAAATTTACAATGTTTTTCTATTTTTAGCTATGGGGTAGACGGTCATCTAAGCAAAACGCCTATGAAGTTTGAATGAAATTGGCCCAAGGTTACAGGAGGAGTTGTCGTTTGAAGATGTTTTTCTATTTTTTAGCTATGGCAGTCATCTTGTCCATCACAGCAGAAAGATTTTAGCTATTTTGGTAGGGAGGCAACTACGTAATATTCCTGTGAAGATGGCCCTGTGTCGCTCATCTGTGTACAAGAAAATCATTACTGTTGTTTAGAAAGGAATAAAAAAAAACTGAAGAAAGGCAAACTGTGATGAAAAGCAAGACATGGTTGTTTACCTGAGTGATATAAATATCTTCATAGATCCAGGGCTGTCAATATAGTTGTACATCCGTTGAACCAGGTGAACTCTTCAGGATGAAATCTTGAAGGTCATGGTGGTGCACAAGACTTGTTGAATCTATGCTGTAGTTCTATGTTCATGTTCATGATGAAGTCATAATTTGACAAAGAAATCAATATCTGTAGCTATGATTTCCTTTTGACACAGTGGTTAACAATAGTATTGCATGGTATAACAAAATTTACATGAGAAACACAGCTGACTTGAAATATAGCTGTTTACATATCAAAAGTGACACATTGAAGTTTCCAAAGTTTTGTCAGACCTGTATCTTTGAGGCTTTCATGGATTAAATTACTTTTCTGCCATAAACATTGTGGTTCTTACATCTATCTAAAAGCCACAAAGAATTAATTCTGATACAGTGGGCATAAATATGAGAATAAGGAATAAAATATGACAGATTAAGATCTGTGGAATCTATGAGGCGATATATGCCAAATAGAAACTTAAGGAGCACAAAATCGGATATAACGAACAGGTAAAAATAATGTGAGTCTTTCCACAGAATACAGAAGCATCAACTTATTCTCTTGTATTTCAACAAAGCTTTTCCTGATCTTGCAATAATCTAGAAAATGTTAACTTGGAACATTTTAGGGAAAATCTAATTTTAGCCTTTACATGTAACAATGGATTTCCATTTCAAAATATTGTTGCAATTAAGAAAACAATAAAATATATTATTTGACAGAATTCAAAATACTGGGGTAGCCTGTTCTCCATATAAGGAACAACAGATTCACATGACAAAACACAATACACTATGTTTTAGACAGAACTAGAGCTGTCAGTGAAACTGACTAGGGCCCCGGCAGCGCTATCAGAGGAGTAGGAAAATTTGTGGACGGACAGACAGAGTGATTACTATAGGGCACCCACACTTTCAGTGCGGGGCCCTAATTAAAAATATTGTGACAAATCTACAGAATGTACAAGTCTATATTCCCTTAAAAAGTGTCTTGTGAGAGGTTTAATATGAAGGCAACAAAAGCTTGTGTATAAGGAAAGAAAATAACCCATATCCTGCTGAATATTTAAATTAGTCATGCCCAGTTCTTACTATCAGCCAATCCGATTACATGATATTTTTTTTTTTTTTTGGTTTGGGTTTTACCGCCCTTTCAAGATTATTTCACTCATATCGAGCCGATCGTTAATCAGAGGTGGGCGAAAACCGGAGTACCCGGAGAAAAACCACCTGACCTTCCGTTGCAGAACTTGGCGTCTCACATGTGGCCCGAGCGAGGCTCGAACCTACGGCGGTGAGAGACCTAATGACTAAGAGTCAGCGCTCTTATCCACTAGGCCACGGAGGCCCGTACCGATTACATGATATATTGTTTTCATTCAAATTAGGAAACTAAATAAAAAACTGTGTAGATCCAGATCAGATGGCTTTTTCATCTGGATTTATATTGTTTGCAAAGCTAGGGATTGTTGTGAACAGCGTATAAGGGTTAATACTCTTTACAATTATTTTGCAATACACCTAACTGAATCTAGTAGTAATTACCATTAACCCATATACGACAATGGAATCCCCAACCAAATTAGTTTGGGGTGGTCCATTTCCAATTATAGGGGTGTAAGGTTTGTTTGGAGGAAAGTCGTCAACAATGCATGTACTTTGAGCAAACACTGTACACCAGATCAGATGCCACACTCTGTGGTGCTGATCTGGGTAATCACTATTTACCCATGTCTGATAAAAGGGTGGCTAGGAGTATATGGGTTAATATTACCAAACCAAAACATGCATCAATAACATGCCAGCCTCAGTAGCTCAGTCAGATGTGCGTCTGACTGGTAATCAGGAAGACGGGAGTTCAATACCTGCTGACGTCAGCAACATTCTTTCATGAAGACTGATCATGAAATCTTTTCTAGTCATTGTCTCCCTTCCACTGATTCGAGAGTTGTCAGTTTTGGGCAAAAGAATGAGCACTGTACTGGTTGACAGTTTACGCATAAGCCCGCCCAGGAAAAAGGGTGGATAGGTAAACTGACTGGCACAAAAATGACCTAAATAGTGTTGACTGGGCTTTTAAATATGTTCTATAGAAGGGTTATCCTTTGGAAGCAAGGAATACACCGCAAAACTGGAAAATATGGAGTGTACATACTTTCTGGGCCAGACTAGCCTGTACAAACAAACAAACAAAGCATCAACAGCATACAAAGTCTATGTTTTGAGTGAGAAAATGGGAAAAAGCCCTGTAAACTCCACTTTTGTCTAGATAATGTGGGGTTTTACAAGGCTCTTCATTTCCTGATGTCAGTCAGTGGTGGCCACCCTTATCATGCAAGAACCACCAGCAATACCTACCTTTAAGGGGTAGGTACTGCATTGTATATGGCGGGTGAGTATACTTCAAAGTAACATAGACAATCACGTGATACAATTTCCAAGTTGTAAAGCGAGACAGTGAAGTACACAATGATCTGCCCAATAGATTCCTCCATTTCAATTTCACCAAGACAATGATTAAAAAACAACAACCTTAATTTGAAAAGCTGGTATTACACATTCAAAACTGAGCGGGTGACATGTGTTGAATTATGTGGATTGTAAGTGTAGAAAAACTATTTTGTGGTCTGACCAGTATGTCTCACATGTCCCAACTGCACCATCAACATCTGATAAATCAAAATTCGAAAATATCAAATCAAGCATTGTCATATGATCTGTGGTACATTCATTCATTAGCATTTTGCTTGAAAACTTTTCACTTAATTTCTTAATGATGTTAGGTTTTAGCAAAATGTCAATATTGAAATCTCCAATTATCACCAATGGCTTTGATGGGGTAAAATATGGAATGAGTTCCTTGTTCAGACAAGAAAGAAGATTACTGTCAGACATTTGAGGCGACTTATACAAAAATACAATCTGACTTTCAATTGAGACATGCCTGGCAGTTATCATAATGCATTCCAATGTATCTGAACTATACTTTCTATTCTGTGTTATAATGGTATCATCTTTAGCATAAACTGCTAATCCATGAGGAGGTCTTTTGGAAGAATTGTATCCAATCTGGTCGTTTCGTATCAAACAATAGCCTTGTATTGCATAATCACTATCATTATCAGTCTGGTGTAGTCGTGTTTCTGCTAATCCAAATATGTGGGTTGACAACAGATTTTTGTCATGTCTAATATCATCAAAATGAAGATTCAAGGATCTACAATTATTGAAAGCAACTTTGAAATGTGAAACTGGATCTATCAATTCTAAAGAAGTATCGCAGAGTTGAAGCATTGCTGTTTCATGCAGTCGCTGCATTTCGGCCTTAACTTGATCATCAACTTGTAATGCTTTTTCATTAAAGTTAAGGATCTGAAGCTTTTCTATCGACCTTACTCTGCTAAGTGCAACATAGTGTAAATGTGGAACTTTACGGATTTTACGTTGCGATAAGTCAATGACAACTCTTTCAAGGGTACTCCCCTGGGCTCTATGTACCGAACGCCCTGCAGAAGGTTGCAAAGGGAACTGAATTCTCTGAAATGTCTTTCTATTGTATGTAAATGACCTGTTGACATCAAACATTGGTGTCCAATTATCATCGATACCACTATGATAAAGTCCCCTGTTTCTGTATTTGATTCTTGTTTCCTTTCCTGCTTTCTTGTCATCAAACTGAACCCAAATTATGCTTGGGCGTCGTGTGGTTTGTAGTTTATACTCAATAAACTTAACTACACATGAAGCTCCGTTAGCTAGTCCATCTTCCGTTTTTATGTTTATTGTTAAATCATAAAGCATGTCGACAACAACTGTTAAAGAGCAATGTAAATTTGCTGTTTGGTTTGAATCTGTTACATTCTTAAGGTTCTTAAGGGCACAGTCTATCTTTTCTTTTGATAGCTTAGGTGAAACGTATGTATCCATGCATGGTATTTCAACCTTTTCTGTTGCCATACTTCTTATAATTTCATTATTAAAAACATGCATGAAATAGTTTTCTGCAAAGAGGTGAGGTGCATTTTTCTGATACTCAACATCATTTGTAGTAATTTCACACTGCTTAAATCTAGTCTTGTCTTCAGCAGTCAAGGAATTCGTCCTTAATCTATTTAACAATTCTGCAAATTGAAGGTCATCTTTCTGTCTCATAATTTCTGTTAATTCAAACATAGTAAATAAGTCTTTCCACAGATTTTGTGACAAAGCAGCCGCATCATGTTTCATATCATTAAATATCCAATCACCACTCACTGGTTTTAACTGGTAAAGATCACCAACAGCAATAATGCTAACACCACCAAAAGGTGTTCTTGTTCCTTTCAATGCTTGAAGTCTCTGATCAATAAAATTCAACATAGAATTACTAACCATTGAAATTTCATCAATAATCACAACTGACAAATCACGGTACTTTGATCTAAAGGTATTCAGACTGTCACAAGTTAATGTTTGATCTGACTGCTTATACTTTTGTTTAAATGCAGATGAGATGGTAGAACCATTAATATTAAATGCTGCTTTTCCTGTAAATGCACATAGAAGAACCCTTGTATGATCCACATCTTCTCCTTCTTTCAAATTTAATATTCTAAACAAAGTCTGATACAATGCTCGAATAACTAGACTTTTCCCAACACCAGCTCCACCAGAAAGAAATGCATATAAAGGGGCATCCTTTGTTTTAATCCAGTGAATCACATGATAGTAAAACTGCTTTTGTTTACAATTTAAACACTGCAGGAGCTTTCTATAATCAATATCTGACAGGATATTTTCATTTACATCAATTTGGGGTGCAGAAACATAACAGCCAATTTCAGTCCCTATATCATAATCCCTATGTTCAGGTCTATCAGGATTAAAATATATAAATTCTTCTGACTGAATTGGTTCCATTTCAGCATCATCACCTTCAACTTGTTGTGTACTTGGTGCAGTTTCATCAAATGCATCATATTCCATTTCTGCCAAGTCTCTTGCTAATTCCAACTCTTCAGCATGATGTTCATAAGTTGAGCATTTATGATCTATCACATGCTTGATAGACTCATAGTGTTCTTTATATGTTCTAAAAGTTCCAAGTAAGTCAGTCTCTTCCTTTCTCCATGGGTGGAAAAGTAAAAGTTTCTCTCTATAGTAGTTCTCTTCATCTGTTTTGTGATTGAATCTCACATACCTAATTATTTTAGAATTATGACATCGTTTGATTTTTATGCCATTCTTTAAAGTTAAAATAGTTTCACCATCACCAAAGCTTTCTTCATCTGACATTTCTGCATCTTTCTCAACAGCTTGCTCTTCCTCATCTTTATTGTCATTCTGGCCATTTGGATAAATTACTTCCAACTCTGACACATAATCGGCTAAACAATAAGTTTCCAAAGGTTTTGGACGCTTTGAGTATCTTTTAATTTTATTGTCTGACATTACATCTGTTGAGTCTGCCGGCAATTCATCAAGCACTGATTTTGGTTTCAATAGCTGTACTCTCTGGTTTGGAAGTGAAGTATTTATAAAGACAACACTCCTTGAACTTTTAGTCAATGGCATTTGCAGTACCAGATAAACTGCCTCTTGTGCACTTACTTCAACACTGTTTGAAAATACATTTCCAATATGTCTAACTTGTCTTTTGAGATCCATATTGCCATTCCTAGCTTCTTTTGCAGCTGCATGCAACAAATTACTCATCCCTCTTTGAGATTTACTAATATATGAAACTATATACATAGCACAAGCATATGGATCTAACACAAATTGAATGTCAGTGTTTGCCTTCCATGCTTTTAATACACTATCATTGTACAAATTTACACGGATCTCACTCGGATTTCTTTTCAAAAACACTTTTGAAGAGTTTAAGGAACTTCTAATGCATTTAATGTATTCTTTCTCACTCATTTGGACAACATCTTTCAGAAATTCTTCATAAGACATATCATATCCATCTTTCTTATTGTTCATTGTTTTCTGTATGTTTTGGTACAGTTTATAATACTTGTCTTTTTCGGTTTCCAGAGGCTGCAAGACCATAGTTTTGGAAAGAGGTTGAAGAGGATAACCAAATCGACATATTTTATCTTCTCGTTTTCTACACGTTCTAGAATGTTTGTGAATTTGAAGTTCTATTAAACGACCAAGGTTTGGATTGTCTAGAGAACATTTCAGATACTGATCTACATAAACAGCCAACTCTGCATCCGAATCCACATTGAATTTTGGGGCATTTTGTACCCATACAATCATGTGAATGTGTGGCGATCCACGTTGCTGAAATTCCACTCTAAAAAAGTAATCAACAACTTTTCCAAGAGGTTCGTGTTCACTCTTTAGAACTGTGTTGATGAATTCTTTAACTCTGTGCTCGAAATACCTGGAACAAGTGACTGGATCTGATTGAATGAGTTTTATCTTTTGTTCCCAAGTCAAGTTTTCAATTTGATCATCAGTGTATTTCAAATTTTTATTTAAGATAGCTAACATTTTCAAAAGGTCAATCCATCTTGTATCAGCCGAGGACAATGACATGAACCAAGTTGGCAAACCCAACTGTCGAATCATAGCATAAACATCTTTTTTTCTAGATTCTAAATATGCAGGAGAATTTCTTAGCTGCTTAAACAAATAGTAACCTTCATCATTTTTTACAATACTGTCAATGCATTCGGAGTTTCTTGCTTGTACAGCAGTAATCTTATTTGTTCCAGTCTGACACCTTCTAACAGCAAGGTTTGCTTTATCGTTCAATTGCTTCATTTGTATTTTTTTCAGTTTAAAAAATATATTGGGTACACTGTTAGCAGCCCGCCTATCCTGACTTCTCAATTCCCACTTTGCAATATCACTATAATGTACAGGCACCTGTCTGTCATCATTAGCTATTCGCCTCTGTCCACAAAATATGGTTGGAAAACAAAGATATTCTGAATCTTTATCTTGAAATATACTGAGAGGTCGCTGGCCTTCTCCAGGAGCAAATGTGAAAGTAGAGTTTCTGTTTTCAAGATCTGCATCATCCAATAGAGTGTCAATATTTCCCACATTTTCCTGTGTGATTTCTTCTGCATCTGAATCATAAAGTTCTTCCACATGAGAAGTATTATCATTTGAAATATTATCAATCTGATCACTTGAACAACTGTCACATATTTCACTAACAACATCATCAAAATCAACAATATCATATTTTGAACATTCCTCTGTACACCACTCGAAAAAATTATGTATAATCTCAGCTTGGTTCTCATCATGAGTAATATCATCAAAACCAACATCATTTGTTTCTGAACAAGGTGTTTTGTGTGACTCCAAAAATGCATGAAGGGTTTCATTGCTTTCATCTGTGATTTTCTTTATCCACTGCTGATCAATTTCAACATTTGCTTGTTTGTACAATTCACTGCCACTCAATAGCCAGTGCAAAGCACACAGTACATGGAAAGGTCGGACATTTTCTGAGAAAACATATGAGTTAAATGACATCTTCTTCTTCAATTTCACTACAACTGTAACATTTTCGTCAAACGGTCTTGGCAAAGCATTTACAACTGGTTGAATATCAACAGGTACATTAACAACATTTCCTTTTACTGATAACTGGCGACCTCTGGGTAGTTCTCGCATCTGCATGAACGGTATACGTAAAGCAATAAGGCGTTCTTCAAGGGGAAACAGCTCCAGTTCTTTGGGTTTTGGTGGCCACTTCATTCCATTTAAAACAGACAATTTTGGGACTTTACCACATTTAATATTGTCTTTGCATGTGCAACATATCCATTCTTCTTCATTGACTGATTTCACACCTGTTAAGTATTTTTCCTTGTCTTTACAAACAAATGTTTTAGCTTTTGATACAGTCTCTTCAAACCATGTCTGTTGACAACAACTACATACATAGACAGGTCCAACTGATATATTCTTGTGAAACTTTTCGATACAAACATCAATATCACTACCACAATTTCGGCGCTTTCTGTTGATCTTTTCAACTTGTGAAAAGGATGGATCTTTACGCTTGGCAGCTTTTCTTTTACAGTCTGTAATGTTTTCACATTTTTTGTTTCTTTCATTTAACCTCCATTGTTGTTTTGCAACCCTTTCTTGTTCTAATATATATGGATCTGACCTTGCCTTCCTCTTTGACCGATTTTGTATATCAATGTCTTTCTGTTTGAATTCATGGCTTTTTCTATATTCTCGTTTCTTTTCACTTTCCCATCTTTTATATTCATCTATCAATCTAGCTCTTCTCTTACATGCCTTTGTCATAGCTTTGTCTTTTCTCCTGTTTTCTTCAGATTGTCTAGCACTCTGCATAGATTTAAGTGTATATTCTCTATCCTTTTTTCTGTATTCTTCAGATTGTCTTGCACTCTGCTTAGATTTAAGCGTATATTCTCTATCCTTTTTTTGGTATTCTTCAGATTGTCTAGCACTCTGCATAGATTTAAGCGTATATTCTCTATCCTTTTTTCTGTATTCTTCAGACTGTCTAGCACTCTGCTTAGATTTAAGAGTATATTCTCTATCCTTTGCTTGGTATTCTTCAGATTGTCTAGCACTCTGCATAGATTTAAGTGTATATTCTCTATCCTTTTTTCTGTATTCTTCAGATTGTCTAGCACTCTGCATAGATTTAAGTGTATATTCTCTGTCCTTCTTTTGGTATTCTTCAGATTGTCTAGCACTCTGCATAGATTTAAGCGTATATTCTCTATCCTTTCTTCTGTATTCTTCAGACTGTCTAGCACTCTTCATAGATTTAAGCGTATATTCTCTATCCTTTTTTTGGTATTCTTCAGACTGTCTAGCACTCTGCATAGATTGAAGTGTATACTCTTTGTCTTTTACTTTGAAGTTAGAGCACTGCCTCAGTTTCTGCATATAAGCTCTCATATATTCTTTTCTGTCTGTAATTTTTTTCTTATTTGTTTTCTCTTTGTTCCTAATCTTTTGATTTTTAGTTACCTTTGTGCTATTTCCAGTCTTCTGTTCAAGTCTATGTTTTTGATCCTTGAAGTATTTGCCAATAAGGGTTGCATGACTCTCACTACTTGTATCATCAAAAAAGTCTTCTCCTGCATGTGCATTCCTCATATGGGTTTCAGACATCTTTCTCTTGTAAGTTACAGATTTCCAAGAATAGTCATATGGAGTGCCAGTATGACACTCTGCACTATTTTCAATATCAAATGCTGAATTATGCTCAAGATCAGATAAGTCAAAGTCTATAGGAAGAATTTCGAACTGTGTCGAAAGAGAAATCATCATACTTTCATACAACACATATAGAAATGTAACTAGATCATCTAAACAACTGAAAGCAGCTAGTAATGATTTTCCATCTGGAACTGATAATCCATTGAAACCATGGGAATGTGAATCAAATATAAAATATTTGCAATCTCTCTTGAACACAGAAGAACAAACTGAACCTATCATTATTAAAACATTTGAAGAACATTGTAAAGCAGTGTATAATGCTTGGTGAAGAGTAGGTAAACTGGTATTGACAAACTGTTCTGTGCATAGACCTGTCATAATAGCAGATTTTTTAACAACGGCTTCTTTGTTTAAAATTGAAACTAATCTTGGGAGTTCATCAAAGTTGAGCAACTTACTTCTGAATTTACCTTTAGCCTTTAATTCACATATAATCTTAACATACAGACAATCTCCAGCTAAAAGAATGTTGTCTAAATCTGTACTACAAGAAATGTCCGAGTAGACTGCATATATTAATGAACAAAGAGCATTTGCAGTGCATTGACATCCTCTGGACTCATTGCTAAATATTTCAGAACCTTGGTGAAAAGATCCCAGTTCAAATTTGACAGAACTAAATGGACCAATAGAAGGATTCCATAGCATTATTTCAGCATGTTCACTTGCTGGAATAGCACTATACAATGGCTTATTAGAATCCATCAAACAGTTCTGTTCTCTTAAATTTACATTAGATCTCATTGTTTCATGTATACAGGTATTTGAAGAACCTTCTATAACATTTTCCAAAGGTTCACAACAATAACTGGAAAGACAGTCAGTCTTGTTTTCATATAAGTTTTCGGACAAGTATTCAGACATGTTTTCAGACAATTTTTCAGACACATTTTCAGACAAGTATTCAGACATGTTTTCAGACAATTTTTCAGACACATTTTCAGACAAGTATTCAGACATGTTTTCAGACAAGTTTTCAGACACATTTTCAGACAAGTATTCAGACATGTTTTCAGACACATTTTCAGACATATTTTCAATGAACACAGATGGTTTTTCTGTGGGCTGGGATAGACCCCCATCTGATAAACCAATAACACCCATAGACACAGATGGCCCTTCATCTGAAACAGATGAAAGGAAAGGGTGGGCTAGGCCCCCATCTGATACACCAATAACACCCATCTGTACTGCCACACCAGGAGATTCCACATCTGATACTTCATGTCTTCTTCTTTCCTTTCTAACTCTGTCTTCCTTTCTCCTTTGGTTTAAAGACATTTTCAATAAACGTGGCATCCTTATTCCTCAATCCAACACAAATTTGAGTCTCACAAAAATTAATGTACAGTAAAAATAGTTATGAATATAAATAATTGTTAAACACAATTTTTCACAGAAGAATGTTCAGATAGAAAATCTGTTTGTCGATACTAAAAAAGAAAAGAAAAGACATAGTAATTTTATGAAGAAACAAAACTGAATAGTCACAATTTACAATCATACAAAGGAAACACCGTGATCAGCAAGGAGGCATTATCCCAAGAAGAGACCCACTTGTGCATTGATAATTTTTGCCATAAAAGTTTTTGTATGTGAGCATATGATATTTATAAGTTTTAGAAAATACTAACTTTGTTACAAAATTGTTTCAGATGTTGCAACAAACAAAATATAAAGAATTATTTTGTTTTCACAGAATTAACAAATTAAATTTCCTCTTTTACCAATGGCACTTACCCGGTACAGGAATACCTGTTTTACCCACATCATAATGTCTTAGTAATCAATATTAAGACAGAACGATGTGTATTTAGTTGAATGCAATCATTTTCAAATAATGGGTACAATTCTGCAAGTGCAGAATTTTAAAGAATGTTGAAAAATATCTTCTGGTCTGTGTACCCAGCTCCTGAAAAGAAGAAGAAGATCACTGAAAAGAATGACTAATCAAAACTTGACAAAAGTGCCCAGTGGGGCACGTATACCCCCGGCCAGTGCCCTCACCTCAGCTGAAAAAAGCAATGTCAAAAGCTTCTTTGCATATACAGGCCATATTCCATAGAATGGCCATTTTCAAGATTCAAAGGGCAATAACTCTGAAAGAAGGAAAGCAAGAGTTATGGTTCATGTGTTCTGCACGTTGTCTCATGGTGTTAAACATTCGTGTGGAGTTTCATGAAAATATGTCAAGCCGTTTAAAAGTAATGGAGAAGACACGAAAATGTTAGCAGACACATAATTTACAATCTTCAAAGGGAAATAATTTGTAATGTATGCAAACAAGAGTTATGGTTCTTGTGTTCTGCCCATCCTATTATCTTGCTTTACATTTGTTTGAAGTTTCATGAAATTATCTCAAACGGTTTTAAAGTTACAGAGCGGACACAAGTGTATGGTAAAACTCTTAATATTCAAAGGGCAATAACTCTGAAAGTAGGAAAGCAAGAGTTACCGTTCATTTGTTCTGCACGTCGTCTCATGGTGTTTAACATATGTGAAGTTTCATGAAAACATATATAGCGGTTGAAAAGTTATGGAGTGGACACGAAAATGCAAGTTAAAACATACAAAGGGCAATAACTCTGAAAGTAGAAAAGCAAGAGTTACCGTTCATGTGTTCTGCACATCGTCTCATGGTGTTTAACATTTATGTGAAGTTTCATGAAACTATATCAAGCGGTTGAAAAGTTATGGAGCGGACACGAAAATGCAAGTTAAAACATACAAAGGGCAATAACTCTGAAAGTAGAAAAGCAAGAGTTAAGGTTCATGTGTTCTGCACGTAGTCTCATGGTGTTTAACATTTATGTGAAGTTTCATGAAAATATATCGAGCAGTTGAAAAGTTATGGAGCGGACACAAAAATGGAAGTTAAAACATACAAAGGGCAATAACTATGAAAGTAGAAAAGCAAGAGTTACGGTTCATGTGTTCGGTACGTCGTCTCATGGTGTTTAACATTTATGTGAAGTTTCATGAAAATATATCAAGCGGTTGAAAAGTTCTGGAGTGGACACGAAAATACAAGCTAAAACATACAAAGGGCAATAACTCTGAAAGTAGAAAAGCAAGAATTACGTTCATGTGTTCTGCACGTCGTCTCATGGTGTTTAACATTTATGTGAAGTTTCATGAAAATATATCAAGTGGTTGAAAAGTTATGGAGGGGACAAAAAAATGCAAGTTAAAACATACAAAGGGCAATAACTCTGAAAGTAGAAAAGCAACAGTTATGGTTCTTGTGTTCTCATGGTGTTTAACATTTATGTGAAGTTTCATGAAAATATGTCGAGCCGTTCAAAAGTTATGGAGCGGACACAAAAATGTTAACAGACACACAAACACACACACAAACACACAGAAAATACGAAAACTATATACCCCCATGGCATACTGTGTATACATGACCCATATTTGAACTTGACCCAGATATTGTTAAGACAATCATTCTGAGCAAGTTTGATGACGATCTGACCAAAACTGTGGCCTCTAGAGTGTTCACAAGGTTTTTCTATGATTTGACCTACTGACCTACTTTTTGACCAGACATGACCCATATTCGAACCTGACCCAGATATTGTCAAGATGATCATTCTGAGCCAGACTGATGACAATCGGATCAAAACTTTGGCCTCTTGAAGTGTTCACAAGGTTTTTGCATGATTTGACCTACTGACCTACTTTTTGAACTGACATTACTCATATTCAAACTTGGCCAAGATTTCATCAAGGCAATCATTCTGAGTAAGTTTCATGATGATTGGACTTAAAATGTGGCCTCTAGAGTGTTCACAAGGTTTTTTTTATGATTTGACCTAGTGACCTCATTTTTGACCAGACATGACCCTTATTCAAATTTGAACAAAGGAACCAAGATTTAATGGTGGTTTAAGTTGTGTGCAAGTTTGGTTAAAATCAAATCATAAATGAAACGGCTATTGTGCAGATAAGACCAAAGTAGGCAATTTGTGCCCTTTCAGGGGTCATAACTCTGGAACAGATGATGGGATATGGGTGGTTCAACAAAGGAACCAAGATCCTATGGTGCTTCAGGTTGTGTGTAATTTTGGTTAAAATTATATTATAAACAAAACAGCTATCATGCAGACAAGACCAAAACAGCCAATTTTTGCCCTTTCAGGGGCCATAACTCTAGTAACCTTGATGTGATATGCCTGGTTCAAGAAAGGAACCAAGATCTTGTTGTGGTATAAATTGTGTGTAAGTTTGGTTAAAATCAAATGATAAATGAAACGGCTATTGCGCAGACAATACCAAAAATATGAAATTGTTGCCTTTTCAGGAGCCATAACTCTGGCACCCATGATGGGATATGGCTGGTTCAAGAAAGGAACCAAGATTTTGTGGTGGTACAAATTGTGTGTAAGTTTAGTTAAAATCAAATCATAAATGAAACAGCTATCATGCAGACAAGATAAAAATAGGAAAATTTTGCCCTTTCAGGGGCCGTAACTCCGTAACACATGATGGGATATGGCTGGTTCAAGAAAGGAACCCAGATCTCATGGTGGTACAAGTTGTGTGCAAGTCTGGTTAAAATCAAATCATAAATGAAGATGCTATCGTGCGGACAAGACCAAAATAGGCAATTTTTGCCCTTTCAGGGGCCGTAACTCCGTAACACATGATGGGATATGGCTGGTTCAAGAAAGGAACCCAGATCTCATGGTGGTACAAGTTGTGTGCGAGTCTGGTTAAAATCAAATCATAAATGAAGATGCTATCATGCGGACAAGAAATTGTTTACGCACGCACGCACGCACGGACGCACGGACGACGGACGACGGACAAAATGTGATCACAAAAGCTCACCTTGTCACTACGTGACAGGTGAGCTAAAAATCGGTTAAATATGACTTTTTACATTTTCCCTTCACCCCCTGTTTGTTTAATTTGCCTTGAATTTATGTTTGAAATACCCAATGATTTGTCTTTCGTGGCTTAAGATTTTCTCGGGTAGTTCTTCTAAACTGAAATATGGAAAACCATTCTGCTTGTTATAAATATGGACTTCTGTTGCTTTGGGTATTTGTTGAGCATTGAAAGTAATTTTTTGCCTTAAGTGCACACATGGTCTATGCATGCATTCATTAAAACACTTTCCCAGAATTTCTGTGCCCTAATGAGACCTCTGAGGATAAGCTTAGAAGCTATATGGTGAATCAAACTTGCTTGACCTTAACATAACCCTCGTGATGAATTGTACCCCCTGTGCCTCAACTGTAGCTTACTCGAATTGGCTATTTGTGGGATTAAAATCAGCCAAAGATTAATTTATATCATTCCACCTAAAAAACTAATGTCTATTGCTTTAAATAATATAAAATGACATTGCATGCATTTTTAGTCAAATCAGTTTCCTACACTTGTCAGTTTTCTGTTTGCCTTGGAACCATGGGAACGCCTTTTGGCTTCGGAAAATTCTACCTAGGTACATATCTGACAGGTTTGTATATACAAGCTGAAATATTGTGTTCATTACTCCTCCTAAATTATAAGAAGAGATCCTATATAAATTAAACATCACATTATTTTAATACTGAATAGCTCTAACAATGAAATATTTATAAGTAACATTAACTACATTGGTACCTTGGGAAACGGGTTATTGACCGAGCATTAAATTTCAGTGAGCATATTACCAGTAAGGTCAACAAAGCAAACAGAATTTTACGTTTATGGATAAAGAAATGTTCCTGAATCTTTATAAGACGATCGTTTGACCGCATGTCGAATATGCGGTAAAAGTTTGTACCCAGATGTGTAAAAGAGATATGATAACTTTTGAAAATGTACAAAGGCGAGCCACTAAATTAGTTGGAAGTATTAGTCATCTGTCATATCCTAGAAGATTGAAAGAATTAGGACTTCCATCATTAGAATATAGAAATGAGAGAGTTGACTTAATAGAGGTGTTCAAAATCATGAATGACATCGACAAAACAGACAAGAACTAATTCTTTACTGTATCAACCTATAGAGAAACTGGAGGTCACCAAACAGTTTGCAAAAAAGCAATAAGGCTTAAGGTTAGGGCAAACAGCTTTAGTCTCAGGGTCATTGACTCCGGGAACGCGCTGCCAGAATCTATGATTATGGCACCCTCCCTGAACTGTTTTATGTCAAGGCTAAACAAGCACTGGAAAATCACCCCTATAAATTTGACCCCTGGTGCTATCATCCCGGACCAAAACCAAGAGATTACTACAAGAAATCACCTACTGAGGCTGTATAGCCTGTCCCGGTGTTCCAGTTATGTGATTTTTGTGAGTTGTGACCACATTGTGGTGGACATAAAAAGTATAAGGAAACTGTTCTTTAAACTTATCAGGATTTCTTGTTTTGTTATCTATATCCAAATTTCACACTATAGTCTCCTGAGATATTCCTTTATCGAGTTCACCTCTTTTTCTTGGTACGCCTTTTCCCGTGCAAATACAAAGTATACCGTTGTAAATATTGACGATCTAGTTCCTGTTTTTGATTCCTGGAGCCATTGTAGATATACATGTATTTGCGTTGAAGCTTGTCTTCCAAGAATAGTTCAAGATTTTGATGCGCCCTAAACCCTTGTTGCGAACGTGTTTACGTTTGTCGAATTTACCTTATTTTTTTGCAGCTAATCTACAGTCAGTACCGGGTGTATGTGGCACCGGTATATCACTAATATGGTCCCTTGTGGTGACCTGCCATGTTGGAGCGCTTGATACAGCTTCCGCTATGCTGCTGTATGTGGAGAAATCTGTATCTGTAAACTGGTTGTTACCTTGTGGCTAAGATGGTTGGGGTGCAGGCTCCATCGACCAATGGGATCAGATCTTTCCGCATTTCCAGAAATCGGACTGCTAATCTGAAGCTGAACCGGTTAGTTTTGTTCCTCAGTTAGCTCTTTCGACTGCAGGCTTATAAGGAGTAGAATATTGCTGACGGCATTAAATTTAAGATTCAGAGAATTCGTAGCCTTCTTGTCGGCAAAGTTCGGGCGGGGGCATGTATCAGAAAACGATTGTCGAAATCGAAATGGCGTTCCTGCCCAAGGAGTAGGAGATCCACAGTCTGGGAACTCTTCTGTTTACAGGCGTATGCATGAAGGTGTTTAAAGTGGAAGACTGACTTCTTGATTCTGCGACGGGGGAAGTGGTACTGTGACAGTGGGAGAGGTGCAGTAAGCTTATGTGACCATAGAAGAGATACTGTGGACGTCTTTGACGCAGGGAGGGGATGGAGAGGTGCTGTGAGTGTCTGTGGCGCTAGCATATGTACCATTGACGGTGGAGGCGGTGGTGTTATGAACGTCTATGATAGCTGGAGAGGTAATGTGGTGGACGAAGGTGATGGCAAGAAATACTGTGGACGTTAGTGACCGGGGAAGAAGTGCAATGGGTGTCTGCAACAGTAGATGTACCGAAGACGGTGGAGGCGGTGGTGTTGTGAACGCCTATGATAGCTGGAGAGGTAATGTGGACGAACATGATGGCAGAAGAAATACTGTGGACGTTTGTGATGGCAGAAGAAGTGAAGTGCGGGTCTGTGGCGCTAGAAGATGTTCTGTAGGTGGTAGCGGTGGTAGTGCTGCTGACGTCTTTGATGACTGGTGAGGGACTGTGAAGGAAAGTGTAGACAATAAAGATACTGTGGACGCCTCTGACGGTGGAAATGTCAGTCTTTTTGTGGCTAGAAGAATTGTCAAACTGTATTCTTTGGTCATCAAATGAGTTATATCAGAGAGAGCAAATCTAAACATACGAGAACTGCTCAGTATAATTAGATCTACTTGTATATACATATTCCCCTGCTACAGTGCCAATCCGGAGCAAATAACTCACAGTATCGTAGTTAACAGTCCTATAGTGATGCCCTGAAAAACTCTTTCTTCCCTAGAACTATTCCTCAGTGGAATAGTCTTCCATCTTCTGCGGTGAATGCCAAGACCGCAGATGAGTTCAAAGCCCGCACAGTATAAGATTGAGACTCAGAGGTATGCGTTTTAGGATACCTCTGTGATCGGATTGTAAATAGTTTTAAGGGCTCATCCAGTGATGATTTTTTATGCTAAATTCTAAATTTATCCACCCACCTAACTGAGGTAATGGCCTAATATGACCGACTCAGTATAAGAAGAAGATAGATATATTCAGATCCACAGGACCGGAACACATTTGATAAAACACTGAACTAAGAATATGAACTTAGGCACAGCCTAGATGCGGACATCGGAGTCTAACTGTTGGTTTTCTTTTGCTCCAGCATTTCAGTGGTTTCTTGCTGTCGAGTCCTCACCGTTGTCTCACCTCTGTGGTTCTTTGATTTCTGTGTTCACGGAGATGTTGCACTGATGAGTTAGGAGGCCTTCATGCGGACTGAACAAATTATTTGTCTAAATCGCGACGGAAGTAAGGGCGAGGATTGTGGCCACGTAAAATCGATTTAAGCCCCCCAGTGGAAATCTTCCACTGACCGTTCCAAGGCGGCTCTTCTGTGGCGATTTATTTATGTTGTTGTTTGTTACTTACTGTGTGTATCACTTGTGTCTTTTAATTTTGGATGGCCATATGGCCATTTTGTGGGAAAGTAACTGTCCATATGGCCTTCCTTTGTTTAGGTTTCCATTATGGTCTGGTCGCTTAATGTTTGTATTTCTTTCCCTTTGGTGTCTTTTATGGATGGAGTAAGTTAATTGTATCAATTCCTGATCTTTGTTTTACTTCTACTTTGCTGTAAACGTATTTGGCGCTGGAAACGGTGCTAAAAACGCTGGTAGAGATACTGTGGACATCTGTGGTTGTGGAAGAAGTTCTGTTGACAACGGAGGTTGCTGACTTGTGCTTTATACATGGTGGCTGACTCCATTTTGTACAAAATGGGTTAAACAAACATTTCACACCCAATGCATGCCATGAAGTATATTTTCACACACTGTTAACGTAGACGAAAGCTTCAGTCTGTGGATCGGTTTTATTTTTTTGTTTTGGATAACCAAATGGCCATTTTGTGGGAAAGTAACTGTCCTTTTGGGTTTCCGCTATTGGTGTTTCCTATCTATCTATCTATCTATCTATCTATCTATCTATCTATCTATCTATCTATCTATCTATCTTCTAATACTGAGTCGGTCATATTTGGCCATTATCTCAGTTGATTGGGTGGCTAAATTTAGAATTTAGCTGAAAAAAAGAGAGGCACTGGATGCGTCCTTAAAACTATTTACAATCTGCATAACAGAGGCATCCTAAAACGCATACCTCGGAGTCTCAATCTTACACTGTACGGGCTTTAAACTCTTCTGCGGACTTGGCATTCACCGCGAGTAGTTTACTTTTGATGCCCTTGTTTGGGTCGACACTGTTATAGGGGGTCAAGTACCTATCTTTATTAATAGACACTGAATCAGAGTGTATCTTGTAGAAGAATGTTAAACAGGACTGCTCACGACGGGCCTCCAGGGACGGCCACTCTAGCTCATTAAGCATGTAACCGACGCTACTTCTATTTCGCCATCGCCTACAGGTCCATTGAGCAGCTGTCCCCTGCACCTTCTCCACCTGCTGAGTCTGAGTTTTAACATAGGGATGCCAAATGGGTGATGCATATTCTAGTTGAGGGCGAACCAATGTTTTAAATGCAACATCCTTTGTCTGCCTAGGTGCAAAAGCCAAGTTCCGTCTAAGGAATCCTAAAGCCCTAGTTGCTTTTGATGTAATCTCAGAGATATGTTGACCCCAATCATGATCGTCAGTGAAGGTGATACCAAGATATTTGGCGGATTGAACATGCTCCAAAATGTGCTGGTGAAGTGTATAGTCAAACTTAATTTGCTTGTCCGGATGGTGTCGTGACACCCTCATTGAGTGACATTTGGCCACATTGAACTTCATTTGCCAATCGGCCTCCCACTGTGCAAGTTGATCCTGGTCGTCTTGTAAAATAAGACAGTAAGAAGGAGAATATATGTTCCAATACAGGACACAATCATCAGCAAACAAACGGACCGATGACCTGATATTATCGGCGAGATCATTAATGAAAACCAAGAAAAGGACCGGTCCAAGGACAGAACCTTGGGGGACTCCAGATAAAACAGGGACTGGATCAGACGCTTGGCCATCAAGTACAACTTGTTGTGAGCGCCCCGGGAGAGCCATGAGCTAATCCACCGATGTGTGGATCCTCTTATCCCATAGTACTCCAGTTTATGTAATAGCCTTCTGTGAGGTACCTTGTCAAAGGCCTTAGCGAAGTCCATGATGATCAAGTCGGTCTGTTTGTGACCACGGTTTATGGTCCCATCCAGATTGCTCACAGTGTCATGGTAGAATTGAACAAGCTGCGTTTCGCAAGACCTTTGACTCCGGAAACCATGTTGACAGTCAGCAAGAATGCTCTCAAAGGCTAAGTGCTTGTTGATGTTGCTTACTTATATATGCTCCGGGGTTTTGCAACAGATGCATGTTAGCGACACTGGTCTATAATTTGCTGCATCATATTTTTCCCTTTTTATAGACCGGGGTAACATTTGCTTGTCGCCAGTCATCTGGTACAGTGCCCTGGGCAAGTGATTCATTGAAGAAAAAGGCCAACACAGGTGATATTTCAGCACTACATTCCTTAAGTACCCTGGCATTCAGGTCATCAGGCCCAGATGCCTTATGTATCTTGAGCTGCGGTCAACTGTTATGTCCCCCATAGAGGTGAACGGACTTGCACCTTTAGATGCTAGCTCACAATCAGTTTCATGCGTAAATGCTGATTGAAACTGTTTATTGCAAATATTAGACTTATCGCGCGCATCTGTGTTTAGAATTCCAGTTTTCCTTAGCAAAGTGATCCCAAACGCATCCTTTTTCAGGGACTTTATGAATGACCAAAACTTTTTACGAATGACCAAAACTTTTTAGCTTTTTCATTTGCTCCAGCATTTCAGTGGTTTCTTGCTGTCGAGTCCTCACCGTTGTCTCACCTCTGTGGTTCTTTGATTTTTTGTGTTCACGGAGATGTTGCACTGATGAGTTAGGAGGCCTTCATGCGGACTGAACAAATTATTTGTCTAAATCGCGACGGAAGTAAGGGCGAGGATTGTGGCCACGTTTAATCGATTTAAGCCCCCCAGTGGAAATCATTCCACTGACCGTTCCAAGGCGGTTCTTCTGTGGCGGTTTATTTTTGATGTTGTTTGTTACTTACTGTATGTATCACTCGTGTCTTTTTTATTTTGGATGGCCATATGGCCATTTTGTGGGAAAGTAACTGTCCTTATGGCCTTCCCTTGTTTAGGTTTCCATTATGGTCTGGTCGCTTAATGTTTGTGTTTCTTTCCCTTTGGTGTCTTTGATGGGTGGAGTAAGTTAATTGTATCGATTCCTGATCTTTGTTTTACTTCTACTTTACCATTCTTTTGGGGGCTATCGGGATCTATATTGCCATCTTCAAAGGTAAAGATGCTGGAAACATGCTTGCAATATGCATCTCTTATAACCTTTTGCACATGTGCTCTGAACCGTTTGTAATGGTTCTTAACGTCAGGGCTGCTAGACTTGCGAGCACGAAAATACATTCTATTGCGTCTTCTGATGAGATGCTTGATCGTGTTATCGATCCATGGTGCCCTATATTTTGTTTTGGTCATTTTCGTTGGTATAAACCTTTCCATTGCCGTGGTTAATTCGGACTTAAAACTGATCCACAAGTCATTAACTGACATGTGCGAGAGGTCAGAGGAAAGGAACGAATCCTTAAATCGCGCCATATGGTCTCGCAGACCATCCATATCCGCACGTTTGTAGAGAAAAAGCTTTACGTGGGACTTGTCTGATATGTTTAGCTTTCATGTCATACTCAACAAGGACTATGTCCATGATCAGCTTTGCCAATCGGGGGCATCCCCTTAACTCGGCTTACTGGGGATGGAGAATTTGTAAACAACTAGAGCTATCACTAAAGGTGATGAATACCCCCACAAAAACTGCCTTGATAGTACAACAGCGGCATGTTGCAATTTTTTCACTTGAAAGGGGCCATAACTATGTCGAAAATTGACGAATTGTAGTGGAAATCGAACTTGACCTGTATTTTATGATGTTACATCAGTGTACCAAAAATTATAAAAATCGGTGAAGCGCTTTTTGAGTTATCGTCTGGAAACCAAGTCAACAGACCGATCGACAGACCGACAAGCTCACTCCTATATAACCCCCCCCCCCCCCCCAATTTCATTTGTGGGGGTATAATAAATCAAGGGTCTTTTCTTGTCGGGTGGGTATGTTAACAACTTTGGTCAGGCGGTGTTCTTTAATTATGTCCAAAAGTTGTTGCTGTGTCTGCCTTTTAGGCACCCCATGGGGCACCTGCATGTTGCTCCATTCAATGTCACCACAATTGAAGTCTCCGCCAACCAAAATATGGGCATTTGCATTTGACATTATCCTAGACAAAGATGAATTATTTAGCCTCAAGATATTCTGGGTCAATCTGATCTGGTGGTTGATAAAAAGAACCAAGGTACAAAGTCCTACATCCAATGATGTTCAATTTACACCAAACTAGTTCACAGTTGGTGTCCAACTCCGGAGTTTCTGTACAGAGTAGGTCTCTCTTGAAAGCCACGAAGACACCTCCATGTCCATCCCCAACTCTGTCTTTTCGGATGGCCTCAAAGGATTCGGGAAAATTTTCCGAGTTTTTAATTTCTGGGATTAATCAAGACGCATTGCCCAAAATGATATCTGGTTTCGCCGAGTCGATAATTGTATGAAGTTCAGCCCTTTTATTCTTTATTAACTGACAATTCATGATCAATATTCTGAGGGGATGGTTAAGGACCGCCTTTTTAGTGTTTCGTTTAGCTTCTCTCGACTGCTGCACAATGGGCGATGAAGCTGCCGTGGGTGGGCCGATGTTGTCTGGTATCGGACTATCAGGCTCGGATAGGGTAGATAAAGGTTCAAAATGGTTGTAGGTGTCTATAGAAGATGAGGTGTCAAACAGAGATGTGGGAAAATTTGGCATTCCACATTTCATACATTCCCATGCAACATTTTTATTCAATGATCTGTTATAAAAACTATACATAGTTGATGACATGCCTTGACATCCTATGTGATACCAGACATTGCAGGTGTCGCAACAAATTCCCCGGTCTTCCAAGCAAACACTTTCTTGGCAGAGTCCACAAGGGAAGTGTGAACTGTCATTTCGGGAGTTTGGACCAGGATTTGATTCAACATCCCAAGCATTACCTACAACAACTGTGAATATATACAAGTAGAAAAGTTTATTTGAACCAGAAAACCCTTTCATTCTTAGAGATTTTTTGAAGATTGATATTGTACAAACATGGGACAAATTTATGAAATGCAAAGTTACGGTCGATTGCTGATGTACCACATTTGTCCGCATAAACTGGGAAGAAGTTCACAGGGATTTCCTGTAGATCCTGTCCAATGCAACTGAGAAGAGATGCAAGTCTTGTCGCCAGCAACATGCAACATACTCCAAAGAGGCGGTCAAATGCAAAATGACTCATCATTATTGGTTTTCTGGTGACTCTATGGTTACTGAATGGCAATAAATATCAAGTGGTGTCTGAGAAAGTCTCCTCTGTTGGGCAATATCAACAAAAATCACATTTAAACTTAAATTGTTAACCTTAATGTCAATCCGCTTTCCATTAGGGTCTAGTTGTTTCATATGTGTGTTTCTTGGTAATGGTTAGAAAACTGACATCCCGCGTTATTCACAGTCACATTGGGCTTATGAAATGGTTTCGTTGTGTACGTTGTTTTCTTATTTTTGTTTTCAGCTTCCTTTTTAAGTATTGGGATACGTTATGAATAAGAGGCGCACTGATTAGTTTTTAGTAGAAAATCTTCAATTTTACTACAGGACTCAACCATAGGTTTTCGTGCATTTACATTTGCCAGGTCCCGAGGAAGCCGTTTGAACATTAGGCCAATTGAAACACAAAGTAAATAAGTAAGCAAGGGCCCAGCAATTTCTACAATTCGTCCAGCATACACAGATCTGCTTGCTCGGCCCACAGTGTGGTCATGGTCGCTGAAGGCATTAGGAAGCTTTGGCTACTTCACGAGCCCAGTATACACAACTCGACTTGCTCAGCCGCACAATATGAGCATGATCAATGGAGGCAATGAGGAAGCTTTGGCTACTTAATGATACATATATACACACAAATCAGACTGCGCGAATGCACAGACTGATGTGAGCCTTCATTGGGTTCCTGCGCTAGGCTCACATATAGCTATCGGTGTGGCACTGCCCACTATCATTCATAAAACGAAACTGAAAGCAAGAAACAAAGAAAGAATTAAAGACACGCATTGGAGATGATTGGCAAGTGCCCCAATAATGACTGAGGTTTGAGTAATATGATAATCGATCAGTTTGTGACTTTAAGACACGTGGCGGTAAAGGTGACAACGCAAAGTGATTATCGATCATTTTGCATACCGACATGTGCCAACAACATAAACTAACTAGAGAAAGCGACCAATGGGTCAAGTATACCCCCGGCCAGTGCCACCCTCTGATATATCTTTCGAGCTTGTATGTAATATGAATGGAGCCAAGAAGCTATAAGAACCTATAAATGTGCTTGTAAAAGCTAAACCAAACATAAAAAACTAAATGGACCCAGGGAGTGTGGGATCAAAGTTAATGAAGAAGCAGGGTGGGGTATGCATCAATGAAATCTTTGGACTGGTATGCAACATTGATGCAAGTATCAATTGAATTTTTCTTAGAGTTTAGAACATACAGGCATCTATAAACATTGTCATAAAACTTTAACCAAATGTAAAAATTCTAAGTCTGTGACCTTGAGGTCAAGGTCACCATGGGTGTGTGTGTGTGTGGGGGGGGGGCAGGGACATGCATCATGAAATCGTTTATTAAACATGAAGAGAATCTAACATGTGGTTACAGAGATATCAGCAATGAAAAAGTTTGAACACAAAACTTTGGCGTAAAAGTAGATGAAAAGACAGACGGCCCACCCAGGGGCTTGACCCAGGGGCTTAGATATTCCATATGAAAGGTAATGGTAGAGAGATATACTTTACCAAACATGGAGAGAATCTAACATGTTGTTAGAGAGATATCAGCAATGAAAAAGGTTTAACACAAAACTTTGACGTACAAGTAGATGAACAGACAGACGGACAGACAGCCCACCCAGGGGCTTGACCCAGGGGCTTAGAAATTCCATATGAAAGGTAATGGTATAGAGATAAACTTTACCAAACATGAAGAGAATCTAACATGTGGTTACAGAGATATCAGCAATGAAAAGGTTTAACACAAAACTTTTGACGTAAAAGTAGATGAACATTGAACAGACAGACGGACAGACAGTCCACCCAGGGCCTTAGATATTCCATATGAAAGGTAATGGTATAGAGATACCGTTTACCAAACATGAAGAGAATCTAACATGTGGTTACAGAGATATCAGCAATGAAAAAGGTTTAACACAAAACTTTGACGTTAAAGTAGATGAACAGACAGACGGACAGACAGACAGACAGCCCTCCCAGGGGCTTGACCCAGGGGCTTAGATTTTCCATATGAAAGGTAATGGTATAGAGATATACTTTACCAAACATGAACAGAATCTAACATGTGGTTACAGAGATATCAGCAATGAAAAAGTTTGAACACAAAACTTTGGCGTAAAAGTAGATGAAAAGACAGACGGCCCACCCAGGGGCTTGACCCAGGGGCTTAGATATTCCGTATGAAAGGTAATGGTAGAGAGATATACTTTACCAAACATGGAGAGAATCTAACATGTTGTTAGAGAGATATCAGCAATGAAAAAGGTTTAACACAAAACTTTGACGTACAAGTAGATGAACAGACAGACGGACAGACAGCCCACCCAGGGGCTTGACCCAGGGGCTTAGAAATTCCATATGAAAGGTAATGGTACAGAGATAAACTTTACCAAACATGAAGAGAATCTAACATGTGGTTACAGAGATATCAGCAATGAAAAGGTTTAACACAAAACTTTGACGTAAAAGTAGATGAACATTGAACAGACAGACGGACAGACAGTCCACCCAGGGCCTTAGATATTCCATATGAAAGGTAATGGTATAGAGATACCGTTTACCAAACATGAAGAGAATCTAACATGTGGTTACAGAGATATCAGCAATAAAAAAGGTTTAACACAAAACTTTGACGTTAAAGTAGATGAACAGACAGACGGACAGACAGACAGACAGCCCTCCCAGGGGCTTGACCCAGGGGCTTAGATTTTCCATATGAAAGGTAATGGTATAGAGATATACTTTACCAAACATGAACAGAATCTAACATGTGGTTGCAGAGATATCAGCAATGAAAAAGGTTTAACACAAAACTTTGACGTAAAGTAGATGGACAGACGGACAGACAGCCCACCCAGGGGCTTGACCCAGGGGCTTAGATATTCCATATGAAAGGTAATGGTATAGAGATACCGTTTACCAAACATGAAGAGAATCTAACATGTGGTTACAGAGATATCAGCAATGATTAAAGGTTCAACACAAAACTTTGACGTAAAGGTAGATGAACAGACAGATGGACAGACAGACAGCCCACCCAGGGGCTTGACCCAGGGGCTTAGATATTCCATATGAAAGGTAATGCTATAGAGATATCCTTTACCAAACATGAAGAAAATCTAACATGTGGTTACAGAGATATGAGCTGTCAAAAAGGTTTAACGCAAAACTTTGACGTAAAGGTTGACGAACGGTGGGACAGATGGAAGTACGAACAAACGAACTAACGAACAAATGAACAAACGGACGGAGAGACGAAAACTATATACAGTACGGCTCAGGTATAAGAACCAAAAAACTCTTTATTCCGAATCTCGGCGTTTCGAGTACTTTCAAAAACACTCGGAATTGTTCCGAGTATATATATATATTCGGCGGACACCCCTCGAAAACACTCGCAAGGTCCGCGGCACGCGAAGTTTCGCGAAATTATTCCGAGTCGTAATATCGTACCTGGAGGCAATATTTTCTCGCGAAGTTATGCGGAAATACTCGGAGGAATTTGACAAAATACCTGGGCATTTTTTTTTGTTTATTTAATGTTCTTTTACCATCATATATAATTATAAGATAATAATTATCACCGATAGCTATTAAAATGTAAACACTGTCAAAAGTCAACAAAGAGGTAATCATTAATTACCCAGGATGTGAATCTGCACAGTGATTTCAAACAAGGGAATCAGTTGGGCATGACGAGTACATACAACTCTTTCAAGTCCGTAATTGAAAGCATGTTGAACATCATAAAATTACAGGAAAATCGGTCATTTTGAACTCAAAATATCTCCATGTAATTTTGATATTTTCAAAAAAAGAAAATTATTTTGATATAATATAATCATTTGTCTTTCATTCTTTAATAATTTTAATGTGAGGTATTATCGGACATTTGAGAAACAAATAATCAAAGGTGATAACTGTCAGCGAAATTTTGACGGGTTTCGGCCGCCATTATTGGCTTCTTTTAAACTGCAAAATCGGTCATTTTGAACTCAAAATTTCTCCATGTAATTTTAAGATTTTCAAAACAAGATGTGTTTGTGAAACACTGATGCCCCCGGACAGCGCCAATGTTAATGTTTTTAAAAATTTTGAAAAAAATAGGTCAAAGGTCAAGGTCAAGGTCACGAAATCAAAAATTATGGTACCACTGGAAAGGTCTTGTGATAAGGTATACACATGTGAAATATGAAAGCTCTATCTATTACCATTCAAAAGTTATGCCCAATGTTAAAGTTTTTGCAGACGGACAAACGGACAAACAGACAAACAGACGGACAGACCAAAAACTATATGCCCCCGAATCTCTTAGATTCCGGGGGCATAAAAAGAAAATTATTTTGATATATATAATCATTTGTCTTTCATTCTTTAATAATTTTAATGTGAAGTATAATCGGACAAATGAGAAACAAATAATCAAAGGTGATAACTGTCAGCGAAATTTTAACGGATTTCGGCCGCCATTATTGGCTTCTTTTAAACTGCAAAATCGGTCATTTTGAACTCAAAATTTCTCCATGTAATTTTGATATTTTCAAAAAAAGAAAATTATTTTGATATAACATAATCATTTGTCTTTCATTCTTTAATAATTTTAATGTGAAGTATTATCGGACAATTGAGAAACAAATAATCGAATGTGATAACTGTCAGCGAAATTTTGACCGGTTCCGGCCCCATTATTGGCTTCTTTAAAACGGCAAAATCGGTCACTTTGAACTCAAAATTTCTCCATGTAATTTTGATATTTTCAAAAAAAGAAAATTATTTTGATATAATATAATCATTTGTCTTTCATTCTTTTAATATTGCTAATGTGAAGTATTATCGGACAATTGAGAAACAAATAATCAAAGGTGATAACTGTCAGCGAAATTTTAACGGATTTCGGCCGCCATTCTTGGCTTCTTTTAAACTGCAAAATCGGTTATTTTGAACTCAAAATTTCTCCATGTAATTTTGATATTTTTTAAAAAAGAAAATTATTTTGATATAATATAATCATTTGTCTTTTATTATTTAATAATTTTAATGTGAAGTCTTATCGGACAATTGAGAAACAAATAATCGAAAGTGATAACTGTCAGCGAAATTTTGACCGGTTTCGGCCGCCACTATTGGCTTCTTTAAAACTGCAAAATCGGTCATTTGGTACTCGAAATTTCTCCATGTAATTTTGATATTTCAAAAAAAAGAAAATTATTTTGATATAATATAATCATTTGTCTTTCATTCTTTAATAATTTTAATGTGAAGTATTATCGGACAAGTGAGAAACAAATAATCAAAGTGATAACTGTCAGCGAAATTTGGACGGGTTTCGGCCGCCATTATTGGCCTCTGATACGTCGCACCGGCGACACATGTTTAATTAAATTGATCACCACTCGCAAATACTCGCAAACACTCCAAATATCACAGGTTAGCTCTGAGGTCCGTGGAATTTCCTCGGAATATCGAGCACATAACTTGGAGTAAAATATTTTCACTCGGAGTGGTTTACTCCAAACCATTCGGCAGAAAAACGCGGATTTAAAAAGTTGTCCGCGAAATGAAAAAGAAAAACGGTTCAAATACCTGAGCCGTACTGTACACCCTGACATACTTCGTATGCCGGGGGTATAATAAGCAATGACCTAGAATTACAATTTCCAAGTTCATAAATATACATTTTTTTCTAAATCAAAATACCCTCTTTTATAGCAAACACACGAAGTGTTTGCTTTACTGTAGAGAGGCTGGAACAACATACTTAGGCACCCAAATCTCGCCTGGAATCTTGTTCAATTTCTCGCGATAATCCGCCATCTTTACAGAGTTCATGAGAATTGTATACATATCCAAAAATTGCTTCTCAAAACCAAAAGGAGTCAAGTCCCATTACAAAAGAAACACAAAAAGCGATGAAATAATTTTAAAAAGCTCTTTTTCGAAGACTGTTGCATCAAACGCTGAAGTTTGATCGCGGGAAAGTTTCGAAACTACGTTGCGCGTTTAAATGAACTTCAGCCGAAAATGTAAGCCAGTTAAAATGAAGCACGCGCTTTGACCAACCAATTACCGGAGCATTTATCGTGTGGAAAGCGCTTCTCGTCTGGACAAGCAATTACAACTACACGGGTATAAAATAAAGCCCTGGGAATAGTAATACTTGGCTACCTGCGGATTTCTATCTTCAAGAGACCGTTGCATCAGACGCTGAAGCTTGGTCGCGGGAAAGTTTCGAAACTACACAACGCATTTAAATAAAATGTACCGCACTGAGCCGAATAGGTTAGCCGGTAAAATCAAACACCGGGTTTAGTCCCACGAGTTACAGGAGCATTTATCGGAGATTCTCGGTTGGGAGGAAAGCACTTCTCGTCTGGCCAAGCAACTAAAACTTTTCACAAACACTTAGGGGCGTAGAGTAAAGCTCAGGGAATAGTAAGAGACACAATGGGCTATCTGGCTACCTGTGGATTTCTATCTTCCCAAGATTTACAAAATGATGATGAGCCCCAAATCCATAGCATAACGCAAGTGCTTCAGGATACTTTACTGTTCATGCTGCAAATTTACTGAGTCACCCTCATCTAATTTTCTTCCCATGAAGTGCAGACAGGACCAACACTGGAGCATCATCATACAAAGGTTATGTGCATAGCGGCGGTGAAGTACAAACAATAGTTTTGGGTTTAATGACACGTCAATCCTGGTGGGTCATTTTGGGTTGTCACCACAGAAAGGGACTAAAGAGATAGAAGAGGAAGTAGAGGAGAAGAGAGGTGGGGGGCAGGAGGGAGAAAGGGGAAAATGAATTAAATTGTACAAACAGAAGTAGTAATAACGCTCCCCCTCTACCCCTACCTGCTGCAAGAACAGCAGGCCTTGCCCAATTGTAAGACAATATCAGTTGGACTCCCGTCACCTTTGCCTCGAAACAGAACATATGAAAAACTTTTAAAAACAGTTTTTATGCAGTTCAGGGAAAATTCTTTTTGAAGCCCTCAAGGATCCCTGAAGTGACAATATTCTGTGGAAGTTGGCCCTTAAGTCTGATGCCGGTGCTGATGATGGAGAGTTGACACAAGATGTCGGTCCATACACTAGGGGAGTATCCCGTACTGTTCACCGCTTTTGGGTCGGAGAACCTGCAAGCATTATGTCCTTTTAGCCCAGAGATACATGTAGATCATGCCCAGCATTGGTGAGTTTGCCGACCAATGTGCTGTATCACTTGGTAGGTAATGCTGCTTGTGTGGTAGTCATCTCTGACAAACCAAGCTGCTAGCCGCTGCAATGTCTCGAGCTGCTGAATACTATACCTGTGCCCCATACTGATGGGCATAATCCAGGATAAGTATAATCATGGTCTCTACCATCATGCTTCAACATCTTCAGACCAGCTGGTTATCTACCTTCCAAAGAAACGCAAGGCTGCTGTTTGCCTTTTTAGAGGTGCATCAAAATGGATTCCCATGACATGTTTCTAATATAAATGATGTCCAGGTACTTTAAAGTCTTTAAGATCGACAGTCCATGGCTGTGTATCTTTAAGGTTCCTCAATACATTTGCACAAGAAAAATTTAGGTGTCAGATTTGCATGTTATTTTTTCCCAAAATATGATCCTGATTTCATTTTAAAATGCATGTCCTAGAAGAAGAATATTTAGAGGTGCTAAAGGTTATTACAGCAAGTACTTTCTTGCATTAGAAACATCTCAGCGCCTTTGAAAATAAATGCATTTCTGTATTTTTCACTTTCACCAGGAAGAAAATGAAAACGCCTTCTAGACTTTTTAAAAGTTACTAAAACAGCTGCAGATCAATAGTTCACAACAAATACTAGCGACTCGGACAAAGCTTTCTATCAAAAAGTCTACCTGAATTGAAAAACCAGAATTTTTTTTTTGACATGTTTTTCTTCATGGGCGCCGCCATCTTCCTTTTTTGTGGTAAATCTGAACTGCTCAATTTCATTAATTATGCCCATTCCACATTTTATTTTGCCCATCAACAATGAATATACCTTGAAAATTCAGCTTTATAGCCTCCTTCCTGCATATAGCATTATGACATCGTCTATCTTGGAAGCATGTCATCACTGATAAATTATTGTAGCTGTCAAATTGAAAGAGATATCCATCTTGCCAAGGAAAAAACGTATTCATACGCCTTGGAACTAATTTCTAAAAATTACAATAGTACACCATTGTTTTTAATTTAAAACATAATATTCATTTTTGAAACTGTATTGCAACTAATTTCACGTACTTTCTAACGTAATTTGTTCGTTAATTTATGTATAGTGTAAATTCATTTCCGAACTATTTTTATGTGTAACGTTTTCCAGGTTGGTGTTGTTCGGCCCAGCTTCTTGTAAACAAATCAAGAAAATGCGATTTTTGAAACTTTTTTCATCAAAAACATATTAAATGCATTGGGCTTCTATGAGTTTTTACCAGCCTACACATTGGTAAGTAGGTGACATAACAGATCATTAACTGGATTAGATAAATATAAACTTTGTGTTGTCCAGAAGTTCACTTGTGCAAAAATCAATTATTTGTTTATGGTGGCTCATGTGAATCAATGGGTGAAAATAATTTCTATACCATTGCAATTATCGGCTGTGAATCAGAAGCCTTTTGGACAAAGTTTCTGGTGCTGAACAGGCTGCTTTTAGTCCTTCAGTTCAAATAATTAATATGGGGATAAACTGTTGGCTTATCTTATTTTCAATTATTTGGTTTTGATTTATCAAATATCAAAGCACCCATCCTGTAAACACAATCAGTAAGTTACACAGTGAAACTTTTGTGCAGTGATTGCATAAATTGTTATAAACTGCATGAATGAAATATGTAAAATGAAGTACTAAAAGCACCGAAGAAGGGCAATCATTTTACAAGCTAAATGCAAGAGATTTCAACACCTCAACCCAATCAATGAGCTTGTTGCCAAATTGGTAGAACTGGTCCTTTTTGGCTACCATACACTGAATTTAAAATAGTACCCGGAGAGATAATTACATTTTTTTAATTTTTGGGAATCATAAATTTTCAGTTCTATTTAGGTATTTTATTTGAAATTCCTCTGTTGCAGTGCCTAAAGGCAACCTTGAGCCACATTTCTATGTCAGATAGTATTTTACACATTGTGGTTTTGTGGATTGAGATGTCATTTTTTTGCAAAACCAAGGAAAAATGCAATAATTTACTAAAATGGTGACTTTCGAATAAAAATCTTTGGCTTTCATATTCTTACATTTACATGGACTACCATCTGATGAAAATTTTTGTTGGGTAATCATTTGCAAATATGATTTTTCAGTACCCCAAATGTAGTGAAATAACTGTATTGAGGAACCTTAAAATGTAAGTTGGTCAATTGTGACCGACGCAGTATCAGAAGATAGAAGTTGCTCCAAATCTTAGACCAGGTTTCCTGATCATTGCCTTCATTTATATCTCCATTTTGTTACCCTGACAGTTGCACATTTGGTTGGATTGAGAAGACTTTTGCCAGTCCGTTTTCCATTATAGGCATTACTGTAGTCTGTCAAGATCCCTCTGAAGTGTGCAGTATCAGTCATGCTTGGGACCCCGTGATATAAAAGGCTGTCATTAGCAAAGAGGTGAACTCCAGGGCTTACTTTCTGTGGCAGGTCAGCTATGTGCATGGGCAGAACAACAAAGGCCTTTTTTTATTTAGCCAGATATGACCGACTCAGCATATGAAGATAGATAGGGATGTAAATGATTGTGTTTGCTCAAAAGGCAATGCCTTTATTTCAAATTATTATTTTATTTCATATCAATTCCATTAGACAGTTTGCATTGCACGAAGACTCACATCTGAGGAAGGTAATTAATGAAAATAATGATACAAAGGCTGATCTGTGAAAAGGGGTAAAAATAAATTGTATACATGTATTCTATCATAAATTTACTTTTTCTTTTATTTTTATCTATCTTCTTATACTGAGTCGGTCATATTTGGCCATTACCTCAGTTGGGTGCGTAGTTAAATTTAGAATTTAGCTGAAAAAAAAAAAAAAAAAGAGAAGTCACTGGACGAGTCCATAAAACCACCCACAATCCGAACAACAGAGGTACACCAAAATGCACACCCCCCCGAGCCCCAACCCCACACCGCGCGGGCCCCAAACCCCCCCGCAGTCCCAGCACCCAACACAGAAGAGGGAAGACCACTCCACTGGGGAACAGTCCCAGGGAAGAAGGAATTCTTCAGGGCATCACTGCAGGACAGGCACCTGTGACACCGTGAGCCGTCCACTTTTGATGCCCCTGCTCGAGCCGAAACCGCCACAGGGGTCAAGCACCCATCTTTATTAACGGCCACTGTACCTGAATGTACCTTATAGAAGAAGGTCAAAGTGGACCGCCCACGACGGGCCTCCAGGGACGGCCACTCCAGCTCGCTAAGCATGCCACCGACGCTGCCTCCATTGCGCCATCGCCGGCAGGTCCACCGAGCAGCCGCCCCCCGCACCCCCCCCCCACCCGCCGAATCTGAGCCCCAACACAGGGACGCCAAACGGGCGACGCACACTCCAGCCGTGGGCGAACCAATGCCCCACACGCAACACCCCCCGTCTGCCCAGGTGCAAAAGCCAAGTCCCGCCCAAGAAATCCCAAAGTCCCAGCCGCCCTCGATGCAACCTCCGAAACGTGCCGACCCCAATCAAGATCATCAGCGATGGCGACACCAAGATACCTGGCGGAAATAGTTTGGCTGAAAATGAACCCAAATAATAGACTTGAAATCTTTGATGGGCCGATTTTGCCATGGGATGATTTTGATATGGGCCGATTTTGTTATGGGCCGAAATAACCCGGAACCCACGAAAACATATGACCTTGCGACAATTTCGTTTAAATTGTCTTGTTTACAGAAATATTATATGCCACGATTAAGCTTACCTGGTAATCCGAAGAAAATACCAGGTTTTTCACTGATCCACGTTTTTCTTTTACAAGTTTTAATATATTTGTTACTTCAAAATAGAGACTCATGATTTTCTCAAATAGACGCTTGCAATTACGTGGGTCCGTCGAATTACCCCAAACCACTCCAAACCACCCTAAACCACCCCAAAACACCTAAACCACCCCAAACCACACCAAAATACCCCAAACCACTTTAAAAATATTATGATATACAATAGAGATATAATTTCTGACAAGTTTTGAAGTATCTTAATGCATATAGGTCTGTTTTTCCACTTATATTGGTGTGGTTTGTTGCTCAATTTATTGCTGACTTCACCGTTTGTTGCTCACATTATTGCTGAGTTAATCGGCATGTAATGTATTTGTCAGTACACTGTATAATTAAAGTATATGTTCGTCCTGTCACGTTAGCCCAAAGATAAAATTTTATCCTTAGTTTCCAGCTGGCACCGCGCAAATGCGACTCGGGGAGGTGTGACTAGGACTTGCGTTGTGCCATCTTCCTTGTGGCAATGGTCGGACACAATCTGGCGTATGTAACTTAGAAGTTTCAACAGAAACGGTTTCACTTTCCTCGTACAAGGATGTTGCATTATTACTGTGTGTTTTGTTGACATCCAAGAGCACGGAGTTGTCGATACTGTGTGTTTTGTTTTCATCTATTAACTCAGAACTGTTGTCATTAATAAAATCTAGCTGCATTGGATCACATGATTTGTCATGGACAGGATTGGAAGTTAAATATATATAACTAAAGTGGTTTGGGATGGTTTGGTGTGGTTTGGGGTGGTTTGGGGTGGTTTGGAGTGGTTTGGGGTAATTCGATGGACCGCAATTACGTCTTTCTGGTAAAGATCCCGGTGCACACTAATGTCCGGGAATTCGCCGGTAAATGCCGGGAAAAATGCGGGTAGTGGTGCGTTATCCCTAATAACTCGACTTCGGGTGGTCAGAAATTAATGATATTAGTATCAAATCAAATTTTAAGATCCTTTTTGAAAGATTAGAAAAATAATTTTCATTTTTGACATTTTAGGGGTCCATTTTCGAAGTCAATTATTCCGGGAAATTCCCGGATTGTGCTCTGGATGTTGGGGTAGTGGTGCGTTATCCCTAATATCTCCACTTCGAGTGGTCAGAAATTAATAAAATTAGTATCAAATATAATATTAAGCTCCATTCTAAAAGATTCTTCAAATATTTTGATTTTTTTTTTACACTGTAGGGGTCATTTTTAAGTTAATTTGTCCGGAAAATTCCTGGATTGTGTCCTGGATGTTGGGGTTTGTTTATTTGGTTGATCTGAGGTTTAACGCCCCAGTCAATACTGTATAGGTCATTTTGGAGACGTTGCTTCCAATTCTGTGGGAATTTTATATAATATTGAGATGAAATGGCATCTCAAGCCCTGCCGCCCAATGACACCAATTATTAATAGGGTTGCATGGACGGTCCGACTTGCACCGCTTTGCCTGGGCGGGCTTAGACCCTCTAAGCGGTTTACCAGTACTCGTGTAGGTCGGTTTCAGCTCTGCGTGGAAGCATCATGCAGTCCATCTAGTTCTTCAAGCCCCGACGGACGGGGGCCTACATTATCATAATATCTCGACTTGTGGTGATCACTACTTGATAACAATTGTGTATCAGATAAAATTTTAAGCTCAATTCTAAAAGCTTAATATTTTTTTTTCTTTTTATACACCTCATTGAGACAGTTCTAATGAGTACCCGCAACCCGGATTGTGTCCTGGATGTTGGGGATATTGGTTCGTTTTCCTTAATATCTCGACTTGTGAAAATCAGAAATTATTCTAAAAAATATATCAGATAAAAGTTTATGCTCCATTGAAAAAGGTCATTTAAAATAGTTTTCCTCTTTTTTTTACCTCTTAGGGGTCTATTTTTAATTTGATTTGTCCGGGATGCTCTCGGATATGCCTGCGTTGTGTGGGGTAGTGGTGCATTTGCATAATATCTCGACTTGTGGTGGTCACTTATTGATAACAAATGTATCGGATACAATTTTGAGCTCCATTCTAAAAGAATATTAAATATTTTCTTTTTATACACCTCTATGAGACACTTCTAATGAGGTCCCACAACCCTTTATGATAAAAAAGAAGGAAAATATCATATATCACTGTAAACCACACTTTCTCATTTGAGAAATCACAAACCAAGTTTTAGAGCAAATAGGTGAGCAATAATGCACACCCTTGTTAACCCTACTTTTCTTTATATAAAATTGAGTTTCACGGACTTTCAAGTTTAACAAGATGTCACTAATGTTGCTGTTCACAAGATGGAAATCGCCACTTATTTGCTGCTGAATAATATCACGTATCACTGTAAACCCCACTTTTCTCTGTGAACAAAACACAAACCATGTTTTGAAGAAATAAGAAAGAAATAATGCACACCCATGTAAATCCTATTTTCTATATATAAAGTTGCGTTTACATGGATGATCATTACACATCTTTAAAATTTACAATGATAACACTCATGTTGCTGTTAACAAGATGGACATCGCCAATTATTTGCTTCTGAATAATATCATGTATCATTTTAAAAAATAGAAGGCAATGATCAGGAATCGACACAATTAACCCACAGCTCCCACCAGAGACACCAAAGGGAAAGAAGCACAAACATGAAACAACTAGACCCCAATGGAAACATCAGTAGCGGAAAGCCTACAGGACAGCTACTTCCCACAAAATGGCCAATTGGCTATCCAAAACAAAATAATGTAAGCGATACTAACACCCAAAGACAAACCATAACAAAAATAAACCGCAACAGAAGAACCGCCTTGGAACGGTCAGTGAAACGAATTCCATTGTGGTGGGGGGGGGTGGGGGGTGGGGCTTAAATCGATTTTACGTGACCACAATCCTCGCCCTTATTTCCGTCGCGATTTAGACAAATAATTTGTTCAGTCCGCACGAAGGCCTCCTAATTCACCTGAAGCCTTAAAATTATTTAAATACCTGTAAGAAAAGTAAAATATATTTCAGGGTTTTTTTTCTTCACTCACCTGAAAAATGCCAAACTTTGTGTTTCAAAACTGAAAAGTCCCCACAAGTAAAACTGGCAAAAAGAAATCACTGCCTTAAGGTGCACCAGGAAACCAAATTTTGATTAGTTTCACTAAATTCAAATAAACTGCTTTCAACCAAGGCATGTGTTGTGTTCAGGAAAACATTCTTGTCTTGTTTTATTCATTTCTTAACTCAATAAAAGAACTAAGACCAATCTTTAACACTAGCTACTGTGATTTCCAAGTTGTTATTTAATTTTATTTTAAACCCAACTTTTCTCTATTGACAAAACACAAACCATGTTTTTGACGAAATACGAAAGAAATAATGCACACCGGTGTAAGTCCTACTTTCTTTGTATAAAGTTAGATTTGCATGGGTGGTCATTACATGGCTTTCAATGATGTCACACATATTGCTGCTCATAAGACGGACACTGCCCACTACACTCAGGCATTTTGCAGAAACACCAGACTGGAATTTTATTTAGTCAAACTGGCGTTAACAGGGGCATACATTTGTTTCTCTTTTCTGCTCAAAAACATAGGTTGTAGGTACTCGTTGAAACCGTATCGACGTTCTATGGAAGTTCCTACAGTCTTTGTTTAGAGAAGAAATTAGAATAATGTGGGATTTATTTTTATTTTATCGGAAAATTTTCATTTAAGGTTGTTCTGTCGCGGTTTAGTTTTGTTATGGTTTGTCTTACGGTGTTTCTGTCGCTTATATTATTTTGTTTTGGATAGCCACTTGGCCATTTTGTGGGAAAGTAACGGTCCTTTTGGCTTTGATGTTTCCATTAGCGTCTATTGTTTCATGTTTGTGTTTCCCCTTGGTGTCTCTGATGGTAGCTGTGGGTTGATTGTACCGATTCCTGATCATTGCACTTTTAATTTGCTAAATTTTCATTATACTCGACTAGATGAGATAAAAACCTGATATTTTCCAGGTCACTGCGTAAAACACACAGTATGGTTCTCTACTGGTTTGAACAGCCTCGGTGAGGTGATTCCAACAAGTACCCACAATCGATGTTTTGAGCAGTAATAAGGAAAATAATTTTCTTAATGTCTCGAAATGTTTACAACATTCTCGCCCCGCCCATCTCGGCTTAGAGAAATAGATTGGGCTGCATGGTGCTTCCACGTAGAGCTGAAACTGGCCACACATGAGTACTGGTAAACCCCTAAGACGGACATAGCATGTCCAAGAACTGAAGGGATGTGAGTCAGACTCCCAAATGCATATAAGTATTTTGGTTTCATCACGCGAAGAAATGAACAAAATAGATGTGGCGGCAATGATCAGGAATCGATACAATCAACCAACAGCTCTCGTCAGAGACACCAAAGGGAAAGAAACACAAACATGAAACAACATACCCTAATGGAAACATCAATAGCGGAAAGCCAAAAGGTCAGTTACTTTCCCACAAAATGGCCAATAGGCTATCCAAAATAAAATAATATAAGCGACACAAACACAGAAAAAACAGACCATAACAAAAATAAACCGCGACAGAAGAACCGCCTTGAAATGGTCAGCGGAAACGAATTCAACTGGGGGGGGGGCTTAAATCGATTTTACGTGGCCACAATCCTCGCCCTTAACCCAATAAAACCTACTTTATATAGAGAAAACTGGGGTTCATGATGTAAACATTAATTTTCCTATTTCTGATCCAAGACAAAGGTTGTGGGTACTCGTTAGAATCGCCTAATTGATACACCCACAACCTATGTTTGCAGAATAAATAAGAAAAATATGACGAATTTTAATCAGAAAAGTAACCATTTTGGAGATGTGAAAAAAGCATTATTGTCACACGGGTGTGTTATCGTAACGCAAAGTCCGACAAAATTGGAAGCAACGCCTCCAAAATGACCATAATAATGTTGACGGGGACGTTTTACCTCAATTCAAACAAACAAATGCATTCAAAATATCAATTGGACCATTTTTTCCCTTCAAAAGCCGTGGAAGTAACTTTCTACTATTTCAAAACAGGTATGCAGCACGCGCCAACTTATTATGGGTTAAAGCAATTAAATTAACATTGCGTTTAATCTCGTTAGAAAATTAATGGCCCGTAAAATCACTCAAAGTCCGTACACCTAATTCATGGATGCGGCTAAATTTCGTCGTGGTTTCAACTTGTCGCATTTAATAACATTTAAATTTATCTTGAAATATTTTCTAAGGTTATCCTATCCCTTCCACTGATTCAAGAAGGGCAGTTGTCTGTTTCTGGCGAAAGAAAGCGGACTGTACTGCTTAACCAGTCTTTATATGTAGAGTCGTGTTAAGTAAAGCTGACCGACTAGACATACCATGAACAGATGAGGCCTAATTGGCCGAAACTAGCTAGTATGGCCCAGAAAACATGTACACTCCATATATTTTACTTCTGTGGTGTATTCCTTGCTTCCAAAGGATAACCCTTTTATAAAACATATTTAACTTCACTACAGCTGGTGTGTGGGAATGTGTGGCGGCGGTAAAACGTCTCCCTGCCCTACATCATAGTGTAGATTATATTTTCTTGTCCTTTGGGATCATTGATTCCATTGTGGAATTTTGAAAATATCTGAGGGTCACTGATGAGGCCTAATTGGCCGAAACTAGCTAGTCTGGCCCAGAAAACATGTTCACTCAATATATTTTACTTCTGTGGTGTATTCCTTGCTTCCAAAGGATAACCCTTTTATAGAACATATTTAACTTCACTACAGCTGGTGTGTGGTAATGTGTGGCGGTGGTAAAACGTCTCCCTGCCCTACATCATAGTGTAGATTATATTTTCCTGTCCTTTGGGATCATTGATTCCATTGTGGAATTTTAAAAATATCTGAGGGTCACTGATGAGGCCTTATTGGCCGAAACTAGTTAGTCTGGCCCAGAAAACATGTATACTCCATATATTTTACTTCTGTGGTGTAGTCCTTGCTTCCAAAGGATAACCCTTTTATAGAACATATTCAATAACTCGAACGTATTTGGGACTATGATAATTTGTTAGAGATATAGATAGTTCAAACTACTGAGGTTTAATCATAGTGTCAGGTCTTGAGGCGTAATTAAGATCAAGTAATGATATCTTTGTGATCTTCTATAAAATAAAGGTATCTTGTGTGCACTCATTACACTCGCCTCAATGAGGCGCTTATAATGAGCGCACGACATACCACAAGAAAAACAATCTAAATATATGGATATCTGGGGATGCCAAAAGAAATGAAATAGATAACGAAAAACTACCCCAAAGTCCAGGACACAATCCGGAAATTTCTCGGACAAATTTACTTAAAAAATGAACCCCTAAAATGTTAAAAATGAAATATATATTTTAAATCAAATTAAGGCGTAACTATACCAAATTTAGTGATTATAATGACAAAATGGAATCTTCCAACTAACAGTTAGGACAGACCGATGTGAGATGTACTCTAATTTAGTGTGTGACAAACACCCAGGTAAGATTATGGTGGCGAAATATAATCTAGGACAGAATGATATGAGCTATACTCTAATTAAATGTGTGACAACTACTCAGGTAAGATTATGATGAAAAAATACAATCTTCAAGCTAACAGTTAAGACAGACCGAATAAGGCGTAACTATACCAAATTTAGTGACACAGAGGCCTTTCTGATATTTAATCTTCATCAGTGTGTCTCAACCCTAAAGTTCTGAAACCTAAACGAATGACGGACAAGACCCGGCAAACACAGCACATCCCCCTCCGACACATCGACCTACGTAGCTCATGAGACGGGTCAACTGGAGGCATAGACAAGAGATGCCTACCCTAGGACTTATAGGCGTCCCCACCGAACTTACATCAGCAAACATGGCCCACACTCCACGGAAGTCCCAGACATCAGAAAGGAGATGTCCAAAGTAGCGAGACTTGCAAAATTTAAAATATATCAAAAAGTGGCAACCAAATCCGCCAAGATACATGTCTCGCCTGACAAGTCAGTCTTACTTTTTAGAAAAATTAGAATTTTATACTGCAAAAATTAAAAATATAATATAGTGATTTAAATCGATACTTGAGTACTGACGTCAACACCGTAGTATCAACCTCAGCACTAAGGAACATATACTGAGTTGATGATACCCTCGGGGATACCGACCCAGCGGTTGCAATTAAGGCGTAACTATACCAAATTTAGTGACACTGAGGCCTTTCTGATATTTAATCTTCATCAGTGTGTCTCAACCCCAAAGTTCTGAAACCTAAACGAATGACGGACAAGACCCGGCAAACACAGCACATCCCCCTCCGAGCACACATCGACCTACGTAGCTCATGAAACAGGTCAATTGGAGGCATCAGGCCAGAGACGCCTACCCTAGGACTTATAGGCGTCCCCAACGAGCCAACATCAGCAAACATGGCCCACACTCCACGGAAGTCCCGGGCATCAGGAAGGAGATGTCCAAAGTAGCGAGACTTGCAAAATTTAAAATATATAAAAAAGTGGCAACCAAATCCGCTAAGATACATGTCTCACCTGACAAGTCAGTCTTAGTTTTAGAAAAAAAAAAAACGAATTTTATACTGCAAAAATTTAAGATATAATACAGTTATTTAAATCAATTCTTGATTACTGACGCCAACACCGCAATATCAACCTCAGCACTAAGGAACTGATACCGAGTAGATGATACCATCAGGGACGAACGAATCATCCACCAGCAAACAAACAATTATGACAATGCACAACAACCCCAACATCCAGGACACAATCCGGGAATTTTCCGGACAAATGAACTTCAAACAATGACCCATAAAATGTTACAAAATCAAAATAGTTTTCATAATCGTTCAGAATGGAGCTTAAAATTATTTTGATACTAATTTTATTAATTTCTGACCGCCCGAAGTGGAGTTATTAGGGATAACGCACCACTACCCCCAACATCCAGGACGTTCACAATCCGGGAATTTCACGGACAAATTAACTTCGAAAAATGGACCCCTAAAATGCTACAAATGAAAATTGTTTCTTTATAATCTTTTAGAATGGAGCTTATATTTTTATTTGATACTAATATCATTAATTTATGACCACCACACGATGGGTAGGCATAACGGAGTCTGTTCGTCCAAAGCAGTGTTTCTTCGTTCTGGTCGTCCGCGTAAGGGACTCTGGTCGTCCGGTTGGCCAAAACATGATGAACAGCATGGAGGAAACATGCCATTTGACAGGAAAAATAAGGTGAGTTTCAAGAATAAATAAGTTTCATGGAACGCTATAATACTTCTTCCGTCTGTTTGTATGTATGTTACAACTGAAAGTTGCTGTATTACTGAGATTTACGGATCCTCAGTCTAAGTGGTCTCAACAGAGCATGCGATTGTATCACTAAAATGAAATTATTTTGTGATAAATGAGCAAGGTTCTGGCTAGTTATGCGTTGATAATGCAAAACATAATCTGTTTTGTACATCTGCATTGCATTGATTTGTCGTCTGGTGTAACTCCATAAGAAACTCAATTGATTTAATAATGCGATACGAAAAAAGAGTGGTATGGGAGTCTGTTTGATATCTTCAGTACCTCTGAAATGTGGCACCGGCTAAAAAATTGTGCATGGCACAGGATTCTTGTCAGTAAAGAGATAGGTCATACAAGTGCAGGAAAACTCTTTGCCTAAGAAAACATGCTTTATGGCACGTTTTACCATGCACGAACTACTTCTAAAACAAATATTCTTAACAAAATTCTTGTTTATGTTAGTTTTGTTTTATAATTAATGAGCTGAAGGGCAGTGCCCAATACATTTACTTTCCTTATTATGGCATCAGCTTGTCCCTACTGTATCGAACTACCTTAACTACAGACGAAAAAGAAAGACATGTATTTGGCTCCTCAAAGGAAACCAACGCCGGTCTGTGCTTAGTAAATTTGGCTCGATTGACAAACAGTAGAACCAAACATTTTAGTGTAGACTTTTGTCCTCGTCACGTGAACGTTTGTTAGATCCCATCAACAATATTTAAGTCATTTTGGAGACGTTGCTTCCAATTTTGTTGGACTTTGACCCGATAATGAGAAGAAATGATATCTCAAGCCTGTCGCCCAATGAAACCAATAAGGTTTATAAACTTGGACTAGGGCTATATGATGGAAACTTTTACTACTAGTCCATTGAACGGATAAATTGGAAAGAAAAGGTACCGAGTTTGAATTCGTTTCCGCTGACTGTTCCAAGGCGGTTCTTCTGTCGCGGTTTATTTTTGTTATGTTTTGTCTTTGGGTGTTTGTGTCGCTTATATTTTTTTATTTTGGATAGCCTTTTGGCCATTTTGTGGGAAAGTAACTGTCATTTTGGCTTTCCGCTGTTGGTGTTCCATTGGGGTCTGTTGCTTCATGTTTGTGTTTCTTTCCCTTTGGTGTCTCTGATGGGAGCTGTGGGTTAATTGTATCGGTTTCTAATCATTGCCTCTAGTTCTATTTGGCAATCGTTCAATGAATAATCAGCGGCAGATCTCTTGTAACTAATCGCAGAGTTACGGGTCTTTAACCATGGGAACTTATTCAGAATAAATGATTATTAGGCCGTTCCGTGCAAAGAATGTATATATAAGACCGTTCTGTTAGCGAGCACAAAATAAATCTAAAGAAGAGCACCTTACCATTTACCAAAAAGGACGACCAGAAACCTTTACACGACCGACCAGAGGCAAGAGACGTCGATTCCGGACGACCAAATTCCGATATGCCTACCCACCGTGCACCCGAAGATAACGCACCACTACCCGCATTTTTCACGAACATTTCCGTGACAATTCCCGGACATTAGTGTACGCCAAAGATCCCCAGCAAGATGGCTAGGCACATGATGATCGTACGTACCATATCTCCCGCATCCACATCCATCTTTATTACTTTGTTTCTTTCTACTTATACTGCGATCGGTCACATATGACCATTACTCGCAGGTGTGCTTTACATGCACACCAGGTTTGCAGGATGAACGCCTACACGGTAATCATGTAAGTACCGAAGGGGTCTTTAACCTGCACAGGGCATGACTCTCCCTGCACAGGGAGCCGCCAGTTAACGTCCCGATCCGAAGGACGGTGCACTTATTTGACATTCATTCCTGCAAATGATGACATTATATAGCGTGTTCGGACACCAAAATAATTACCGCCGCCGGGGATCGAACCGGAAGCCTCTAGCATCAGAGGCAAGTGCACTATATATAACCATTGACCTATCACACTCCACTGAGCTATCACGCCATCTATCTATAGGACTTACTTCCCTTTTCACAGGTTCATAGTGACTGATAATGACCAATCTTAATCATGTTTGAGAAATGTTACTGTTTGTATGTTCCAAGATGGCAGATGAGACCGATTCTAGCTTTGAACTGTCCGTTGCAGATAGAGCAACAGAGGCTAGAGAAAGGCAGCTCCGTTGGTGATGCCCAGTCTGGAAAGCATATGTGAGCATGGCAGAAAACATCATGCTGAACAGTATTGGGGCTAACACACAGCCTTGCTTGATTTCGTTTTTCACAGGAAATGGATCTGAAAACTCACCATCATTTTGGAACTGTGAATGCATACCTTCGTGGAACTGTCTCACCATTGCTATGAACTTGATTGGACATCCAAACTTCACCATGATCTTCCAAAGGCCCTCATGACTGACTGTGTCAAATGCTTGGTTAGGTCAACAGAGATCATGTATAGGCCCATATTATGTTCCAGGCATTTCTCTTGCAGCTGCCTTGCTGTCAAGATCGTGTCAAGTGTTCCTCCGTCTTTCCTAAACCCACACTGGCATTCTGGTAGAAGCCCTGATTGTTCAAGGTGCTCATTCAGTCGGTTAATTAGGACTCTTGCAAGGATTTCCAGGCAATTGACAATAAAGAGATGTCACGGTGATTGTCACAGATCTGAGGGTTCCCTTTCCGTTTGAGTAGGTGGATAATTGACGCGTCCTTTAATTCTTGAGGGATGGCTTCTTTTCTCCACATAATGTGAAATAACTCGTCATCTTCTTTACAACTGGAGTAACCCCCTGCCCTTACCCACCAGAGTAAATCTCAGCCGGTATTGCATCGGGTCTTGGGGTCTTGCCATATGCCAGAAGTTTTATTGCTTTCACTGTTTCGGTAACGGTTGGGTGCTTGCCAAGCAGCAAATTACATTCAACCTATGGTAGTCTGTTGATAGCACCATCATTGATAGAGGATGTTCGATTAAGAACACTATCATAGTGCTCATCCAATCTTTTCAAGATAGCCACTTTGTCTGTCAGAAGACTAGTTCCATCTGCACTGAGGAGAGGAGTTGTTCCTGATTTCTGGGGACCAGAAACTGTCTTTAGTGCACCAAAGAACTTCTTCATAGACTTTCTGTCTGCAAAGGACGGGATTTCATCAGCCTTGTTGTTTAGCCAGAACTCTTGCATGTATCCGAGTCTTGCTTGGACTGTCTTGCATATATCTGCATAGACCGCCTTGTTAGATACTGAGCTGGTATCACTGAGGTATTCCCTGTGTTTAAGTGTTTCTCTTCAAGGAGTCGAAGAGGAGTCCCTGGATTCCTTTATCATTCTCGTCAAACCAGTCTTGATGTTTGCGAGATACTGGACCTAGGGAACCATTGCTGAAGCGTGAACAGTGTCTCTGAAGACACATCAGTTCTCTTCTGGATCATCTGAACTGACTTCCATCGCATGAATGAATGTCATTAGACGCGTTACCAGTAACAAGTTTGATCTATCTAGGTATGGGGCATCTAAAGGCAAACACAGCAACAATTTTTAGACATACAAAAAGAACACTGCCTGGCCCAAGTAGTTAATATAACTACCCGCAAAGAAAAGGCCCTTGGTTTACTGTTCACAAATTCTCCATCCCAAGTAAGTCGAGTTAAGGGGAAGTCCCGATCGGCAAAATAGAAGTGAATGCAATGACCAGGAATCGAAACAATTAGCTGATCATGGCATAGTCCTTGTTGAATATGATATAAAACCTTAACAAGTCAGACAAGTCCCGCGTAAAGTATATCTCTATAAACGTGCGGATATGGATCTCTGAATCTGAATCATTGCTGTTGACATGTCAAATTACATTCATTCACCAGGACCTGTGAAAAAGGAAGTTAGCCCCTAGCTCTAGCCAAAGAAGTAAACATAGCTATATTATCCTCAGCACATTGCGCGAATGAAATTACCGAATCTGGAAAGGCATTCCAATCCCTAATTGTCTGAGGGAAGAAGGAACCCTTGTAGATGTCAGTTATTGCAGAGGGCACCTGAAATGCTAAAGAGTGATGCTTTCTGCCACTCCTAATTGGAGGGTGGGGCTGGTAATGTCAATTGTTGGAATGCAGGCAGCACCCTTTAGGCCTTTGAACAAGAGTATAAAAAAGAAGTGGAGGCAATGATCAGGAATCGATACAATTAACCAACAGCTCCCATCAGAGACACGAAAGGCAAAGAAACACAAACATGAAATAACAGACCCTAATGTAAACATCAATAGCGGAAAGCCAAAAGGTCAGTTACTTTCCCACAAAATGGCTAATAGGCTATCCAAAATAAAACACCCAAAGACAAACCATAACAAAAATAAACCGCGACATAAGAATCGCATTGGAACGGTCAGCGGAAACGAATTCCACTGGGTGGGGGGGGGGGGTGGGTGCTTAAATCGATTTTACGTGGCCACAATCCACGTCCTTACTTCCGTCGCGATTCAGACAAATAATTTGTTCAGTCCGCATGAAGGCCTCCTAACTCATCAGTGCAACATCTCCGTGATCACAAAAATCAAACAACCACAGAGATGAAACAACGGTGAGGACTCGACAGCAAGGAGCGATTCAAACGCTGGAGCAAAATAAAACCAACAGTTAGACTCCGATGGGCCCGAACAGAGACAGAGCATCAGATACCAACCAACATAAGCCTTTACGCTGGAACTGTCATAGAATCTGAGGCCCGACCCACCGGCGTGCAATTAAAGAGGGTAGCAAAGTTGTCAACCGTGATTGGGTTAAGTACCATGCATGCAGTCTGTCGTATAACATTTATGTTGTACCCAATCTTTTTATTTCGAAGAATGATTTTATAACATTGGCTGCTGAAGTCAAGCCTACTGTCTCTCCTCATTTTCTTGAAAGACTCCCATCCTAAGGTTTTCAGTAATCCAGTCATACTTCCAGTTTCAAAGCTGTAATTGCTCGTAACAAATTTAGCTGCCATATTCTGATTTTTTTCAATCTCCTCCTGAAGGACTATTCCATAGGGGTCCCACAGACAACTACCATACTCCAAGATGTGGCGAACGAGTCCCTTATATGCTGCTTCTTTAACATCTTTGGGGAATTGATAAAGATTTCGCCTCAAGCAGCCAAGTGTTCTATTAGCCTCAGTACACATGTTGCTAATATGAGTATTCCATCTCAGGTCATGTGAATTGGTCACACCAAGGTATTTAATGTAATCCACATTTTCGAGGACTGTTCCCTCTAAAGTGTAAGAAGCCTCTGTTTTGTTTGTTCTTTTCCTAGTTATCTGCATGATATTGCTTTTAACTGGATGAATGCTCATACTCCATGTTCTGACCCAACACCCTGATCTATCTATATCACTCTGAAGTGATGAGTTAGGAGGCCTTCATGCGGACTGAACAAATTATTTGTCTAAATCGCGATGGAAATAAGGGCGAGGATTGTGACCACGTAAAAACGATTTAAGCCCCACAGTGGAATTCGTTTCCGCTGACTGTTTCAAGGCGGTTCTTCTGTCGCGATTTATTTTTGTTATGTTTTGTCTTTGGGTGTTTGTGTCGCTTATATTATTTTATTTTGGATAGCCTTTTGGCCATTTTGTGGGAAAGTAACTGTCCTTTTGGCTTTCCGCTGTTGATGTTTCCATTAGGTCTGTTGCTGCATGTTTGTGTTTCTTTCCCCTTGGTGTCTCTGATGGGAGCTATAGGTTGATTGTATCGATTCCTGATCATTACCCCTACTTCTATTTTCTATTATGTACAACGAAAACAACAAAAGACCCAGAACTTTTCCCTGTGGGGCACCAAACAAAACAGGAGCCCACCCTGAAGTCTCCCGTTAACAACAATTCGCTGGTTTCTGTTGCAAAGGAAGGAATCTATCCATTTTTAGGTATTTCCGCCAATGTCATAAAGATATAGTTTGCTTTTTAGTAATTCATGAGGGAGCGTGTCAAAAGCTTTTTCAAAATTCAGGATAAATGTGTCCACATGTCTTCCTTTGTCCAAGATTTTACCCAATTAATTACTGTGGTTAGCCGAGTTTCACAACTGCGATTTTTCCTAAATGCATGTTGTCTGTCAGACTAAAGTTTGTGTTCATCCAAGCGAGCCATAATATTTGAGCAAAAACATGCCCAAGCACGTTACATGGCACGCATGTGAGCGACACAGGACGATAGTTGAGAACAAGAGCTCTGTCTCCGTTCTCCGGGGCTTAAGTCGATTTTTACGTGGCCACAATCCTCGCCCTTACTTCCGTCGCGAATAAGACAAATAATTTGTTCAGTCCGCATGAAGGCCTCCTAACTCATCAGTGCAACATCTCCGTGAACACAAAATTCAAACAACCACAGAGATGAAACAACGGTGAGGACTCGACAGCAAGAAACCACTGAAATGGTGGAGCAAAATAAAACCAACAGTTATACTCCGATGCAAGAAGCCATACTTTTGGGACTTCGCCAGAATCAGGAAATTGCTGAAACATGTGTGAAAACACTGGACCCATTTCATTTGTCAGTACTTTAAGGACTCCAGGATGAAGCTCATTAGGCCCTAAAGTTGTGGAGGGATTTAAGCCCTTAAGTAACATTATAACTCTCTCCGATGAAACTAGAATCTTATCCATGAAATGAGCTAATCTCTCAGTAAATGGAACTTTCTTGAACTCAGTTTTATTGAATGAATCATTGAACTGACCAATCAATTCTTCTGCCCTTTCAGGATCTGACCCTGCAACATAAGTGCCATCCTTTTTAAGGGGTGTAATACCATGCCTGTCTTTTTTCTTACGGTAGACGTACCTATAGAAATCGCTGGGATTTGCCTTTATATCACCTACCAAGTTATTCACATATAAATCATGTTGTTGTTAAAAGTCTGTCTTAATTTCCTTTCTCATTGTTACGAATTTTGATCGAAGTTTACTGCTGCCTGTCTTTTTGCCTTGGTATGAAATTGCGAGACAATATGGCGCGATTTAAGGATTCGTTCCTTTCCGCTGACCTCTCGCACATGTCGGTTAATGACATGTGGGTCAGTTTTAAGTCCGAATTTACACGGCAATGGAAAGGTTTATTCAAACGAAAATGACCAAAACAAAGCATAGTGCACCTAGATCGATAACACGATCAAGCATATCATCAGAAGACACAATCGAATGTATTTTCGTGCTCGTAAGTCTAGCAGCCTTGACGTTAACGGCTCAGAGAACATGTGAAAAGGGTTATAAGAGATGCACAGTGGATGCATGTTTCCAGCATCTTTACCTTTGAAGATGACATTACGGATCCCAAAGTAAGAGACCTTGAACATGTTCTTCATGCGGAATGGAATCGCATACCTATGGATGTGGTCCGGAAGCTGATTTCGAGCATGAGAAGATGGTGTGGGGCTGTTGTGGACTCAGATGGTGAACATGCCCCAGAAGAATGGTAAAGTTAAAAAGTTTTGGTCATTCGTAAAGTCCCTAAAACAAAAAGCGTTTGGGACCACTTCGCTTCACTTGTTAACATGATGGAAGGGGTCTATTTACCTGTTTCTCCAATACTGATGTGTATGCTTTCAGCCAGCAAATAATACAAAAACCAGTGCTTCAGCTGAAGTGCACGACCCGCCGGATGCTCCTAGCTTTATGAGTGTTACCAAATATGGGTATGGCGGCCATTTTGGTCATGTGACCTGGACCTTAAACGGTTCCCCCAATAAATATCTTATACTTTAGTACTGTGTTCTGAATCGTTTGCAGGATAAAATGCATTCTCACTTTTCCAATACAAAAGCATATGTGTCAAAGTTTGACCTAGGCACAAAGAAGGTCAAGGTCAACCCAGGGTCACCATTTTAGCCATTTATGATGGGCCTACGTCCCAGATGCTATTTATCAAGTTTCGTGGAAATCTGCCCAGTGGTTCTGGAGAAGACTATTTTTGAAGGGTTTTTACCATATATGGCTTGGCGGCCATTTTGGTCATGTGACCTGGACCCATTGGGCAAATTTTGGTTTCCCCCATCCCATAGAGGCTCCATATGAAATTTGACTTCAATCTACCCAACGGTTTCCGAGGAGAAGCAGTTCGAAAATTTTCCCATTTTTCGCCTCGGCGAGGCTATACTAAAAGGAATGTAATATTTCCCAAGTTCATTGGTTAGATCTCATTGATATCTATCAGTATGCCAAAAATTGTTTGTTACGGACGGACAGACAGACAGACCATATATGGCTTGGCGGCCATTTGGGTCATGTGACCTGGACCTTATGAGCAAATTTTGGTTTCCGAAGAGAAGCAGTTCGAAAATTTTGCACATTTTTCGCCTCGGCGAGGCTATACTAAATGGAATGTAATATTTCGCAAGTTCATTGGTTAGATCTCATTGACATCTATCAGTATGCCAAAAATTGTTTAAATATTCCAAGCGGTTAAGTCACTATCACCAATTTTCACAAACGGGTTAGGGACGGACAGACAGACTGACAGAATGACACGGTGATTTTAGGGCACTCTTAGAAAATCAACCGACTTCAGTCGGTCGCTTTTTCTGCGGGTCAGGCAATGGTGCATAAGGTGGAGGATTCCATTCCGTTTAAAATCTAGATACTATGCATGTGCATATTTTGTGCAATATACAGGTATGGGTATTCAGGACAGGCCCAACGCTTCCATGACATTTGGTCGAATACCATTAAGATTGGAATGTGTTTTCCGTCGAACGGTACTTTTCGTCGAACCCAATTTTTGGTGAAATTTTCATCGAAAACAATCGTCGAACTGACATTTTGTTGAAAAACTGAAAGGAGCTAAAACGAAGGTAATTACCCAAAGCATCCTGCTGTGTATGAATTTTGTTACCCTATACCTGTGGCATCCTATGAGGAGTTTCCTAAAGAACTTGTACTGGTTCTACAGGAACTGTAATCCCCACCTCAGTGTAAGAACTATCCTGACATTTCCTGTAAATTTTATTCTCAGTTTTACTGGAACTCTTTGCAATACGAAAGCACGCCTTTATAATTTTGACCCCCCTTGAACCCCACTCTTATATAGTTAAACTGGGGTTTCCGGGGGTATACCTTATTTTTCTTATTTCTGCTCTAAAATATAGATTGTGGGTACTCGTTAGAACCGCCTCGATGAGGCGGTTCTAACGAGTGCCCACAATCTATATTTTGAGCAGAAATAAGAAAAATATCACAATTTTTCATCATAAAATTTTCATTTTTTTCAGCGATAAAGGTGGCAATGTATTTGTATAGGCGTGTTTGCGTAATGATGCTGATTTTTACCACTATCATTGCAATAACACACCCGTGCGGTAGATGTATATTGCTTTTTTTTCTCATCTCAAGAACGGACATTTTTCTGATGAACATTTGCGATATTTTTCTTATTCTTATTCCAAACATAGGTTGTAGGTGCTCGTTAGAACCGCCTCATTGAGGCGATTCTAACGAGTACCCACAACCTATGTCTTGGAGCAGAAATTAATAAAATAGTGTATACCCCCGTAAACTCCATTTTTCTCTATATAAAGTGGGGTTTAGGGGGGTTTTCATTTCATGGACTTGTTGACATGATGATTGCTCAAGTAAAATTCAGGAACTGGCAGACTTTCTGTCATACTACTATTTCAAAAGTCCAATTTCAAAATGTTGAAATGTGCTAGCATGTGAGCTTAAAATAGTCACAAAGGGTAATGAATTAATTTACTTTATCATATGACGACGCGTCTGAGAGTGTAATAACGCCACGTAATAAATTCGATAATAGTGGATTAATAGGCCCCCGCCCATCGGGGCTTGAAGAAATATATGGGCTGCATGATGCTTCCACGCAGAGCTGACTCCGGCCCGCACACTAGTACTGGTAAACCGCTTAGAGGATCTAAGCCTGTCCAGGAACCGCGGTGCGAGGCCGACCGTCCATGCTAATAAACCCTATTGGTTTCATTTGGCGACAGGGCTTGAGATGTCATTTCATCTCAATGTCGGGTAAAAGTCCCACAAAATTGGAAGCAAAGTCTCCAAAATGACCTTTACAGTGTTGACGGGGACGTTAAACCTCAAATCAAACAAACACAACTAGTGGATTAAATATGCCAATTAGTTAGATACGCCCGGTAACGTTACAATCGTGAATGAAATGCGTTTTAAATGTCATATGATAATAGAATCTTGCATTCGTGCTCATGTTTTATTGAATTTATTAAACTCGTTGGAGAAAAGGGATAAATTGCCCGGCAAAGTCTCGCATTGTATACCTTTTCCTCAACTCATTTAATAAACTCAATTGAGAAATGAAATTTATTTTTTCTGCAGTTCATGGAAGTATGAAAGCAGTGAGTCGCGTGCAAAGTAATTTCGGGGTTCTTGTAAACTTTGCTAGCGACCCACTGTCGTTCTTAGTTTCATGAAAAGCAAAAAAAAAAAAAAAAAAAAAAAAGTTAATATCTTATATCTACATTATTTGCCCCTCATCACTGGGCGAAAAAAATGCTTATAGGGCAAACTTTTAAAGCTGAAAAACATTTACACGCTGTTTTTCTACTAAGAGCGGAGCAGCGTTGACAATGTAGAGAACAATGGTTCACTTGACGTCACTGAAAATCATGTGATTCGATGCGTTCATGGAAGTATGAACTGCATTGTTTTCTATATGATTACATTAGACTATACACTTGAAATGTAAATATTAATACATGAACACTCTTGTAAGATATTGTTAAGCCGGTAACAGTTAATCATATTGAGCTCGGATTATTGGTCAGATCACGATTAAAACTTTCGACCACTTGTCGCATTTAAAAAAAAAAATCAACCAATACATGTAGTCTCATTTCAATATTTTTTCGACCAAATGATATATTCTACTCAAAGCTGCTGATTAGACTGACTGGTTTTTGACCAAATGACATACACCGATGACAACTAGTCAGGTAGGATTTTGGTGACAAAATAGAATATTCAAACATAAAACAGCCAGGACACCCCCATATGTATCTGACCGGTGATCAGGAGGACGCGGGTTCGACTCCCGCCGGGGTCGGCAACATTCTTTCGTGGAGATTGATCATGAAATCTTTTCTACGGTCATTCTCTCCCTTCCGCTGATTCAAGAAGGGCAGTTGTCAGTTTCTGGCGAAAGAATGTGCACTGTACTGGTTAACCGCTTACGTATAAGCCTGCCCAGGAAAGTGTTGATAGGTAAACTGACCGGCTCAAAAATGACCTAAATAGTGTTGACTGGGCCGTAAAACTCCAATACAAACAAAAACCCCATATGTATAGTTTATCAACGACCTTTGAGAGTTCAAAGTTTAAGCGAGACGAGTCGATTCCATTTTTTAGGGGAAGCAGGTTTCGGATACTTTTTTTCTCGTGATTTTAAAGATATAAATCAATGTTTTGATATTATCTACCTAGAACTCATGGCCGAGTGGTTAATGCGATGTGCTGCAAGGCCCACTAAAAATGTTTTAGATGAGGGTTTCGAGTCCCAGTGGCACATTTTTTTTTTTTTTTTTTTTTTTTTTTTAATATTTGATATGTCATTTTTATTTTATGTTTTTATGTTTAAAGTTATTTTCTTTATTTTTTTTATATTTACATCATTTATATTTTGTTTCCTTTGTTTTATTTTCAACAATTATATTTTGTGTTGGATGCCGGCCTCGGTAGTTCAGTCGGATGCGCGTCTGACTGGTGGTCAATAGGACGCAAGCTCGATACCTGCCGGGGTCAGCAACATTATTTCCCATGGAGATTGATCATGAAATCTTTTCCATGGCCATTCCCTCCTTTCTGCTGATTCAAGAAGGGCAGTTGTTAGTTTCTTGGGAAAGAATGTGCATTGTACTGGTCAACCGCTTACATATAAGCTTGCCAAGGATAAGTGTGGATTAGTAAACTGACCGGCTCATAAATGACCTAAATAGTGTTGCCTGGGCCGTAAAACCCCAATTCAAATTTCAGATTCGTTTCAACAGCGCATTTGCCTACACTGACGGCTATGAACGTACGTTCAATCATAGGAACATTTTTGATAATACTTGTTGAATCCGAGCTGCAACGATTCGCTTGTGCTCGTGCTCGTTCCATCGTTTCAATAAAATGAATATACATCTAATGTGATGGCCCCGCCCATCGGGGCTTGGAGAAATAGATCGAGCTGCACTATGCTTCCAAGCGAATCTGAAACTGACGACACATGAGCAATGGTAAACCGCTTAGTAAGTCCGAACCTGCCCAGGCAAAGTGGTGCGGGGTGGACCGTCGATACTTGCTAAACCCGTTTAATTTCATTGGGAGCAGAGCTGGAGATGTCGTTTCATTTCAGTGTCGGGTAAAAAACCCACAAAACTGGAAGCAACTTCTCCAATCTTGACGGGGACAATAAACCTCAAATCAATCAAATAAACAAACAAACATCTCATGTGCTCCAATTTTATAGGTTCGAAAAAATGTACAAGAAAAGAAAAAGAAAAACAAAAACAAAAAAAAAAACAAAAAACAACATCTGCCCAAGATTCGAACCCCAGATCTCCAAGATGGAAGACGTGTGACTAAAGTGTCTCGACTGGTCGTCAATCTGGTTACACGACGCGCCCCGCCCATAGGGGCTTGAAGAAATATATGGGCTGCATGATGCTTCCACGCAGAGCTGAATCCGGCCCGCACACTAGTACTGGTAAACCGCTGAGAGGATCTAAGCCTGTCCAGGAACCGCGGTGCGAGGCGGACCGTCCATGCTAATAAACCCTATTGGTTTCATTGGGCGACAGGGCTTGAGATGTCATTTCATCTCAATGTCGGGTAAAAGTCCCACAAAATTGGAAGCAACGTCTCCAAAATGACCTTTACAGTGTTGACGGGGACGTTAAACCTCAAATCAAACAAACAAACAAAACACGACGCGCCAGATTAAGAATATGACGGTAACTATCGCCCAGTGTACAAAATATCCACTACAGGCGACTTACCTAAAACACGGACGAGTCCAAAATTAAAAGTGCAGTCACGTCTCACTGCGTTTTGAAAGACTATAATATACATACATTTGATTACATACATTTGATTCATGTGTGACATCTACTCAGATAGGATTATGATCTTTCGACTTACCATATTAAATATATTCTGTTGATGTGTGCCAACTTCTCTGGTAGGATTATGGTGGAAAAATAGAATCCGTTAGGACAAATCCATATGAAAATATAAACAATTCACGTGTGACAACTACTCACGTTTGAATATACTCTGTTGATGTGTGTCAATAGTCAGGCTTATGGTGTTCCACCAAACCAGATGAAATATACTTGATTCATGTATGACAACCGCTCAGGCAAAATTGTGATCTTCCAACCAACCATGTGAAATCACTGTGACCATCTGTGACTAATGTAGGAAAGAAAATATCAGGAAAAAAAGTATCTTGAAAAAAAGTATCGGAAAAAAAAAGAATCCGGAAAAAAAGTATCAGGAAAAAAATATATAGGTCATTTTGGAGACGTTGCTACCAATTTGTGGGACTTTTACCCGAAATTGAGATGAAATGACATCTCAAGCCCTGCCGCCCAATGAAACCAAATATAGTTCATGGGCATGGAGGCCTGACTTGCACACTTTAGTTTGTTTAATTGGAGGTTTAACCTCCCTGTCTACACTATATAGGACATTTTGGAGACATTGCTTCCAACTTGTTGGACTCTTACCTTACACTGAGATGAAATGGCATCTCAAGCCCTGCTGGCCAATGAAACCAAATAGGGTTCATCAGCATGGAGATCCGACTTGCACACTTTACCTTGTTTAATTGGAGGTTTAACATCCAAGTTTACACTATATAGGTCATTTTGGAGACGTTGCTTCCAACTTGTGGGACTTTTACCTGACATTGAGATGAAATGACATCTCAGGCCCTGCTGCCCGATGAAACCAAATAGGGTCCATGAGCATGGAGGTCTGACTTGTAGTTTCTTTAATTGGAGGTTTAACATCCCCATCTACACTATAGGTCATTCTGGAGGTGAGGAGGAATTTTTACCGACATTGAGATGAAATGACTTCTCACGCCCTTTTATTAGGTAAGGATTACAGAGATAGGTTGCAAAATTGATTATTAAACTGAAAAACAAAGCAAAACATACAAAAGTAGCCAAATCATTATATCATTGTAACATCAGAAGTGAATCTGGTTAAAACTGATACTTTTTTCCGGATACTTTTTTTCCTACCCAAAACTGATACTTTTTTCCGATACTTTTTTTCCTGATACTTTCTTTCCAATTACCATCTGTGACAACTACTCTGGTAGGATATTGTTTGCAAAATAGAATCTTTCAACTAACAGTTAGGGCAAACCTGTATGAGATATAAGCAGACCGTATTATGATCTATTGAATATACTTATAATAGGACAGATCCATTTAAAAATAATAAAGATTCAAAGATAATTTAGAACCGTAATAAAAATAAAAAATGGACTCATCCAGTTTATAGGTAATGCTGCTTGCCGTAGATGCTATTCTGTAGGATTTTAAACACCGTTATTTGGTAACAAAGGTACAGACCAGCTGACAAGTATTAAACCATTGCATTTGTTTTTCGGTGATTGGGTACTAGCATTACTAAATATTAACAAAGCATTAGGAAAACATGTCCGTAGGAAATAATGGCGTCCAACATGGTGTCGGAAGTTACACATTTGGGTTAAAAAAATAATAAAATCTTTGTTATTTCTGCTTTTAAAATGGATTGTGAGTGCCCGTTAGAACCGCCTCAATGAGGCGGTTCTAACGAGTACCCACAATCTATGTTTTGAAGCATTAAAAAAGGCAGATAATGAATACCCCCGTATACCCCACTTTTCTCTATATAAAGTGGGGTTTAGGGGGGTCTTCGTTTCACGGACTTGTTTTCATGATGGTTTACAGCAACCCACAATTTATGCACCCGAAATGCTTCTGACACTGAGCAGGTAGGTGTATAAACGTATATGGTCAGACATACCCGAAGACAGGTTTCTCGCGACAAGGCTAATATATGAGCCCCGCCAAGCGAATTTGGTTCTTCGAGCATTCCGTCATGACAAATTTTAACTGCGCATGCCCAGCCATTCAGAGGGGCCAGGGATATGGCTTTCTGTCTGAAGGTTCCTCTTGATTCACTGCTTGTATGAGCGAGCAGCGAAGGTTCTGGCGAGACTGCGCGGATGCGCAGGCTCGCCTGAATCTTCGCTGCTCGCATAGGCGATAAGTACCAAAATCGCTTGACGGGGCCCATATATCGTCAGTGTTTGCCACGAATACAGGGAATACAATCTCGGACCATTTTCCTTAGCGTCGAACATACATCTAGCGCGTCAAACAAACTAGCATAACAGTATTTATTATCTGTTTTGCCTTTTACCATGAAAAATGGTATCGCCTATTTACCAACATTAGTACTCTATTATAGTCTTTCAAACCGCAGTGAGACGTGACTGCGCTTTTAATTTTGGACTAGACCGTGGTTTAGGTAAGTCGCCCTCAGCTGGGATTTTACATTGAGAGATATATTTGTCTGAGATTCGTACTGCATCATACTATAACCACTTGGCCACGACTGCTACATAATGGCATTATCGAAAAAAAAAAATTTATAATTTTAAAATCCTGTGAAAAAAGAAATCCGAAACCTGCTTCCCCTAAAATATGGAATAGTATTGCCGCGCTTGAACGTTGAACTCTCAAAGGTCGTTGATAAACTATAACTTGCGACAAATACACGGGTATGATTACAACTCCCAACTAACAAATAAGGACAGGTTCATTGATATCAAACTATGATTTTATAATCTACTTAATGCAAAAAAGAACCTTCAAACTGACAGTTAGCATAGGTTTGTTCGAATAGTTAGGGGCGTGATATACCATAAATGCAAAATAGAATCTTCCAGCAGACAGGGCAGGTCCATTTGACATATCAAGATTGTCAGAATATAATTTTATCGGATTGTTACAACTGCTCAGGGGGACTAATGCCCCAGTAACCTGTATAAGCAAATGGTTATTCGCTAAAACAGTGCAGACCCAGATCCGTCATGCAGAGTGTGGGCCTCATCTGGATCATCTCTGTACCAGATTGTAAAACTTTCATTGAATGATATTAACCCATATATGCCTAGCGGCACTGTTTTGGAACATTAGAGAACAGTACAGAAAATGCGGCATCTGATCTGTGTCTGTACTGTTTGCTGAGAGAATATGCATTTTTGCAAAACACACCGATAACAAGCCAAATTCGGCACCCCGATAATAGGAATGGAAACTTATTAGGTGGGATATATGGGTTAACCAGAAACCCTTTAACCTATGTTATACAAGAAACTCAAAAACTGGCAGTCAGGTAAGCAGTTCAGGTCCAGATCAGATGCCCCAAAATGAGGCATCTGATCAGGGAATTCATTATTTGGGCCCCGTCAAGCGATTTTGGTACTTATCGCCTTTGCGAGCAGCGAAGGTTCAGGCGAGCCTGCGCTTCCACACAGTCTCGCCAGAACCTTCGCTGCTCGCTCATACAAGCAGTGAATCAAGAGGAACCTTCAGACAGAAAGCAATATCCCTGGTCCCCCTGAATGGCTAGGCATGCGCAGTTAAAATTTGTCATGACGGAATGCTCGAAGACACAAATTCGCTTGGCGGGGCTCATTTGCAAAATGCTTAGCCATCCTTTAAATCAGTTTCTAAAATGAACACAGGTTGGTATCCCTAAATATCAAATTGGATTCCTGCTTAATATAAGATGGAAGATTCCTATCCGTAGAAAATAGGGAAAACTGGGAATGGATCTGTGACAACTACTCTGGTAGGATTATCATGTGAAAAAAAAAAAAAGAATCTTACAACTTACAGTTAAGACAGACAGGTTCATTTGAAATATATTAAGAGTGCCAGAGTATAATTTTGTTATCCCATTAATGCAAAATAGAATCCTCCAATAGGGCAGACCTATATGAGAAATGCTCTAATTTAGAGTCTGACAACTACTCAAGAAAGATGATATCTCCAAACAAACAGTTAGGACAGACCGATATGACATATACTCTAATTTATTGTATGATAACTACTCAAGTAAGATTATGGTAACACTATGGAATCTTCAAAACTTACGGTTAGATATACTCCAACTAAGTGTGTGATAACTACTCACGTACGATTATGGTGACACTTATAATCTTCCAACTAACGGTTTATAGGACAGACGGATATGAGAGATACTCTTAATATAGTGTGTGGCAACTACTCAAGTAAGGTTATGGTGATAAAATGGAATCTTCCAACTAACGGTTAGGACAGATCGATATGAGATATTCTCTAACCCATTGTATGCTGGTGGTCTCTTCCATTGCTATATCCCTGCTAGCATTCTACATAAATCTACAGCGGGCCATTAGCGGCCCGTCAGCTACCCTGACGGGCCGCTAACGGCCCGCTGTAGATATATGTAGAATGCTTACTGGGATGTTGGATTTGATTGATCGTTTTGGGTTAAGCGACACGTCAACCCTTGTGGGTCATTTTGTGTCGTCTCCCAGAGAAAGGGAGAATAGAAATAGAAGAGATTCACCATATTTGCATTATTTGCTGGCTCCCAGCTTGCACATTGTCAATATTGGAAAAACAGGTGACCAGACCTCCCTGACCTTTCAAGGTCAGGGGGGTCTGGTTACCTGTTTTTCCAACACTGATAACCTTCAGACTAGGAACCAGCAGATAATGCAAATAAGGTGAATAGTAGAGGAGAAGAAAGTGAGGGACAGAGGAGAAAAAGAAAAAATGAATGGAAGTGTAGAAACGGAAGAAATAACAATATCCCCCCCCCCTACCCTTACCTGCTGCAAGGACAGCAGGTCTTGCCAAACTGTAACCAGTATCAGTTGGACGCCCCAGTGACGCAAGATACACGTCACCTTTGCCTCACCCATCAATCCGAGCTATATGTTGGAGAAGTCCACTTGTCATATAAGGTGTGCCAGGCTTATTTTTCGTTTTTATTCTATTTTTGACGGAAAATTCTGCGAGGAAATAGTGCAGGCCCTGATCAGACGTCGCATTCTGCGGCGTCTGATCTGGGCCTGCACTGTTTGCCAAGGTATCCCTGTCGGGGTTTCTCCGCATGCAAAGGGGTGGAGTAAGTTAATTGTATCAATTCCTGATCATTGTTTTACTTTTACTTTTAATATAGTGTGTGACAACTACTCAAATAAGATTATGGTGACAAAATACAATCTTCCAACTAACAGTTAGGACAGACCGATATGAGATATACTCTTATTTAGTGTGTGACAACTACTCACGTAAGATTATGATGACAAAATAGAATCATCCAACTAACAGTTAGAACAGACCGATATGAGATATACTCTAATATAGTGTGTGACAAACACTCAGGTAAGATTATGGTGGCGAAATATAATCTAGGACAGAATGATATAAGATATACTCTTATACAATGTGTGACAACTACTCAGTTTAGATTATGATGACAAAATATAATCTTCCAGCTAACAGTTAAGACATTCCGATATGAGATATACTATAATTTAGTGTGTACCAACTGTTCAAGTAAGATTATGGTGACAAAATGGAACTTTCCAACTAACAGTGACAAAATATAATCTAGGACAGAATGATATGAGTTATACTCTAATATAATGTGTGACAACTACTCAGGTAAGATTATGGTGACAAAATATAATCTACCCCTTACAGTTAGGACAGAATGATATGAGATCTACTCTAATATAGTGTGTGACAACTACTCATGTAAGATTATGATGACAAAATAGAATCATCTAGGTAACCGTTAGGACAGCTCGATATGAGATCTACTCTAATATAGTGTGTGACAACTACTCATGTAAGATTATGATGACAAAATAGAATCATCTAGCTAACCGTTAGGACAGCTCGATATGAGATATACGAGCTAATATAGTGTGTGACAACTACTCAAGTAAGATTATGATGACAAAATAGAATCTTCCAACTAACTCCCATTGGTCAGCTGACACCTGTCGAATTGACAAGTGCCAGCACATTGGAGGCCCTGGGAAGAGCAGTTCATAAACTAATCCCATTTAGCGAGATGGGGGTAGCCCCTATGTGCTTTTAGCGCCCGGTTACCTTACAAAATCTATCAAGTCAAGTCAACAACTTCTCTCGTAAGATTATGATGACAAAATGGAATTTTCCAACTAACAGTTAGGACAGACCGATATGAGATATACTCTAATATAGTGTGTGACGACTACTCACGTAAGATAATGGTGACAAAATGGAATCTTCCAACTAACAGTTAGGACAGACCGATATGAGATATACTCTAATATAGTTTGTAGCAACTACTCACGTAAGCTTATGGTGCCAAACGGAATCTTCCTGCTAACAGTTAGGACAGACCGATATAGGATATACCCTAATATAGTGTGCGTAAGATTATGGTGACAAAATGGAATTTTTTCAACTAACAGTTCGGGTAGACCGATATGTGAAATAGTCTAATTTGGTGTGTGAAGCTTATATTACAGATCGATTACTATTTACTGAACACTACGTCATACGGACCGATCCACTAGATAGCGTTGTATACATGTAGGGTGACGGACTTTTCCCTCGCTTTATTCACAAAATCCTTGCTGTATATTGCAGCGATACAGGAATGAGTTTCAGTATTTTTTTTTCAGAAGTTTCAAAGAAAGAATGAAAGAAGTTTGCCTTTACTTATGACATTGTCAGCCGTATATAACGGTAACGGATCGGTCCATGTGACTTAATGTTCAATAAACATTCAGCGACCTGTATCAACGACCTTTGAGAATTCAAATTTCGAGCGTGACAAAACCATTCCATGTTTTAGGGGAAGCAGGTTTCGGATATCTTTTTTCAAAATGGCAGTGGCTATTCGTACGGCCCCGTATGAATAGCTTGTATTGGCCAATCGTACGGCCCCGTACGATTAGCCTTTATTGGCTAATCGTACGGCCCCGTATGGTTAGCCAATATAGGTTATATTGGCTAATCGTACGGCTATTCTAGTTCGGTACCAAGGAATATGCTAAACATATATTTTGCGAATATTAAATGTGTATTGGGCAGTATGAAACAGAATTATATTATTTAAGTACATATACTTATATATTTTTTTAAATATTAATATCAGGTGTATATACATGGCAACAGAAAAGTTTTAATTGATTAATATTATTATCAACTGTCAGTTTGTTTAGAGTTATTGGTAAGTTAATGAAATTAATTGCTTCAATAATCGTTTTCGATAAGAATTGACGGTATTCTTTAACCCATTGTATGCTGGAAGCCTCTAAAGAGTATCTTTGCAAACAGTGAAGGCCAAGATGGTCTCGGGTCGTTTCGCCCGAGAGTCGTTTCGCCCATGAGTCGTTTCGCCCGTGGGTCGTTTCGCCCTGGGTAGTTTCGCCCTGGGTCGTTTCGCTCGTGGGTCGTTTCGCCCTGACTAGGTGGGTCGTTTCGCCCTTATTTTTTTCAAGTCCTATTGATATAGGTTATGTTTGTTTTGGTATGCAAAGGGATTGATGGGGATATTGGGAGTTCGGGAAAACCGTGACATGGTTTTGCCCTCTAGTGGTGCAGCTGGACGACATACTGACGGCTTCTACGTCAGGTTTGAGCAACTGAGCTTCCACCTTTTTTAGAAAGATATTCGAGCTCACATAAGTTTATCAAGTCTTTGCAATAAAATGGGATTTATGGCTGTGTGAAAATGACTGTTTACATTTAAAAATATGACATATTTTTCTTTCTGCTCAAAACATAGATTTAGGATTAGAACCGTCTAATTGTCTGTGTTCTAGAATCAGAAATAAGAGAAATAAAATATATGCGAAAACCCATTTTTCACTGTATAAAGTTGGGTTTAGAGGGGACGTTATTGCATAGACTTGCTAACATGATGTTTTGTTTTCTTATCAGTTGTTCTTTCTGCACAAATAGTGACGTGATATAACTGGTTACATTATTACGTTAATTGTGTTGACGGGGACGTTAAACCTCAATTCAATGGTGTCTGAATACAAGTTTACAAAAATGTCACTTAAAGAGTACTAATCAATATTACACCAAATAAGTGCCATGTGTAAAAAGTTGGTTTAACTTTTATACAGACTCTATTGTAGCTCAACCTGTGTAGGAATAGAAACATAACGTTTTATACTTTCTTTTCATTTTCCACATAATTGTATGCATAACAAAACACATATTTTACATTATAAATATATAACAAAGCACAACATTGAAATCATAGCATCACATGAACAAGTTCGTGAAATGAACACCCCCTAAACCCCACCTTATATGAAGAAAACTGGGGTATACATTACTTTTGTTATTTCTGCTACACGACAAAGGTTGTGGGTACTCGTTAGAACCGCCTCAACCTATGTTTGCAGTATAGATAAGAAAAAATACCACAGATTTTCATAATAAAAATAGTCCTTTTAGAGATGTGAAAACATGCACTATGTCGCACGGCTGTGTTATTGTACTGGTCTGTTTAATAGTTTGCATTAAGGAAACATGCTTATTCAAATACTGGAAAATTGTACCACCAAATAAAAAAAATCAAAATTGTTCTGATCAAAGATTCTTATATTTTTCATATTTCTGCTCGGGTGCTCGTTAGAAACGCTTCGGTTCTAACGATCACCAGCGGTCTGTGTATTTTGGGGCGGAAATATGAAAAACAATGTGTTGCTTGTTCGTTGTGTGTTTTGTGGGTAGTACCCATAATCTGCTATTTCTGCTCCAGGCATGGAATGTGGGTGGTCGTTAGAACCGCTCCGGCAAAGCGATTCTAACGAGTACCATATACCACATACTTAACACATTTTGACACTGTTGTTTGGATTTGTGAAGATCACATACACAGTTTATAATGTTGTTTTTTTTTTCTCACTTTTTATCTCTCTATCCGAACTCTGAAACGAGCCCGTCCATACATCACCCATCCGTAGGTGTCATTTGACGTGTCACCATGAAACAGTTTAGATCCGTCCGTCCATCTACACAAGCACCACTTTATTCATTCATTCATTCATTCATTTATTCATTCATTCATCCATTCATTTTCGATTGTCCATCTACCAATACTCTCCATTCATTCATTCATTAACCTATCTATCTCCGTATATTCAAAATGCCATCCGTTCATCTGTACGTCCGTCCACCTACCAACGCACAACTCCATTCACCCATTTATTCATTTATTTATTCATCCATCTGTCCATTTAGTCATCCATTCCGTTCGTCACTCCCTTAAAATATATTTGCGGCGAAACGACCCACGGGCGAAACGACCCGGAACCGCCCAGATCAGAAGCCGCAGAACGTTACGTCTGATCAGGGCCTTCTCTTTTTGCTGTCAGAATTTTCCGCCAAAAATAGAATAAAAATGAAAAAAAAAAAAAAAAAATAGGCCTGTGACCCCCGCTATGACAAATGGCCTTGTCCAGCAATGGAAGAGTCCACTAGCATACATTGGGTTAAAGGCTGTGTTAAAATACTCAAGTACGTATAATTGAATCAATTAATTCTGTTCGCTTAATATAAACAAGGTAAGCTACAAGCAAGATGTTATTTCTCCCAGAAAGTTGTATTGCCTTGGAAAGCAAAATTGAACAATATCAGCGTTCTAACTGTGTTCAAAGGGCAGTTCACACACTTTTGCGGCTGCTAAAAGCAGATGTCCTAAAAATATCAATTAGGTGTTGGAAATAACTTTTAGCTGTATCCATGGCGGGAAGACCTTCAAAACTGAATGCACAGGGAAACGTCATACGAGGTATTGTTATGATGTTTACTATCATATTTTTAATTCTTCAGTTTCCTTAACTTACTTAAATGTTAAGCTACTTGCATTTTTCTCAACATTTTCTTCCTAGTTAAGCATTAACAGTATGATAAAGCAGATGAGTTCATAGAGCTTAACATATATGCAACATATATGCGACCGGTGAAGGATCATATTTCTGCCCAGAAGCTGGATTTTGGGTACCCACCGGAACCGCCATCGCAGAAATAAGAAAAATAGTGAGTAACCCATACAAAGTGGGGTTTAAGGGGGTCAAAATTATAAAGGCTTATTTCCGTGGTGTTGTGCAGATACACAGGCGGATCTCCCTGAGGGATGGAGTGGTTCAAATAATATCATTATTAAGACTTAAAACTTTGCATTTAGTCCTCATCAATACAAAACTGCCTTCATAGTGAACAACAAATATATATATAAAATTGGGCAGATGCGCAGGCTGATTACTGTGTCATCAATGTTTCCACATGGCATGAACAAATTAAACTTCTTCATTCTGTCTGTAGCATTACGATAACACCGTGCGTCATAGTGTATTTTTCACATCTCCAAATTGGCTACTTTTCTGATGAAATTCCGCGATATCTTTCTTATTTTTTACTGCAAACATAGGTTGTTCTGCTCGTTCGAATCGCCTCGTTGAGCGGCTCTTCTAACGAGTACCCACAACCTGTGTCTTGGAGCAGAAATAAGAAAAATAATGTAAACTGCCGTACAGTAAACCCCAGTGTTCTCTATATAAAGTGGGATTTAGGGGGTTGTTCATTTTTGGTGTTTTACGGCCTTGTCAACAGCTAAGGTCTGGTCGGTCAATTACATTCACTGTTTCTGGACAGGCTTAGACCCTCTAAGCGGTTTACTAGTTCTAAGTGACATTTCCACAACTCCCCTGCCAGAAACTGACAACAGACGGTGGGTCAACGGCCCACTAACAACTAAGGTCATATGGAGACCAACAAACCTAAATTATATTCCCAACTGCAGCCAAAACAGACATCGATAAAAAGGTTATTAAACAAGTTTAAGGTTGTCTGTCCAGATTTCTAATTAAGGTCATGCTAGAAAATTAATAGGCAGGTTACAAGACATCAAAGTACATGTAGCCGTACGCTTAACCAACCACATAGGAATGGCTAGTCTTTCAAGGCCGTACGATCAGCTGATTTTTCTTACCACCACCAGTATCACTTTCTTGGTACCGAACTAGAATAGCCGTACGATTAGCCAATATTGGCTAACAGTACCTTTCAAAATATATATGTTAAAATATAAATAAGTTTTCTGACAAGTCATTGTGTAGAAGTCTTGGCCAAGTGGTGAATGTGATGCATTGCGAATCTCACTACGGTAAAACTATCTCGCCCTATGTAAAATCGCAACTAAAGGCTATTACCTAAAACACGGACGAGTCCAATATTAATTGCGCAGTCACGTCTCACTGCATATTGAAAGGCTAGCTAGCGTGTGAACAAGCCCCATTTGAGAGCATTCTTGCTGACTGTCAACATGGTTTCCGAAGTCAAAGGTCTTGTGAAACACAACTAGTTCAATTTTACCATCACATTGTGAGCAATCTGGATGGGGACACAAACCGTGGCTTCAAACAGACTGTCTTGATCATCATGGACTTCACCAAGGCCTTTGACAAGTACCCCACAGAAGGCTTTTGTATAAACTGGACTACTATGGGATAACAGGATCCACAAATAGGTGGATGGGCGCTCACAAAAAGTTGTACTTGATTTTTACATGGACTTATTGTGAAAACATTTAAAAATCTTCTTGTCTGAAACCCATCACGAAAACACGCCTATATAATTCTGACCCCCTTGAACCCCACTTTTATATAGTAAAACTGGGGTTTGAGGGGTATACCTTATTTTTCTTATTTCTGCTCTGAAATATAGATTGCGGGTACTCGATAGAACCCCCTCGATGAGGCGGTTCTAACGGGTGCCCACAATCTATATTTTTAGCAGAAATAAGAAAAATGTCACAATTATTCATCATAAAATTTTCATTTTTTCGGCGATAAAGGTGGCAATGTATTTGTATAGGTGTGTTTGCGTAATGGCCCAGGTGTTTGGCATTTGGTATCATGAAGCTTCATCTAGATGACCTCTCCCAAGATTGTTATATTATAGCCCTGGGGACAAAAATGGTCCCGACCCGGGGTCCACTGGTTTTACATGGACTTATATAGGGAAACCCTTAAATATTTTCTCGTTTGACAACAGAAGTTCACCGTCTTTGCTGTTTGCTATGAAGCTTCATCTAGCGGACCTCTACCAAGATTGTTCAAATTATAGCCCTTGGACTAAAAATGTTCCCGCGCCGGGGCCCACTGGTTTTACATAGACTTATACATGTATTGGGAAAACCTTTACAAATCTTCTTGTCTGAAACCAGAAGGCCCAGGTCTTCGATATTCGGTACGAAACTTCATCTATTGGACCTCCACTTAGATTGTTCATATTATAGCCCTGGGACCAAACCTGGCCACGCCCCGGGGCCTACTGGTTTTATATGGACTTATATAGATATAGGGAAACCCTTTAAAATCTGTTGATTAGAAACGAGAAGGCCCAGGTCTTTGATGTTTGGTATGAAGCTTCATTTAGCAGACCCGTATGACGATTATAGCAATGTGGTCAAAACTGGCCGCACCCCGGGGCCCACTGGTTTTGACTTTGATTTTAAAAATCTTCTTGTCCGAAAAAAGAAGCGCAGGTCTTTGATATTTGATATGAAGCTTCAACTGGTGGACCTCTACTATGATGGTTCAAATTTAAGCCCTGGGGCTAAAGGTGGCCCCGCCCCAGGGCCCACCGGTATTACATAGACATATATGTGAACCTTAAAAATCTTCTTCTCTGAAACCACATGACAAGGTCTCTAATGTTCAAGCAAATCAAACTTTTAGGGTGTTGGGCTCAAAGTCAAGATTCTTGGGGCTATTTTTTAGAAAAGCTACGTCTTCTCTGTAGCCCCTACTTTTATTGGTAGATTTAATGTTACTTCAGACAAATGTTAGATATGATAATATCTCCAGCAAATTAGACTTTAAGGGTTCCGATCGCATTGGCTATTTTTAGGAAACAAAAAAAAAAACTTTGTCATCACTCTAGCGCCTACATTTATGAAAGGCTTTTTACGTAACTTTACACAAATGTTGGTAGCAAGTTTGACGTTCAGGATAATGGGCTCACGGTCAAGGTCACTGTGGTTATTTTTTAAAAAATAAAACTTTGACATATCGCTCTAGGGCCTTCATTTATTAATGGATTTTAATGTAGCTTCACACAAATGTTGGGCATGATAATTTAAGAAGCATATTCGATTTCCAGGGTTCTTAGCTAAAGTCAATGTCACTGTGGCTGTTTTAGAAAAAAACTTTTTCATGGCTTTAGCTAGCTCCTAGATTTATCAATGGATTTTGATGTAACTTCACACAAGCAAGATCAACATTCAGGGTTCTGGGATGAAGGCCAAGGGCATTGTAGTAGTTTTAAAAACAAAACCTTGTTATGGCTTATGGATCGATTTTGCTCAAATTAACATGATAGCCATCAGAGCTTAAAATATCCAAACCCTAAATTGACAAAGTCATAAACAGCTAGATTGATTTTGATAGAATTTCCCAGAAATGTTCCTTTGGTCACTGCCAATCAAAATTGCTCAGACCCTCCACTCACCTTACTATATTACCTACCATTTCATTCGTACAGTATGGATCAGGTGAGCGATCCAAGGTCATCATAGCCCTCTTGTTCAATTTTTTCCATTTTAAGTCTACGGAAACTCTTAAGGTGCCAAATTAACCAAACTAAAGAGCCGAATTACATTAAAGGCACAAAACCTATAAAAGCAAATATTTCAATAAAGCCTCGGTCTCCTAGAGCATATGGTCTCCGAGTAGATGATATTTATTTTTTTTTTCAATGGCAACCAATAAAAATGAGCATCGTTAAATGGCAGATAGAAGATTGCTTAAAAATATTTCTATGAAAGTTTTGCCAACATATCTGCAAAGGCTTGGCAGTAAGTTCCAGTATTTAATTTTCCCCATTACAAGTCTGTGGAAACGTTTAATTTGCGATAGCAACCAAACTGAAGATCCGATTTTCATTAAACACACACACACGCACACACACACAACATGTAAAGGCAAATATGGTGAATGTTCCAATAAAACCTTAGCCTCACAGAGCATATGGTATCTGAGAAGATGTTTTTTTTTTTTTTTGTTTTTTTTTTTTTTAGTTTTTTTTCTTCTCTTTTTTCTTGCATTTTGGTTTTCCAAGGCAACTTATAAAAATAAGCAGTAGGCCTAACATCATAGGGCAGATAGAAGATTGCCTGAGGAACATTTCTATAAAAGTTTTGTCAAATTATCTGCAAAGGCTTGGCAGTAAATTTCCCAATTATAAGACTAAGCTGCCATAGCAAACAAACTAAAGAGCTGAATTTCATAAAAAAACAAACATGTCAAGGCAACATGTATTCCAATAAAGTCTCAGTCTCATGATCCTATGGTTTCTTAGAAGATGATTTAAAGTGTTTTTTTTTCTGTTTTTATTTCATTTTAATTTATTTTATTTCGACTGCAATGAAAGCCTCAAGCTTATTTGCATCACTCTCGAACACTCATTCCGAATGTTATCATGCGCGCGAGAGAAAGAGAGTGACTTTTACACCACTACTACCCATTTACACCTGGTTGGAGTTGAGCAGTGGCATTACGTGTCTTGTCCAAGGACACAACTGGGCTCCGGTATTCTATTGTTCCTGTATTTTGGTTTCCATGGCAACCAATAAAAATGAGCAGTAAGCCAAAATCATATGGCAGATAGAAGATTGATTGAAGAACATTTCTATGAAAGTTTTGTCAACTTGAAATATCTGCTTTGCAGTTACTGCCATTTTTTCAATTTTCCCCATTATAAGTCTATGGGATTGCAACCAAACGAAAGAGTCTATTTTCAAACAAAAGATAGAAGATTGCTTAAGGAACATTTCTATGAAAGTTGTATCAAAATATCTTCAAAGGCTTGGCAGTAAATACATTTTCAGTTTTCCCCATTATAAGTATATGGAATATATAGTAGCAACGAAACATAAAGACCCGAATTTTATAATAATAAAAAACTGGTGAATATGTCCATAAAGTCTCAGCCTCATAGGGGTTATGATTTGTGAGGAGATGATTTTAAGTATTTTTTGGCATCTTGGTTTTCATGCAACCATTGAATATCAGCAGTAGGCCTAAAATCACATATCAGATAGAGGATTACCCAAAATGAATTTCTATGAAGGTTTTGTCAAATTATCTGCAAATGTTTGGCGGTAACTGTCACTTTTTCAATTTTCCCCATTATAAGTGAATGGAAAATCTTAGTTGCCAAGTTGCCATAGCAGCCATAGTATAAGGCCGATTTTCATAAACAACAACAACAACAAAACACAAACATTCAATCCCCCAGCCTAAGGATGCTACAGGCAAAATTTGGGCCCAATCGGCCCAGTGGCTTCAGAGGAGATGTCGCTTGAAAGTGTTGACACCAAACGACGCCAGACGACATACGACTGACGACGACGACGAGCAACTGCGTATCCTATAAGCTCCCCCGAGCCTTCGGCTTTGGTGAGCTAAAGTGTGATAATAAGTAGGGCTGGCTAATCGGAGGTGAAAAGATAATCGATTATCAGTCCTGTCATTGCGATCGATAATCGATAAGTAATCGCTAAGGTTTTTGTCATTATTTTACCTGTCTGACTTTCTGTCTGAGCATGACTCTTACCACATGTTGCACTTTACCATATGTATATTTGAACTGACAGGCCTGCGCAAACAGTGTAGACCCAGATGAGACGCCGCATAATGCGGCGTCTCATCAGGTTCTGCACTGTTTGTCACTCATCCAGCTATTTTAGGCATAACTTTGGGTAGTAAATCAAGTAATCGATTAAAAGCAAATCAGAAATGATAATCATTTTTGTGGAATTTATCGATCGATTAATCGATTATACGATTAATCGTGGTAGCCTTAATAATAAGTGCCCAGGAAAAGCCACAAACAAAGATTACAACCTACCAATGGCACAACGAGGAAGAGTAACGAACCGGACCCACAAACAGCATAGCTTCCACCTCCCTCTTCTCCACAAGAGGTGATTACGGTGCAACAGGTTCGGGTAATGATTTGTTTGTTTGTTTGATTTAAGGTTTAACGTCCCCGTCAACACTGTAAAGGTCATTTTGGAGACGTTGCTTCCAATTTTGTGGGACTTTTACCCGACATTGAGATGAAATGACGTCTCAAAGCCTGCCGCCCAATGAAACCATCAGGGTTTATAAGCATGGACGGGCCGACTCGGGCAATGAAAATTAAATAAATAATAAAAATAATAATACACAACCATAAGCACATACAACATGGAAAGCCCCGCCGGAAAATCCGACAAAACTACATTAAAATAACTCCTCGCTCGGGACACATGTGAGACGCCAAGTTCTGCAACGGAAGGTCAGGTGGTTTTTCTCCGGGTACTCCGGTTTTCGCCCACCTATGATTAACGATCGGCTCGATATGAGTGAAATAATCTTGAAAGGGCCGTAAAACCCAAACCAAAAAAAAAAAAAATAATAAAATAACTACATCAGAACCACTGCCTTAGGATAATACGCCAGGTGTAATCATCCATCCCCTTTAGTGGCATGATTAAGAATTGGATCAGTTCTAACTGTGATTTGTTGAGTAATAAATCACAGTTTGGAGGTCAGTTGTAAAGTACGATCAAATCATGAGCGCGTAGCGCGCGCGATTTGTCTACTTACAACTGACCGACAAACTGTGATTTATTACCCAACAATTCACAAACTCGAGCCGATCTATTTCGATTCTAACACGCTGAAAATCGGCAATAATGTTGTTGTTTCCTTCAAAATCTTACAACTTTTCGCCAGTGTTAGAAGAAATCCCGCTAAAATTATCGACTGAAACACACGCATTTATATCCCTTTCTTACGTTTTCGATGCGAGAAAATGACATTACGCCGTCTAACGTCAAGGAAATCATCAAGTGACGTCATAAATTGGCAGTTTTAATGACGTCACCCGTCACGCTCTTCCGAGTTGTAATTTGATGCAGAATAAAACACAGTTATTTTCCATGGCCTATTATAGGCGCGCTTTGTTTGAATAGCAGACGCTCCTGAAGATACCAATCACAACAATTGACGCCTGATCATTGTCGCAATCATTGTGGACCCAGATCAGACTGCTCCAGGAGCAGTCTGATAAGGGTCCACACTGTTTGCCTGCATGCCAAAATATGTTTGAAAATTTGCAAGAATATGCATTAGACAACATAAACAGTCGCTGCAGTTCGTTACGAAATCACGTCTATTCAAATCCATTTATGTTGAAAATTTTACCACAAAAAAAAAAAAAAAAAAAAATTTTTTTAGGTTAAAAAGTGCTACTTTTTATATTTCTCCACTTAACATAGATTGTTGGTTCTCGTTAGAACCGCCTCGATTCAGCTGTTCTCACGAGCACGCAGACTGCTCCAGAGCAGTCTGATAGGGGTCCACACAGTTTGCCTGTGTGCAAATATATGTTTGACAATTTGCACGAACACGTGTTAGACGAGATCCAGTTCAATACGAAAGCACGCCTATACAAATATATTGAAAACTTTACCACAAAAAATGGGAAAATTTTCAGATAAAAAGTAATACTTCTAACATTTCTTCACAAATCATAGATTGTTGGTACTCGTTAGAACCGCCTTGTTGAGACGGTTCTAACGGGTACCTATAATTTATGTTTCTGAGCAGAAATAGGTAAAAAAAAAAAACATGTATACCCTGTAAACCCCAGTTTGACAATATAAAAGTGGGTTTAAGTGGGCTCAATTTTTTTGATGATGCATTTGGCGCTTAACAGTTATGTAACTTAGCTGGTATGTGAAAATGAGGTGATTAAATAGATTCGATATACGATATACAATACAATACAATACAATAAATTTATTCAGCATTAAACATACAAACTATGTTTTTAGCCTACTTCAGATATCAAGTACAGTGAGAACATGAAAGTAAGCCATGCATTAAACCATTTACACAGGAGCATTTAAATATGTCATAATTGCACAGATGGCATGTACGGGGTAAAATCATGTAGCGTACACAGAATGCCTAAGTTTCATAGCAAAATACAAAAACCTAGATACGTCAATAATAGCATGCTTTGACGTTTTACTCATTAAAGCATCAAACTTATTCAACATCGGCCACTGACAATAAGAATTTTTAAAGTACTTCCGTCTTAAATCTCTGTACATTGGACAGACCAGAAGAAAATGGTATTCGTTTTCGATCATACTTAAATTACAGTACCTACATATTCGTTCGTTTCTCTGTATGTTTTCATATCGCCCTCTCTCAATAGCAAGATCATGGGATGAAATAGAAATCAAAAATGAGTTCCTTTAAGAGCAATGGAAATATTCATAAGAAAGTTGATGGGTCATACCACGTAGTTTCGGCTAATAAAGCCTCATCAGTGACCCTGTAATGATCCGGCAACGAAAGCCAGAGGAAGCATACTGCTATTTTGCGAATTTCGAATATGCAGTCGATTCAAAGACTGATATAAATCAAAATGAGGTCCAAATAATTAAAAACCTGTCTAGAATTTGAGTCTAAACTAATAATTTATTTCTGATTTCTCAGAATATTCACGCTGATCTCAAAGGACCAAAAGTAAAATATAAACTGCACTATGGTTGATGTACGGGGAGACGTTTTACGGCCGCCACACGGCACAACCCCAGCTGCAGTGAAGGCAAATAAAAATCAAAAATGAGTTCCTTTAAGAGCAATGGAAATATTCATAGGAAAGTTGATGGGTCATAACACGTAGTTTCGGCTAATAAAGCCTCATCAGTGACCCTGTAATGATCCGGCAACGAAAGCCAGAGGAAGCATACTGCAATTTTGCGAATTTCGAATATGCAGTCGATTCAAAGACTGATATAAATCAAAATGAGGTCCAAATAATTAAAAACCTGTCTAGAATTTGAGTCTAAACTAATAATCTATTTCTGATTTCTCAGAATATTCACGCTGATCTCAAAGGACCAAAAGTAAAATATAAACTGCACTATGGTTGATGTACGGGGAGACGTTTTACGGCCGCCACACGGCACAACACCAGCTGCAGTGAAGGCAAATAAAAATAAAAAATGAAAGTCTAAATTTTGTTAGTGCAATTCTTAATTTTTTTTCTTGTATAAAATCCAAATAGTGTTCAAATTCAAAAGTATGTTTATAACGCGAATAAATTTCAAGTCTGCTTGAAGTATTAATGTTTGCATACCAACTTTGGTAGTAAGAATCCAGTATGCGTTGTCTTATTAGATTAAATGGTATTGTTATTTCTGTTTGCTGTAACCATATGTAAGAAAGGCCTAATTCGTCTAATATGGATTTTATATGGAATGCCCAGTTACACCCTCTGTACGAGATGTTGTTTTCGGCGTCACGTTTTAATATGGTATAAATTATCTTTGGCATAGCATTTTCTTCCAGTTTGAGTAATTTAATCCAATAACTTATCATCCGAATTTTCTTAGTTATGAAAAATGGAACTCGACCTAATTCTCCATATAAGCCAGATAAATTTGTTGATGTCTGACGTGCAGAACCCAGCGACAAAATTTTGTATGGATCAGTTCAACGTCTTTTGCTTCGTGTGTACCCCAGACTTCTGCACTATAATTCAGTATGGATCCGACTAGAGTATCAAATAGCTTGCATTTTTCTGAAACTGGAAGTTCTATTTGCCGAAAGAGTGTAAATAAATTATGCAACGCGTAGGAGGCATGCTCAGCTATTCGTTTCTGGGTTCGTGCCCAGTTACCATTTTTGAAAAAATGTACACCCACATATTTGAATGAACTTACAGTTTCTATTTTCACATTACTCAAGTAAAAATCAAAATTTGTAGAACGGCCTTTTTCAAAAATCATTGCTTTTGTTTTTGATGTGTTGATTTTCAGACCCCATGTTGTACAATATACCTGTAGATCATTTAAGAGAGATTGTAATACTTCAGGGGTTTTAGCAAAAAGGACAGCATCGTCATCATATAACAGCATAAATATTCGTATGTAATCACAGGTAAATATGCTGTCGAAATCTGAATTTATATTTTGAGTAATATCGTTAATGAATAACATGAACATGAGAGGCGAGCTCGGGTCCCCCTGTTTTAATCCAACATTTGAAGTGAAAAAATTAGATTGCGAAGACTGATATTTAATACAAGATTTCACTATAGTGTACATTGAGGATATGGCCTGTACAAATTTGCTCCTTATTTTTTTCTGATACAAGTTTTTGCCATAGAAGGGATCTATCCACTTTGTCGAACGCTTTTTCATAATCGATAAATGCACAGTATAATTTTTCGCCCAGATGTAATGTTTTAGAGATTATTGAATAAAAAGTGAAAATGCAGTCTACTGTTGATTTCCCTTTTTAAAATCCAAACTGTGTTTGTGCCAATTTACTTTCTTTTTCTGACCACTTGTTTAATCTATTTAATAATATTTGTAAGTAGATTTTTGCCATGATATTTATTAGATCTTATTATATCTTGTCTGCACAAGATATTATCTTGAGCGCACACGTTATAAAAAAAAAATCATGTCCCTTCCCGGGATCCGTAGCTACCGAGCGATTAAGTGCCAGTAGGATACACGCCATTACAAAAACATGCCTGTTCAAGGAACGTTATATTGAAAATTTCACAACCAAAAGTGAAAATATTCGGATAAAAAAGTCTGATATTTTTCAAATTTCTTTTCGAAACATAGGTTGTTCAAACTCCCACAATCTACTATGTGTTTTGAACAGAAATACCCCTGTAAACCCCAGTTTTACTATATAAAAGTGGCGCTTAAGGGGTCAAAATTATATAAGCGTGTTTTGTTTGATGAAAAATACAAAATAAGACATGCAGAAAAATTCTTGGACAACTGCGTCTCAGGAAAAAGAGTCTTTGATACAGGCAACCCTTTTTATACCGACATTTTATATAAAGAAAAAAAGAAAAATCGTTACAATGACAGTTTCAATTCGAACAACTCTTTAGCTAAATATGGTAGGGGATAATAAAGATCTTCAAGATGGTTGTATTTGCTACACCCCCCCCCCCCCGACCCACTAAAAAAAAAAAAAAAAAAAAAAAATGGGTATTTGTTGGAATCGCCTTGCGATTTAAAAAAATATGTCCAAAGCATTTGTTTCTTGGAGTGATTGACGGGAAAATGCCCTTCATTGTCTATTATATTTATGAAAAAGATCAGCTCTAGCTGTGATTTGTTGAGTAATAAATCACAGTTTGGAGGTCGGTTGTAAAGTAGATCAAATCACGAGTGCGTAGCGTGCGTGATTTGTCTACTTACAACTAAAGCTGGCGCGATTAATCGAAAAATCGATTAATTGATCGATATTTTTCTCACAAATGAATATCATTATTGATTTGTTTGTAATCGATTTTTGATAAGTACAATTTCCTACCAAAAGTTATGCCTTAATAGCTGAATGAGTGGCAAACAGTGCAGACCCTGATGAGACGCCGCATTATGCGGCGTATCATCTGGGTCTACACTGTTTGCTCAGGCCTGTCTGTTCAAATATACATATGGTAAAGTGCAACATATGGTAAGAGCCATGCTCAGACAGAAAGCCAGGCAGGTAAAATTATGACAAAAATCTTCGCGATTACTAATCGATTATCGATCGCAGTGACATGACTGATAATCGATCATCTTTTCAGCTCCGATTAGCCAGCCCTACTTACAACTGACCGACAAACTGTGATTTATTACTCAACAAATCGTCTATTTCGATTCTAATACGGTGAAAATCTACAATAATTCTGTTGTTTCCTTCAAATTCTCACAACTTTAAAAGAAATCCCCCCAAAATTATTCACTGTAACACATGCATATTATGTCCTTTTGTAACGTTTCCGGTGCAAGAAAGTGACGCTACACTGTCTCACGTGATATAATTTACGTGTGACAGCATAAATTGGCAGCTTTTAATGACGTCACTCGGCACGCTTTTCCGCACCGTGATTTGTTGCATAATAAAACACAGTGCCTTCCCGTTGCTTATAACAGCGCGCTGTGTTAGAATACTCCTTATTGAGATTCTTTATAGCGGCAAAATCTTAATGGCAAGTTTGTTTTTTGGTATTGGAGTTTAACGGCACAGTCAACACTTTTAGGTCATTTTGGAGCCTGTCAGATAACTTGGCCAGGCTTATATGTAAGCGGTTAACCAGTACAGTGCACATTCTTTCGCCAGAAACTGACAATTGCCCTTCTTGAATCAGCGGAAGCGAGAGAATGGCCGCAGAAAAGATTTCATGATCTATCTCCACGAAAGAATGTTGCCGATCCCGGCAGGTATCGAACCCCCGTCCCCCTGATCACCAGTCAGACGCGCATCCGACTGAGCTACCGAGGCCGGCTTTTATAACGGCAGGCGAACAAATGTTGTCGTAAGAACGAGGGTCTCTGTGTCACGATGAGTTTTGTTTATTTGATTTGAGGTTTAACGTCCCCGTCAACACTGTAAAGGTCATTTTGGAGACGTTGCTTCCAATTTTGTGGGACTTTTACCCGACATTGAGATGAAATGACTTCTCAAGCCCTGTCGCCCAATGAAACCAATAGGGTTTATTAGCATGTCCGGTTCCTGGACAAGCTTAGATCCTCTAAGCGGTTTACCAGTACTAGTGTGCAGGCCGGATTCAGCTCTGCGTGGAAGCATCATGCAGCCCATATATTTCTTCAAGCCCCTATAGGCGGGGGCGATGCACGATGAGTGGAATAAAACAAGATTATGAACACATTACGCCCCTTGATATATTGAAGAAGTTCGATGGCTCAGACACCGATAGCTCGTTTTGGCTGAGTCGAACCCGTTTTCGAGTCCCTCCTAGGGAATTTCTCTACATAAGAAGTATTGTTGGATAATTAAGTACATGTAGATTTTCGATTTTTTTCTTTTTTTTTTTTGTTTGGTCTTGCTATTGTATGCTGTGTGTACACACTAGAATCGCCTCGATGAGGCGATTCTAATGACTACACACAGCATACATTTTTATAATAGAACATCGAAAAGATGTCCCAAAATTAACCCCGATAGCCTCCTGGCGGTAACCATCAGTGGCTCGAACTACCCCTGTCTCGAACAGATTTTCGTGGTCCCAAAGGTGTTCGAGCCATTGAAGTTCGACTGTATAGAAGTTCGCTGTGGTTGAGCGGCTATTTAGACATTTTATTGTTTTCCTCCTTGACCATGTACTACAGGTATATCACGAAGTAACTTAATCATAAGCTCTCGCACCGCTGTTGGTTCGAGCCTGGCTCAGGTCACATGTGAGACGCTGTGATTTGATCCTGCCTGGGGTTATATGTGAGACGCCATTTTCTGAAACGGAAGGTCGTATTTTTTTCTCCGGGTACTCTGGTTTTCGCCCACCACATCACGAGAATACGTTTTTGTAGTTTTGACCCCCTTGAACCCCAATTTTTTATAGTAAAACTGGGGTTTACAGGGGTAAACCTTATTTTTCTTATTACTGCTCTAAAATATAGATTATGGGTACTCGTTACAACCGCCTCATCGAGGCGGTTCTTACGAGTGGCCACAATCTATATTTCAAGCAGACATAAGAAAAATATCACATTTTTTCATTTAAGAAATAATCTCCACGTACCGTGTGTTATCGTGATTAACACTAGGTGTTGGAGGGCAGATTGCGAAATATTAATTCACGACGGCGAAGCCGGAGTGAATTAATATTCGCATCTGCACGACAACACCGTGTGTTAATCACGATAACACACCGGGTGCGTGGAAATTATTTCAATTCTAACATGATGCTAAACTGAAATACAGTAGTAACAAAGCGTTATCTTGGGGACTATTTAGCAGCGGATGTCGACAGAAGGAAATGTTTACATGCATCGTGACGATGACGCCAAATTGCACGCACCACGTTGACGACGTGAATTATCGCATATTTGCAAACGCTGACGTTTCCACTGGGTTCAATGGGAAAAACGTTAACGTCATGTTAGAATTAAAAATTTTGTTTCTTTTCGGTGGAAAGTTTACAATGCATTTGTATAGGCTTGTTTTCGTAATGCCTTATTAACAATCGGCTCGATATGAGTGAAATAATCTTGCAAGGGCCGTGAAACCAACCCCCCCCCCCCAAAAAAAAAAAAAAAAAAATAATAATAATAATAATAATAAAATACAATCACGCAATGCACACGCAGCTAAATTGCAGTGTATAATACGTTTCGCATTACATATATAGCCCCATTTAAAAGTATTGTCAAAGCAATTTTATGTAGATTTAAGTATGGCGTACAATTTTGAAGGGAAGAAAATTTTAGTCACTGGGGCAGGACATAAAATTGGGCGTACAATAGCCACAAGTCTAGCAAAGCAGGGCGCTAAAGTTTATGCTTTGGGTTGTGTGAAGGAAAGCCTGGATGGTTTAGTAGAAGAGATTGAGGGTATTGTTCCAGTACTTCAGGATTTACAAGACTGGAATGCTACTGCTAAAACCGTGGACCAGCTAGGAACACTCGACGGGCTAGTAAATTGTGCAGCGGTAGCTCATCCGCTGCAGAATGCAGTGGACGTTCCAAAAGAAAGGCTACACAAATGTATGGAGGTTAACCTAAATGCACCAATCAACTTAACCCATATATGCCTCGCGGCCCTTTTCTGGGACATTAGCAAACAGTGCAGACACAGATCAGACGCCGCAAAACGCGGCGTCTGATCTGTGTCTTCACTATTTGCTTAAAGAACACTCATTTTTGTAAAATTTCATACAAGCAATAACAAACCTGACACCCCTATAATTGGAAATGGTCCACTCCAAACTTACTGGATGGAATATTCCATTGTCATATATGGGTTAATGCAAGTGGTTGGAAAGAAAATGATAGCATCTGAAAGCGGGGGTTCAAAGGTCAACATTGGTAGTATTGTAGGTAGTGCGGCAATGAAAGGACAGCTTCCGTACAGTGTAGCAAAAGCTGGTTTAATTATGGCTACAAAGATGTTTGCCCTCGAGCTAGGACCAGACAACATTCGTGTAAACTGCGTAAGCCCGGGCGCTGTCTTGACGGACATGTTCAAGAAGGTGGTGACGACACAGGAACATGTCCAGGGTGTCGTGTCTAAAACCCCGCTTGGGCGTCTACCTGAGATGCAAAGATGTTTGCCCTTGAGCTAGGACAACACAACATTCGTGTAAACTGCGTAAGCCCGGGCGCTGTCTTGACGGACATGTTCAAGAAGGTGATGACTACAGCGGGACATGTCCAGGGGCTCGTGGCTAAAACACCGCTTGGGCGTCTACCTGAGCGGCAAGAGGTTGCGGATCTTGTCGTGTTTCTGTTGAATGACCACTCTCTTATGGTAAGCGGTACCAATTACGAAATAGATGGTGGATTTTCATGTCAGGCAGGTGCCAACCTAATTTAGTGCGTATCTAGAGGGAACGTTTTATTGCGCACAACAAGGAATTATTGCGCACAACAAGGAAAATATAGATAAAAAAAAAACAACAACAACAAAAAAAAAAAAAAAATCACAACAAGGATAATCTAGAAACAAATCAAAGCACTGAGAGTACTGATGGATCGATTGTCACTGAGTTCAGATTGGGAAAATGGGCCTCAACGGGGAAAATAGGCCTGAGCCCATTTATTCAAAGCATCGTTAGCCTAACGAGCTCGTAAGTGGTCGTATTGTTAACTGTTCTAGCAAGTTTAATATTTAAAATTTTGGTACTTTTGGCAGTTTCTCATTCCTTGAAGAATGGCACAGCTTGAGGATGTTGATTAAAATTAAGAATATAGGAGCTGGCACATGACGGAACTCATAATGGGACTATTGTGGCCGCTAGAGTCTCGGATCAGCCTGCGTACCCGTCCACTGTGACGGGGTCTTTTGCTTGTCTCTTTGCATAGATGTTGGCCTGTGTTGGGTGGATGCAGTTGGCAAAGACTCTAGTCAGACAACGCAAATGCGCAGACTGATCCAACCAGTTCGGGCCTTTTTGTGTGTTTCATCATGTGCTGGTTCATATAGTTTATCTAGATCTGTGACTTGACTCATGCCCTGCTGTACACCTCGATACGCTAAATCTATCTAAGGTTCTTCGATGTTTACATTTGCAGTGGATTCAGAGAATTGTGATTCCCAGAATAGCTGGGTTTCTCAACTGAAATGGTCATTATCCACTCCACATGTATTTTAAATAGGATCATGTATCGGGATTCGGCAGGGCTTTATGGATTTTAACACAATGCAACTTATGCGGTGGCTCTGCGTGGCGAACCACTGATGCATAGGGAAATCAAATACAGTGTGACTCCACTATTGAGATCACCTAAAATTGAGAGTTTTGGTTAATCTTTCTTTGAGTTTACTACACTTGGTTTCTCCTAATAACAGACCCCTTTGGGACTGTTCAAAGGTGATCTTTAAGATCACTTTTAAACGGTCCCTAAGGTGGTCTTAATATAGTACTCTTACTGTGTTTGATATTTAAAAACATTTCTCTTTTCTTATTTTGATGAAACCAGAGTATTTTGTAAAGAATATGGACTAGAATTTTGTGCTGGTCTCAGAAAACTGTGAACTGAATTTGGGTGCCACAGAAGGAATATAGACTGGATTTTTCTTTTGGATTGCTTGATGTGATTAAATAACTGAAAATTATTTGATGAAATATATTGGCTGCACGGTGCTTCAGCGGGGGGGCTGAGTCCAGCCCGCACACTAGTACTGGTGGGCCGCTTAGAGGATCTCGGCCTGTCCGGGAACGCGGTGCGAGGCGGGCCGTCCGTGCTGGTGGACCCTGTTGGTTTCAGCGACAGGGATTGAGATGTCGTTTCGTCTCAGTGTCGGGTGGGAGTCCCACAAAATTGGAAGCAACGTATCCAGGGTGACCTTTACGGTGTTGACGGTGACGTTGAACCTCAGATCGGGCAAGCAATAAACCTGAACTTTAGTGTGGTTCCTGGTCGGATTGCCATATGATCTGGATCTACACTGCTTGTAAAAATATTGATTTTCGGGAACAGCGATACGAGAGTTGCAAGCATATGAAGTCCTTATCGCATTGTCCAGGCATCCGATAGGCACGGGTGTTTACATGACATCACATGTTTGAATGTTCTCATTTACCTAAATAGTAACAGGACTCCACCCTTAAATGATATATATTATTATATGCATTACAAACTTTATTTCTGTATTTCTTTTCAAACATCTCCTCTCTGGAAACTTAAATAATATGTCCACGTCGCGTTACCTGGGTGCCCGTGCTGAGTTATCAAGTTTGCACGGACATTTTGGTTGACGTTCGGTGGAAATCGAATTTACAGTGAAGCCATTTGTGGCTTGAGTACATGTTTTTTTTTTTTTTTTTTTTTTTTTTTGTTTTTGTTTCCTTGATAATCCAAAGATTCCATTTCCAGATGCTGAGGAGATTTACATGCGCTTCAAAAAATATACTTACACAATGAAGTACATCACGAAAACACGCCTATATAATCTGACACCATTGAATCCCACTTTAATAAAGTAAAGCTGGGGTTTACAGGGGTAAACGTTATTCTGCTGATTTCTGCTCTTGGGCACGGATTGTGGGTGTTCGTTGGAACCGCCTCGATCGGTTCTTGCGAGTATCTATGGTCGGTGTTTTGGTCGGCGGTAGGAGGAATGTCGCAGTTTTTCATTTTAAACATTTTCGTTTTTATCCGCGGTAAAATTTACACTGTATTTGTATGGGCGTGTTTTCAGGATGAGAATCAATATCGTCACAGTAAACAGTATGTGTATGAATTTTGGATTTTCAATGTTACGGGAATTCAGGGTAACATCAGAAATAACACATATACTGGGTTTATTCAATGTTAGTCAGATGCTTTGAAATTACATTAAAAATAAAGTTTGAAGCACGATGGCATTACAAAAACACATCGGTGCATTTTTCACATCTCCAAAACGACTACTTTTCTGATGGATATTTTTTCGTGTTTGTGCTGCGGGCATGGGTTGTGGGTGCTCGTTAGAACTGCTTCAATGAGGCTGTTCTAATCGGTACCCATGGGCTATGTCTTGAGGTGGGAATGGGAAGGGTAATATGTGCCACGTAAGCCCCAGTTCTCTCTGTGTGGAATGGGGTTTTGGGGTGTTCATTTCGTGAACTTAACAGAGAGTTTGATTTTTTCGGTGTGGGATTGATTTTCATCTTGCTCGTGACACCGAGAGACGTATTTTTGCTCGTGGCATTACCGCTCGCAAATATATCTTTTGGTGTTCTTTCGTGGGTCTTGCATTGAGAGAGTCAAGTACCGTATCCTCTATATAATTGTTATTTTACAATCTCTTAAAAATTTTCCAAAACTGTCGCCCAGAAAATTTTGCAAATCTTGATCAGATGCAACCAGATGTTGGTTCGGCGGCATATCAGAGCTGGATCGGTTGCAGGTGCGATGCTGACCAAGTACCTTGCACAGATAGAAAATATTAAAAATAACTTCAACCGGAGGAGGTCAGGTCCTGTATTTCGTTTCGGCAGGAATACCTCCTCTGGTAAAAGCCACCAGGATAAATTGTGATGGTTCCTTCATGCTTCCCTTTAATTGGAAAGGGACGCAAGAGAGGGAGACCAACTCTTTATGAACACATTACAATGTGTTAGTTTATTGACAACATAAATGGATTGGCCTATTATCTCTGAGTGCAGGCTTGGAAACTGGCCATGAGTTGGGGTTGGGCGGCTTCACTTCACCCTGAGGTTCTTGTAACAAATGCAAGCAGTGGAGGCCCTGATCAGACGCTGCGTTTTTGCGGCGTCTGGTCTGGATCTACACTTTGCCGCCAAGCCTATAACACATGATTTCTGTCTACATGTGGTCAACCTCTAACATCACATTAGAACAAATGACGCAGCTGTTTTTGGATCAGTAATTTATCAACTGACCTAAAGTTACTGGACAAGAGGGCTTTTCAGTGCTAAAGTCCACGTGACTAACACTGACATGTCGGAATAACTTTTTTTCATAGAAAATAGCCCAAGTGACTGAGACTGGGTTGTTGTGTGGGTGTTTTCTCTAGGGATCATGGGTTGGGCTTGGCGACCAGTGTGGGCCCGGATCGGACGCCGCGGTGCATGTTGTCTGGTTGGAGTCTGCACTGTTTGATTAAAAACTGGAATCTGGTGTTGAGTGGTGTTGAGTGGGGCAGTTTAGGTCACGGTCCAGGAACATTTCTTCGGCCTGCATGCTGAGACGATCGACCCGCCAGTACCCACTGTGCTTTTGATTTGTGATCTAGCTCATGCATTCATTGAATGCTTCTGTGAAGGTCCAGACCAGCCTTGTGTTGAGGCTCGGGCTGGTTTGGGCATTCACGGTAAAAAGACTACTCCATCGAAACAGTCCAGCTGTACAAAATTTGCAAAGCTGCGAAAATGTTATGTTTAAGGTTGGAGAGAGCGCCACTATCTTTGCTCTTCACTTTTTTAAGTCTCTGTGAAATTGTCTCTGGTCCCACAGCATGGCAGCCTCTCTACTTTGTTTTAATATGGCAATAAAGATTCTGTCTGCTAACTGTCAGGGGCTAGGCTCCACAGAAAAACGATTAGATGTTCTAAATTATTTAGCTGAGAGAAAATGCGATATCTATTGTCTTCAAGATACATATACTACCAAAGCATCTGAACGTCTATTTAGATCTCAGTGGAATAATGAATGTCTTTTCAGTTCAGGTACATCAAATTCCCGAGGAGTAGCCATACTATTTAGAAAAAAATCTGGACTTTAAAATACATAACTGTATTTCCGATCCTGGAGGAAATTATATAATATGTGACATAACGGTAGAAAATGATAGGTTTACACCAATAAATTTATACGGACCCAACAAAGACACTCCTAACTTTTTTGATAATGTAATAAACATGGCAGAAACAATCGGAAATATCAGAATAATTATTTGTGGAGATTTTAATGTAGTTCAAGATGAAAAATTGGATTATTTTAACTATACAACCATCAATAACAAAATGTCACATCAGAAAATACTAGAAATAAAAGAAAATTGCAGTCTGTTTGATCCCTTTAGAGAATTATACCCCTCACTGAAACGATACACATGGCGGAAAAAATCACCTATTAATCAAGCTCGATTGGACTTTTTTTCTCCTTTCTGAAGATTTACTCCCGGCAGTAAATGTTCCATTGAAGGAATTTACAGATCTGATCATTCTATGATTACACTGGAGATCTCATTTGTTCAGTTTGAAAAAGGAAAGCCCCTCTGGAAACATAATAATTCATTTTTACATGATCAAGAGCCAAAATTATTGAAGATGATGAAAAACAAACTAATTTTTTCTGTAACCTTGAAAAAACATAATTTTACAAGTAAAATCATACCTAAGCTAGAAAAAAATGATGGAAAAATAATTACAGACCAGTACGAAATTTTAAATGAAACAAAACAATTTTATGAAGACCTGTATGCTAGTAGAGACAGCCAACTAAGCGATACAAACCTGAATGATCTACTTAATACCGATGAAATCAGAAAATTGACCAAACATGGATCTGATTCTATTGAAGGGCCCATTACATATGAAGAAGCTACTATGGTTCTCAAGGCAATTTCCAATAACCGTAGTCCTGGATCTGACGGTTTCACAGCAGAATTTTTAAAAATGTTTTGGAAAAAGTTGGGTCATTTTGTAGTGCGTTCCATCAACTGTGGATTTGCTAAAGGGGAACTATCAGTTACACAAAGGGAGGGAATAATCACATGTATACCAAAAGATAACAAGCCACGACATTTTATTAAAACTACAGGCCTATCTCTTTACTTAACTGTACATATAAAATAGCCTCGGGAGTCATCGCCCACAGAATAAAAGGTACTCTTCAGAAACTTATTCATCCTGACCAAACTGGATTTGTTGCTGGCCGATATATAGGAGAAAATATTAGGTTAATCTACGATATCATGCATTTCACAGAAGAAAATCATAAACCCGGATTACTTCTGCTAGTCGACTTCGAGAAAGCCTTTGACTCTGTATCCTGGCCTTTCATTTACAAAGTAATGGAATACTTTGGTTTCGGTAATTCTGTCATCTCCTGGATAAAGATACTTAATCAAAATGTAAGACTTAGTGTGAATCAATGTGGTAATCTATCACCCTTTTTCAATATAGGCCGTGGGTGTCGTCAGGGGGACCCAGTATCTCCCTTTCTTTTCATTCTCTGTGCTGAGATTTTAGGAATAATGATAAGAAATAATAAGAAAATCAATGGAATAATAATAAATAATAAGGAGCATAAATTATCTCAATATGCAGATGATACATCTTTTATTTTAGATGGCAGCAATAAATCCTTACACGAAACACTCAGTGTATTGTTTGAGTACTCAAAATTTTCTGGATTAAACGTGAACTTTGAAAAAACACATGCTGTATGGATAGGAAAAAACAAATACAATACATCATCCACCAAAACAAGATGGAAACTATCATGGGGTAAAACGGAATTCTAACTTTTAGGCGTAAACTTTCATATTGACCTTGAGAACATGCAAAAAATTAACTTTCATGAAAAAATACAAAAAATTAAGTCATTAATTAAGCTTTGGAAAAGCCGATACTTAACACCTCTAGGTAAGATTACTGTTATAAAACCACTACTTCTGCCAATTTTAAACCACCTGTTTACATCAATACCAAACCCGACTGATCAAATAATCAAACAATTAAACTCCATATTTTTTTAATATTTGTGGGAAGGTTCTGCAAAAATAAAACAAAGTGTAGTAGTAAAGCAGTACTGCGATGGAGGTTTGCATATGATCAACTTAAAAGCATTTATCAATAGTATGAAACTGACATGGTTAAGAAGGGTAGTAATATCAGACAGTCCTTGGCAAACTGTCTTACAGCACGAAATAAATTTTCAAGAACTGTTTAGTTTTGGAACGGATTATGCAGTATCTCTTTCACGAAATATTAAAAATAAATTTTGGATTGATGTACTTAAAGCATATGCCGATATTTTACGCCTTAACCAACAAGATAATGAAAATCATGTTCTCTCTAGCCCCATCTTTCATAATAATGAGATACAAATAGGTAATAAGCCAGTGCATATAAAAAAAATGGTATCAAAAAGGTGTTAAATATGTTAATGATATCATTCATGAAAATGGAGAATTTTTTCGCAAGAGGAATTTGAAAATAATTACAAGGTTAAAACAAATTTTGTTCAATTTCTAGGTCTAAAACAGGCAATTAAGGTTTTTGCAGAGAAGCATAAAATCAGTCACTTCACTAAGAAACTAGCTTCACCGTTTCGTCCTGCAAATATCTTGTTCCTAATAAAATCAAGGAAGGGATGTAAAGATTTTTATTCTATCCTTAACAGAAATACAGATAAACCTACCTCCCAGATTAAATGGAACAACATTTATAATATTGAGGAAGAAACCTGGAATTCTATTTATTCTCTGCCTTTTCATTTACATTTAGGAACCAAGTTACAATGGTTTCAAACAAAAATTAACCATCGAATTCTCTCAAAAAAATATCTGTACATAATAAAGATTTCACCAAGCCCTAGTTGTACCTTCTGTCAAGAAGAAGAGACAATAAGACATATGTTCTGGCATTGCCAGGAAACTTAGGAAACTAAGAAATTACTTGCAGATTTCAACAACTGGCTAAAAACCAAAAATATTAATCTCCCATTAGTTGAGGAACTATTTATTTTCAAGATAGGAAATATATACTCAACTGTAGATCTAGAACTTTTTATTATTCATAAGTACTATATAAATGCAACAAAACGGCTTAATCTACCTTTGTCATTGACTGCTTTGCAAAATAAAATAAAATATTTTTATATACTGAAACAACATACAGCAACAAAAAATGAATGTCTGGATAAATTCGAAAATAAATGGATCAAATACAAAGCATTGATAGATACAATACCCTAAGTTACATTACAACAAGACATCCGCCTGATAAAAAATGCTATCGTGTACATCATAATACACATACTTTAACTCTTATCTTGCTGTTCATGACAACCCCTATCTTTGCAAACAGTGTGGGTCCAGATCAGATGGTTTCTGAAGAAGAAGCCATCTGATCTGGATCCACACTGTTAGGCATTCGGTTTATAAATTTGTAGTAATAAACTACATCAAGTAATTTGATTGGTTGATAGACAGAAATGGGTGTAGCTTAAATGATATTCAGCAAGATAAGGGTTAATGTTATTTATACCCCTGACAGATATAAATATATACATAAATATGGTTCGCCAACAAATAGCTGGCTGTGACGTAGCTGACTATTTGAGCTATTTTACCGTTAGCCACATAAGCTTTGCATTGTTCAGAACAAAAACTGTTTCAGATCTGTTATAGATAGTAAAGATCCAAATAGCAGAATGTTGACTTCTATTGCGAAAACACGCCTGTACAAAGACATTGCCATTAAGATGAAAAATTGTGATTTTTTTTTTTTTTTTCTTTTCCGCTCGGAGGGTGGATTGTTGGGGCCCGAGAGGGCCGCGGCTATGTCGAGTACCAGCGGTCTATGCTTATGTACCCCTGTAAACCCCAGTTCTTCTATTTGAGAGTGGGGTTTAAGGGGTCCAAATTATATAGGCGTGTTTTCGCGATGATTGATTAAAAAGCATTTGTCCTTTGTCCTGATTCATTGTGTTTTCACCGGTAACATTATGTTACATTTTGTACTTACTTTTGCTGTTTTTCACTTTACCATTACTTTGCTCCACGGGGAATTTTATTTCTTCTCATTTTTAATGACCATTAGTATTACCATGGACAGGATTCAAACTAAACCAGTGCTAGCGTCGTCCAAATTAACACGTTGGCTAATTGACTGTATTACCTGATTTCAACTAACAAAACGTTCAATCATGGACGACGCTGGTTATCCCAAATATGTGCCCGCATGTTGCTCGCACTAGCCGCATCCACAGGACCTTCTATTAGAATTGAATGAGTGATATTCAACTTTACAGGATGCGGATAGGCTTACATTACGTTCGCCACTGCAAAGTTAAAGGAATAAAACACATTACGCTTTTTGAATTATTGATAATTCTTTCACTTTTACTACAACGATCAGGGGATATCGAACTCAACCCCGGCCCGAATTTATCTCAAACTGAAACTGACTCAATAGACATGGATGATGCATTACTATCAAAATACTTCTCTATAGTTCATTTCAACATCCAAAGCATCACTAATAAAATTGATTTGATAGGAACTGAACTAAGAAATTTTTCTATCATCTGCTTAACAGAAACTTGGCTTAACCAAAATATACCCGACGACTCCATAAAACTAGATGGATTCAAACTTTATCGCCGTGACCGAGGTGGAGATAACCACGGAGGGGTATGCGTCTACATTAAGGACAACGTATTTTCCCGTCGTCGGAGCGATCTTGAATTAGCGAATATTGAGTGCATCTGGGTCGAAGTCACAGTTCACCACAGAAAATTTCTTCTAGGAACTTTCTATAGACCCCCAAATTCCCCTTCCCAAATCATGTCTGTTATTGAAGATTCAATTAGTCTTGCCTTTGATAGTAATATAAAAGACGTATTTATTACAGGTGACCTCAATCTCGATACCCTAAAAAACGCAACCAACCAAAAAATTTCTGATATCTGTCAACAATTCAGCATAGACCAGATAATAGTGGAGCCAACCCATTTCACTGAGAACTCATCTTCTATTATAGATTTGGTCTTTACTTCCAATAAAAATAGTATACTTTTAAGCGGGGTAGGTGACCCATTTCTCGATCAAAATATTAGGTACCACTGTCCAGTCTATTTTGTATTAAACTTTCATAAAAATGTAGTTCCTGCCTTCTACAGGCATATACAGTTATTTGATCGCGGTGATTATGAATCTTTTACTCGCGATATTCGAGAAACTGACTGGGAAACACTTAAGAACATTGATATAGATATTTATGCATCTAATATAACAAGACGTATCTCAGAACTAGCTGACAAACACATCCCCAATAAAATAGTTAAGATACGACAATCTGATCCTTCCTGGTTAACAAACGATGCTAAAAAATTAATTAGAAAACGCAAACGTTTATACAAAAAATTTAAAAGAACAAATAACATAACAGACTTTGAAAGCTATAAACGCGTAAGAAATAATACTACAGCAGAAATTCGCAAGCTTAAACAACAACAAATAGACAAATTGGCGGCAAAACTTAATAATAACGATATAGGACCACGTGACTGGTGGAAGACTCTTAAGCAGTTTATAAAACCTGACCAATCATCCTCAGTCCCTCCGTTATACAAAGATGATACTGTCTACACAGAAGAGGTTGACAAGGCAAGGCTAATGAACGATTTCTTTGTAGGACAAACTGAGCTGGACGAAACAAATGCCACCTTATCATTTGACTTTCCCCCTCCTGGACATAGCTTGAGTTCTGTCTCTACTTCACCCTCCGAAGTTGAATCCATTTTAAAATCCTTAAAATTAGGCAAGGCAACGGGCCCCGACTCTATAAACAACCGCGTATTGAAGGAACTAGCTCAACCTCTTTCTTTTCCTCTTAGTGATTTATTTAACTTCTCGTTAACCTCTGGCAAGGTACCTTTGATATGGAAGGAAGCAAATGTAACTCCTATTTTTAAAAAAGACGACCCCTCAGTTGTTTCTAATTATAGGCCTATATCTCTTCTCAGTGCTGTAGGCAAAGTCTTAGAAAAAATAGTTCATAAACATTTATTTAATTTCATCCGAGATAATGACATACTGACAACATTACAGTCAGGATTTATTCCCGGCGACTCTACAGTCAATCAGCTTGTAGATATATATAACACTTTCTGTCAATCTCTTGACCAAGGCAAAGAAGTTCGCGCAGTGTTTTGCGATATAAGCAAGGCATTTGATAGAGTGTGGCACCATGGCCTTCTCTATAAGCTCGAATCTACTGGGATATCTGGCTCTTTCCTGGCGTGGCTTAAGGACTATTTGGAAAACAGGAAACAGAGAGTAGTATTACCTGGATCTGCTTCTTCCTGGGCACCTCTTAAAGCAGGTGTACCGCAGGGATCTATTTTAGGACCTATACTTTTTCTTATCTTCATCAATGACATTGTAGACGATATTAACTCTTGTATACGGCTCTTCGCCGACGATACCAGCCTTTATATTATTGTAGACAACCCTATACATGCGGCTGATGAATTGAATGCAGACCTTGCCAAAATACATTCGTGGGCGACTAAATGGCTTGTATCTTTCAACCCAGCGAAATCCGACTCCATGGTATTATCACGGAAACATAATAAACCCCTTCATCCACCGCTTAACATGAATCAACAATTAATTAATGATGTGGACTTCCACAAACACTTAGGTCTCACCTTCTCAAAGGACTGTTCCTGGCACGAACATATAGAACTTGTTAAAGCAAAAGCATGGTTTCGCATAAATATTATGCGTAGACTGAAATTCCAGCTTGATAGAAAGTCTCTTCAAACTATATTTATATCTTTTATAAGACCGCTTTTAGAATACGCCAATGTTGTTTGGGATAACTGCACTCAGCAAGAGTCAAACGACTTGGAAAAAATCCAAAATGAAGCTGCTCGTATTGTCACGGGAGCAACTAAACTTGCATCAATCCAATCACTTCTATCGGACATAGGGTGGGAAAGTCTTGCATCGAGAAGAGAAAAACACAAACTCATCCTATACTATAAGATGGTTAACAATATTGCCCCCGAATACCTCTCTTCACTTGTACCACCAACTGTAGGCAGTATATCTCGATATAATTTGCGTAATGAGACAAACCTTCAGACAATCCCTGCAAGATCCCAGCAGTACTATAATTCATTTCTTCCTTCATCCACGCGAATTTGGAATAATCTTTCGGAAGATATTAAGAACTCACCGTCTGCAGCAACTTTTAAAAATAAACTTAATAATAATATTAACAAACCCCCACAATACTACCAATCTGGTTCACGACTAGGACAAATATATCATGCTCGAATACGACTGAACTGTAGCTCCTTAAGCCAACACCTTTTTCAGAAAAATATTATTGACAGTCCTTTATGCGAATGTGGCGCAGTTGAGGACACTTCACATTTTTTCTTTATATGCAACCGTTTTGGACAGATCAGGCAAGAGCTGCTAAATAGAGTCTCGATATATTGTCAACCAACAGTAAATATTTTCTTATATGGTAGCACTGACCTGCCAGACGACCAAAATAAAGATATCTTCTCAGCGGTGCAAGATTACATATTAAAATCTAAACGCTTTTGATTTAGTTCGATCGACTGTTTATACCCATGCATCAACTTCAAAAGTAATTACCTCTGACCACATGTGTTTATATGGTATAACTAAGATAAGGAAAATTTAGGTGCGCTACTTCCAAATGCGGGAACTCTTACACATATGTTGAACAGCATGAAATCCAGCTTTTTACAGGTTTTTGTTGAATGTTGTCCATAACATAATGCCTTCTTAATTAATACAAAAAATGCAAGTATGTTCCACTCCCCGTGGAGCCCCTTCTAACTATCTGTTACATTTATGTTTAAACAGTTACAAAAGTGTGAGGAATTTCATAATTATTGAATGACAATTACAATAAGAGTGTACATATAATAGTATTGCAAACACTTGGGATACAGATTCGAATAAGTCATTTGACTTTTTTCTGAATCCCATTTGTATAGTCATTGTACTGTAATCGTATTATATTCTGTTTTGTATACTTTTCATGTATTATGCAAATAAAATAAAGTTTAAACTAACAAAAACAAGTCGTGACGTCACTGTCAACCATTCCTCGACGGACAGTACCTTAACATAGTCGAGTATAAAAATACAGGTGCTGCCATGCTGAGTGGGGCTGGGATAATGAGACTTTTTTCTTGCTTTTTTCACTTTTTTTTTCTTTCGAATATGCTTTTTCGATTACCTGATGATGTGTTGTTTATTCTGTAATATATATGTTCTGCGCAAAGTAAGAATCGGTACAATTCTAGAATTGTCCTGCGCAAAGTAAGAATTCTCACTTTGTTGCGCAAAGTGAGAATTTCTACCTTGCGCAGTACAATTCCGGAATTGTCTCTGCGCAAAGTGGGAATCGGGACAAAGTGAGAATTCCTACCTTGCGCAATTACAGTGTCGGAATTGCCTCTGCGCAAAGTGGGAATCGGAAAAAAGTGAGAATAGTAAAATATTATTATGGGATTTTATCACATTCATATGGAAACTGATCCCTGGTGGTAAAATCACTCTATAAAATATAGTTCAAACTTCGCTTCTATCTCATGGACATTCCATTTTAATTTTCTTAAAAGAATATGAGCGGCATCACGCATAAAAGGTCCTTAGAGCCTTCGCTGTACGCATGAAGAATATATGGGACTAGAGGAAGGTTCAGACAAAGAGTCAAATTTCTGGCCTCAGTGAGACTTTGCGCTATTTACGGATATACGCTAAGTACCTTTTATGCGTGACACCGCTGATATCATAGGCAGATGCTCATTAGTCCAGTTTTGGTAATGATTTCTTTATGGCTGGGTACACTTTAATTTGTGTTGAAATGCATTTTATTTTTGCCGAAATCATTATTTTTTTTTTATTTTTATTGCTGTTGCTTATGAAATTTTCTAACTTCATCAGTAACATCATTTTTTTTTACTTACGACAGCAAGACATCGGTAATGCAAACACATTTCAGTCAAGTTGAAGGTAGTTGTTGCGGCGATGGGTTGTACTCGTATAAAAAAAAACAGACATGCTCAATTTACTTTTATTATTGTGACAAAACAAAACTGTTAGCACATGATGAACGAACATATGAAAGCACATATGAAATTAAAATGTACATTATATTAGCGAGTCTCCGCTGTTCTTCTGGATGACCTCAGACTCAGAAATGAACCACAAAATACATCTTATAAATCGTAATGATTCTAAAAACTGGGACAACCAAGTACGTGAGCAAACAGTGTACACTCAGATGAGCATGCATTCTGATCAGGGTGTACAGTGTTTACCATACAGCCTGCACTATGACCTTTATGCGCGAAACATCAATGACTGGAACTTTTCTTTACCCCAGATAATCCCTAATTCCAAATAGCTTGTTTGCACTAATAAGGCAGAGATAATTACCACTTGAAATTTTGTTTGTTTGATTTGAGGTTAAACGTCCCCGTCAACACTGTAAAGGTCATTTTGGAGACGTTGCTTCCAATTTTGTGGGACTTTTACCCGACATTGAGAGGAAATGACATCTCAAGCCCCGTCGCCCAATGAAACCAGTAGGGCTTATTAGCATGGACGGTCCGCCCGCACCGCGGTTCCTGGACAGGCTTAGATCCTCTAAGCGGCTTACCAGTACTAGTGTGCGGGCCGGATTCAGCTCTGCGTGGAAGCATCATGCAGCCCATATATTTCTTCAAGCCCCTATGGGGGCCGACCAATTGAAATCGTTAAGACGATGATGGTCCTCTTTTCATACTTGAAATTAATCACACGTGTTGATTATGTCTTTTTTGACTTACCGATTTGAAAATAAAAAGTGAAATTAGCAAATGCACTGTGAACATTTAATATACAAAACATTCAGCTCCTACAATCGCAAATAATTTTCTACTCACAAAACCATCAAAGTAATGTTACCCAGACTATACAGATGATAAATGCTATTCCCACAGATGAAAATTCGATTCTCACTTTGTCCAAATTTTCCCACTTTGTCCATACGGATGAAACATTCGATTCTCACTTTGTCCAAAAGCTTCCCACTTTGCGCAGAGACATTTACCTGTTTCATATAACATTCGAATCCCTTGCGCAATTCTAGAATTGTACCGGTACAATTCTAGAATTGCGCAACAAAGTAGGAATACCTACTTTGCGCAAGACAATTCTAGAATTGTACCGATTCTTACTTTGCGCTGAACATATATATTGCATGTCTATTACCTTATATAAACCCACAACTGAAATGACGTTGACAGGGCAGTTTATCCATGTTAATAAACAATGTTAAGACCGTTTTTGCCCACCACTGTGGTTCGAGCCTGGCTAAGGGCAGATGCGAGATGCCCAGTTGTACAGGGTTTCTTCGGGTACTCTGGTTTTCATCCACTTCTGATTAAGGATAGCTAGATATGCATGAAACAATCTTGAAAGGGTCGTAAATTCAAAAACCAAATCTCTGTTTATATTATATTAAAACATGCATGGTTAAAATATATAATGGAATTAAAAGATACAGAAAACTGCTCCTTCGATGTCGCTGTTGTTGTGGATCTATGCTGTGACGAAACATCTTTATGCTACATGCTCATTTGAAAATATGTAGTTTGTAAGGTATACAGTGGGATGGTCCTCCCCGACCCACTGTATATCAAATGACGGGGAGAATAAATGGGTTACCATCAGGTAACTGAAAAAAAAAGTTTAATATTTAAAATTTTGGTATTTTTGCTGAAATAAATGTGAGCAGCTTTTGCATTTGCAAAAGCTGCTCACATTTTTTTCAGCAAAAATATTAACATATTTGCCATAATAAATGATCAAAGTTTTAACGATACGTTAACTAACGACGTCGTTAGTTTTGAACAACTGGCCCCTGAATGTTTAGTTTAAACCTTAAATTCCTGTACTGTAAGCAAACTGTGTAGATCCTGATCAGACGCTAAGTTTTTCGGCGTCTTTTCCTTAGTAAGCAAACAGTGGAGACCCTAATCAAACGCTTTGTTCTAACTTCCTGTACTGTAAGCAAAAATATGTCGACCCAGATCAGACGCCGCGTTCAGCGGCCGCTGATCTGGGTCTGCGCTATTTGCCAGACTAACTGTTAAGGTATTTCCCGCCTATAATGCGTAAAGGGTAGGATGAAGCGCCTAAATGCACAAAGCAGACTCAATTTTTCAAGTGTAGCTTTTGTTTCTTGGTTTGCTTTTGCAGTTTAATGTCCCAGACAACACTATTTAGGTCATGTTGTACGGGTCAGTTTACCTGACCACAATTGCAGGGCAAACATATTCACTTTTTACTGACCGTTCCATGGCGGTTCTTCTGTCGTGATTTACAGTCGAACTTCGATGGCTCGAACACCGATGGCTCGTTTACCATGGCTGAGTCGAACCCGTTTTTGAATCCCTAGGGAATTCCTCTGCATAAGAATAGTGTGTGATAATTAAGGAGATTTTCTACTTTTATCTTGCAAATGTGTGCTGTGTGTACTCAATAGAATCGCCTCATTGAGGCGATTCTAATGAGTACACATAGCATACATTTATGTTACAGAACACCGAAAGGCCGGCCTCAGTGGCTCAGTCGGATGCGCGTCTGACTGGTGATCAGGAGGACGCGGGTTCGACTCCCGCCGGGGTCGGCAACATTCTTTCGTGGAGATTGATCATGAAATCTTTTCTACGGTCATTCTCTCCCTTCCGCTGATTCAAGAAGGGCAGTTGTCAGTTTCTGGCGAAAGAATGTGCACTGTACTGGTTAACCGCTTACGTATAAGCCTGCCCAGGAAAGTGTTGATAGGTAAACTGACCGGCTCAAAAATGATCTAAATAGTGTTGACTGGGCCGTAAAACTCCAAAACAAACAAAAACAAACAGAACACCGAAAAGAAGTCCAAAAATACCCCCGTTATGTTTTCTGGGAGTATGCAACAGCGGCTCGAACTACCGCTGTCTCGAACAAAATTCAATGGTCCCAAAGGGGTTCGAGCCATCGACGTTCGACTGTATTATTGTAACAGTTATAGTTCGTCTTTTAATGATCTTTTTATGTTTTATAACCGTTAGGTCATTTAATGGGAATGTATAGTAGTCGCAGATAAGATTGACTAGGCGGAGCTATCGTTTGCACCTTTCTTTGGAATGTTCTATTAACAAAAAGGAAAACCAAGTCACCCGACTGTGTGAATTCAGCTGTAACACAAACAAAGCTGTGGCGTATATGGCCATTTGGTCCACTTGAAGGTACTCTACCGAATCTTCTGGTGGACTCAGCGAATTTGACATACATTGACAACACTTGACTAGCTCCGCCTAGTCAATTTTATCTTTCATTGGCCATATTTGACTGGGAAGTTTCGTGAAATTTCCGTGAAATTCCACGCAGGAGTGTGGTGTCTTTCTTGTAATAGCCGATCACATGGTCCAATCAAATATGGGTTATTTTTCAAATACAAGGACAAGTCGAACCTTTCGTGCACCACGGTCGCTTATGAGCTATACACAAATAAAATATTTGATTGGACCATGTGACCAGCTATTACATCTGGGCAACACACTCCTACATGGAAATTCACGAAATTTCACGAAACCTACCAGTTGAATACCGTCATTATAGTGAAGTTATTCTTGAGGTAATTTTGTTTCGATTCCTGATCATTCCGTGTTCTTCTATTTTTATCAATTTATTTATAAGTTTTGGTTTTACGCCCTTTCAAGATTATTTCACTCATATCGAGCCGATCGCCAATCAGAGGTGAGCGAAAACTGGAGTACCCGGAGAAAGACGCCCGATCTTTCGTTGCAGAACTTGGCGACTCACATGTGACCCGAGGCAGGATCGAATCCGAGCGGGAAGATACCCAATGATTAAATCAGCGCTCCTACCCACTAGGCAATGTAGGCCCGGTACTTCTATTTTTAAACATAAGCGGTTAACCAGTACAATGGACAATCTTTCGCCAGAAACAGACAATTGCCCTTCTTCGATCAGTTGAAGATAGAGAGTGAGTGTTTGAGTTTTACGTCCTGCCAACAGCTAAGGTCATGCGGAGTAGGGACCTGGGTTTAAAGACTCATTCGAAAGTCTAGAGAAGCCCGGGATCGATCCTGCGATCCCTGATTTACAAGGCAAGTAGCGTATCCACTACATCACGAAGCTTCATTAAAGTGTAGTTTATATTTTCTTGTCCTTTGGGATCATTGATTCCATTGCTGAATTTTGAAAATATATGAGGGTCACTGATGAGGCCTAATTGGCCGAAACTAGCTAGTCCGGCCCAGAAAACATGTACACTTCATACTTTCCAGTTCTGTTGGGATTTCTTGCTTCGAAAGGATAATCCTTTTATAGAACATATTCTACAGTAGTCGCAGATAAGATTGACTAGGCGGAGCTATCGTTTGTTCCTGCCTTAGGAATATCCCATTAACAAAAGGGTAAACCAAGTCACCCGATTGTGCGAATTCAACTGTAACACAAGCATAGCTGTGGCGTATAAGACCATTTCTTCCGCTTGTAGAAAGCGTGCGAAAGGCACTCCACCGAATCTTTTGGTGGCCTCAGCGAATTTGACATATATTGACAACACCTGAATAGCTCTGCCTAGTCAATCTTATCTGCCCAGGCAAAGCGGTGCGAGTCGGCCCGTCCATGCTTATAAACCCTATACGTTCCACTGGGCGGCAGAGCTTGATATGTCATTTCATCTCAATGTCGGGTAGAAGTCCCACAAAAGTGGAAGCAACGTCTCCAAAATTACCTTTACAGTGTTGACGGGGACGTTAAACCTCAAATCAAACAAACATACGGAGTCGGGACCTCGGTTTAAAGACTCATCCGAAAGTCTGGAGAAGCACGGGTTCGATCCTTTGATCCCTGGTTTACAAGGCGAGGAGCGCATCCACTACACCACGCAGGCTTCATCATAGTGTAGTTTATATTTTCTTTTCCTTTGGGATCATTGATTCCATTGTGGAATTTTGAAAATATATATGAGGGTCACTGATGAGGCCTAATTGGCCGAAACTAGCTGGTCTGGCCCAGAAAAAATGTACACTTCATACTTTCCAGTTCTGTGGTGTATTCCTTGCTTCGAAAGGATAACCCTTTTATAGAACATATTCTACTGAAGGTAGAGAACGATATCACATCACGTAAACAAGTCCGTGAAATGAACACCCCCTTACACCCCACTTTATATAGAGAAAACTGGGGTTTACGGGTGTTAACAATATTTTTCTTATTTATACTGCAAACATAGGTTGTGGGTACTCGTTAGAACCGCCTCAATGAGGCGGTTCTAACGAGTACCCACAACCTATGTTTGCAGTATAAATAAGAAAAATATCACATATTTTCGTCAGAAAAGTAGCCATTTTGGAGATGTAAAAATTGCACTATATCGCACGGATGTGTTATCGTAATGAAAAGATTTCATGATCAGTCTCCGAGAAAGAATGTTGCCGACCTGGCAGAAATCGAACCCACGACCTCACGATCACCAGTCAGGCGCTACTGAGATCGGCTTCAAATGTAACCACTACGAAAACACACCTATATAGGATCTTACATGAGTGTTCATGTATTATTGAATTTATTAAACGAGTTGAGGAAAAAGGATAAAATGCGAGGCTTTGCCGAGCATTTTATCCCTTTTCCTCAACGAGTTTAATAAATTATTGATATATAGGATCTTACATGAGTGTTCATGTATTATTGAATTTATTAAACGAGTTGAGGAAAAAGGATAAAATGCGAGGCTTTGCCGAGCATTTTATCCTTTTTCCTCAACGAGTTTAATAAATTCAATAAAACATGAGCACGAATGCAAGATTCTGTTTATCATATGACATTTAAAACGCATTTTATTCACGATTGTTTGCAAAAATATCAATATTCCGCCATTAGTAAACGCGACGTCGTAAAGGACGTCGTATATGTAACGTTACGGGACGTATCTAGCTAATTTGCATATTTAATCCACTAGTGGATTATCGAAAATAATGCATGGCGTTATTACACTCCCGGACGCGACGTCATATGATAAATACAATTCTGACACCCTTGAACCCCATTTTTATATATTAAACCTGGGGTTTACAGGGTTAAACCTTATTTTTATTATTTCTACTCTAAAAGATAGATTGTGGGTACGCATTAGAACCGCATCGATGAGGCGGTTCTAACGAGTACCCAAAATCTATATTTTGGGCAGATGTAGGAAAAACATCACTAATTTTCATCGTAAAATTTTCGATTTTGCGGAGGTAAAATTTACAATGTATTTGTATAAGCGTGTTTACATAATGTATCTCTTAGCACAGAATATATCATGTAGTCACAACCAACACCTTTATAGTGCATACACAAACTCTAAACTAAACCAAGCCAAACAACCAGCTGCAGTATAGTCTTTCAAAACGCAGTGAGACGTGACTGCACTTTTAATTTTGGACTAGTCCGTGTTTTAAGGAAGTCGCCTTCAGTTGGGATTTTACATTGGGCGATAAAGTTTTACTGAGATTCGTACTGCATCATATTAACCCCTTGGCAACGACTTCTACATAATGACATTATCAAAAAACTTATTTATAATTTTAAAATCATGAGAAAAAAGAAATCCGAAACCTTCTTCCCCTAAAATATGGAATAGTCTTGCCACGCTTGAACGTTGAACTCTCAGAGGTCGTTGAAAAACTATAGACGGATTGATTGTTCAAGAAATAGATCAGCTCTAGCAGTGATTTGTTGAGTAATATATCACTGTTTGAAGGTCAGCTGTTAGGTAGTTCAAATCACGAGCGCATAGCGCTCGTGATTTGTCTACTCACAGCTGACCGACAAACTGTGATATAATACTCAACAAATCACGCAATAGAGCTCATCTATTTTCGATTCATACACACACTGAAAGTCGACTAAATACTGTTGTTTCCATCATATTCTCTCAATATTCCGCCAGGCCCCCGCCAATCGGGGCTTAAAGAAATAAATGGGCTGCATGATGCTTCCACGCAGAGCTGAAACCGACCCGCACACCAGTACTGGTAAACCGCTTAGAGGATCTAAGCCTGCGCAGGCAAAGCGGTGCGAGTCGGCCCATCCATGCTTATAAACTGTATTGGTTTCATTGGGCGGCAGTGCTTGATATGTCATTTCATCTTCATGTCGGGTGAAAGTCCCACAAAATTGGAAGCAACGTCTCCAAAATAACCTTTACAGTGTTGACGGGGACGTTAAACCTCAAATCAAACAAACAAACAAATAAAAAAAATATTCCGCCATTGTTTGAAGAAATCCCGCCAACATGCTTGACTGTAACCCATGCAGTTACCTGTCTTTGTAACGCACTTTAATGCTAGAAAAGACGTCACTCCGTCTAACGGCAAGGAAACGATCAATGACGTCGTTAAACGGCGGCTTTCGCTGCGTCACGCTTTTTCGCCTAGTGATTTGTCACTCAATATATCACTGGCTTTAACTATTGGCTATATTGGCGACCAGTGTTAGAATTTGGGTTTAACGACGTCAGCCCGTCATTTTGTGTTGTCTCCCAGAGAAAGGGAGAAAATATATAGAAGAGATACTAGAGGAGATGGACGTGAACGACAGGGGAGAAAGAGGAAAATAAATGTAATTGTAGAGACAGAAGAAGTAACATCACCCCCTCTATCCCCACCTGCTGTCCTTTTTAAGGACAGATCTTGCCTGACTGTAAGCCAGTATCAGTTGGACACCCAGTGACGCAAGATAGCCGGCTGGAGTTAGATTTTTATTAGGAGAAAAAAAAAAAAAAAAAAAGATGTTTTGCAAAAGTTCATCAGACATTCTGGTAACATGACCTGTTCATCTTTGTTGTGCCAGTGTATGTACACTACAAAGAGAATATTTGACTTTTTCAGTGTAAGATCGAATTTTATTTCATCGAATGAACACCAAAACCAGTATATTCACGAGTGGCGTAAAATACCAGTTTTGGTGTTCATGAGTGAAATAAAATTTGGTCTTACACTAAAAAAAAAAATCAAAATTTTCTGTTTCTTACATGCTTCAAAATAGCAACATTTAGCTTCACTAATCGTGTCACACACCCTCACAGAAACTAACTTTGTTCCTAGTCATTTCGTGTCAATTTAATGAATTTGATGGTGTCCAACGTATTTACTGGGTATACTATTAGGTATAAACTAAAAATTTGGTTTAAACTGTATTTTTTTCACTTTACAGTAAACATATACAATACACAATATTAGACATATATGTCACAGGATTTGACTAAGCTTATTTTAAGACATCTCCTGGAATACAAAGACAATAAGTTACATCTTCTATGAATGGAATGCAGTGTAAACATGTGATATGAATATAAAAAAATATATATAGAAAGAAAGAAAGAAAGCCTGAAAGAAAGAAAGAAAGAAAGATCAAGAACATCTCATTTTATACGTTTGATGACAATACAATAAGTAGAACTGATTAGCGAATTAAGTGGTAGCTCAGTTATAAATACAGAAGTGAAATAGTTAAGATCTTGAAACGGTAATAAAACATGAGCATATACTAGAGTTCTAGAGCTCAAATTCTACAGCTGTGAAACATCCTTGCGACAAATGAAAATACTATGGCTGATTCGCTGCATCCCCTCCCCCAATAACCCCACTCGAATCCATGGTTACATCTAGGGACTACAAGAACCTGCCGGATTTTACTATGTATTCTTGCCCTTTGAGAAATATACGTTCGTTTTCCTGGAACATTAAATTTTGGTTGCCATGGAGATAATCATTTTCCGTGTAGTTTCGGAGTGTGTCTGGTAAGCAATTTCTCCGAATATGAGTGAGCCTAGGACATACAAAGAAGAAGTAATACGCACTTTCAAAATCTCCACACGCACAAGTAGGACTGGGAACGATATTTTTGCGATAGAGATCTGCGTTTAAGGAGCTGCATCCCAATCTTAGGCGTGCTTGGAGAATTTGGCCGATGCGTGTACCAGTGTTATAGTACGGAGGAGGCTTATTCAGATCCCTATTCAGTCGTGATTTGAAAGCAGCCACTGATGGCACTTCTCTGACTTCAGCAGAGAGATCGTTCCATGGACGGATAGATGCTGGGAAAAAGGAATTTAAAAACAAGTTGGTATTAGCGCGATAGTTCTGGAATTGATTTGAGTTCCTAAGATTGTAAGTGCTCGTGTCTCGCACGAGTGGTGGTAGGAGATCGTAGAGATAGGTAGGAGTTAGTCCATTGAGAATTTTGAAGAGGATTATGAGTTTGTGCTTATTTCTCCTGTTTTGGAGAGTCTCCCATCCAAGATGTGTAAGAAGTTTGCTTACGCTACATAGTTTAGTCGCACCGGTTATAATTCGAGCAGCCTCGATATGGATTGCGTCAAGCTGTTTTTTTTTTTTTTTTTTTTTTTTTTTTTTTTTTGTCTCCGTAGGACAGTTGTCCCACACCGAGTCACAATATTCTAACAGGGACAGGACATATACAATGTACATTTTGCTCAGTGATTTTCTACTTATTCTGAATTTTAGAGCTCGGAGTAGGTTTAGTCTCGACCAGGCCTTTTCAGAAATGATTTTTACATGATCTGACCAGTTGCAGGAACTAGAAAAAGTAAGTCCTAGGTGTTTGTGAGAGTTTGTCTCTTGGAACACTGTTCCATTCATAAAAAGGGGAGGATGAGGGGGTGACTGTGTTCTCCTTGAGATAATCATAGAGAGAGTTTTATTGGCGTTAAAGTTAACTAGCCAGTCGTCTGCCCAGTGGGAGTTGGTTTGTAGATCGGTATTTAAAAGCCGAGTCGCTGCATTTGGACACTCGACAGTAATGTAGAGACTTGTATCGTCTGCAAACAAGCGTATAGAACAGCCTATATGTTTGACGATGTCATTTATATATAAAAGAAATAGCAGAGGTCCAAGAATGGATCCTTGGGGAACACCTGCCAGGACTATAGTCCAGTCAGAAGCTTGACCATTAAGTACAACGCGCTGTCGACGTCCAGAGAGGTAAACGCGAACCATTTGAGAACATCGTCTGAACAACCTATTCCTGATATTTTGTGCAGAAGACCTTTGTGCCAGACTCTGTCGAAAGTCTTACTAATATCACAAAATACGGCGCGAACTTCTTTGCCATTATCAACGGCCTCACAAAAAGTGTGGTATGTATGTAACAACTGATATGTTGTTGAGTCGCCTTGGACAAAACCCGATTGAAGAGGGGTTAAGAGTCGATGTGAAATGACATAATTATACAGATGTTTATGTACACAGCGTTCCATTACTTTGCCTGGTGAGCTGAGGAGAGATAGAGGTCGGTAATAACTAGGTATAGATTTTTCGTCTTTTTTTATGGATTGGCGAGATGTTTGCATGTTTCCAGTAGGGTGGGAAATAACCCTGTTGGAGAGATAGATTGAAAATAATGGAAAACGGACCGGCAAGAACGATAGCGCCTTCTTTCAGTAAGCGTGGACTGATCAAGTCTGGACCGCTTGCCTTGTTTATTTTCAAATTTTGAAGACAGTCTTTCACATCCTCCTCTGAAATGTTTATAGATTCCAAACGGTAAGGTACTGGGTCTAAATTCGGTAAAGGTTTGTTTGCGTCGTTAAGAGTTGTCTGTGATGTGAAAAAAATTATTTAACATGTTTGCTTTTTGAAGATCACTTTCTGCATATTCCTGATTCATGCACAGAGTAGGTATTTTGGTTGTTGTTTTTTGTAAGTTTAGAATTTGTTTAGAAGTTTTCCAAAATACTTTGGGATCACAGCCATCAGAAGAAAGTAATCGGTCTAGTTTATCATAATATTCGTTTTTAGATTTTCTTTTTTCATTTACTACGGCGTTTCGAACTTTTTTTATAATCATACCAGAAGCGGATGTTGTTAGTTCTTTTATACTGGCGAAATGTACGTTTGCGTTTCCTGATTAGATGTTTTATAGGACATGTTACCCATGGTAGATCGGATGCTTTTACTGTGACAATCTTGTTCGGAATCGCACTTTTTGCTGAAGTGATAATTGCTGCAGAGACAAAATTAACGTTGGAATCGACATCATTATCTGTTTGGAGATGTTCTATAAGGTTAGATTCCAGTAATAATCTACGATATTTATCGTAGCCAGCTAGCTTGTAATTCCATATTTTTCTCTTAAAACTTTGGTCGACGGGCGTATAAATTTTAAGAAAACAACGATTGGGCAGTGCCTAAAACTAAAACTTTGCACCTGTGAAATTGCCTGGGATGGCATTTTTAGGTCGACTGGTTTACCAGTTGACCCAAAGTTATAAAGCAGAGAACTGATGTCGTGCTGTTGTCCACGTTACCACTTTTGGAAAACCAAAATTACGGTTATTAATGGTCTTGTACTATTTTTGTCTATGCTATACGACTTTTTTACACGGCATTAATTCATGCTTCCTTCAGCATCGTTTATCTGAAGGCGGAACCAGATTTCACGAAGTTGAGGTTTAAACTTCAGTCATTGTCACTATGAAACCAGTTTTGCAAATACTCGTTGTACTATGTCCGATCTGGACCTACACTGTTTGCCAGTATACCGTTCCGTGGGTCTCCGGTACAACATTTTTTTTTTTTTTTTTTTTTTTTTTTACGTTCCTTACAAAATTATTTCATACATAAAAGTAGAAAAAAAACCCTAGTCAATCACTAAAGGTGATGAATACCCCACCCCCCGCTAAACGGCTCTTGCTTGACCTATGGAGTAGACAGGCACACTTTCTAATAAAACTAGATACTACAAAATTCTCCAAGAAACATATGGCTAAATGTTTAAGTCGTTCAATGGGACATGGTTCTGGAAAAAGCGGATGGATCAGAATCGTGTTTCCTTTATGCACTTATTCAATGCATGTCTGAACAGTGTTGTAATATTCAATGTCCTGCACCAAACACTGTAGGAGTTATTGAGACACCAACAGTACTATTTAACCTCCTATGCTACTCATATGGCCAAAATGGTTTACTTCGTTCAAGGGGAAATACTTCTTCAATAAGGGGCTGGATCAGAATCTTGCCCCTTTAGGCACATATTCAACGCATGCCAGAGCGGCGTTGCTGGTCCAATTCCTGCATCAAATACTGTAGAAGGAGTTGCAGAGACACGAACAGTACTATTTCTCAGTTAAATTGCAGTTCAGTACTGTCGACAAATCAGTGCTGTCACTACAACCCTTAAGGTGCGACTGTTTATGTCGTCTGCCACATATACTTTTCAAACTTTTTACACATATTTTTTGTATCTAGGCAAACAGTGTGGATGCTGATCAACTGCTCATAGTGGAGCTGTTCGATCTGGATCCACATTGCTTGCAACAATGGCAGTAGACAACAAACGAGAATTGCTGTAATTGGCACCTTTAGCGTCTACCGTATGTAGACGAAATCAACCTAAGCCCGCTGACGGACCTCAGCGGGCGCTTAACGAAAACTATTGAAAATTCTGGGCTATATACATATAGTTTGATTCCGGCCAGCAAAACAAGCCTTAGGACATACATTTAAAAAGCGGTCAAACTGTTTTTAATGCGAAAACAAAAAAAAAAAACCTTTCCAGCAAAGCTTGTTTTGCGGCATTTGCGCTTGAGCAATATCAATGGAATATTGTAAATGCAGTAAGATGCGTCTATTGTGTTGCTCCTATTTAGTGCATACATGTATACAGAATGGCACGCGATAAAGCTGAAAAGATTGCGGGCTGGGTCAAGAAAGTAAATAAATGAATGAATAAAAAATAAAAGATAAATAAGCTGGAGAACCTCGAAAATGCCATCAGTGCAACGGCGACTCCTGGCTGAAGAATTAGCAAACCGTGATTAGATGAGCCCCGCCAAGCGAATTTGTGTCTTCGAGCATTCCGTCATGACATATTTTAACTGCGCATGCCCAGCCATTCAGATGGGCCAGGGATATGGCTTTCTGTCTGAAGGTTCCTCTTGATTCACTGCTTGTATGAGCGAGCAGCGAAGGTTCTGGCGAGACTGTGCGGATGCGCAGGCTCGCCTGAACCTTCGCTGCTCGCATAGGCGAAAAGTACCAAAATCGCTTGACGCGGCCCAGATACATAAACATACGTCACACAAGGCAACGTATATATAACGCGGCGTCTGATCAGGCCTACACTTAAAATACGGGAATTTAAGGGTTGAACGAAAATCTAAGTTCATGACTATTTTCTCAGCCTGCACTCAGCGACAGTCGACCCATCAGTACTTTCAGTGCTTTGATTATGAATGGTTACTGAAATAATTGAGAGATTAGTTTCCCAAAGAAGTTGTGGACAGATCTAACGTCGCGCGACAAACTACGTGACGTCAGCGATGACTTTGATATAAGCAAAAGCTTACTGTCAGATCCTGTTAGTGGCTGTTGTAATTGATTGTACATGTACACTATTCTTGACAAATAAATACTGTTTAAACCAACGTGTGAACGGGCTAAGCGTTAATTCTAATACAGTTCATTCATTTTCAATCATCTGACAATGGATAAACTGACCACAGAATTATGTTTGGAAAATAAAGTAGTCCCAAACAGTGAAAAAAATTGATTTCAGTCACTGTTTGAAACAAGGCAATATCGTTTTCGATTTCACTGAGAATTGAAAAGCATGTAAGAGAGAATATTTACATTTTTGAGGTGGATACCCAAAATATTTCATCTCGTATGTTGACAACATCGAAATTTTCACGAGTGCGATACCAAAAATATTTCATCGAGTGTGTTGACAACATCAGAGACACCAAAGGGAAAGAAACACAAACATGAAACAACATACCCTAATGGAAAAATCAAAAGCGGAAAGCCAAAAGGACAGTTCCTTTCCCACAAAATGGTCAATAGGCCATCCAAAATAAAATAATATAAGCGACACAAACACACAGAGACAAACCATAACAAAAATAAACCGGGAAAGAAGAACCGCCTTGGAACGGTCAGCAGAAACAAATTCCACTGGGGGGCTTAAATCGATTTTACTTGGCCACAATCCTCGCCCTTACTTCCGTCGCGATTAAGACAAAAAATTTGTTCAGTCCGCATGAAGGCCTCCTAACTCATCTAAAGCCTTAAGCACAGAAAGAGAATCAGAAAACATAATTGCTTTTTGAATTGTTGAAGAACTGACGAAATCTTAAGCTAGATGTATTGATTTGGCTTCAGCTGTAAAAATAGATGAACCATCTGGAAGGCGCAATCTTTTGCGCGTATCTTTAGAAACATATGCACAACAAACTTTATTTCCTTCTCTGGAACCATGAGTATAGACTTGTTGGTAATCATCATAACGTGATTGCAGTACCTGAAAGTTTCGTTTGACAAGTATTGGGTTTGATTCGGATTTTTTGGTTTGACAAGTATTGGGTTTGATTCGGATTTTTTTTTTGTCATTGTGTACGAGTTCCATCGGCGATTTCATGTTTTTGAATATTTTTAAGGTCGATACCTGAATTTACTAGTAGTGGTAATATACGTCATCCAAAAGGTTTGATTGCTGTGGGCTTAATATCATACAAGTTTATCTACAAATTCAGGTGGAAAAGAAATTTTGAAAGCCGGGTTAGATGGATTAGCAGCAAGTCTGATCGCATACTGAAGAGAAAGTTTTTCTCTGCGCGAAGTTAAGAGAAGACGGTTCACCTGCTTCCACTTTAGGCTTTAGTATCTGTCCGTTTGGCTTTCCATTACGCAAACACGCCAATACAAATACATTGCCACCTTTATCGCCGAAAAAATGAAAATTTTAAGATGAAAAATTGCGATATTTTTCTTATTTCTGCTCAAAATATAGATTGTGGGTACTCATTAGAACCGCCTTGATGAGGCGGTTCTAACGAGTGAACACGATCTATATTTTGAGCAGAAATAAGTAAATAAGGTATACCCCAGGAAACCCCAGTTTTACTTTATAAATGTGGGGTTCAAGGGGGTCAAAATTATATAGGCGTGTTTTCGTGATGCCGCTACTGATGTTTCCATTAGGGTCACTTTAAAGCAGCGTGAAGCGGTCACGGGTCGTTTCGCCTGTGGGTCTTTTCGCCCTGGGTCGTTTCGCCCATAGGTCGTTTCGCCCCAGTTTGGTGGGTCGTTTCGCCCATATTTATATTTAGGCCCTATGGATAAGGGTCAGGTATGTTTTGGTTGATAAAGCGGTCGAGGGGGTGTGGGGAGTCGGTGTGCGCTGGCCTGTTTATTCAGTATATCTGTTTTCAAGAGCTTTATATTGTAATGTCCTCGTTTGGTGCAGCTGGACTTATACGTTAGGTTTGGGCAAATGAGCGGCCAAAGTTTTGAGAAAGAGATGTGAGGTCACATTACGTTTACACGCCTATACAATATAATGTGATTTTAAGGCTGCGAAAATGGCAATTTGTCGATGAGAAAAAGGTGAGTGTTTTCTCATTTCTGCTCAACACATAGTTAGATTGTGGGTTAGAAACGTCTCATTGTCTATATTTAAGAACAGAAATAAGAAAAATAATGTAAACCTGAAAACCCGCTTTCCGCTGTAAAAATGGGGTTTGGTGGGGGTCTTCATTGCACAGACTTATCAACATAATGATTTATTTATTTCCATCCCGTCCATTCGTCCTTCTACCCAAGCACCATTTCATTCAATCAATCTATCTATCTATCTATCTATCTATCTATCTATCTATCTATCTATCTATCTATCTATCTATCTATCTATCTATCTATCTATCTATCTATCTGTCTATCTATCTATCTATCTATCTATCTATCTATCTATCTATCTATCTATCTATCTATCTATCTATCTATCTATCTATCTATCCATCCATCCATCCATCCATCCATCCTTCTATCTATCTATCTATCTATCTATCTATCTATCTATCTATCTATCTATCTATCTATCTATCTATCTATCTATCTGTCTAACTATCTATCTATCTATCTATCTATCTATCTATCTATCTATCTATCTATCTATCTAACATGTCCGTCTGTTTGTCTGTCGGTCGCCGATCTGTCTATTTCATCTGATCGTTTATTAATCCATCCCAATTGTTCCTCCTTTAGAAAAATAAAATTGGGGCAAAACGACTCACGGGCGAATCGACCCACACCTAAATTAGGGCGAAACAACCAGGGCGAAACGACCCGGCGAAACGACCCACGGCGAAACAATCCGGATTCCTTGAAGTACTAGCGTTATGCTTTGGGATTTGGGGCTCATCATCACTTTGTAAATCTTGGGCAGGTAGAAATCCGTAGGTAGCCAGATAGCCCATTGTGTCTCTTTCTACTCCCAGGGCTTTTTGTATACCCCTGAGTAACAGCTTTTGAAAAGCTGAAATTGCTTGGCCAGACGAGAAGCGCTTTCCACTCTACCGAGAAGCTCCGGTAAATGCTTCGTTAACGTTGTTGTTGTTGTTATTGTTGTTCTTGTTGTTGTTACTGCTCCGGTAATTCGTTGGTCCAACCGCGGTGCTGGATTTTACCGGCTAACCATTTCGGCTCAGTGTGGTACGTTTCAGTTCATTTATACGCGTGACGTAGTTTCGAAACTTTCCCAACGGTCAAATTCAGTTTTTGTGACAACAAAAAGGAATTTTGTAAGTCAGATCAACGAATAAAATATGAGCATTAAAAAAAGGAGTCAAATATCAATGTGGTAATGGGCTAGTGATCGACCCGGAAAAAGGCCAATGTTTTATTTGGAGTAAAAAAAGTTAACCAGTCCGAGACTGTTGTCTCGCATAGTCTCGCCGAGATTTCACGTGATTTGATCATGAAAAATTCATTTTTAGGGTAACCAAGTAACGTTGTTATGACTACGCGTGTACGTCTTAGTCTATAGGTGGACATCATGCAGATGCCTACGGCATCTGCTCATGTCCGTAATATGAAATAAAGGCACTGCCTTCTGAGCAAACACACTAAATTACACCCCTTAAGTAGCAAATGGTGGTGTAGGACATCAAAATACCGATAGTGCTAGTGTGGTAGCTAAGTAGTCAGTGCACTTGCCTCTGATGCTATAGGCCTCCGGTTCGACTCCCCCACCCCCAGCAGCGACATTAAAGGTTGGTATATATATGAACATAGACATAGACATAGACATAGACATAGAAATTTTATTTAACGTCGAATAGTGTTAACAATATAACATAAGCCCAGTAGGGCTTTTACTTCGACAAACATATTGTAAGACAACAAATAGGATTAAATATATCACAGCATGCAACATAACAGAATAAAAAAACACTTAGCACATATATTACGAGTCCAATATCACAGACAGCGGAATTGCATAAGAAGTATGGACATTTTGTTAAGACATTTACATTAAGATGTATGACAAAACTTACAGGTGCATATACATATATACAGATAATCACATAAAGACATTGATAAAGGAAGTTTGATACAGCACTAAAAGTAGGGCAAACCAGAAAAGAAAAGTTTGAATTAAAAATATATGTATAATGTAATATAATGTATATAAATAATTAAATAATTTATTCCAGGACTAAAAACTATGAATGCTACTTGCCAGCGATAATGCTAAAGGATCAGAGGGCGTCTAAGTTCAGCTCATTTGCTACACAAAGACATAGCCCTCAGATCCCTGACAATAAGTGCACAAATAACATTAAAAGAAGAGGCACAAAGTATGGTTTGACACCCTTGCAGCGAAAAGAAACCCACTGAAGATACAACCTTTGCGCGAAAAAGGGGTTGGTTAGCCTTGGCCACCTCGCCCTTCGAAAACGAAACAGTAACTAACAAAGGAAGTATTAAACGGGGATAAACAAAAACTGCAAATACATGCAAGAGAGGCATTCACGTACAGGCCAAACCAGAGCAAGGGCAAGTCTCTGAATATGAGAAGGAGATTTAGCCTTTCACTGTGTAGTAGAGAGACTATAACGATCTGGGAGACCCATACCTAAATGACCCTTGTCATACCTTGGTTTTGAGTAAGTCTGCATCCCTCATATCTAAAAAACATACCTGAAATAAAATACAAATTAAGTTTCATAAAAATTAAAATATTTGGGTAACATAAAAAGAAGTTAGGACTGAACTAGACCGAACATGAAGTGCATCTGCAGTTGACACCGTCCCAGGTACGGATCAGCCTCTTAAACTGTGGGAACGATTCAGCTGTTCGTATATTGTTGGGTAGGCTGTTCCATATCCGGGCGGCCTCATAACGAAACGACTTCAGTCCATATCTAGTTGAGCTAACTTGGGGCAGGTTTGCTTTGTGCTCGCCCCTGAGATCATAATGGGAGACCTTGGTACTTATCAGGTCTCTTATATACTGAGGTGATAGGTCATTTACTATCCTGTACACCTCAGTTGCCATTTGTTTCATTCTCTGGATATGCAGGGGTACAGTTTTGGACAGGGCTAATAAGGTTTCTGTAGATGACTGAAAGTCATTATGGATAAACTTTAGTGCCTTTTCTTGAATTTTTTCCATCTTATTTGAACTAGCTACACTGCAAAAGTGCCAAACTATAGGGCAGTAATTAAAATTGGAGGCAATAAAAGAGTTATAGATTGTTAATTTACCCTGTTTGGTTAAAAATCTACCAATACGTTTCAGCACAGCAAGTTGCTTAGAGGCTTTTTTGCAAATGTCAGAGACATGGGAGTCAAAGTTTAAAAGAAAATCTATGTTTACTCCCAGAAGCGTTACATTTTCCTCACATTCGATATTAACAGAGCCAATCTGGAAAGACTTTATATTTTCAAAAGCTTTCTTTCCTGCACAGATAGCCTGAAATTTGCTAGGATTGGCTTTCATGAGATTGTTTGTAAACCATTGAATTAAAATAAGACTATCTTGTTCTAAAACCTGTTTTAAGATAGTAAAATTCTTGTGAATAAAAGACAAAGTGTTGTCATCTGCATAATTATAAAGACTAGCTTGTGTAACAAAGTAAAAAATGTCATTCAAGAAAATATTAAAAAGCAAGGGTCCTAATATTGAGCCTTGAGGGACACCTTTCAAAATCTTTTCCCAGGAGATACTATGAGGGCCAATCTTAACCTGCTGCTTTCTATCTGACAAGTAACTTTCGAGAAGTCCAACTGCTTCTTTTGAAAGCCCATATGCCTTAAGCTTTTCAAGAAGAAGACCATGGGGCAGACAGTCAAAAGCCTTGGAAAGATCCATGAGGATAGCTGCAGCACACTCATGGCCATCCAAGGCCTTCCTCCAGTCCTCCAGTCCTCCAGAAGACGCAGCAAGGTAGACTGGCACCCAAACCCCTTTCTGAAGGCTGCCAAGTATGGGTCGAAAAGGTTCTCAAAATGAGCAGACAACTGGTTGTGCAATACTTTTTCATATGCCTTAGAAGTAACAGGCAGGATACTAACTGGGCGGAAATTTTCTTTGTTTAAGGGGTCATTTTTCTTATGAAGGGGTATTACTTGGGCAACCTTCAGGCCAGGTGGAAATTGGCAAAGTGATATGGTGGTGTTGATTAAGTTTGAAAGAGCCCTGGAAATGGGCTTGAGACAATGTTTTAAAATTTTGGCTGATATATTATCAACACCTGTAGATTTTTTTGTGTCAAATTTGGATACAATCTTCTCCACATCACCCTCACTGACTTCCTTAAAAGAAAATTCAGGAGTGTCTGTGGGGAGATTTTCAGATATTTTGATAATACTAGGGTGTAGTGTAATATTATCTGGTATTGAAGTGTCACTGCCAATGTCTTTGGCTACATTTACAAAGAAATTATTAAATGCCTCACAAACCTCATTTTGGTCTGAAATGATTTTATCATTTTCAGACAACAGAATTTCAGAACTACCACCAGACCCCTTCTTAGATAGAAAAGGCTTGATGGTAGGCCAGAAATCCTTGGATTTTGGGCCGCCGGCACAGCGCTCAAAGAAATAGACTCACATTGAAGACTTCTTGAGCTTAGTCACACAATTTCTTTGTTTACGGTATAACTCCCAAGCCTGCGAGGACTTATACCTTTTGAATTTATTGAAGAGCATACGCTTTTTGAAAACAGCTCTACGTAATTCACCATTCATATATGGTGGCTTTCTAGGTTTAGAAGTTCTCTCTTTTATTGGGGCATGCTCGTTGATGATGTCGGTCAGAAGCATCTCATGCGCCCAATAGATGTCATCAACATCATCAAAGACATAGGCTGCATGGAAAGGAATCCGACCCACATCCTCATCGAACTGTGCCTCATCAAAATTTTTAAAGCTTCGATACTGCACCTTCCGTTTTTCAATCTTGGCAGTGGCACCCTTGATCATAACCCCAATAAGGTTGTGCCAATCACTGATGCCACAGCCAAAATTTATTGCATTACAGCAATAGTTGGGTTTGTTTGTAAGTAACACATCGACTAGTGAAGGGGCAGAGTTTTTCATAAAGCATGTTGCAGACTTAACAAGACTGCTAAGGTCGAAAATGTCACACAAGTCGAGAAGTGTTGCACCCTTGGTTTTGTCTGACAAGTCATAGTTTAAATCCCCAGCTATAAGAATGTTATCATACTGTGTGGAAATCCTATCAAGACCCCTTGTGAAAATGTCTGAAAAAGTATTGTTACTGACAGAGGGGGGTCTATAGGTTCCCAAGATAGCCCACTTTCGATTGTTAAGTACCACGTCGAGCACTATAGATTCTATCGGGGATTCAAATTCCAAATCTGTTCTGCGCCTGGCAGGGAGATTTGATCGGACATATGCGATGAGTCCCCCTCCAGAACTGTTACGGTCGTTTCTGAAAGCTTTAAAATCAGGCACATTGAAACTTGCCTGATTGAAAGTATTGTCGAGTTTAGTTTCCGCGAAGAAACAGATGTCCACCAGCTTATCATATAAAATCTCACCTATTTCCATGAATTTATACCGATAACTGTTAATGTTAAGGTGGGTAATGATCACACTGGCGCGATTTTTCTGTCGAATTGTTCTCAGTTCACGAAACACATCATGTTCATGGTCGCTGCCATTTTGGTTACTGCCAAAGTCACATGACTCCGTGTCATGTGATTCGGTTGTTGACGTTTCGGTCGAAGAGAGGTAACTCGTACTTCCTACACTGACATTTGTTGTAGAAGTTGACGAGAATGTCTCATCAGCGAGGTCGGATTTATCAAAGAAGGAATCTGATAGGTTTGGTAGTCTCTGATCACAGAGATGACAGTAAAAATTGTCCGAAGACTGTTCTAATCGCCTAAATTCAGTCTCCGATATGAGTGGAAAGGTGCATTTCCGATGGCTCCATCGCTCACAAAAGTCGCATTGAAAAGCCAGCTGATTGCTTTTCACTGGCTTTCTGCAGTCAATACAGGGATATTTGATAGGTCCAGGGTTGAGAGATATGTCACCGCTAAGCAACAGTGCGATGACGAGGTAGTACTTTCTTGTCGAAATGGTTATTTCAGTCGTACTCCGGGTTCGCCATTTTGTTTTTATAGTTCTTTGTCTGAACTTTTCCAGCACTTCAAAGTAGAAATCTGAGCTTTTCACAGTACCGATTTTCGTAAGGAAAACATCAAAAGGCTCCGAGTTTATTTCTTTATCACAGCAAGTGTTAAAAGAAGAAAGTTTCATATAGTAAAATACCAAAAATCCATAAAATACTAGCACACTGAATAAGCCACTGATCGCCATGTCACATGACCATTTTGGAACATGTTCCATTGGCATCATTTGTAGGGGTAAATGCCACAAAGTGCACCGTCCTTCCATCGGGACGTTAACTGGAGGCCCCCCTATGCAGGGAGAATCATCCCCTATCCTTACCGTAATATCATGATTATAACAAAGGCGTTCATCCTGAAAATCCCGAGTGTATGTACACCTGCGAGTAATGATCGAATCTGGTCTATCGCAATAAAAGTAGATACATACATAAATATTCATGCAAAAAAGTCCTTTGTAAACCGCCTGTAAACAGGTACAGATAGTATCCATGTGGGCATACTTTACATTACTTATATCTTATACTAAGCAAAATAAGAGTCATTGACACCGTTTTGCTATGGTATTTGCACTATTTTGGCAGTATTTTCTATGTATTCCCCTCCTGAGGCCATATGCATCTTGTTTGTCAGACAAAAGAACGGATTGCGAAAGAGGCAGTCGTTTGAAAGCCAGCTGACTCTGCCCAAAGTCTGAGACCTTGCAGCGGAAACAGATGAAAGCTGACAGATAGACACCGTCGCTCTTCACTTAAGCAAGGTGTTCGACAAAGTTCCGCATGAATGGCCTGAGTACTGTCAAGCTCAGACACGATAAAATATCCCTTACAGTGGACCCAGAGCTTCCTAACCAACAGGGGAAGTTTTGCACGATTGCCCCAGCTGTATCCAATGTTCCTCAAGGTGGCATGCTCGGACCTTTGTTGTTCTGCCCATACATAAATGACCTGCTACAGAAAGTCAGCTCTGGAGCTCGCCTCTTTGGTAATGAAAGCCTTTTATATCACAAGATCTCAATATAACTGATACTGCAGCACTTCAGAGGGATCTTGAAAGACTACAACACTGCCCATAATGGAATACACATTTGTAAAAGTCTTTTTCAACGCAACCAAATGTCCGCCAGTCAGAGTAACAAGACGGAGAAACCTGGTTGGAGCAGCTTACATGTTCAAGATACATGGCCATGAACTGTCAATCTTAAAGACTTGAAAGAACCTGAGCATCCTTTATTTCAGAGACATGTCATTGGAACCCGATTTGGATGTAACTGTAAAAAGGCAAACAACAGCCTGGTGTTTCTTTGGAAGGAAGATAACCAGCTTGTCTGAAGATGTTAAAACATGATGGTAGAGATCATGGTTAGACTTATCCTGGATTATGCCACATCAGTATAGGACCCACATCCAGCAGGTGCAACGGCGAACAGCTCGGTTTGTCAGAGGTGACTGCCACACAACCAGCAGTACCTCCCAAGTGATGCAACACGCCTTGGCCGGCAAACTTACCAGCGATGACATCAAGATGCGGAGCATGATCTATCTCTGAGCCAAGTGGACATTCACGGTTGCAGTTTCTCCGACCCGCAAGCAGGGAACAGTAGAGGATAGCCCCATCCCCATCCCACCATACTTCATCGCCACGGGAGTCAGTTCCAATGAGTATTGTCTTATGCACGCGTATGCGCGCGTGCACACACACACACACACACAAACACACACACACACACACACACACACACACACACACACATCATTTCACACATAAAACCCCACCCGTTGTGATAGCACTGTCCTTGAAATCATTAAGATGCATGTATTTGGACCAGCAAAAAGAAATGAACCAAAAAGGAAATTAATTTACGTATTTTCTTCAAACCTGCGTGCATCCTTAATGAATCTAGGGATGAACTGTATGACTGATCTATTAGTGATGTCGCCATACTTTTGAGATCCTGTTGGCAGGATCTCAACATTAACATCTTGAAGATTAAAAAAAAAGTTTGTAAATTATGCATAAGAACGTTTCGTTGATTTGTGTATAGCTGACATTCGAAGAAATAGTGAACTGCACTTTCGCTTGGAGCACCACAACTGCATGCAGGACTCGGAATAATATTACATGGAAAAGCTCAGCCTTTAAACGGCTGCTTATGTGTCTCGTACGAGCAAGTATTATGCTGTACTTTCGCTCTCTTTTATTTGTATAATCAGCTATTTTGTCTGTTGTGGACTGAATATTAGACTTAAATTGTGAAAGAGTTGGGAGTAATCGAATCTGTGGGTCAAGTTCATTCCATAATTTTAAGGTAGAAGGGAAGTATGAACTTTCATATGAACAAAGTCTAGAAAAAGGAATTTCAAAATTGTTCCTAATTCTCAAGTTATAAGATCTAATATCATTTACTCTATTTTGTAATAAGTCAGCGAGGTAAGATGGAGCAACGCCATTGACAATTTTGTACATCAAAGTTATTTTTTTACGTTTTCTTCTATTCGCCAAGGTGTCCCAACACTGGTAGACCTGTAACAATTCGTGCAGCATTAAGTTGTATTTACTCCAAGCAATTGGCATCAGTCATCGGACAGCCATCCCAAACTGCCGACCCATATTCTAACAAAGGCCTGATATAAGTACAGTATAATCTATCAAGTGTACTTTTTTATAACTGGTACTTTAGTTTTCTTAGATATGAAACTTGCCTTGATGCTGAATCAATTATAAAATCGATATGTTTAGTCCATATCTTGTTGGATATTAAATAAATACCTAAGTGATTGTGGATTTCGACTTTATTTAATGCGATGTAGTTGTAAGTTAGCCGTAGGTCATAATCATGGAAAATGTTAGAAACTAATACAACTTCCGTTTTCGCAGGATTGAAACTTATCAGCCATGTGTTTGCCAAATCTTTTAATTTCTTAAGGTCGTTATTTAATACTGTTTCGATTTCTGCTAAATTAGACGACGAATAACCAATGGAGGTATCATCTGCATAAATACGCGTTTTTCCTTCTAATTTATCTGCAATATCATTTATATACAATGAAAATAATTTAATGGACCTAAAACCGACCCTTGAGGAACTCCTGCGTTTAATTGGAGATCGTCAGATAGTTCCCCATTTACAAAAACATTTTGTTTTCTGGAATGCAAATAACTTGTTATCCACATTAAAATATCTCCCTTTATGCCATATTTTTCCGATTTAAAAAATAAACCCTTATGCCAAACACGGTCAAAAGCTTTGGAGATATCACAAAAACTTGACAAATTGCTTCATAGTTCTCAAGAGACAAGCATGTGTTGTGTGTCAATTCAATTAAGTGGTGAACAGTAGAGTGACCTGGCAGAAAACCAGATTGATATGTATATAAAAGGTTGTTTTCTAAAATATGATTGTACAGATGTTTAAAAATAATTCGTTCAAAAGACTTGCCAACATTACTTGTTAATGATACTGGCCTGTAATTACAAGAGAGCGACTTTTCCCCTTTCTTGAACAGTGGCATAACATGTGCAATTTTCCATAATTCGGGATATGTATGAGCGTTCAGCGATAAATTTAACAGTTTAGCTCCAGAATCTAAAACAATACAGACGTCAGAAACAATTACTGGATCGATCAATGTGGCCGAATTTGCACTGATCCTTGTTTGCTCGTTAAGAACATTTCTCAAATGAAAACTCGATGAGCAATCTCTCAATTGACTGTTAGTAAGAGTTACAAAGTCTATATTAATGTCACCGGTCAAAATTACGTGTTGGGTATAATCTAAAGCAATCTCAATTGAATTTTGAATATCTGTGATGAACAGGGACTGTGACGCATTAAAGTTGCTCCTGTAAAGACAGTATAATGACAAATTCCTGTCTTTAAGTTTTATCTCAACCCAAATCGTTTCAATGTGAGAAGATTCTAGATCGTGTCGTCTATTGTATTGCAACAGGCTAGACATGTACATCATTATTCACCCTCCATTTCGTGTTCTGTCCTTTCTTAACGGTTCGTCAAAGCCTTCGAGATTTAAATTATTGGAGTTGATGTCAGCATCAAGGTGTGTTTCACTAAAATATGTTATCTGGAAGGAATCAACTACATTGGATAAGTAATCTAATTTTTTTCTGATACTTCTCGTGTTCAAGTGAATAATATCAAGTGAGTGACTGTCATTTGAGTCTGGGCCCGGGTTTGAATGAACATCCATGCACATCATTATCAATATCACTCTGTAAAATTTTAATTGATCATTGTTTACAAAGCCAGCCAAACTCAGCAGGCAAAAACTATTTATCGCACAATACTACGTAAACCGGGAAGGGACATAATTTTTTTTAATATGTTGTGCGAACAAGATATTATCTTGTGCGCACAAGATAATATGTTGTGCGGACAAGATATTATCTTGTGCGGACAACATAATTTATGCTGTGCGGACAACATATTATCTTGTGCGGACAAGATAATATCTTGTTTGCACAACTTATTATCTTGTGCGGACAAAATATTATCTTGTTCGCACAACATATTATGTTGTTTGCACAACATAGATCTTGGGAAGTTGTGCGAGACAAGATATTATCTTGTGCGGACAAGATATTATCTTGTTCGCACAACATATTATCTTGTGCCGACAAGATATTAAGTTGTGCGAACAAGATAATATCTTGTGCGCACAAGATATTATCTTGTCCGCATGTCATAGGCTGCGTTTTTCTATTGCATTTAAGATGCATTGATATTTATCCAGGCCCGTCCGCAGCGCGACGATATAGTATCGCACAGTATTTAGACCCCTGTTATGGCGTACCGCATTAGCATGTATTATCTTTTGCCGTGATGTGTCCTTTTGCGTACATACCTGCCCGTTTAATATCCAAACAATGCATGTATCGTTGCATGGCCACCCTTAACAATATTCATGCATGTTAAGCATGCTTCACTGCACTTATGCCATGTTAGCTATAGAGACAAGTTCTATACTTCTCTCCCATTATTGCATTGATGATATTTTGAATATATTTTATATATATTTTCAGTGGACCAGAATGTTTCATCATAGACGTTGTTTCATCATCATCGTAATCATCATCTTCACAGCCCTTTATTTGAATTAAATTCAGTATGGTCACTCGTGTTGTTAATTCAATGGAGAACCCGATGCGTTGACACGCACAAGATATTATCTTGTCCGCACAAGATCTATGTTGTGCGGACAAGATATTATCTTGTGCGGACAAGATAATATCTTGTTCGCACAACTTAATATCTTGTCCACACAAGAAAATATGTTGTCCGAACAAGATAATATCTTGTCCGCTCAAGAAATTATCTTGTTCGTACAACATAATAAAAATACAAAAAAAAACATGTCCCTTCCCGGGTTCCGTACAATACATATTGTAGCGTAGATTGAAATTTATGTGTCGTGTTCCGCGAAGTATAAGTTTGTGCGTTGCGGAATAGAAAGTCCCTATTGCTGCTCTGTGGCACTCTATTCACCTTATTTGCATTATCTGATGGTTCCTAGTCTGAAGGTAACAGTGTTGGAAAAAACAGGTAACAGACCCCCTGACATTGAAGGGTCAGGGGGGGGGGGTCTGGTTACCTGTTTTTTCCAAAATTGACAATGTGCAAACTGGGAGCCAGCTAATAATGCAAATATGGTGAATAGTATTACCCATATGGCAACAGTACTAAGCTGCCACATTTCTCCACTTGCAGCGTTAAGGGGCCTACTTTGTGTACATGAATCTTAATGAATTGCAACACCTGCGCTACCACACTCATCCAAACAAATACAATTTTGAGCAAACAAATACAAAACATGACAATCATATACGTCATGGAGATCATGTGCTATATTTTCGAAGTTGAATCCTGAGCTCTTATTGTCTTTGCTGTGGATATTAAGACATTTTAATTGATTAAAGTTACAAATGTTTGATCTGCTTGGTGTTTTCCATTAGAAACAGTGTGGATCCAGATCAATCTGCTCATTGTGGCGCTGTCTGATCCGGTTTGCCAGCGCGCTGACTATGTAGACATCTCAAAGCGGATCAGTGACAGACATCAATATTAGAGCTAATGCAATCGACGACCTTCATCTCTGCAATCCCACTCCGGCCGAATGCACACATCTATATTCGTGTCCGCCAAGGAGGACGATATTTTTATTCAGTATACGGAGGTCCTGGCACACCACGTCCAGACAACGCCACATTCACGCCCTGCGTCCACTGGGGTTGCCATTAATTCGTAAGAATGTACAAAAACCGACCTTTTAGGCGACAACATTGGTCATTTTATTCTTTGCATTGAAGTCAAATAGCATCAGCAAAACAAACGACTTAAAGAAAGATGTTGTCGGGCACAAATTGGTTAGTAAATCAAGCGTGCTCAGTGATCCGAACGAGAAGCTCGTGCAGTAATGCTTGTATGAATGGGATTTAAGACAGAATATTTATGTGTGATTAATGCCTACGTTCACAACCGCCCTTAAGCCTCCTTGATAATATAAAAAGATCTTCCCATGGAACCATATAGGTCATCCCATTGTAACTATTGCCTATCACACCACGAAAACACGCCCATACTAATACATTGTAAACTTGACCGCCTTAAAAACCAAATTTTTTAGATGAAAAATTGTGATATTTCTCTTATTTCTGCTCAAAATATAGATTGTGGGCACTCGTTAGAGCGGTTCATCGAGGCGGTTCTTACGAGTGGCCACAATTCACACCCCGAGAGCAGAAATAAGAAAAATAAGGTTTACCCCTGTATACTCCAGTTTTACTGTATAAAAGTGTGGGTCAAGGGGGGTCAAAATTATATAGGCGCGTTTCCGCGATGAAACGACCAAAAGTTACCAAAAGTACTTTTATATATTCAATATCTCTGGTGATTACTTCTGCTGCAAGCAACCCCGTCTTACCGAAAGCGTAAGCGTAAGAAGGGAATAAGGCAAAGAAGTAAATTTGAAATCATGGATTTCACACCACTCGAAAACGCACTTTAATTGAATATAGAGCGGCTATTTCTTAATTTCGTTTGGTCGACTCGACGTTGAATGTATCTATTCATCGGAAAAGACCAACGGCTGATGACCCACTAGGCAAACCGTGTAGATCCAGGACAGTGTGTGTGTGTGTGTGTGTGTGTGTGTGTGTGTGTGTGTGTGTGTGTGTGTGTGTGTGTGTGTGTGTGTGTGTGTGTGTGTGTGTGTGTGTGAATTCGGGTTTAACGTCGCTTTCAACAATTTTTCAGTCATATCACGACGGTGTCTGGTTGCGACAGGGAGCTCAATGCTTACTTTTATAGTGCTGCCTCACTGAAGTATCATGTCCCAGACACATTATATGATCCCACACCCAGTCACATTATCCTGACACTGGGTCGACCAGTCCTAGCTCTACCCCGTAAATCTGAGTGCCAAGCGAGGAGCAGCTAGTACCATTCTTAACGATTTTGGTATGTCGCTGCCGGGGATCGAACCCGTGACCTCAGATCCAGGACAGACGAAGTTAGAACAACCCAACGTCTGATCAGTATCTACGTTCCGTTTAAAATAAAACCAGTTTCCTTCTGATTCATCGAGACTTCGCGTGTTCGAGCTGTGGATAAATGACTTTTCATTGACATCACGAGAACATGCCTATATAATTTTGACCCCCTTGAACCCCACTTTTATATAGTAAAACTGGGGTTTCCGGGGTATACCTTATTTTTCTTATTTCTGCTTCAAAATATAGATTGTTGGTACTCGTTAGAACCGCCTCGATGAGGCGGTTCTAACGAGTGCCCACAATCGATATTTTGAGCAGAAATAAGAAAAATATCACAATTTTTCATCATAAAATTTTCATTAATTTCGGCGATAAAGGTGACAATGTATTTGTATAGGCGTGTTTGCGTTATGTCAATATTTCCCTGCAAAGCACCAAGTCTTAACCAATTTAGGTCAAACGGGATCACGGGAGGCTTCTGTTTCGTTTAAATGAGCAAAGTGTCCATTTTATTTATTTGGATGGATTTTTAGGATTAATAAGATTTTTAGGATTAATTAGATTTTTAGGATTAATTAAACTCCAGATATTTTGTCTTCTAGCCAAGCAGTTCAAACCCAGACACGTCGACCCATCAGAGTCAGCACTGCATGCCCATGTCCTTTATATGGGTCAACAGGAACAAATTGTTGGATAAGCCTTTTCCAATCGCAGAGGAACATTTTCATAAGTGTCACAAAAGAAACGTTTTCCGTTATTCACCTTATTTGCATTATCTGCTGGTTCCTAATCCGAAGGTTATCAGTGTTGGAAAAACAGGTAACCAGACCGCCCTGACCTTGAAAGGTCAGCTGCAGGGTGGGGGGGGGGGTCTGGTGACCTGTTTTTTTCCAATATTGACAATGAGAGCCAGCAAATAATGCAAATATGGTGAATAGTCATAACCCATTTAGGCCAAACGGAATCATGGAAGGCTTCTTTTTCATTTAAATGAGAACAGTGTACAATTTTATATATTCGGATGCAGTTTTGGGGTTAATTCAACATCAACAATTGTTTCATTTAACCAAACAGTTCAAACCCGGACACAGCGCACAGCGTCCCATCAGGGTCAGCACTGCATGCCTGTGTCCCTTATATTGGTCAACAGGCACAAATGGTTATTAACGAGCCTTTCCTATCTATCTATCTATCTATCTATCTATCTATCTATCTATCTATCTATCTATCTATCTATCTATCTATCTATCTATCTATCTATCTTATCTATCTATCTATCTATCTATCTATCTATCTATCTATCTATCTATCTATCTATCTATCTATCTATCTATCTATCTATCTATCCATCCATCCATCCATCCATCCATCTATCCACCTATCTACTGATACTGCGACGGTATCATTTGACCATTACCGCAGGTGTACATTACATACACTCCAGGTTTGCAGGATGAAAGCCTACACAGTAATCATGTAATTACGGTAGGGATCTTTAACCTGCACAGCGAATGGTTCTCCCTGCACAGGGGGGCCTCCAGTTAACGTCCCGAATCGAAGGGCGGTGCACTTTATGACATTCATCCCTGCAAATGATGCCAATGGAACGTGTTCGGTTTGTACACCAACCCAGTGACTAGCACATATTTCAACCTCGATTACTGCCTATTCATCTGTTTTCCGTTTCATATAGCATCAATTTGACATTGGTTTAACGTTGCATGCCTATTTTATGACGACTAACAAGTGTTCATTGTATGGAATAGAATGTTTCAGCTTCCTAAAATGTACAATGAAAACTTCGATACCTCAAACACAGATGGCTACTGCTGGTCCCCATATTTATTGATTTTTGTTTGGATTTTGCATACTAAAAAGCATTTGAGAGGATTCTAATGAGAACGCACAACACACATTAAACGTTTAACGCCCCCATCAACACTGTAAAGGTCATTTTGGAGACGTTGCTTCCAATTTTGTGGGACTTTTACCCGACATTGAGATGAAATGACATCTCAAGCCCTGTCGCCCAATGAAACCAATAGGGTTTATTAGCATTGACGGTCCGCCTCGCAACTAATACATACATGTATATCCTAAGGTCATCCCTCACTATGCCTCAGGGCCCGGTAATACTAGTTACATTTAATAGTTTGAAATACCCCTATCTCGAACAAATGTAATGGTCCCGAAGGTACTTGAGTTATCGAGGTTGGACTGTTTATCTGACTGATGAATACCAACACGTCGGTTTACTGTCCAATCTCGACAACAGATCCGTGCAACTCAGTGCACTTTTTAATAACTCCCAAATCTCTTTGAGGTGGCTCAAACGGACACCAACAAACCATGTCGAAACAAAGTTAAGAAAAATAATGAACACACCGCATACCCTACTTTATTCTAAATTCTAACACAGCGCGCCTATATAGGCAATGGAAAACAACTGTGTTTTATTCTGCAACAAATCACAGCTCGGAAGAGCGTGACGAGTGACGTCATTAAAATTCCCAATTTATGACGTCACTAGTCGATTTCCATGACGTTAGACGGTGTAACGTCATATTCTCGCATCGAAAACGTAAGAAAAGGATATATATACATGTGTTTCAGTCGATAATTTTAGTGGGATTTCTTATAACAATGGCGAAAGGTTGTGGGATTTTGAAGGAAACAACAACATTATTGCCGATTTTCAGCGTGTTAGAATCGAAATAGATCAGCTCTTGTCTGTGATTTGTTGAGTAATAAATCACAGTTTGTCGGTCAGTTATAAGTAGACAAATCACGCGCGCTACGCGCTCGTGATTTGTCTTCTTTACAACTGACCTCCAAACTGTGATTTATTACTCAACAAATCACAGCTAGAGCTGATCTATTTCTTAAGCAAACACTTCGTGTGTTTGCTATAAACTGCACTATGACAAATGCACATGTCCGTATAAATTGAACTATGACAAACGTAGCAAACAAGATAACTGACACCTGACAACTAATGACCGGGGTCGGCTTTTCAGTGATATCAAGATTTCTCTTCAATGCGGCGAGATAAAATCATATTGAAACTAATAAACACGTGACTTGAAACATGGCGTACAGTTTTAAAGGAAGGAATATTTTAGTAACTGGCGCAGGACGAAAGATAGGACGTGCAATAGCAACCAATCTCGCAAAGCAAGGCGCTAAAGTTTATGCTTTGGATTATGTGAAACAAACTCTAGAAGATTTAGTTGAAGAGAGTGAAGATATTATCCCAGTACTCCAGGATCTACAAGACTGGGGCAGTACTGCTAAGACTGTGGACCAGCTCGGAACAATTGATGGACTGGTCAATTGTGCCGGGATAGTTTATCCACCGCAGAATGCAGTGGACGTTCCAAAAGAAAAGCTAGACAAATGCATGGACGTTGATCTAAATGCACCTATAAATCTAATGCAGGTGGTGGGAAAGAAGATGATAAGCTCTGGAAGCGTTGGTTCTATTGTGAACATCGCAAGCGTTGGAGGCACTTTCGCCTATAATGGGACCCTTCCGTATGCCGTAGCAAAAGCTGGTTTAATTATGGCAAGTAAGGTGTTTGCTGTGGAGTTAGGCCCGCACAACATTCGCGTAAACTGCGTAAGCCCTGGTCCTGTTTTGACGGATTTATTTAAGACTGTGGCGAAGTCAGAGGAGACGGTTCAGCGGATTGGGTCTGTAACACCGCTGGGTCGCCTTTCAGATATGCAGGATGTTGCAGATCTTGTCCTGTTTCTGTTGAGTGACCAATCGTCAATGGTTAGTGGCACCACTTACGTCATAGATGGAGGTATGACGTGCCAGCTGCCATCCTAATATGTCGTCCTTTCAACCGTTGCTAAGTTGTGGATGCACACGAAGATATCACATGTGTATTAGTTTCATATGAAATACATGTATACTGATCACAGAAAGTAGCAGGTGTTCAAATTAATATCTAATTGTTTGTTTGTTTGTTTGTTTGAATTGGGAATCAGTGTTTGAGTTTTACGTCTCACCAACAGCTAAGGTCATACGGAGACGGGGCCTCGGTTTAAAGACTCATCCGAATGTCTGGAGAAGCCCGGGATTGATCCTGCAATCTCTGGTTTACAAGGCGAATAGCATAACCACTACACCACGGAGGCTTCTAATTGTTTGAATTGGGGTTTAACGTCCCCGTCAACACTGTTTATGTCTTTTTGGAGACTTGTAACGCATTGACCTGATAAAGATTTGCTATCTCAGGACAAGTGAGCTTTATCACGTCAACGTGACATTGCACTTTTATGAATGAACCGGACTACTGGAAAATGGCAAAAAATGTTATTGTGCCTGGGAAAAATGTCAAAATTACTTGAAATAAAAATATCATAGGAAAAACATGGTCAGCTGATACTAAATATATCGACCACCAGAATGCTTGGACGCATTGAGGACTATCAATAACTGACCGTAAATTGCTAATTTAAGAGTGTACAAGGGGAAAAATTGATAAATAGAATACCAGATTCGTGTCATTTGATATCAAGTTTATCAGGCTCGGCTTCGAGAACGCATGTAGAATCGCTCGGCAAGCCTCGCGATTCTACAAGCGTTCTCGAAGCCTTGCCTGATAAACTTGATATCAAAAGACACCAACCTGGTATTCTCTATATTCCAAACCTATCATTTTTCAGATGAAATATTTTGATATATTTCTTATCTCTGGTCCAAACATAGCTTTTGGGTGAACCGCCTTATTGAGACAGTTTATTTTTTTAGCAAATATAAGGAAAAATAATGTATGAGCCATATCCATGTAAACCCCACTTTTCTCCATTTATAATGGGGTTTAGAGGGGCGTTAATTACACTTGATGGGAAATGCCACAATAAAACATTACGATGACTGGCACACCTGTGCGCCATAACGCATTTTTGTTCATATCTCCAAATTGGCTGCCGGCCTCGGTAGCTCAGTCGGATACGCGTCTGATTGGTTATCAGGAGAATGCGAGTTCCATACCTGCCGGAGTTGGCAACATTCTTTCGTGGAGATTGATCATGAAATCTCTCTCCTTTCCGCTGATTCAAGAAGGGCAGTTGTCAGTTTCTGGCAAAAGAATATGCGCTGTACTGGTAAACCGCTTACGTATAAGCCTGTCCATGGAAAATGTGGTTAGGTAAACTGAACGGCTCAAAATGACCTAAATAGTGTTGCCTGGGCCGTTAAACTCTAATACAAACAAACAAAACCAAAATGGCTACTTTTCTGACGACAATCCGTGATATTTTTCTTATTTATACTGCAAACATAGGCTGTGGGTGCTCGTTAGAACCACCGTATTGAGGCTGTTCTAACGAGTACCCACGGCCTATGTCTTGGAGCAGAAAGAAGAAAAATGAAGTATACCACCGTAAACCCTAGTTTTCTCCATAAAAATAAAAAGTGGGGTTTAGCGGGGTGTTCATTTCACAGAGTTGTTCACGTGATGGAAACGCATACAGAGAAAGGTACAACGTCATCACTTGTTTGACATTGTCTGCGTATGTCATATTCTTCGAAGATTGGCCTGTCTAGTATGGCGCAACTCTATCCTACACGTCCGAGCTGACAACGCATATAATACCGTCAAACCAGTGCTTCAGCTGAAGTGCACGACCCGCCGGATGCTTTAAGCTTTATGAGTGTTACCATATATGGGTATGGCGGCCATTTTGGTCATGTGACCTGGACCTAAACGGTTCCCCCAATAAATGCGCCTTATCGTAAGGAGCAAAAATATATCTTATACTTTAGTACTGTATTCTGAATCGTTTACAGGATAAAATGCATTCTTACTTTTCCGATACAAAAGCATATGTGTCAAAGTTTGACCTAGGCACAAAGAATGTCAAGGTCAACCCAGGGTCACCATTTTAGCACTTTATGATGGGCCTACGTCCCAGATGCTATTTATCAAGTTTCGTGGAAATCTGCCTAGTGGTTCTGGAGAAGACTATTTTTGAAGGGTTTTTACCATATATGGCTTGGCGGCCATTTTGGTCATGTGACCTGTACCCCATGAGCAAATTTTGGTTTTACCCATCCCAGAGAGGCTCCATATGAAATTTGACTTCTTTCCGAGAAGAAGCAATTCGAAAATTTTCACATTTTTCGCCTCGGCGAGGCTATACTAAATGCCATGTAATATTTGGCAAGTTCATTGGTTAGATCTCATTGCTATCTATCAGTATGCCAACAATTATTTAAATATTCCAATCGGTTATGTCACTATTACCAATTTTCACAAACGGGTTACGGACGGGCAGACAGACTGACAGAATGACACGGTGATTTTAGGGCACTCTTAGAAAATCAACCGACTTCAGTCGGTCGCTTTTTCTGCGAGTCGTGCAATTTGCAAACATCCAAACTTGTTTTGTGTCCGAAATTTTCCATTTTCATTTTCAAACTGATTTGTCTAGTTTTATCACTCTCTAAATATGTGAAAACTGGAGATTTCCCTGGAAAACCCAATAAATGGCAGATACCCCGATATAGGACAGTTCAGTGATGATGACATTGCTTCTTGGCATTACGCAAACACGCCTATACAAATACATTGCCACCTTTATCGCCGAAAAAATGAACATTTTATGATGAAAAAATGTGATATTTTTCTTATTTCTGCTCAAAATATAGATTGTGCGCACTCGTTAGAACCGCCTCATCCTAACGAGTACCCACAATCTATATTTTAGAGCAGAAATAAGAAAAATAAGGTATACCCCCGGAAACCCCAGTTTTTCTATATAAAAGTGGGGTTCAAGGGGGTCAAAATTATATAGGGATGTTTTCGTGATGGACGGCCAGTAGCTGGGGATGGTAGTTAATTCTGCTGTGTACTGAATATTAGCCGTTTCGAATCTCTCTGTGGACATTCGGCCGTTCTAACAAGCCCTCATAATCTATTTTTAGACTAGAAATGAGGAAAAAAATAAAATGCTGGTTTTTGGAGGGTTAAAAATGCCATTTCAACACACGATGTCTTATCGTTATATTCAATTGGTAAAATTTTGCGACCAAAAATGAAAATTTCCAGTTAAAACACCTAATATTTTTCATATTTTTGCTCAAAATATAGATTGTGGGCAGTCGTTAGAGCCGCCTTGGCAAGGCGGTTCCAATGAGTACCCACAGACTCGGCGAGACGGTTCTAACGAGTACCCACAATATATATTTTTAGCAGAAATATGAAAAATAATGTAAACCCTGTAAACCCTGAAGATAGTGTTAACTGTAATTTGATGGGAATATCTGGTATTTTTTCTGTTCATTTCATTTTAAATTTAAATACATTATAATATTTTCTAGTGTTATGTTGCTTTTACGGTCGTTTCAAACTTATTACACTTACTTTCAGCTGATGTTCAATCAGAGGCGGGCGAAAACAGGCGTACTCGGAGAACAACCGACTGACCTTCCGTTGCAGAACTTGGCGTCGCACATGTGACCCAATCGAGGTCAATACATTGTAAGAAGTGACCTTATAATTAAAGGCAGTTATGGTTTATTTAAAAATAAGTGTGTGTGTGTGTGTGTGTGGGGTGGGGGTGGGGGGGGGGGGCAAAGTCGTAAAGACTGATCATCACGGTAATGAATGCGCCAAATTAACACACTAATAACTCAACCTTATAGTATGATTTACTTAAGGAAATTTCAGCTCTAGCAATCATTTTAAATCACTGTTTGTCGGTCAATTGTAATGTAGATCAAATCAGGAGCTAGTAGCGCGAGTGATTTGACTTCTCGCAGCTGACCGACAAACTGAGATATATTACTCAACATACTAGAACTGATCTATTTCGATTCTAACAGACTAAAACTCTACAACGCATGTTATTTTGTTATTTTCTTCAAATCCGCCCAATCTTTTGCCATTGCTCGCAGAAATACAGCCAAAATTATTGGCTGTATCAGACGCATTTTGTCCTTTTGTAATTTTTGGATTCGAGAAAATAACATTTCACCGTCTAATGTCAAAGCATCTGCGAGTGACTTCATAAAAAGTCAGTTTTCATGACATCACTCATCCTCTTCCGCTCAGCGATTTGTTGTAGATCTAACCACTAAAACTTTGCTCTGCATATGTAGGCGGAGTGTATTAGTAGGTGGTTTCTTGCAAACAAGATAAGGTAATCCATAGTTTTAGCTCGGGATAGAAATTCTGTTCTAACCATGGTGTTCTTACCCAAAATCGAATATTCTCGAGTGTTTGATAAATGCACTCGTTGAATACGATCTCGTTAAGGTTGGTACCACAGTACTAAAGTGACGTCACTATACATTCCTGAAGTGTCATCACAATATGGCGGACGTCGGTAACCGAAGTGACTGCAGCATTAAAAATCCGCGCTGAGAAATGGAATGTATGCAAGAAAAATAATCCTACATCGGTGTGAGTGTTTGGATAGAAAATCCGTCCCTCGGGATCACTGTCCGGCATCACTCGGCAAGCCTCGTGATGCCAGACAGTGCCCTTGGGACGGATTTTTCCACCCACCCCTCACAAAAATATAAGAGTTTTTATAATACTCTACATCTTTCTTTTCTTCTATAGAGATTGCAGTTTTTCGATAAAACTTCTGGCAGCTCTAACTAGCACTCACCATCTATATTTTGGGCAAGTACGAGTTAGAACCGCCAAAAATATTCAAATGGACAAGCTGAACACAGTAGAACTACGCTGGCTCGAACTCCGCTGGTTCGTTTACCACGTATGAATTCTTTTTTTTTTATCTTACTTATGTATGTTGTTTGTTTGATTTGAGGTTTAACGTCCCCGTCAGCACTGTATATGTCATTTTGGAGACGTTGCTTCCAATTTTGTGGGACTTTTACCCAACATTGAGATGAAATTACTTCTCAAGCTCTGTCGCCCAATTAACCCAATAGGGTTTATAAGCATGGACGGTTCGACTCGCACTGCTTGGCCTGGGCAGGCTTAGATCCTGTACACGGTTTAACAGTACTCGTGTGCGGTCGGTTTCAGCTATGCGTGGAAGCATCATGCAGCCCATCTATTTGTTTAAGCCCCGACGGGCGGCCCCAAAATGTTTGTTGTGTGAACTCATTAGAACCGGCTCAATGAGGCGATTCTAATGAGTACACACAATATACATTTATAACATAGAACACCGAAAAGATAGCCCACAAATTTCTTTATTATGCCTAATAGTTACCCTCAGTGGCTCGAACTACCGAATATATTTTCATGATCCAATGGGCTTCGAGCCATCAAAGTTCGACTGTTTAGAGACATGAAATAGGCAACTGTATCACATACGTGTGGACTGAATGATCATGGAATCTTCTCTTCAACCATTCTCTCCCTTCCGCCGATTCAAAAAGGGCCTTTGTCAGTTGTGTGCCATACTGGTTAACCGCTTATGTATAAGTCTACACAGATAATGTTGTTAGATAAACTGACCGGCTCGATATGACCTAAATTGTGTCGACAGATCCGCAAAGCTCAAAACAAACAAAATCACATAAGTGTCAAATTGCAAAGTGTTTCAAGATTCGCGATTGCCGACTTGCTAACCTGCTAAACGCCTCTAAGGCACGTCATTTCGCCTTTCTTGGGGCAGACAGTAAAATTACCGTCATAAACGCATAGGTTTTTTATACAAGCATTTGTGTATGAAATTGGATGCAGAACTGCCGACCACTCATTTAAATGGTTACCGAAAGGCTGCTTTCAATTGAAACTCCATAGAAAATCGCAATTGGTAGTGCTACATGCTACATGAATTTTCAACATTATTTTCCATCATAGTCAACAGCAATGGTGGCAACAAAGCGCTTTTTAAAGAAATTGCAAAAATTGAATGACAGGTATAGAAATAAAAACAGATTGAAAACTGCTATATTTTAATTGAAAGGGAGATAATCTAAGATTTCCACAAAATAAAGCCTCCATTGTATTGCAAGATTTTTGAGATGTTGTAATGGTAAAATGAGTTTCGATGTTCAATAAACATGATCTTTCATCTCAGATATAAAATGTTCATCTGCGCATGCTAAATGCCAGATTCCTTGCAAAACCTTTCTAGGCACATATTGTAAGACAAATCTTGAACAGAATAGAATATGCAAATGCAAGTTTATGCATTTTGTTGCTAAACGTCCGATTCGCATGTTTACATCGATCTTTAGCTGAATAGCTACCGGATAGCTACTTGAATATATCCAGAAGTTGGTATAGATACTTTATTGACTCATACTCATCAACCAGACTATGGTAGCGGAGGTCAAACTGCGCATGTTCTTTCATCGGTGTGAACGATCTCTGGTAAACAAACATGGCAGCCACCATGTCACGACTTGAATTTTTGGACGACGAGGAAGATCACCATTTTGAACACTGCAGAAATAGCAGCGCCGAATTTATCTTTCATATTGTGCATATTTTACATCTTTTTACAAATAAACAAGCTTTAAGAACACTTAAAATGTGTATTTTCCCTGAGGCCAACAGATTTTCTTACTTTTCGAGCCATCTTGTACAATGTTTACCAGAGAAAGCAACGCTATAGTCTGGTTGGACAAGAGTGACGTCACGACTTTCCCGCCATTCAACCAGACTGAGTTCGATCACACTTCGGTTTAACCATTGGTTAATCATGGTTAACCACGGTTCTTGATCGAAATGCCTCTATGTATGTGGTACCTAGTAACTCTGACGGCGGTCCGGCCCCCGAACATCGGGCTTGAAGAAATAGATGGGCTGCATGATGCTTCCACGCAGAGCTGAAACCGACCCGAACACGAATACTGGTAAACCGCTTAGAGGATCTAAGCCTGCCCAGGTAAAGCGGTGCGAGTCGGCCCGTCCATGCTTATAAACCCTATTGGTTTCATTTGGCGACAGGGCTTGAGATGTCATTTCATCTCAGTGTCGGGTAAAAGTCCCATAAAATTGGAAGCAACGTCTCCAAACTGACCTTTACAGTGTTGACGGGGAAGTTAAACCTCAAATCAAACTAAATCTGACGGCGGTCTCCGCCCATCCGGGCTTGAAGAAATAGATTGGGCCGCATGATGCCTCCACGCAGAGCTGAAACTGACCGCACATGAGTACTGGTAAACCGCTTTAGCCTGCCCAGGAAAGGTGGTGCGAGTCAAACAGTCCATGCACATAAACCCTATTCATTTCATTGGGCAGCAGGGTTGATATGTCATTTCATCTCAATGTCGGGTAAAAGTCCCACAAAATTGGAAGCAACGTTTTCAAAATGACCTATACAGTGTTGATGGGGACGTTAAACCTCAAATCGAACAAACAAAATCTATCTCTGATGGGTCATGTAAGAAAAATGAGCTAAACACCTTTCCACGAAACTACTTTTTTGAGGAGCGTAGCGGCGCAAATAGTTAGACCCTTGCTCCTGTTTGACTAGGCTTTGCCACCACTGCCCAGTGTTCTTATTTCTCTACTGTATATACCCCAAGACTTGCGTCGGAACCCGTTCTTTTATATGACAGACCTATCCGAAGAAGACGACCCAATGACGAAAACAAGCCTATATATTTTTGATCCCCTCAAATTCCACTTTCATATAGTAAAACAGGGGTTTACAGGGGCATACGTTATTTTTCTTATTTCTGCTCAAAACCATAGCTTGTTAACTGGTACTCGTTAGAACCTCAATAACATAGCTTGTTGGTACTCGTTAAAACCGCCTCGTCACGAGTACCACAAGCTATGTTTTTGAGGAGAAATAAGAAAACTATCAGATTTTTTTATCTGGAAATTTTCATTTTTTTTGGGGTGTGTGTGTGTGTGTGTGTGTGTGGGGGGGTGATAAAATTTTCAATATATTTGAATTGGCGTGTTTCCATAATGCCGGTTTACCATATACAAGCTACTTGAACACTGTCACAGTTATATGACTTTGTTCCCAGCTCTTTCAACAACGCCCAATATCTTATCCCAATACACCGCAATCTCATTATAGCACTGTTCGTTATAACACGATTGTGGCTATAACACGGTTTCAAGGTGAATCCAAAAAAAATATCATTACGAAAACACACCTGTGCAAATACATTGTAACCATTGTCGCCGAAAAATGAAACTTTCAAGATGAAAAATTATGGTCTGTTTCGTATTTCTGCTCAAAATATAGATTGTTGGTACTCGTGAGAACCGCCTCATCGAGGCGGTTCTAACGAGTACCCGCAATATATGATTTTGAGCTAATCTTGGCATCGGCTTTGGCTCATCTGATCTGTTGCTGGCGTCACTGGTAGGCTGTTCCGATCAAAATGTCCTTGTTATGGTCACACATCCACGTATCTAGGCCAGCACAATGCAGTTTAGCTCCGACACCAAAGACAAGGTGTGCGTAGTCAGATTTCCGCTCGTGGGACTTCTGTCTATAGAGACATGTGCTTTTATAGAGCTGATGACGTAAGCAACTACATTATACAGGTTAAGCCCACTATTGGCTGCTGACGTCATAGTGTAGTTTCATTTGGGATCATTGATTTTAAAATAATTGACCGAAACTAGCTAGTTTGGTCCAGAAATACTTGTAAACTCAATACTCTTCAGTTCTGCTGTATATTCTTTGCTTTTTAGCTGACCTGGGCCGAAGGCTCCAGGGAAGATTATGGTATAGTGGGTCCTCCGTCGTCCGTCCGTCGTCCGTCCATCCACACTTTTGAGCAGCTATATCTCTGTATCCTGCAGACTGATCTCAATCATTTCTCATCTGCAGCATGCTTCTGGGGGGGGGGGGGGGGATTGATGACATAAACTTTTTTTCGAAATCGCTCGAAAAATTGGGTTCCTATGGCAACCACAATGTCCCATAGACTTACTATGGGAAAATGCTTGTCATCACCGTAGCGCCTTCAGTTTTGATCATATCTTTCAGAAACTTATATGATAGGTAACTAGGGATAAAAACTCGGATGAGTTCGAAAACCGACCAAGTCCGCCCATTTATCATAGAGTGACGTCCCTTTGATTGCTAAAAATGCCCATTTTCGACCTTGTCATCACCGTAGCCCCTTCAGTTTTGATCGGATCTTTCTGAAACTTATATGTAAGGTGACTGGGGATAACACCTCGGATGAGTTCGAAAACCGGCCAAGTTGGTCCATTTATCACATAGTAACGTCCCTTTGATTGCTGAAAAAGCCGATTTTCGACCTTGTCATCACGGTAGCCCCTTCAGTTTTGATCGGATCTTTCTGAAACTTAAATGAAAGGTGGATGGGGATTAAGCCTTGGATGAGTTCGAAAACCGGCCAAGTCGGTCCACTTATCATAAAGTTACGTCCCTTTGATTGCTGAAAATGCCAATTTTTGACCTTGTCATCACCGTAGCCCCTTCAGTTTTGATCGGATCTATCTGAAACTTATATGTAAGGTGACTGGGGATAAAAACTCGGATGAGTTCGAATACCGGCCAAGTCGGCTTATTTATCATAGAGTTACGTCCCTTTGATTGCTGAAAATGCCAATTTTTGACCTTGTCATCTCGGTAGCCCCTTCAGTTTTGATCGAATCTTTCTGAAACTTATATATAAGGTGGCTTGGAATTAAACCCCGGATGAGTTCGAAACCGGTCAAGTCCGCCCATTTAACATAGTGTTACTTCCCTTTGATTGCTGAAAATGCCGATTTTCGACCGTGTCATCACCGTAGCCCCTTCAGTTTTGATCGGATCTTTCTGAAACTTTTATGTAAGGTGGATGGGGATAATACGGCCTCGGATGAGTTTGAAAACCGGCCAAGTCAGCCCATTTATTATAGAGTTACATCCCTTTGATTGCTGAAAATGCGGATTTTGGACCTTTTTAGCTCACCTGGGCCGAAGGCTCCAGGGGAGCTTATAGTATAGTGGGTCCTCCGTCGTCCGTCCGTCCGTCCGTCGTCCGTCGTCCGTCCACACTTTTGAGCAGCTATATCTCTGTATCCTGCAGGCTGATCTCAATCATTTCTCATCTGTAGCATGCCTCTGGTGGGGCATTGATGACATAAACTTTTTTTTTGAAATCGCTCAAAAACTTTGGTTCCTATGGCAACCACAAGGTCCCATAAACTTACTATGGGAAAATGCTTGTCATCACCGTAGCGCCTACAGTTTTGATCTGATCTTTCTGAAACTTATATGTAAGGTGACTGGGGATAAAAACTCGGATGAGTTCGAAAACCGGCCAAGTCGGCCCATTTATCATAGAGTTACGTCCCTTTGATTGCTGAAAATGCCCATTTTCGATCTTGTCATCACCGTAGCCCCTTCAGTTTTGATCGGATCTTTCTGAAACTTATATGTAATGTGGCTGGGGATAATACCTCGGATGATTTCGAAAACCGGCCAAGTCCGCCGATTTATCATAGAGTTACGTCCCTTTGATTACTGAAAATGCCAATTTTTTACCTTGTCATCACCGTAGCCCCTCTAGTTTTGATCGGATCTTTCTGAAACTTATATGTAAGGTGGCTGGGGATAAAATCTCGGATGAGTTCGAAAACCGACCAAGTCGGCCCATTTATCTTAGAGTAACGTCCCTTTGATTGCTGAAAATGCTGATTTTTGACCTTGTCATCACTGTAGCCCTTTCAGTTTTGATCGAACCTTTCTGAAACTTATATGTAAAGTGGCTGGGGATAAAGTCTCGGAAGAGTTCGAAAACCAGCCAAGTTGGTCCATTTATCACAGAGTTACGTCCCTTTGATTGCTGAAAATGCCGATTTTTGACCTTGTCATCACCGTAGCCCTTTCAGTTTTGATCAGATCTTTCTGAAACTTATATGCAAGGTGGCTGGGGATAAAACCTCGGATGAGTTCGCATACCGGCAAAGGTGGCCTATTTATCATAGAGTTAGGTCCCTTTGATTGCTGAAAATGTTGATTTTTGACCTTGTCATCACTATAGCCCCTTCAGTTTTGATCGGATCTTTCTGAAACTTATATGTAAGGTGGCTGGGGATAAAACCTCGGATGAGTTCGAAAACCGGCCAAGTTGCCCCATTTACTATATAGTTATGTCCCTTTGATGGCTGAAAATGTTGATTTTTTACCTCGTCATCACTGTAGCCCCTTCAGTTTTGATCGAATCTTTCTGAAACCTATATGTAAGGTGACTGGAGATAAAACTTAGGATGAGTTCGAATACAGGCCAAGTTGGCTCATTTATCATAGATTTACGTCCCTTTGATTGCTGAAAATGCCGATTTTTGACCTTGTCATCACCATAGCCCCTTCAGTTTTGATCGGATCTTTCTGAAACTAATATGTAAGATGGCTGGGGATAAAATCTTGGATGAGTTCGAAAACAGGCCAAAACAGCCCATTTATCGTAGAGTTATGTCCCTTTGATGGCTGAAAATGTTGAATTTTGACCTTGTCATTACCGTAGCCCCTTCAGTTTTGATCGGATTTTTCTGAAACTTATATGTAAGGTGGCTGGGGATGAAACCTCGGATGAGTTCGAAAACTGGCCAAGTCGGCTCATTTATTTTAGAATAACATCCCTTTGATTGCTAAAAATGCCAAGTTTTGACCTTGTCATCACCGTAGCCCCTTCAGTTTTGATCGGATCTTTCTGAAACTTATATGTGAGGTGGCTGGGAATAAAATCTTGGATGAGTTTGAATACTGGCCAAGTCTGATCGGATCTTTCTGAAACTTACATGTAAGGTGGCTAGGAATAAAACCTCAGGTGGGTTCGAATACCGGCCAAGTCGGCACATTTATCATAGAGTGACGTGCCTTTGATTGCTGAAAATGCCTATTTTCGACATTGTCATCACTGCTGCCCCTTTAGTTTTGAACGGATCTTCATGAAACTTACAAACAAGGAAGTCAGGCAGAAAGCTTGGAGGAGTTTAAAAACTCTTGTTTTTAGATCGGATCTTCTTAGCAAGTCAGGAATAAAAGCTTGAATGAGTTTGAAAACCGGTGAGGTCAGCCTGTTTATCATAGAGTTACATTCTACTTGATTTTCAGAAAATGCTTACCCTGTCATCACCATGTCCTCCCATAAAGCCTTCAGTAACGGTTGGCACTTCCTTAAACTTTGAATCTGTTAGCTCAGGTGAGCGATACAGGACCAAGCTAGCTTGGTCCTCTTGTTTCATGGAAGCCCCTTCTGTTTTTATCGAATCTTTCTGAAACTTATATGTAAGGTGGCTAGGGGTAAAAACTCGGATGAGTTCGAAAGTCGACCCAATGTTCGTATAGTTACGTCCCTTTGATTGCTGAAAATGCCAATTTTTGACCTTGTCATCACGGCAGTCCCTTCAGTTTTGACCCAATCTTTCTGAAACTTATATGCAAGGTGGCTGGGGTTTAAACCTTGGATGAGTTCGAAAACCGGCCGATTCGGCCCATTTGTCCTAGAGTTACGTCCCTTTGATTGCTGAAAATGCCAATTTTTGACCTTGTCATCACCGTAGCCCCTTCAGTTTTAGTCGGATCTTTCTGAAACTTATATGTGAGGTGGCTGGTGATAGAACCGAGGATGAGTTCGAAAACAAGCCAAGACTGCCCATTTGTCTTTGAGTTACGTCCCTTTGATTGCTGAAAATGCCGATTTTTTACATTGTCATCACTGTAGCCCCTTCAGTTTTGTATTGATCTTTCTGAAACTTATATGTAAGGTGGCTGGGGATAAAATCTTGATCGTAGAGTTACATCCCTTTAACTACTGAAAATGCCGATTTTTTCGACCATGTCACTTTAAAGTTACATTAAGCAAGTCAGGAATAAAAGCTTGAATGAGTTTGAAAATCGGTGAGGTCAGCTGATTTATCGTAGAGTTACATTCTACTTGATTGCAGAAAATTCTTACCATGTCATGACCTTGTGTTCCAATAAATCCTTCAGGATAGGTTTGCACTTCCCGAAACTTTGAATCTTTTAGCTCGGACTATCTTGGTCCTCTAGTTCATAGAACATAGTTTACGGAAATGTCCGAGCTCCGACGGGAGTCTCCGACCTTGTTGATGACGCTGTCAACTTTAAAAACGTCTGAACTACCGGTTTTATTCTTTTAAAGGTGCATTATTGAGCTACCGGGCCTCAAAAGTTTTTTTCTGGTTTTTATCTTCAATTCATCCTCCTTCGCCATGTGTACACTTTTGGAGCCAAATACAGCTTCAGAACTTTGTGAAAATGGTCGTTTTCATTCGTGTTTACCCTTCGCTCTGAACATGTGTTCGGGATTTCTGTCCTAAAAATAAATATGTCACTTAACACACACATGGGGACAGTATTGTCTCCGAGTGTCGTTTCAATTATGGCATGGTATATTCAGCGTCATATTTTTTTTCGATTCAGGCATGGCCTAAGCAAACAAGGCCAAAAATGAAGTCGCATAACGTCATATATGGGGATTCTATTTTTGTCACGAACTAAAATAGATCTAACTAGTGTTCGAAACCTAGTTAGGGAATCCCTCTCAAACTCATTTACCTGTCATCATAATTGTTCGCATTTTTGCATAAAATGCATTCATTTGTATTGTTTTAAAGAAAAATACCGGCTATATGTATTTTATTTTTGGAAGCATTTTTTACCGATAGCTCAATAATGCACCTTTAAGAACGAAAGTAACCTCTTATTGAGAAAAATGTGCAACAATCGGAGACATGGACGCTTTGAACTTCAACTTACTAGGAATAAACCGTAGGGTCTTAAAGAAATATATGGGCTGCATAGTGCTTTCACGCAGAGCTGAATCTGGCCCGCACACTAGTACTGGTAAACCGTTTAGTGGATCTAAGCCTGTCCAGGAACCGCAGTGCGAGGCGGACGTCCATGCTAATAAACACTATTGGTTTCATTGGGCGAAAGGGCTTGAGATGTCATTTCATCTCAATGTCGGGTAAAAGTCCCACACAATTGGAAGCAACGTCTCCAAAATGACCTTTACAGTGTTGACGGGGACGTTAAACCTCAAATCAAACAAACAAACAAAACTAGGAATAAACATTGTCCACGCCCATCGGGGCTCGGAGACTAGATTGAGCTGCAAGATGCTTCCACGTAGAGCGTAAACCGATCGGACACGAGTACTGGTAAACCGCTTAGAAGGTCTCAGCATGCCCGCAAAGTGGTGCGAGTCGGCCCGCCCATGCATATAAACCCTATTTGTTTCATTGGGCGGCAGGGATTGAGACGTCATTTCTTCTCATTGTCGGGTAAAATCCCACAAAATTGGAAGCGACGTCTCCAAAATGACCTAAATAGTGTTGACTGGGACGTTAAACCTAAAAAAAAACAACAAAAAAAAAACAGTTATAAACAAAGGTATTGGAATATGTTGTGTGATTAACCCATTTTGTACCGGAAACTCCAAAATGGGTAGTTGGAAAACAGTGCAGGCCCAGATCAGACGCCGCAAAACGCGGCGACTGATCAGGGCCTACACTGTTTGCAAAATTTTCGGCCAGTTTCCAAATAGCTTTTGAAGAAAACACAAACTGACACCCCTAGATTGTGAAATGGACTCCAGCTATATATATAAGGTGGAAGATTCCATTTGGTACAAAAAGGGTTAAGGGAAAGTTTTACTGTGAAACAGCATAAAGTCTGTTTAAACCCCGGGACTGTTTGTAGGCGACCGACACAGACGTGTGCTACATTGGAAATAGTAAGTGATGTAAAACAGAAGTGAAGGCAATGATCAGGATACAATCGATACAATTAACCCACATCTCCCATCAGAGACACCAAAGGGAAAGAAGCACAAACATGTAGCAGCTAGACCCTAATGGAAACATCAATAGCGGAAAGCATAAAGGACAGTTACATTTCCACAAAATGGCCAATTGGCTATCCAAAACAAAATAATATAAGCGATTCACACACTCAAAGACAAACCATAACAAAAATAAACCGCGACAGATATAAAACGCCAAAGGAGTATTCTCATATTGTTCTCTTTTTTTTTAAATACTTGTACATATTAAGGAATATTTTTTTTCAGACAGGAGGGTTTCAGTTTACCTTGGCATCCGCATTGGCTCATCTGATCTGTTGCTGGCTTCATTGGTAGGCTGTTCCGATCAAACGGACATTTTCTATACGATAACGCGTTCGTGCAACATAGTGCATTTTTCACATTTCCAAAATGGCTACTTTTTTTAATGAAATTCCGTATTTTTTTCTTATTTATACTGCAAGCATAGGTTGTCAGTGTTCGTTAGAACCGCCTCATTGAGGCGGTTCTAACGAGTACCCACAACCTATGTATTGGAGCAGAAATAAGGAAAATCATGTATACCCCCGTAAACCCCAGTTTTCTCTATATAAAGTGAGGTTTAGCGGGGTATTCATTATACGGACTTGTTCACGTGATGTTAAGGAGTAAATTCATTTTTTTTTTCAGACAGGAGGGTTTTAGTTTTCTGGAAAGCAAACAAGCAGTTACAATAGTCTCGTACAAATGGTTAAAAAAAGTACAATCCAACATATATCTCCGATGCCAAGCCCAGGGCTATCGGATAAAGTGTTGGCATCGATGATAAATATTTGACTACTTTTCTTACCCACAAATGATTCAATACGTTTTTATGCTGTCACAGCATAAAATGTAATTGGTCATTCTCTTTTTCTTTGATTTTACGCGTCGTAACGGTCTTTTCCGAAGCCATTCGGGGTTTCCCGTGGAGGCGCTAAAGCGAAGTGGGAATTTGACGTCATTTGCAACGTCGCGTGTGAGCTATCTCAGCCAATGGACGAGACAGAATTTCCCTACAACGCTAAAGATAGAACCAATCATGCCTTACGGGTAAAATATTTCTGGTGTGTACATTTTCCTTAATATTGCTCCAGTTATATCAACCTTTTGACCCAAACGCGCCCACAAATGTTTAAGAGTGATAACAAGTGACATATATATATGTCGTATAACTAAATAAAAATACACACAATAATAGCTTGCTCGAAACAATTCGTTCAAAATATGGCGTACAATTTTCATTTGAGGAAAATTTTAGTTACTGGTGCAGGACGGAATATAGGGCGAACAATAGCAATTAGTCTAGCGAATCAAGGAGCTAAAGTTTATGCTTTGGATTGTGTGGGGGAACGTCTGGATGATCTAGTTGGAAAGTTTGGTGATATTATACCTGTACATCAGGATCTGCGAGATTGGGATGAAACAGCTAAAACTGTGAATCAGCTTGGAGAGCTGGACGGACTGGTAAATTGTGCGGCGATATTTCCCGCATTTCAGAATGCAGTAGACATTGTAGAAGAAAACCTAAAGAATTGTATCGCTGTTAATCTCAAAGCTCCTATTAACTTAATACAAGTGGTTGGAAAGAAGATGATGGCTGCAGGAAACGGCGGTTCTATTGTGAATATTTCGAGCGTTATCTCGTTTGATGCTGTTAAAGGCAGACTTCCATATTGTGTTGCGAAAGCTGGACTGGATATGGCTACTAAGATGTTTGCTCTTGAATTAGGTCCGCACAAGATTCGCGTGAATTCTGTAAATCCTGGTCTGCTTAGGACGGATATGACAATAGCAACAACCCCAGAGAAAGTATTTCAGCGGGCTGAAGCTATCACGCCACTGGGTCGTCTTACTGAAATGCAGGATGTTACAAACATGGCTTTGTTTCTGTTGAGTGATCGGTCACTGATGATAAGCGGTGCCATCCATCCAGTAGACGGTGGAATAACATGTCAGTTACCGTCATAATGCGGTTTCTCTATAGGGATGATTGGATTCATTTGAAAGACGTTTCTGCAAGTTTTAATATTGAATAGCACGTCCGTGTTTCATCTTTCCAAATTGTCATCTTTCTGAAGAAGTCTTGCATTATCATGTCCCCGCTTTCGGAAGAATGATGTAAAGGTTACATCAATCATTTTTTGCCCTTGTGTGAGAGGAATATGACGAATTTTGTTTCAAAGAGGCGGGTAATATTGCCCGAGGGCGAAGCCCGGGAGCAACATTACCTGTCGAGGGTGAACAAGTCGTAAATGTCCCCTCACACAAGGACAATAAATGATTTAGTATACCAAATTCTTACATCCACAGATTCTTTGAATGAATACTTCGAAATATGGAAATATGGAAAAGCAAGTTTTTTAAACACAAACATAACACTTGAATGATAAAAGTTGTGCACATTTACTTTTTTAACGTCTGCGTCCGCGTTTGTCTGTTTTCTTTGTGAACAAAATAAATTAAGAACGTCTGAAACCGGGCTTATAAACTTTAGTAAGCACTTTAGGGGCCAGTTTCATCACGAAAACACGCCTATATAATTCTGAACCCCCCAACCCCAGTTTTATATAGAAAACTGGGGTTTACAGAAGAGGCAAACCTTATTTTTCTTATTTCTGCTCTAAAATATCGATTATGGGACCCGTTAGAACCGCGGTTCCCGCGATTGTACCCACAATCTATATTTTGAGCAGAAATAAGACAAATATTACAATTTTTAATCTTAAAATTTCGATAGTTTGGCGGTAAAGTTTACAATGCATTTATTTGTATAGGCATGTTTTCATAATGAAGGCGGTTACACTCGTAATTAACTTTTGGTGAAATTTCCTGAATATATGATAGACAAGGTCTTGTGAATTTTCGTTCTTAACAAATTTGGTTGTCCTTGAGACAAGCATATGAATATGGGCATGTGTGAGTATGTGAATTCGGGTTTAACGTCGCTTTCAACAATTTTTCAGTCATATCACGACGGTGTCTGGTTGCGACAGGGAGCTCAATGCTCACATTTATAGTGCTGCCTCACTGAAGTATCATGTCCCAGACACATTTCATGATTCCACACCCAGTAACATTATCCTGACACTGGGTCGACCAGTCCTAGCTCTACCCCATAAATCTGAGTGCCACGCGAGGAGCAGCTAGTACCATTTTTAACGACTTTGGTATGTCGCGGCCCGGGATCGAACCCGTGACCTCCCGTTCCCCGGAGCGGACATTCTACCAACTGAGCTATCGGGGCCGGTGTATGGGCATAATGTATAGTATACAAACACCAGCTCCAGTCAGCATTATTGTTTATGCATGTCACGTGTGTTTTGGGGCAATATGCCACCCGCACAACATGTGACCTGTATTATCCCAGCAGGCACACGTCACTGGAGCAACGTCAAATCAACGTCGGTGCAACGCCGTTGCACCGGCGAAGATGTGACGTTGCATAACGTCATGACGTTGCACCGAATTCGATGTGACGACACAATTACGTAATGTGCCTGCTGGGATCTAACATTATCGACACCCGCATCTGATGTTTAGTCCTTCATGACTAAACCTTTTTGATTGCTCATATATATGTAACCACATGTTAGATTTTTTTATATTTGGTAAAGGATATCTCGAGAGCATTCATTTTCATATGGAATATCTAAGCCACTGGGTTCAGCTTCTGGGTAGGCTGTTCGTCCGTTTGTCAAGTTTTACGTTAAAGTGTTGTGTTAAACCTTTTTGATTGCTCACGTCTCTGTAACCACATGTTAGATTTTTCTTCATATCTGGTACAGGATATCTCTAAAGCATTACCTTTCATTTGGAATATCCAAGCTCCCGGGTCGAGCCCCAGCTTGCGCTGTCCGTTTGTCTGTCCGTTCATCAACGTTTACTTCAAAAATTTGCTTTAAACCTTTTTGATTTCTCATATCTTTGTAACCACATATTACATTCTCTTCATATTTAGTGTACTAGCTGCTCCTCGTTTGGCACTCAGATTTACGGGGTAGAGCTAGGACTGGTCGATCCAGTGTCAGGATAATGTGACTGGGTGTTGTATCATGTAATGTGTCTGGGACATGATACTTCAGTGAGGCAGCACTATAAACGTGAGCATTGAGCTCCCTGTCGCAACCAGACACCGTCGTGATATGACTGAAAAATTGTTGAAAGCGACGTTAAACCCGAATTCACACACACACACACACACTTCATATTTAGTAAAGGATATCTCTATAGCAATACCTTTCATATCATTACGATAACACACCCGTGCCACATAAAGCATTTTTTTTTTTCACATCTCCAAAATGGCTTCTTTTCTCATGAAAATCTGTGATATTCTTCTTACAAATACTGCAAACATAGGTTGTGGGTGCTCGTTAAGGTCGCCTCCTGGAGGCGGGTCTAACGAGTACCCACAACCTATTTCTTGGGGCAAAAATTAGAAAAAATAATGTATACCCCCGTAAACCCCAGTTTTCTCTTTATAAAGTGGGGTATAGGGGGGGGGGGGTGTCTTCATTTCACGGACGTGTTCACGTGATGTGGAATATCTTAGCCCCTGGTTCACGCATCTGGGTGAGCTATCCATCCGTTCGTCAACTTTTATGTCAAAGTTTTGCGTTAAACCTTTTTCATTGTTGATATTTCTGTAACCATGTTAGACTCTCTTCGTATTTGGCATAGGATATCTCTATGGCATTACCTTATATATGGAATATGGCAACGAAGCCATAGACAGTGCCATTTGCAGCCGAGGCGATGGCACTGACCGGGGGTATATGTGCCCCACTGGGCACTTTGTCTAGTTTTGAAAAGTGTTGCTTTCCCCCGAAATCGCACGTTTATATAACCCTTAAACTCCAGCAGTTGTTTCAAAGTGTTGCGTTTCTTGTGTTTTCATCACGAAAACACGCCTATATAATTTTTACCGCCTTGAACCCCAATTTTATATATTAAAAATGGGGTTTCCGGGGGTATACCTTATTTTTCTTATTTCTGCTCTAAAATATAGATTGTGGGTACTCGTTAGAACCGCCTCGATGAGGCGGTTCTAACGGGTGCCCACAATCTATATTTTGAGCAGAAATAAGAAAAATATCACAATTTTTCTTCTTAAAATTTTCATTTTTACGGCGATAAAAGTGGCAATGTATTTGTATAGGCGTGTTTGCGTAATGGTTTGAAAACATGGCTTGGCATTTCAATGGAACTGTTAATCTGGTAATATCTAATTTTTTATACTAGTAAATACCGTCTTCTGATGATTACATTTTCCTTAGGTCATTTGCCTATATCTGGGCTGAGACCTATTTCGATAAAACAAAAAATCTGCCCTGCTAATAAACCGCTGAAATAAAGGCCTTCGACGGTCAACTTTTGTATACGGCAATTATGCAATGCTGCGAGCATTTTGATTGGCTGACCAGAGCGATGCGATTCAAATCGGTACACAAAACATACGTTTCTAGATTAAATAATGAAAAAAAAAAAAAAAAAAAAAAACGAACACAATTCACTTAAATGACCCACCGATTATATAACGTCCCCGTTCATCTGGGCTTTGGGAAATAGACTTGGTTGCATGGTCCTTTTGCACTAAATTCAAACTGACCGAACTTGAGTTCTGGTAAAACAGAATCGAAGGTAATGATCGATACAATCAACCCACAGCTCCTATCAGAGACACCAAAGGGAAAGAAACACAAACATGAAACAACAGACCCTAGTGGAAACATCTATAGGGGAAACCCAAAATGTCACGCAGATACTTTCCCACAAAATGGTCGTCTATCCAAAACAAAATAAAATAAGCAATACAAACACTAAAAAAAAATCATTTTGTTTGTTTGATTTGATGTTTATCGTCCCCGTCAACACTGTAAAGGTCATTTTGGAGACGTTGCTTCCAATTTTGTGGGACTTTTACCCGACATTGGGATGAAATGACATCTCAAGCCCTGTCGCCCAATGAAACCAATAGGGTTTATAAGCATGGACGGTCCGCCTCGCACCGCGGTTCCTGGACAGGCTTAAATCCTCTAAGCGGTTTACCAGTACTAGTGTGCGGGCCGGATTCAGCTCTGCGTGGAAGCATCATGCAGCCCCTATATTTCTTCACTCATAACAAAAATAAACCGCGACAGAAGAACAGCTAAGGTCTAAGACTTGTAAACCACTAAGGTCAGCCCAGGAAAAGTGATGCGACTAGGACCTGCCATTAAACCCTACTGGTTTCTTTGGATGGTAAGGCTTGAGATGTCATTCCATCGCAATATTGGGCAAAATCCAACATAATCGTACGCAACGTCTCCAAAATGACCTAAACAGAGTTGACGGGGACGTGAAAAAACATCAAAATACAAACCAACAGATGTATATAAACCTCGCCATGAGGACGACCCATTACGAAAACACGCCTCTTCAAATAATTTTATTGAGAATTTGGCCACCTAAAATGAAAATTTTCTGACATTTTTCATATTTCTACATTAAATATAAATTGTTCAACCCGGTAGAACCGCTTTGGCGATGCGGTTCTAACGGGTACCGAAAAATCTATGTTTTTGAGCAGAAATAAGAAAAAATATGCCCCTGTAAACCCCAATTTTTACATGAAAGTGGGGTTTGAGGGTTCAAAATTAAATAGGCGTGTTTTCATTTTGGGTATAAAACAATCGGGGTTCATCAGCTACACAGACTAGAAAGCGTCTTGTAAACTACATGTATTGCACTATTTAAGCGGCTTGTAAAATACATGTATTGTCTATCTAAGCGTCTTGTAAACTACATGTATTGCACTATTTAAGCATCTTGTAAACTATATGTATCGCACTATCTAAGCGTCTTGTAAACTACATGTATTACACTATTTAAGCATCTTGTAAACTATATGTATCGCACTATCTAAGCGTCTTGTAAACTACATGTATTGCACTATTTAGGCGTCTTGTAAACTACATGTATTGTACTATCTAAGCGTCTTGTAAACTACATGTATTGCACTATCTAAGCGTCTTGTAAACAACATGTTTTGTACTATCCAAGCATCTTGTAAAACAGAAGTACATTTATTGTACAATCCAAGCGTCTTGTAAACTACAGTAAAATTCCTGTATTAGGACCACCTTTTGAACTGTTCAAAAGTGGTTATAAAGGTCACTTTTGAACAGACCAAAGGTGGACTCTTATTAGGAGACACTGGGTGTGGAAAAGACAAAGAAGTGATAACTAAAACCTTCTAAATAAGCTTTTTAAATCGGATTTACTCTTAATTTTAGGTGGTCTTAATAGCGGACTTTTACTGTATATACATGTATATATATTGTACTATCGAAGCATTTTGTAACTTACATATATTGTACTAAGCAAGCATCTTGTAAACTACATGTATTTAACTATCCAAGCATCTTTTACTACAATTATTGTACCATTCAAACATCTTGTCAACGCCATCTAACACAAAGATGTTGATCAGACTGTGTGTATGCACCTTTGATGTTCGCATGAGTCGTATAACAGCTTATTCTTGTGTTTGAATTGAGTTTTAACGTCAACTGAAAAACTATATTTAGGTCATTTTGGAGACGCACCCAAAACCTTTGTTTGCAGTATAAATAAGAGATCTATTATTAAAAGTTAACAAGTTTAGAAGTATGAAAGAATGGATTATATTACACGGATTAGTTATCATAATTTATTGCTCATGTATCTGTTCTACACAACATTTACACCCTGGTATCAGTTTCCTCGCCAACGATAAATAATGACAACAATAGACAAAGTTCAGTATACATGTAGCTAGGACTGGGCTGTGAAAAGTGGTTTTCGAGGAGCATGTGCACTCAGCAAAATCACACAACTTGATCAGAGACTGCAAGAAGGTACTTTTTGTCATATAGATCACGGCAAAAATTCTGATCAGATTTCGCGGATATGAGCTTTTGCTGGGAATACATGTTCGAAAAACCTTTTTCACTCGGAGCGGCCCAGGTAAAACTAAACCCCGCATTTACCGCCTCACAAACTCCGATTAAACAATATGGCGTACAATTTTAATGGGAAGAAAATTTTAGTTACTGGTGCAGGAAGAAACATAGGACGTACAATAGCTACAAGCTTAGCGCAGCAAGGTGCTAAAGTTTATGCTTTGGATTGTGTGAAGGAAAGTTTAGATGATCTCGTAGCAGAGATTGGTGACATTGTTCCTGTACATCAGGACTTGCGAGACTGGGATGAAACAGCTAAAACTGTGGACCAGCTTGGAGAGCTGGACGGACTGGTAAATTGTGCGGCGATACTTCCTGTGCCACAGAGTGCAAAAGACATTGCAGAAGAAAAACTAAACAATTGTATTGCTATTAATTTGAAAGCACCTGTTAACTTAATGCAAGTGGTCGGAAAGAAGATGATGACAGCAGGAAACGGTGGATCTGTTGTTAATATTTCAAGCATCGCTTCACTTGATGCTGCTAAAGGCAATCTTGCGTATTGTGTAGTCAAAGCTGGACTGGATATGGCTACTGAGATGTTTGCTCTTGAATTAGGTCCTCACAAGATTCGCGTGAATTCTGTAAATCCTGGTCTGCTTAGGACGGATATGACAATAGCAACAACCCCAGAGAAAGTATTTCAGGCGGTTGAAGCTATCACGCCACTGGGTCGTCTTACTGAAATGCAGGATGTTACAAACATGGCTTTGTTTCTATTGAGTGATCGGTCACTGATGATAAGCGGTGCCATCCATCCAGTTGACGGTGGAATAACATGTCAGTTACCATTATAAAACTGTTTCTGTAGGGATGATTGGATTCATTTGAAAGACGTTTCTGCAAGTTTTAATAGTAGAATAGCACGTCCGTGTTTCATCTCTCCAAATTGTCATCTTTCCGAAGAAGTCTTGCATTATCATATCCCCGCTTTCCGAAGAATGATGGAAAGGTTACATCAATCATTTTTTGCCCTTGTGTGAGGAATATAACGAATTTTGTTTCAAAGAGGCAGATAATATTGCCCGAGGGCGAAGCCCGGGGGCAATATTACCTGTCGAGGGTGAACAAATCGTAAATGTCCCCTCACACAAGGGCAACAAATGATTTATTATACCAAATTCTGACTTCCAGAGATTCTTTGAATGAATGCTTCGAAATATGGAAATATGCAAAAGCAAGTTATTTAACACAAACATAACACTTGAATGATAAAAGATGATTTATCCAGTTGTGCACATTTACTTTTGAACGTCTGCGTTTGCGTTTGTCTGTGCTCTTTGTGAACCAAAAAAATTAAGAACTTCTTAAGCTAGGCTTATGAACTTTAGCAGGCACTTTAGGGGCCAGTTACATCACGAAATCACGCCTATATAATTCTGACCCCCAACCCCACTTTTATAAAGAAAAATGGGGTTTAGAGAAGAGGTAAACTTTATTTTTCTTATTTCTGCTCTAAAATATACATTATGGGTACTCGTTAGAGCCGCAGTTCCCGCGAATGTACCCACAATCTATATTTTGAGCAGAAATAAGACAAATATTACAATTTTTCATCTTAAAATTTCGATAGTTTGGCGGTAAAGCTTACAATGCATTTGTATAGGCGTGTTTTTATAATGAAGGCGGTTACACTCGTAATTAACTTTTGGTGAAATTTCCCGAATATATGACTGACAAGGTGTTGTGAATGTTCGTTCTTAACAAATTTGGTCGTCCTTGGGACAAGCATATGAATATGGGCATAATGTTTAGTATACAAACACCAGCTCCAGTCAGCATTAGTGTTTATGCATGTCACGTGTGTTTTTGGGCAATATGCCATCCGCACAACATGTGACCTGTATTATCCCAGCAGGCACTCGTCGCTGAAGCAACGTCAAAACAACGTCGGTGCAACGCTATTGCACCGACGTAGATGTGTCGTTGCATAACGTCATGACGTTGCACCGAAGTCGATGCGACGTAACAATTACGTCATGTGCCTGCTGTCGACACCCGCATCGAATGTTTAGTCTTTCATGACAATGCATAGAATGTCTTCAACGAGTGTATTTGCTCACATTAACGGGAATGGTTACAGTTTCAGAGGAAAATGTCTTCTTAAAATATACAATGTCGCCCTTTTCAATACGGGTCTACACGGGTTGAAAAGTACCATAGAATTCAGCAGTTTTCATCACGAAAACACGCCTATATAATTCTGACCCACTGGAACCCCACTTTTATATAGTAAAACTGGGGTTTACACGGTAAACCTTATTTTTCTTATTTCTGCTCTAAAATATAGATTGTGGGTACTCGTTAGAACCGCCTCGATGAGGCGATTCTAACGCGTACCCACAATCTATATTTGTGAGCAGAATTAAGAGAAAATAACACAATTTTTCATCTTAAAATATTCGTTTTCTTGCGGCAAAGTTTACAGTGTACTCGTATAGACGTGTTTTCGTAATGGGTGTTTGTGAAATTCATTTTAGGATGTGTTCAGACTTGTTGTTTTTCTTCTTTTTTTTCTCTCTTTCTCTCTCTTTTTTTTTTTTTTTTTTTTTTTTTTTTGCAAACGTTGAAGACCCTGATCAGACGCGTCGTCTGATCAGAGCCTGCGCGGTTTCCAGTGTCCTGTATGAAATGGCCGAAACTAATCGTGGTATTCAACTCCCTATTGAAATCTTATTTTGAAAAGTGTTGCTTTCCCCCGAAATCGCACGTTTATATAACCCTTAAACTCCAGCAGTTGTTTTCTTGTATTTTGTTTGAAAACTGGGTTTGACATGTCATTGGAACTAGGAACTATTAATCTGGTAATATTTAGTTTTTACGGCCCCGCCTATCGGGGCTTGAAGAAATATATGGGCTGCATGATACTTCCACGAAGAGCTGAATCCGGCCCGCACACGAGTACTGGTAAACAGCTTAGAGGATCTATGCCTGCCCAAGAAAGCGATGCGAGTCGGCCCAACCCTGCTTATAAACCCTATTGGTTTCATTGGGCGACAAGGCTTGAGATGTCATTTCATCTCAATGTCGGGTAAAAGTCCCACAGAATTGGAAGCAACGTCTCCAAAACGACCTTTACAGTGTTGACGGGGACGTTAAACCTCAAATCAAACAAACAAACAATAAATACTGCTTATTGTCATTTACTGGCCATTAGCGACCCAGGATCAAAGTTTCAAAACATAAATAGGAATATGTTGCAATAGGAAACAAATTATTTCCATGCTGCATCATTTTGAACATTTACGTATTGGTGGCACAGATCACTACATAAAACTCAGGCGTCTGTCAATAGCATTTTCTGCTATAGCCAGGCATCTGACAATAGCATTTTTATCGAGTATCTGCTATTGACAGACGTCTGGCAATTTAGCATTTTTACCGACTTTCTGCACAGGTGCTTGGCTCGTTGATTTGCCCGAAAAACTTGTGGAATGTGTAAAAAGTGAAAATATGAGTAAAAAAAAAAAAAATCCAGATTTTTTTTTCATACTTGTATAGAAAGCTAGACAAGGTTCTCAACAAACAAGTGCCTTTTTCTTGGTACACACATAATGACAATTGCCACAGGAACATTTTGTGGCACAGGAAGGTAAATTTTGTATGAACTTCAACCTAAGGCATGCAGAATTTCGACAAAATAATGCAGAACACCTGGAACATGCCACATTGTGATCTACACGTAAAATTACCCCGGATAGACTTTAGTAGGACAACTAACTGTCACACCCACTCAACGGTTTGTCACCGTTTCCCTACGATTTACTGTGGAAATCCGACTATTTCAACACAAAAGCCAACATACCTATAAATATCAATGAAAATGCTCTCACCAAACGCTAAAGTTTCCCCCCGGTAACAGTTTTTATCAGCAAGTTTCACCTTTTTTTTATGCGACCAGGCAATTCTTGGCTGCAACATGTACCCAAAAGCCGATGTAACCTTAGCGCTGATTGGTCGAAATTGCTGGAGTTCCCACTGAGAGTGAATCCCGGCTTTATTTCAGCTGTCCGTCCCAGAAATGGAAAAGAATGTTTTTATGAACTCAAGGCGGAAACCAGTTTAAGCCCAACAAATTCGTTTAATTGGCGCTTAATTTAAAATGGCAATAACAATGCAACAAATATAAGCAATGAGAGGCCGTTTCTTGAAGATTTTGCTCATAATGGGTTTAATTACTTGGTAAGGCATGGTCAATGGTGAAAAAATAATAAATAAGTATGTTTGAAGCAAATTAACGTTTCCGCACCTACTTGGTCAAACGATTCACCGACTGCAAGAGCTCCAGACGGTCCTGATGCAACCTACTAGTAGTGTTTCCCATAGTTCATTTTATCGCATTTCGAGATGGTTGTACTAATTTAATCCATTATTGAGCTCTGCACTTTCTCTTGATATCTGATGAAAAGAAAACAGGTCGTTTCAGTTCAGCACCTGTCCTGGTTGACCTGTAAATTTGCGGGCCGTGTGTGTGTGTGTGTGTGTGTGTGTGTGTGTGTGTGTGTGTGTGTGTGTGTGTGTGTGTGTGTGTGTGTGTGTGTGTGTGTGTGTGTGTGTGTGTGTGTGTGTGTGTGTGCGGTGGAGGGGGTTGGGGGACTGCATATAGACATTATTTTTGGTCCAATTGATTCTGGTTTACAGTTGGGCAAGGCCCGCTGGGCAAGGCCCGCTGTCCTTGCAGCCGGTAATTATAAAGTGGGTGTGTTTTGTTTTTATTCTTCTTCCACACTTCCATTCATTTTTCTCTTTCTACCCTGTTCCTCACTTTCATATCTACTGAGTACTGGCAAACGGCTTAGAGGATTTAAGCCTGCCCAGATAATGCGGTGCGAGTCAGCCCGTCCATTCTTATAAACTCTATTGGTTTCATCGGGTGGCAGGGCTTGAGATGTCATTTCATCTCAATGTCGGGTAAAAGTCCCACAAAATTGGAAGCAACGTCTCCAAAATGACCTTTACAGTGTTGACGGGGACGTTAAACTTAAAATCCAACAAACAAACTTTCATATCTACTATCTCTTCTATCTCTTTTCTCCCTTGCTCTGGGAGACGGCCCCAAATGTACCAAAAGAGTTGACGTGTCGTTAAACCTTAAACAATCAAACAATATAATTGTGATTTTCAGGCACAAAGCTACATACTTTGTGTCGGTAAATATGAGACAAAAACTTTATATATAGAAAAGATATGGGGTTTACATGGGCGTACATTATTTTTCTTATTTCTGCTCAAACGTAAAGGCTGTGGGATCGTAGTACCAATTAACCACCTATGTTTTGAGCTGAAATAATATTAAATAAATAGAAAACAAATAGATCGCTTTTTCTCTATTGAATTCGCCCAGCAATCGGGGCTTAGGAGAAATAGATTGGGCTAAATGATGCTTCCACGCAGAGCTGAAACTGACTACACATGAGTACTGGTAAGTAGAAGTAAAACAAAGATCAGGAATTGATACAATTAACTTACTCCATCCATAAAAGACACCAAAGGGAAAGAAATACAAACATTAAGCGACCAGACCATAATGGAAACCTAAACAAAGGAAGGCCATATGGACAGTTACTTTCCCACAAAATGGCCATATGGCCATCCAAAATAAAAGACACAAGTGATACACACAGCAAGGAACAAACAACAACATAAATAAATCGCCACAGAAGAGCCGCCTTGGAACGATCAGTGGAAGATTTCCACTGGGGGGTTTAAATCGATTTTACGTGGCCACAATCCTCGCCCTTACTTCCGTCGCGATTTAGACAAATAATTAGTTCAGTCCGCATGAAGGCCTCTAAACCGCTTAGATGGACTAAGTTGCGCAGGCAAATTGATGTGAGTCAGACGGTCCAATGCAGTGGGCACCGCCCATAGAGGCTTGAAGAAATTTATGGGCTGCATGATGCTTCAAAGCAGAGCTTACTCCGACCCGCACACTAGTATTGGTAAACCGCTTAGATGATCTAAGCCTGTCCAGGAACCACGGTGCGAGGTGGACCGTTCATGCTAATAAACCCTATTACTTTCATTAGGCGACAGGGCTTGAAATGTCATTTCGTCTCAATGTCGGGTAAAAGTCCCACAAAATTGGCAGCAACGTCTCCAAAATGACCTTTACAGTGTTGATGGGGACGTTAAACCTCAAATCAAACAAAACAAACGGTCCAATGCATATATGCCTTTTGGTTTCATTGGGTGGCAGGTTAGAATTAATCCTGTAGAGCCTACTAAGCAATGTGGATAAAGTGTCGTACTCAAGGATCGAGAGGTAGCCGAATCGATCCCCGTGGGTGCCAAATGTCACAATTGACGCTCGCGGGGATCGAACCGGTAACCTGTCGATCTCGAGTTTCGAATAGAATGGCTAGCTCACAAGTACCATGAACAGAAAAAAATCAAAAGTGTTTGTTGAAACTGTGACAGATGATTTCATATGCATTCTGCACAAAAGAAGTGCACCCCCTTTTTATTACATTCATCCCATTTTTTCTGACTTCGAAGGCCTGCGCATTTTCTATGCAGCCATTTATTACAGCTGTCACATTGTATCCAATGTACTGCTCTTCCAATTTTTCGGCAAACTTTGCAACATTCGTCGTCATCAGACCCAGAGCCATTTTTATCTATGTCCATTGTGTTTTCTGTCCGTCTAGATGTACCTTGTGCGACCTGTTCATCTGATAGCACACTTGGTTCTGATGGAGTTGCGGCAGATAATGACAGTGTCTCGGCTGTTACAAATTCCTCACTTTCTTCTGAAGAAAGCCCGGTTTCTTCCACACTCTCATGATGTGTGGCAACTCTGTGTGGACCAACTGTGCTAACAGACGAAGGCGATTTCTGAATAATTTCAGGTCTATTAAATTGTGATTGTGAGACAATTTTTTCTTTGAGTTTTTCAATGATAACCTTATTGGTTTCTTTTAAAGTACAACTCATGTCATATGCTTTAGCCAGCATAATAAGTTGAGGTTTTTTGAATGTGTTGAGAACTTCTTTTTTTGGCCATCACAAGGCCCTTAAGAAGGGAATGCGACATCGCTTTGGACGGAGTCTGGTCCTCGCAGATGGTTTCAAAGGAAATGGCACCCACAACCGGCTTCTTTGACTTTGTCACTTGAATCTGTTTACGGTGTGCCATTTCCTTTTCCACTTTAAAATCATTAAGCAAATCTTTTCGAAACTGGTTAAACATGACCATCATGAATTTGGCAATCAACAACTGGTAGCATATTGCTATTGCTGATTGCCAATTTTCACTATCAAAATCATCTTGCGAAAACCGGCATTTCACGATGCGTTCGAACATATCTCGCAGCTCTTCGTTGCCGACAAGGCGCTGAATGCAGTAATCATGAATTGCTGATGAAATGGTTGCTGAAGTTAGATAATGCAAACGCGTTTTGCACAACTGCTGAAAAAATGTATGCATCGAATCACAAATATGTGTGAGCCCTTTATTCACGTTCTGCCTTTTCACTGTGTAACATAATGACTCTGGGTATTCTGTTGTGGCCTTTAAATATTCTTGTTCTTCTTTAATAGCGTCCAATATTTTAACCATGCTATAAGCTTCTGCATATTTCTGCATTGCTTCTGGTGCTGTTGACGACGAATGTGTTTGTACAATTTTCATATATTTATATAGGACTTTACTTATGCAGTATCCTCCGACATAGCGAATTTTCGCCATACATTCACCAGACAGTTGTCTTTTTGTTTTAGCTGGCTCGTTTATGATATACATATCAACTTTCTCTTGCAAAAAGAAATTCTGAACTGATTTGGCTAAATTAAAGCAAATATGGCAGTGCTCTTTTGTAAGCGAGAAGTCTTGAAACAATATCATGCATTGTAACTTATACTGAGGCGACTTCAAGTGGTCCATGCATTTGGTTGAATACTCTTCCAGTACCGAAGAGGGAACCTGTTTAGGTTCAGTAATATCAAGGCTATTCGTTATGTCACCAAACACCTTAAACTGCTGCTTGCAGAAGGCCCGGACTTTTCCCAGATTTCTTTCTAAAAGCATGTAGTTTACTAAACTATTAACACTTTGTTGTATAGACGTAACGGGTGCTGTGCATAATAAACCCTTAAGGGTCTCAGCAGCATCAAATTTTTCAGGCAAATTAATTTCTTCAACATCTTCTTCAAACGAAGTTGTTGAGATGAATCTGTCAAATTCCTCATCAAATTCATCTTCGTCGTCACATTCTTCAAAATAATGGTCATCTTCTGGTCTCAGACACAATGGTTCCAGAGGTTCATTTAAAGTCTTTCTGAAAACAGATTGTTATTTTATTACGAAAACACGCCTTTACAAATACATTGTAAACTTTACCGATGGAGAAAAAAAACACGAAATTTTAAGATGAAAAAAAAATGTGATATTAATTCTTATATCTGCTTAAAATATAGATTATGGACACATGTTAGAACCACCTCATCAAGGCGGTACTAATGAGTACCCACAAGCTATATTTTAGAACAGAAATAAGGAAAATAAAATTTACCCCTGTAAACCCCAGTTTTACTGAATAAAAGTGAGGTTCCATGGGGTGAAGACTATATAGGCGCGTTTTCGTGATGGAAACAAATAAGTTATGGATAAACCATGAGTATTGCCAATGGTTTGGGTATGGTAAATTAGACCATAGTTTTGTGAACTTCCACTCTCGAAGAAGCAAGGAATACACATTAGAACTGAAAAATATGGAGTGTACATGTTTTCTGTGCCCGACTAGCTAGTTTCGACCAATTAGGCCTCATCAGTGACCCTAAAATATTTTCAAAATTCGACATTGGAATCAGTGATCCCAAAGGACAAGAAAATATAAACTACACTATGATGTAGGGCAGGGAGACTTTTTACGGCCGCCACAAATTCCCACACACCAGCTGTAGTGACGTTAAATATGTTCTAGAAAGCGTGTATTGATAATTTTACCTACAAAAAAAAATCAGAAACAAAAATTTGTTTTTTTTTTTCAATATTTCTGTTCAAAACACAGACTGTGAGAACTCGTTAGAACCGCCGAGTAACCACACTCTATGTTTCTGAGCTGAAATAAAGAAAATAATGTATACCTCTGTAAACCCCAATTCTACTAAATAAAAGTGGAGTTTAAGGGTGTTAGAATTATATAGGCTTGATTTCGTTATTTATTTCTTTTGGAGTGTATATCTTTATGGCAAAGTGGATGCAATGCTGAACCCATTGACATTCTGGTTGATTTTTGTCAAATGCTCCAAAGTTACTAATAAATTTGAACGATATTGCTATTGCCCACGTGATTATTGTTGTCGGCTATTTATAGGCGCGCTTATCTTGTCGCTGTGGTGCCAGAGTGCATTCAAACGAGAAGTATCTTTAAATATGTTCCATAAAACCTGGCTTATGTGCTTGGACATTGACAAGCAGTGTATACCCTAGATCATACTTCCGGGAACGAGGCGTTTGATCAGTCTACAATGTTTGCAAACAATACACAAATTTAAGGGGTAAACTAAACTAAGCTCTGTGTGTGTGTGTGTGTGTGTGTGTGTGTGTGTGTGTGTGTGTGTGTGTGTGTGTGTGTGTGTGTGTGTGTGTGTGTGTTAATTGGCCCTAGTACGTAGTTAATTTGGCTCTAGTACGTACTCATGCTGACAGCAATTTCTGGTCGGGTCTGGTTCTAAGACTGGTAACTGTATGAAATCAGTGACTTCATCCGGCTGTGGTATGCATACTCTTGGATGAAAATTCAGTAGTCTTAAACAAGTTATGGACTTGACTCTTCCAATTGCCACGCCTAACTGTCCTGGTTTAAATATCTGATTGCAGTCTACTTCAACCCTGCAAAATATAACCCGAGACACTGCAGTTGCAATTGGTGTAGAGTTTGCATTAAGCTTGAGTAGCGAAGGTTCCCGTTTGGGCACAATGCAGTTTTAACTTCAGCTGTTTTAACCGTTCCGATTTTCACTAGATCTAGATCTGACAAGATAATTCGCTGCTGATTTTATTTTATTTAGTCAGCATCAAGTACAATGCAAAACGAAATAACAGAAAGACACATTGAGTGCCACAATCATGCTACTGAGCACACCAAACGAACAAAATAGGAGGATGGAAACTCAGAGAGCTATATACACGGCTTAACAAACAGAACAGTAAACACTCTCTTCTACAGACTGCTACAAAGTACTTAATTACAAGACAACAAAGCACAAAACAGTACAAGGCTTAACAAACAGAACAGTAAACACTCTCTTCTACAGACTGCTACAAAGCACTGAATTACAAGACAACAAAGCACAAAACAGTACAAGGCTTAACAAACAGAACAGTAAACACTCTCTTCTACAGACTGCTTCAAAGCACTTAATTACAAGACAACAAAGCACAAAACAGTACAAGGCTTAACAAACAGAACAGTAAACACTCTCTTCTACAGACTGCTTCAAAGCACTTAATTACAAGACAACAAAGCACAAAACAGAATATACATATATAAAAAAGAAGGTATGCAGCACAAGTCACAGAAGGAAGCTTAAATATTCTTTTACCGCCGGCGAACCAACCTTCTATATTTACATTTCCAGTGTAAAGTCTAATGTAAACATATAGAAAACAATTGCGTTCATACTTCCATGAACGCATCGAATCACATGATTTTCAGTGACGTTAAGTGACGTCATTCTAAACCATTGTTCTCTACGGGCGTTGATGACGTCAACGCTGCTCCGGTCTTTGTAGAAGAACAGCGTGTAAATGTTTTTCAGCTTTAAAAGTTTGCCCTACAAGCATTTTTCGCCCAATGATGAAGGGCAAATAATGTAAATATAAAAATATACTTATTTTTTCTGCTTTTCATGAAAGTATGAACGACAGTGGGTCGCTAGCAAAGTTAACATGTTCATTTACTTTGCACGCGACCCGCTGCGTTCATACATCCATGAACTCCAGAAAAATAAATTTCATTTCTTAAATGTTCAAATGCAAAATTCTTGATATAAATACACAAAAATGTTCTCTATAAATGAATTTTAAAACAATCTGTACATCATCAAAGGCACATAAAATCAGATGATGCACCGATCAGGGATCCTCCCATGAGAGATCCTTGCAGATACCACAAACGCAGCTCAAGAGCTCAAGAAACATGTTGAAACACGGCATCATTGTCTGCACATTTTAGTTGCATTGGCAAAGCAGTGGGTTTTTAACTGCAATCCACTGAACAAAAATAATGCGTTTTACTTTAAAACTGTTTGAAAACCGCAAACTGATCTGCACGTCGTAAAGACATCTCACGGTTGCCTGTTATTACCTGTTAAAGGTCATCCCCTGTGCTTTATGAACCGTCAAACCATACGACAATTTCAGAGGAATCTGCTTGCGTTCAGCAACATTACGACAAAATCTAGGATCATATACTGAAACAAAATCAACAATGTATAAAGATCAAGCACCTTTTTGGTTTTTATTTTATGGCCTTATCAAGATTATTTCACATATTACCAGCCGATCGTTAACCGGAGAAGCGCGAAAACCGGGGATAAACCATCTGATCTTCTGTTGCAGAACTTGGTGTCTCACAATATGGCTAATAATACGCGGAAACGAGAAATCCCCGTGATGTCTGTCGTAGAGGTGCAACGATTCACCGAATCGTCACGTAATCGCGATACATCTGCTGACGATACGCTATCGTATCGTAAAGCAGTTTGATGAGAGGGTTACGATTCATCAAACTGAGTAATCTGTAAACTTTTACAGTTAATTTCTACCAAAGAATTATATGAGCTGATTTTACGTCCCCCGCCCATCGGGGCTTGAAGAAATAGATGGGCTGCATGAAGTTTCCACGCAGAGCTGAAACCGACACGAGTACTGGTAAACCACTTAGCTGATCTAAGCCTGCCCAGACAATATATGGTGCGAGTCGGCCCGTCCATGCTTATAAACCCTAAATTGGTTTCATTGGGCGACAGGGCTTGAGGTGTCATTTCATCTCAATGTCGGGTAAAAGTCCCACAAAATTGGAAGCAACGTCTCCAAAATGACCTATACAGTGTTGATGGGGACGTTAAACCTCAAATCAAACAAACAAACAATCAGCTGATTTTAAGGAAATTCTTTGCTTAAAGGTTCTTTTTCATGCCATAAAGTGTATCGCGGGACGTATCGTATCGTGACACAATTATCGCGATATGTATCTTATCGCGAGGTAGCTGTCTCGCTGCAGCCCTAGTTTATTTTTTTTTGGAGTTTAATGGCCAAGTCAACACAGTTTTAGGTCAATTTTGAGCCGGTAAGTTTAACTATCCACACTTTTCCTGGTACAGTGTGTACTGTGCACATTCTTTCGCCAGAAACTGCCTTTCTTGAATCAGCGAAAGGGAGGGAATGACCGTAGAAAAGATTTCAAGACCAATATCTACGAAAGAATGTTGCCGGCCCCGGCAGGTATCGAACCCGCACACCGAGGCCGGCTTGTAGCCCTAGTATGTCGATAGTATAACGTATAACAATTTGCTCCTTGCTGGCAACAAAGTATACAGTCAGCTGTTTGTTCTTTTGTTTTATCACAAATCATGGCTAAGTGGTGCCAAACTCATTATTGTCTAGCGACTTTTTAAAAGTCTTAATCAAGATTATTGGCCGGATTCAGCAGTAGTGCCAGTATGTCAGAACGTATAATAGCAACATTACTTCCAGAGAAGTTGAAAAGAAACAAAAAAAAAATACAATGCAGTGCTCTACTGCTACCATTTGCCTGGTTGATTGGTTTGTTGATTTGAGGTTTAACGTCCTCGTCAACACTGTAAAGGTCATTTTGGAGACGTTGCTTGCAATTTTGTGGGACTTTTACCCGACATTGAGATGAAATGACATCTCAAGCCCTGTCGCCCAATGAAACCAATAGGGTTTATTAGCACGGACGGTCCGCCTCGCACCGCGGTTCCTGGACAGGCTTAGATCCTCTACGCGGTTTACCAGTACTAGCGTGCGGGCCGGAATCAGCTCTGCGTGGAAGCATCATGCAGCACATATATTTCTTCAAGCCCCTATGGACGGGGGCCGACCATTTGCATGGAAAAAGCCATAAATTGCGCCGTCAGGACGCTATCAGGAGCCCCCACCCCACCCCCACCACTATGCAGGGAGATTCATCCCCTATGCAGGCAGAGCGATACGAGTCTCTGCATATTATACGTATTGGTTTGTTTGGGCGTGGTATGTCATTTCATCTCAATGTCGGATTAAAGTCCCACAAATTCCTAAATGTTCTAAATTGTGATGACGGGGACGTAAAGCGTCAATTCTAAAAGACACCTCATGTTGTGGTGGGACATTCTTTAAAATTCGCAGAACGCATATCGGGGAGAGAGAGAGAGAAAGAGAGAGAGAGAGAGAGAGAGAGAGAGAGAGAGAGAGAGAGAGAGAGAGAGAGAGAGAGAGAGAGAGAGAGAGAGAGAGAGAGAGAGAGCACTGGAATAATAATTAGGATGCGCTTTGTCATTTTTTGTGTGCACTGTAATTTTTGTGAAACCATTGGAATCAGGGGCGTAGCTAGGAGAGAATAATTTGTACGTAAACCAAAGAAAATACCAGAAATAATAACCATTTACCAAATGGGGACCACTCGTAAAGCTCTCCGTTGGGGAGCAAATTCATTCCTGTAAGTGTGGTCCCCGCAACAAAGAAGGAAACCAAGTTAGCTAATAATTAGTGTTGTGTATATCCTATACACAGATTTTGCTATTCTCTTCTTCTCGTTCTTTTCCATTCTTCTTTTTCATTCTTCTTCTTCTTCTTCTTCTTCTTCTTCTTCTTCTTCTTCTTCTTCTTCTTCTTCTTCGACGTCGTCTTAATTTTTACATTGTAGTGTATGCGCAAGTGCGTATCTGCGTAAAGGATGCTATGCCCCTGGGAATACTAGTTATGAAGCGCTTTGTCATTTTTGTGTGCATGAAATTACCTGACATAGATAATCTGCAAATTTTAGTGGTTATGTCAGCGGCTGGAAAATGCACCAGTACCCCATCTTCTTCACAGGTTTTTACTACTCCACGAAGTCCATTGACGAGTTTTTCAGAAAGGTTTCGAAACAGGATGACAGGAGAACCGATTTTGAGGAGCAGCTTCTTTGGTGCAAGGATTTTCTTTAAATCCTTATCATGTCCACTTTCTTCAGATAAATATTCATATATTTGTATGTCACTTGAATTCTCAAAAAGACATTTTCTGTTATAGTGATCCAACAGAAAATTATTGGAAAACAGTTTGACGGTTTCGTCGGTAGACTTTACCAGGGGCCGACTAAGATGCCTCAGCATGTCTAACTGTTCGTCGTTAACCAAACCTCTGGATACAGCATTAATTAATGAGACGAATTCCACATCACTTTGTCTTAGAACTTGAACCAATTCTACCTTGTGAAAAGATGACACAAATAAGTTACTTTCAAAACAAAATAACCCTTCGTCGCCATACTTAAGATTTGGCACGGGAGGCAGTTGCAGAAAATCCCCGCTCAACACAACCTGAATTCCGCCAAAGACTTTCGTTTTGTCTTTTATAGAACAAACCCTTTCAATCTGTTCAAAAATCCGTTTGCTCAACATAGATACCTCGTCTATCATCAAAATATCAGTTTCCATTACCCTTTTATGTGTTTCCCTAAAGCGAGGGGACGTTGTGATTAGCTGAACTAATTCATAGGAGTCAAATCTGCCGTCTTCGATTCCAGCCCAGCTATGGAGTGTTTTGGCCGAACCGGGAAAATTTGTACACGCAATACCAGTTGTGCATGTAAGCTGCACATTCTTGCCCCTGGCTTTGCAATCATTATAAATTTTCTTTAATAAATAGCTCTTCCCTGTCCCAGCTGAACCTGTCAAGAAGACATTATGACCCTGTTTAACGAGCTCGAACGCAGATCTCTGTTCTTCGTTCATCTCCATTGTAAGTACAATATGACACCTTAAATAACCATAGAGTTGTCTGACACGATAGCTAACCGTACAGTTTTCGACATATGACCATATGTAAATAAAACGAGGACGAGTCAAATCCTGCTGCACATTCGCACTGTCTAATCAAAGTCTTCCCTGTCCAGCTAGTTTTTTAATTAAAGGTCCAGTGCTTCATCAGCCCCTGCCTGTGGGCCTTGAGAAACAGATTGGATTGTGCTTCCACGCAGAGTTAAAACTGACCCATGAGAACTGGTAAACCGCTTAGAAGAGGCCAAGTGGTGGGAGTCAGACCGTCCATGCATATAAATCCTATGGGTTTCATTGGGAGGCAGCTTTCGGGCCGGCATTTCGACAGCATTGGCTTCGGTAGTACAAGGGCTTGTTGTGCTTGCTTGCAGCAGGTGCGGAATCGGGAGGGCTGTTTTATAATTTTTCTTCTGCAGTATCCTTTCTTTCCTATTCTGATGACTCATATCTTGGGAGGGCTGTTTGAGGATTTTGGGTCGGACCACCAACTGCACTACTGGTAAACCACTTAGCCTGTCCAGAAACGACACACACACACACACCCACGCACACACGCATGCACCGTAAGTCAGTTTACGGTAAAAAGTAAAACCAAACAATTTCCTGTCAAAGGGGCCTGTGTCATAAATAAAGAATAAATCAAAGCACCGAGAGTATTGGTGGGTCGTTTGTTTGTTTGATTTGAGGTTTAACGTCCCCGTTAACACTGTAAATGTCATTTTGGAGACGTTGCTTCCAATTTTGTGGGACTTTTACCCGACATTGAGATGAAATGACATCTCAAGCCCTGCCGCCCAATGAAACCAATAGGATTTACGAGCATGGACGGACCGACCCGCACCGCTTTGCCTGGACAGGCTTAGATCCTCTAAGCGGTTCACCAGTACTTGTGTGCGGGTCGGTATCAGCTCTGCGTGGAAGCATCATGCAGCCCATCTATTTCTTCAAGCCCCGATGGGCGGGGTCTGGTGGGTCGATTTTCTCCGAGTGTAGGTTGGGGAAATTATCTTAGACTGAGATTTAAACTGTTTCGTTTAACCCTAAAATTCCAGTTTTTAAACAAATAGTGAAGAACTTGATCAGACGCCCGTATATAAGGGTCTACACTGTTTGCCAATCCCACCCGATGATTCCAATATAACCCTATTTTGTCTTACGCAACACTGACATCACTGCGGCTATTTTCTATAAAAAAAGTTATTCCCGCAAGTCATTGATGTTCACGTGAACTTAAGCACTGAAGAGCTTTTCTTCTTAGAACTTTGGGTCGATTGACAAACAAGTGACCCTCGATCCAAACATAGCCGCGTTATTTGTACCACTATGATGTCAGAGCGTTGCAAAAAGGTAAGAGTACCACAAATGTATCTGTAAAATCTGGACTGGAATCAATTGTTGGATATTGCAAACAGTGCAGATACAGTTCAGACGCCGCAGAACGCGGTATACACTATTTGCATTAGGTACAAGAAGTTGAGGGTTAAAGGAAAAAGTCCAAGTCCCCGTTCATTACCATTTTCCCAGCCGGCACTCAGAGGCAATCGGCCAATAAGTACTGTCAATGCTTTTATTCATTGACTTTTAAACCCTCGCACCCTTGAGTTTTTGGACTACACTCTTCCATCACTGAAGTTGGTCTCGTCCATTCTGCTAAATATGCCGTCTAGCTGATTGGCAAGCAATATATATCCCGAAATGTCATTCAGTGTCGGGTCCATTACCAAAGCACGCCTATTCAAATATATTGGAAAAATAATTACCACCCCAAAATGAAAATTTCAGACAAAAAAAATCGAAATTTTCCATATTTCTGCTCCAAACATACATTGTGGGAACTCGTTAGAACAGCCTGGGCGAGACGGTTCTAACGAGTACCCACAATCGATGTTTTGGAGCAAACATATATCATGGGTGCTCTTTAGAACTGACTCAATGAGGCAGTTCTAAAGAGCACCCCCGATTTTTATGTATTATGTAATGCCCCTCAGCGTCCGTCCGTCTGTCCGACCGTCTGTCCGTCCGTCTGTAAACTTTTCGTTTCCGGATAACTCTTCCTATAGTTTACACCCGATCAAGCTGAAACTTAATACATAGTTAGACCATGATGTGGGGCAGCGCATATTGTTTCGAGGTTATGGTCCACCAATTAATAATAAGTGTTATGCCCCTTTGAATTTTTTGAAAACTTTTCGTTTCCGGATGACTCGTACATTTTACCTTCGATTTAGCTGAAGCTTCATATATAATTAGAACATGATGTTGGGCAGCGCATATTGTTTTAAGGTTATGCTCCACCAAATAATAACATTTTGTTTCCGGATAACTCCAACATTTTAGATCCGATGATGTTGAAATTTTACATACAGTAAGACCATGATATGTAAAAGTGCATATTAGTTGGAGGTTATGGTCTGCCAAATATTACCAGAGTTATACCCCTTTCACAGATTTTTTCTAAATTCCTTGCTTCCAAAGGATAACCCTTTTATAGAACGTATTTAGCTTCACTACAGCTGGTGTGTGGGAATGTGTGGCGGCTGTACAACGTCTCCTTGTCCTACATCATAGAGTAGATTACATTTTCTTGTCCTTTGAGATCATTGATTCCATTGTGGAATTCTGAAAATATCTGAGGGTCACTGATGAGGCCTAATTGGCCGAAACTAGCTAGACTGGCCCAAAAAACATGTACACTCCATATATTCAGTTCTGTGGTGTATTCCTTGCTTCCAAAGGATAACCCTTTTATAGAACGTATTTAGCTTCACTACAGCTGGTGTGTGGGAATGTGTGGCGGCGGTAAAACGTCTCCCTGCCCTACATCAAAGTGTAGATTATATTTTCTTGTCCTTTGGGATCATTGATTCCATTGTTGAATTTTGAAAATATCTGAGCGTCACTGATGAGGCCTAATTGGCCGAAACTAGCTAGTCTGGCCCAGAAAACATGTACACTCCATAAATTCAGTTCTGTGGTGTATTCTTTGCTTCCAAATGTAACCCTTTTATAGAACGTATTATACATTTATGTTTAATTTAAATACCAGTACTGTCATCAAACAATGAAGACCCTGAGCAGACGGCTGGGCAGACGCAAACTTACCAGCTCGATATGACCTAAAAGTGTTGACTGAGCCTTTAAACTCCAAAGCAAACACAATCTCATACTAAACTGCATATGTGCGTATTAATACAATACAGTATGGAATGCTTGTAGGCATAATGTGTCGCCCTGTAGAAGCCTATTTAGAAATTATAAAGTTCAGTTTAAAAAGAACATCTCCGAAAACGAACATTATAATTTCTCGTTTCAGGCTTTTAGAAAGGGTGATGGTGGACAGTGGCAAATCGCTGGACTCGGAGACGATTTATCAGGCATATAAGCTCGAAACACTAGACAAATTATCTGATAAGTTTCTCAGCCAAAAAGCATTTAGGAGATACATAAGACAATTATTCCCAAATGTACAGACATCACGAACAATGAGAAACCGATGTACTGTTTATAATGGTTTAGCCATGAAACCATTGACTGCCCTTAAACACGATAATGGATATAATTTTGATGTCGTGAAAATAGCTTCTCTGGTGCCTAAACAATTTGTGAAAGATTCGTGTGGAAAAAGTCACATAACCTTCATATATCATACCGACTTTTACAGTAACGGGTCGAGAATTTGTAAGTCGTTAACTTTCCGGTCGGATGAAACGTGGTCTTTGACTGTTTGTGGTAAAGAAATCGACTTGGACAAATTTGAAATTGATCCAACTTATGAACTGTCCCAAGAAGGTATTAATTTGGTTTGCAAACAAGTGATAATTCTAGACCTTTGTCAAGGTGTATCGGTTACAAAGTCTGTAATCTGTAGCAGATTCCATACCCTAGAAAACTTGTTAATACCAGGGAGCATAACGTCGACAAGGACATTAAGGTCTGTGTTATGTCAACGAGTTTTAAGTGTGACATCGGATGGGAATACATGTAGAATTTGCCAAAAAATGACATTTAATGAGCACGCCCAAAGCTCCAGTGACTTACAAACCCCAACAAATAGAGACAGATCTTCTAATGATACGAATACCACAAAATTAAAACAAGCGGGAATAGTTTCGAAGGACGACTTTAAAACCCTTATTCCGGATGCAAGTGATTCAATGTTAGAACTTCTGACCAGTCAAGCGCAGAATGCTGGTAGGCACGCCAAAGGCAGACGGTGGTCTAGTAATATAATATCTGTTTGTCTTCAAATTTACTCAAGGAGCCCCAATGCATATAAAACACTACAAGCAAGCAAGATGCTAGTTTTGCCCAGCATATCTTTATTGATACTGTACAAAAATAGCGTTAAGCATGAAATAGGTTTCAACGACCAAGTATTCAGCTGGATGTTTCAGGAAGCAAAAAGACTAAATTTACCTCCATCAGGCCTTGTCGGCGGTATAATTCTTGATGAAATGTCTATACAGGCTGACTTACAAATATCCAAAAGCGGGGAAACAGTGGAACTCGTTGGGTTCGAAGACCTTGGCACAGAAGGCAATGTCTTTAAAACATTACGACAAGGGAAAACCGAACAAAGGCTTGGAACTCATGTTTTACAATTGATCTTTTTAGGTCTTGGTGGTTTTCGATTCCCGTTTGCCCACTTCATTTCCACACAGGTTCAAGCTCCGGAAATTAATTCGTTATTTTGGGAAGCGGTTGATAAGCTTCAGATGGTTGGTTTTACGACTGTGTTCACTTGTGTGGATGGTGCACAGTCCAACAGATCATTTATGCACGTTAATTTTGGGAAACAGCCTAACACAATGTGTGTTATAAACCCGTGTGACTTTGATGAAAGCTTAATCTTCATGATGGACTATTCGCACGTCATAAAGAAAATCAGGAACAACATAATGAAAAGCGGAATCAAACAAGGATGCACAAGAAACTTAGCTCTTCCTAACGGTAGCCCTATTCAGTGGCAAATGTGGGTAGACTGTGCCTCGTGGGATGAAACAAATGGATTACAGTTGCACAGGAAATTAACAAAAGAACATTTGCACCCAACAACACAATCAAAAATGAGAAATCATTTGGCTGAGCCAGTTCTAAACGAAGACATGCTAGATCTTTTCCTCAGTTATCAACACCATCTAGGGGCAAAAGGCAGTATCATGAATGGGCCTATAGAGTTAATCAGACAAACGTCCAAACTAGTTGACGTATTTAGGGATCATAGGCCAATCGATTCATTATCCGACAAACGACTCCAGGACTTGAAAGAGGTATTCAAGTGGTTTGAAAACTGGAAGCAGGTAATAGAGGCCGATGCTAATCTAACACAGAAAGACAAAGCAGCTTAACGCATGAGCCGTCAGTGCATGGAAGATGTGAACTCTTGCTTGCAAGGGTTCATTCAACTATGTGATAAAATGTTATCCAGGTCGCCCCCAGTAGAGATAACACCGGCACTCATAAATTCTGACGTCGTAGAAAATACGTTTAATCAACAGAGATCAACGTATAATGGCGCTAATAGCAACCCAAACGCTCTACAATACCGAAAATCTTTGAACAGCATTATTCTCGGACAAAATATCATATCGCATAAAGCGAATGCGGGTATGATAAAGCAGCCTGCTGTACCCTACACGTTAGAGAGTGTTAAAATTCAGACTAAAACTAGGAAGAGACCTTGTGATACCGGTAATAAGGAAAACAGAGAATTCAAACTGATTCGGTTTTGAGAGTAACTCTTAACAGAAGCCATCCGTACAGTGACCTTACGCATATTTGGATGAAACCTAAGATAACACCCCCGAGCGACATAGTGCATTTTTCACCAAAATGGCTACTTCTCTGATGAAAATCCATGATATTTTTCTTATTTATACCGCAAACATAGGTTTTGGATGCTCGTGAGAACCGCCTCATTGATGAGGCGGTTCTAATGAGTATCCACAACCTATGCCTTGGAGCAGAAATAAGAAAATAATATATGGCCCCGTAAATCCCTGTTTTTTTTTTTCTATTTAAAGTGGTGTTTAGAGGGTTGTTTATTTCACGGACTTGTTCACATGATGAGAATGAGCCAGCTGGTTTGAAAACGGGACTTGTCTAAATTGCAACTAGCAAAGACTAGTATAGTTCCGCTATAGCCTTTATTTTTCAGTTTGTTTGTTTGTTTGAATTTAGGTTATACATCCCCGTCAACACAATTTGGGTTATTTTGGAGACGTTGCTTAAATTTTTGTGGAAACTTTTACCAGACATTGAGATGAAATGACATCTCAAGCCCTACCGTCCAAAGAAACCAATAGCACTCCGACACAAACCACTTTGCCTGGGAAGGCTTAGACCTTCTAAGTGGTTTACCAGAATTCATGTGCGGTTGGTCTCAGCTTTTGTGGAAGCATCATGCAGCCAAATCTATTACTCCAACCCCCAATCGGTTGGGGCTTAATTAGTTCCTAGTACCACATTATATGGTACTACAGGAAGGTCCAAATATACGCCATTCTAGATTTAAACGATGAAATTGTATGTTCATTTAACTGCCTAGTAATCTGATGTAATAGTGACTTTAGGTAAACGAAGCAGTACAAAAAATGAAGTTTAATTTCCAGGTAATTTCTTAAGTTTGTATATGTAAAGGCAAATTAACTTCAAGTTGAAAACAAATCATTACGGTAACACACGCATGCAACATAAAGCATTTTTTACATCTCTAAAATGGCTACTTTTCTGATGAAAAGCCGTGATGTATTTCTTATTATTACCGCAAGCATACTTTGTAGGTGCTCGGCAGAACCGCCTCATTGAGACGGTTCTAACGAGTACCCACAGCGTATGTAATGGAGCAGAAAGAAGAAAAACATTTTTTACCCCGTAAACACCAGTTTTCTCCATATAAAATAGGGTTTACGGGGTGTTCATTTCACGGACTTGTTCACGTGATGGATTATACGTCCCCGTCAATACTATTAAGGTTGTTTTGGAGACGTAACTTACAATTTTGTGGAAACTTTTACCCGTCTTTGGGATGAAATGACATCTCAAGCCCTACCGTCCAAACAAACCAACAGCACTTCGACACAAACCACTTTGCCTTGGAAGGCTTAGAACTTCTAAGTGGTTTACCAGTACCAATGTGCGTTTGGTCTCAGCTCTGTGTGGAAGCATCACGCAGCCAAATCTATTACTCCAAGCCCCAGTTGGTAGGGGTTTAATTTGTTCTTAGCATCGCATTAAAGGGTACCACAGGAAACTCCAAATTAACTCTATTCTAGATTTAAACGATGAAATATTATATTTCTTATTGATGCCGCAAGCAAACGTTGCATGTGCTCGTTAGAACCGCCTCATTGAGACGGTTCTAATGAGTACCCACGGCGTTTGTCTTGGAGTAGAAATAAGAAAAATAATTTATACCCCGTAAACCAGTTTTCTCCATATGAAATGGGGTTTACGAGGTGTTTATTTCACGGACTTGTTCACGTGATGGATTATACGTTCCCGTCAACACTATTTAGGTTATTTTGGAGACGTTACTTACAATTTTGTGGAAACTTTTACCCGACATAGGGATGAAATGACAACTCAAGCCCTACCGTCCAAAAAAAAACTCCGGCACAAACCACTTTGCATGGGAAGGCTTAGACCTTCTAAGTGGTTTACAAGAATTCATGTGCGGTTGCTCTAAGCTCTTTGTGGAAACATCATGCAGCCAAATCTATTACTCCAACCCCCAATCGGTTGGGGCTTAATTAGTTCCTAGTACCACATTATATGGTACTACAGGAAGGTCCAAATATACGCCATTCTAGATTTAAACTATGAAATTGTATGTTCATTTAACTGCCTAGTAATCTAATGTAATAGTGACTTTAGGTAAAGGAAGAAGTACCAAACAAAAACGAAGTTTGTTCGTTTGTTTGATTTGAGGTTTAACGTCCCCGTCAACACTGTATAGGTCATTTTGGAGACGTTGCTTGCAATTTTGTGGGACTTTTACCCGACAATGAGTTGAAATGAAATCTCCAGCCCTGTCGCCCAATGAAACCAATAGGGTTTATAAGCATGGGCGGTCCCACTCGCACCGCTTTGCCTGGGCAAGCTAAGATCCTCTTAGCGGTGTACCAGTACTTGTGTGTGGTCGGTTTCAGCTCTGCGTGGAAGCATCATGCAGCCCATGCATTTCTTAAAGCCCCGATGGGCGGGGGGGGGGGGGGGGCAAACACTAAGTTTTATTTCCAGTTCTGTTCATAAGTTTGTATATGTAAAGCCAAATTAACTTCAAATTTAAATATATAAATCTATAATATATATGGCATGGTTTCAAATTTCCTTTTCCATCAGTTCATAATACAAACCCTGTTTTGTACTGTTTGTATTGTAGTTTAACGGCCCAGTCAACATTATTTAGGTCATTTTTGAGCCGGTCAGTTTACCTATCCACACTTTTCCCGTGCAGGCTTATACGTAAGCGGGCAATTAGTAGAACCATGTTCTTTCGTCAGAAACTGACAACTGCCCTTCTTGAACCAGCGGAAGGGAGAGAATGTTGGCGACCTCGGCAGGTATCGAACCCGCGTCCTCCTGATCATCAGTCAGCCTAGAATCCGACTGAGCTATCGTGGCCGGCTCCAAATCCTGTATTCAGGAAATGCTTATAGGTCTGACAAAGTAGAAGTAAAACAAAGATCAGGAATTGATACAATTAACTTACTCCATCCATAAAAGACACCAAAGGGAAAGAAATACAAACATTAAGCGACCAGACCATAATGGAAACCTAAACAAAGGAAGGCCATATGGACAGTTACTTTCCCACAAAATGGCCATACGGCCATCCAAAATTAAAAGACACAAGTGATACACACAGTAAGTAACAAACAACAACATAAATAAATCGCCACAGAAGAGCCGCCTTGGAACGGTCAGTGGAAGATTTCCACTGGGGGGCTTAAATCGATTTTACGTGGCCACAATCCTCGCCCTTACTTCCGTCGCGATTTAGACAAATAATGTGTTCAGTCCGCATGAAGGCCTCCTAACTCATCAGTGCAACATCTCCGTGAACACAGAAATCAAAGAACCACAGAGGTGAGACAACGGTGAGGACTCGACAGCAAGAAACCACTGAAATGCTGGAGCAAAAGAAAACCAACAGTTAGACTCCGATGAGCCCGACCAGAGACATCAGGCACCAACCAACATTATCTCTTTAATTTTCAATAAGCCTTTACGTTGGAGCCGTCATAGAATCTGAGGCCTGACCCACCGGCGTGCAATTAAAGAGGGCAGCAAAGTTGCCAACCGTGATTGGGTTAACTACCATGCATACAGTCGAGCCCCTTCCTTCAAAATAAGAAGTGATCGTAATGATAAGGAATCAATACATTTACCTCAGACGACATTGAACGGTATTTTAGCAGCCTCCCTGAAGTAGTGGTTATGCTACCCGCCTTGTAAACCAGGGATCGCAGGATTGATCCCGGGCTTCTCCAGACTTTCGGATGAGTCTTTAAACCGAGGTCCCGTCTCCGTATGACCTAAAACTCAATCACTCACCCACTCACTCGCAGAACGGAATTTTAGATTTTTTCATACAGGTATAGGTAGATATTCCAGCTATATAACTAAATCCAAGTTACTGTTCACTACATAATTTTGCGTCGCTCCGCTTCACAGATAGTGTGATAGCTCAGTGTTTTGTGCACTTGTCTCTGGTGCTAGAGGCCCACGGTTCGATCCCCGGCGGCAGCGGTGATAAAAGTTCGGTGTCCGAACACGATCCATTTGCATCATTTGCTGGGATGAATGTCATCAAGCGTACCGTCCTTCGGATCGGGACGTTAACTGGAGACTGAGTCACCCCCTGTGCAGGTTAAAGACCCCTACCGTAATTACATTATTACTGTGCAGGCTTTCATTCTGCAAATATGGAAAACACATTCTGTGTCCGTTTCCAGGGTTAAGGCGAACTGGAAAAAAAAAAGACATAAGTGGCGAATGCTATCAGAAAGGTGACTAAAATCTTTTATATCGAACGTGCAAAGGAGGGACCTCCTGTGCACCAGTCCGGATCTTGATTTAATTTACTCAAAACGGTTCTTGTAGTGGGCTTGGCATTTACGGTGATAGTGTACTGTGGGCGCACACAAATCGCACATATGTCATTAACTTTAGTTTAGTGTTATTACTGCCTGGTTATTTTAGCAGGCACGGTTTGTTTGCTGTAAGATGTATATAATTTGCAAATCTGGGCCTGCTTGTGTTCTTCGATTTTACAAAAACACGCCTATATAATTTTGTTCCCGTTAAATCCCACTTTTATATGACACAAGGGTATACATTTTTTCTTACATGTATGTATTGTGGGTATCCGTTAGATAGCGGTGATTACAAAGAGTTCCCATAATCTATTTCTTGAGCTAAAATATGAAAACTGTCAGATTATATATAGATATATATATATTTGATAGTTAAGTTTTCAACATAGTTAAATAGGCGTATTTTCTAAATGAAATTTAGACATAGTACCTAATAGACTACAGTGTAAAAGGGGTACACTCCAGGATGAAAGCCTACACAGTGATCATGTAATTACGGTATATGTAATCCTCGTTGGGGGGGGGGGGGGGGGGGGTGGGGTGTTGCAGTATATAAATAGATCTATAAAATAGCTCAGCACCGGTCCCGATAGCTCAGCACCGGCCCCGATAGCTCAGTTGGAGATTTGTTTGTTTGATTTGAGGGTTAACGTCCCCGTCACCACTGCAAAGGTCATTTTGGAGACGTTGCATCCAATTTTGTGGGACTTTTATTCGACATTGAGATAAAATGACATCTCACGCCCTGTCGCCCTATGAACCCAATATGGTTTATAAGCCTGGACGGTCCGACTCGTGTGCGCTGCTTTGCCTGGGCAGGCTTAGATCCTCTAAGCGGTTTACCAGTTCTCGTGTGCGGGTCGGATTCAGCTCTGCGTGGAAGCATCATGCACCCATATATTTCTTCAAGCCTCCATGGGCGGGTTAGAGCGTCCGCTTCGGGAATGGGAGGTTGCGGGTTCGATCCCCGGCCGCGCCATACCAAAGGTGTGAACAATGGTACTAGGCGCTCCTTTGGCTGACGCTCGCATTATCAGGGGTAGTCCTAGGAAGATAAATGTTGGCAGGTAAGTATTTGTTAAAGGATACTTTGTCGCAAAGAAAGCTCTACAGAGCTTATGTTAGGCTACTTGTTTCGGATATGCGACGTTAAATAAAGCTTCTTTATCTTTATATAAAGAAAGTCCCACAGATTCGGGAGCAATGTCTCAAAACTGACCTAAATAGTATTGACAAAGCAATTAGCACCCCGACTCACACCACTCTGCCTTGTAAGAACGTAAAACCTCAACACAATCAAACAAAACGTACGAGAAAAGACTCCTCGGCGAAAAAAATCGATTGTTGTTGTTGTTTTTCGTCCGGTAGAGCTGAAGCTGAAGATGATTTCTCGTGATTACAGATTTTCGTATCAAAGGAGCCAAAAGATCGGAAACCAGGCAATATTAATATCGACCAATCAGCGCTCGGGTTACACCGGCTTCAGGATACTAAAAAAAAACAATGTGTACATGTTGCAGCCAAGAATTGCCTGGTCGCATAAAAAAAGGTGAAACTTGCTGATAAAAACTGTTACCGGGGGAAAACTTTAGAGTTTGGTGAGAGCATTTTCATTGATATTTATAGGTATGTTGGCTTTTGTGTTGAAATAGTCGGATTTCCACAGTAAATCGTAGGGAAACGGTGACAAACCGTTGAGTGGGTGTGACAGTTAGTTGTCCTACTAAAGTCTATCCGGGGTAATTTTACGTGTAGATCACAATGTGGCATGTCCCAGGTGTTCTGCATTATTTTATCGAAATTCTGCATGCCTTAGGTTGAAGTTCATACAAAATTTACCTTCCTGTGCCACAAAATGTTCCTGTGGCAATTGTCATTATGTGTGTACCAAGAAAAAGGCACTTGTTTGTTGAGAACCTTGTCTAGCTTTCTATACAAGTATGAAAAAAAAAATCTGGATTTTTTTTTTTTACTCATATTTTGACTTTTTACACATTCCACAAGTTTTTCGGGCAAATCAACGAGCCAAGCACCTGTGACTTTCTGCTATTGACAGACGTCTGGCAATAGCATTTTTACCGACTTTCTGCTATTGACAGATGTTTGACAATAGCATTTTTACCAACTTTCTGCTATTGACAGACGTCTGGCAATAGACACTCCGTTTTTTCTTCATATCTGTCTACACAAGCATGAGTGAAACCGTTTTGAAAATAACATAAAACGTCCACGATTTCAACAAAAAAATACATTTCACTTTTTCTGAGTCCGGTAAGGAGATAACTACGGCTAATCCCTGCCTTCCTAAATTTAGCCACCCACCTAGCTCAGTGGTTAGTTCCCATTTTGGGCTCCTGCTTAAAATTGCTGAAACTAATCGTGGACTCGAGAGCATTTGACCAATGCGGGCACTATTGAAAAGGCTGATATTTACTCTTATTATACCCCCGGCATACGAAGTATGTCAGGGGGTATATAGTTTTCGTACTTATGTCTATCCGGCCGTTCGTCAACATTCACGTCAAAGTTTTGCGTTAAACTTATTTGAGTCCTCAGTTCTCTGCAACCACATGTTAGATTCTTTCCATATTTGGTAACGGATATCTCTATAGCATTACCTTTCATATGGCATATCCAAGCCCTTGGGTAAAGCCCCTGGGTGGGCTGTCCGTCCATTTGTCAACCTTTACGTCAAAGTTCTGTGTTAAACCTTTTCGATTGCTCATATCTCTCTGTAACTACACGTTGGATTTTCTTCATGTTTGGTAAAGGATTACCTTTCATATGGATTATCTAAGCCCCAGGGTCAAGCCTCTGGATGGGTTGTCCGTCCGTTTGTCAACTTTTACATCAAAGTTTTGTGATAAGCCTGTTTGATTGCTCATATTCTCTAACCACATGTTGGATTTTCTTCATATTTGGTACATATTTAGGATATCTCTAACGCATTACCTTTCATTAAACCTCCGGCTTACGAAGTATGTCAGGGGCGTATATAATTTTCGCCTTTCCGTCCGTTCGTTAGTTTGCTCGTGCATTCGTTCGTTCGTTCGTTCTTCCGTCTGTCCCGCCATTCTTCAAACTTTATGACAAAGTTTTGCGTTAAACCTTTCTGAATGCTCATATCTCTGTAACTACATTTAAGGTTCTCTTCATATTTGGTAAAGGATATCTCTACAGCATTACCTTTCATATGGAATATCTAAGCCCCTGGATCAAGCCCCTGGGTTGGCTGTCCGTCCTATGTCAACTTTTACCCAAAAGTGTTATGTTAAACCTTTTTAATTGCTCATATCCCTGTAACCACAGGTTGGATTCTCTTCATATTTTGTACAGGATATCTCTATAGCATTACCTTTTATTTGGAATATCTAAGCTCCCGGGTCAATCCCCTGGTTGGGCTGTCCGTCTGTCCATCCGTTCATCAACGTTTACGTCAAAGTTTTGCGTTAAACCTTTTTGATTGCTCATATCTCTGTAACCACATGTTAGATTTTCTTTATATTTGGTAAAGGATATCTCTATAACATACATTTTCATATGGAATATCTAAGCCACTTGGTTCAGCCTCTGGGTAGGCTGTCCGTCCGTTTGTCAACTTTTACGTCAAAGTGTTTTGTTAAACCTTTTTGATTGCTCACGTCTCTGTAACCACATGTTGGATTTTTCTTCATATCTGGTACAGGATATCTCTAAAGCATTACCTTTTATTTGGAATATCCAAGCTCCCGGGTCAAGCCCCAGATTGCGCTGTCCGTTTGTCTGTCCGTTCATCAACGTTTACTTCAAAGTTTTGCTTTAAACCTTTTTGATTTCTCATATCTTTGTAATCACATATTACATTCTCTTCATATTTAGTAAAGGATATCTCTATAGCATTACCTTTCATATGGAATATCTTAGCCCCTGGATCAAGCATCTGGGTGAGCTATCAATCCGTTCGTCAACTTTTATGTCAAAGTTTTGCGTTAAACCTTTTTCATTGCTGTATCTCTGTAACCATGTTAGATTCTCTTCGTATTTGGTACAGGATATCTTTATAGCATTACCTTTTATATGGAATATGGCCTGTGTATGCAACGAATCTATAGACATTGCCATTTGCAGCCGAGGCGATGGCACTGACCGGGGGTATATGTGCCCCACTTGGCACTTTGTCTAGTTTTGAAAAGTGTTGCTTTCCCCAGAAATCGCACGTTTATAGTACACTTAAACTCCAGCAGTTGTTTCAAAGTGTTGCGTTTCTTGTGTTTTGTTTGAAAACAGAGCTAGGCGTTTCAATGGAATTGTTAATCTGGTAATATTTATTTTTTTATATAGAGGATCTTACATGAGTGCTCATGTATTATTGAATTTATTAAACGAGAAAGGGATAAAATGCGAGACTTTGCCGAGCATGTTATCCCTTTTCCTCAACGAGTTTAATAAATTCAATAATACATGAGCACGAATGCAAGATTCTATTTATCATATGACATTTAAAACGCATTTTATTCTCGATTGTTTACAAAAATATCAATATTGCGCCATTAGTAAACGCCACGTCGTTAAGGACGCCGTACATGTAACGTTACGGGACGTATCGAGCTAATTTGCATATTTAATCCGCTAGTGGATTATCGCAAATATTACATAGAGGTTATTATATGGTAAAGGTGTGCCTCTAAGTCATATTGGCACCGGTATGTCATATTGGCCCGAGGGCTTTAGCCCGAGGGCCAATATGACTTCCGGTGCCAATATGACTTAGGGGCACACCTTCACTATATCATAACCTCTTTATTACATCATTTATATAACATTGTTATATTGCAACGTGAAGAAATGAAGGCAAAGATAATATTTACTTTTTAAAGGTTGATGCCGGTAACGTTTCATCGAGTGTATTGAGGATATATTTTCGGTATCCGCCGAAAAAAAAAATGAAATTCCTTTTCAATTATGTAACTGATTAGTAGGCCTACACTAACCATGCTCACGGTAATATAGTAACACAGTAGTGCGCAGCAAATTACTTCACAAGTGACGTCGCAACTGTAAGTGTCAAAACAAAAACAAACGCCATATTAATTACAGAATTTCTGCAGTTCAAAGAATGCTTTTTAAGGTATTTTACAGAATGTTTTGTGCTTATTTGAAGACCATTTCAATTTCAAAGGCTCTTAGTGTCATTCATCAAGCTCATGCTTAATCGATTCCGTGTGTAGCAGTCGGTCGCGGTGGTTGTTTACGTTAAAATACAAGACACTTTTTAGGGACATTTTTCCCTCCCACGGATTTCTTCCGCACAATTTCAAGCTCCTCATAAGTGAAGGGATCTGTGCGTTTAAGGTTGTTGGCAAGACCTTATTGTTTCAAATGTTGGGACATCCCTGCTGTGCTTGAAAGCAACGTCCTTCACAATGCTTCCCAATCGTGAGTGAATTTCTTTTGAAAAATATTTTGTTTTTCATTTTTCATGCTTGCCACGAAATATCAGACTTTTCTCAAAATCTCTTGTTGTCACTGTCTTCTATCGCTCTATCTAGGTCCAGCAGTCGGGTTGACATTGCTTCAAGTGATTTTTCTGGGGCCATTTTGAAGCTCATTGAGTACGGCATTAACGTTCTATTGCTATAGTAACAGAGTGGAGCAGTGCCGATATGGAAAGGCAGTGCCAAAAATCCATATTATATGGATTTTTGGCCCCGTTACGTGACTGTGCCTCAAAATAGCGAAAAAATGAGCCTGTATTGAAAGACTCTAATGTAATTTTCCTATAGAAGGTATGTAATAAATGGCGTTATTACACTCTCAGACGCGACGTCATATGATAAACCAGTATATACCGTCTTCTGATGATTACCTTTTCCTTAGGTCATTAGCATTTATCTGGGCTGTGACCTATTTCGATAAAAAAAAATCTGCCCTGCTAATAAACCGATGAAATAAAGGCCTTCGACGGTCAACTTTTGTATACGGCAATTATGCTATGCTGCGAGCATTTTGATTGGCTGACCAGAGCGATGCGATTCAAATCAGTACACAAAACATACGTTTCAAGATGAAAACATGAAAATAACGAACACAATTCACTGAAATGAACCACCGATTATATAACGTCCCCGTTCATCAGGGCTTGGTGAAATAGACTTGGTTGCATGGTCCTCCCGCACATAACTCAAACTGACCGAACTTGAGTACTGGTAAAACAGAAGCGAAGGTAATGATCAGGAATCGATACAATCAACCCACAGCTCCCATCAGAGACACCAAAGGGAAAGAAATACAAACACGAAACAACAGCGATTTTGGTACTTATCGCTTATGCGAGCAGCGGAGGTTCAGGCGAGCCTGCGCATCCGCGTAGTCCCGCCAGAACCTTCGCTGCTCGCTCATACAAGCAGTGAATTAAGAGGAACCTTCAGACAGAAAGACATATCCCTGGCCCCTCTGAATGGCTGGGCATGCGCAGTTAAAATTTGTCATGACGGAATGCTCGAAGACACAAATTCGCTTGGCGGGGCTCAAATAATATAAGCGAAACAAACACTCAAAGACAACTCATAACAAATAAACCGTGACAGAAGAACCGCTAAGGTCTAAGACTGGTAAACCACTAAGGTCTAAGACTGCCCAGGAAAAGTGATGCGAGTAGGACCTGTCATTAAAACCTACTGGTTTCTTTGGGTGGTAAGGCTTGATATGTCAGTCCATCGCATTATGGGGTAAAATCCAACAGCATCATACGCAACGTCTCAAAATTACCTAAATAGAGTTGACGGGGACTTGAAACATCAACAAAAAACAAGCAAACAGTTGTATATAAACCCCCCACGAGGACGAACCATGACGAAAACACGCCTCTTCAAATAATTTTATTGAGATTTTTATTGAAACTTTTCTGACATTTTTCATATTTCTACATTAAACATAAAGTGTTCAACCCGATAGAACCGCTTTGGCGATGCGATTCTAATGGGTACCGAAAAATCTATGTTTTTTTTAGCAGAAATAAGAAAAAAATATGCCCCTGTAAACCCCAATTTTTATATGAAAGTGGGGTTTGAGGGTTCAAAATTGAATAGGCGTGTTTTCGTGAGGAGATAAAAAAAAACAATCGGGGTTCATCAGCTGCACAGACCAAAAAGCTCTTGTAAACTACATGTATTGCACTTTTTAAGCGTCTTGTAAACTACATGAATTGTCTATCTAAGCGTCTTGTAAACTACATGTATTGCACTATCTAAGCGTCTTGTAAACAACATGTATTGCACTATCTAAGCGTCTTGTAAACTACATGTATTGTACTATCTAAGCGTCTTGTAAACTACATGTATTGCATTATTTAAGCGTCTTGTAAACTACATGTATTGCACTTTCTAAGCGTCTTGTAAACTATATGTATTGCACTATCTAAGCGTCTTGTAAACTACATGTATTGCACTATCTAAGCGTCTTGTAAGCAACATGTTTTGTACTATCCAAGCATCTTGTAAAACACATGTACATTGATTGTACAATCCAAGCGTCTTGTAAACTACAGAAAATTCCTGTATTAAGACCACCTTTTGAACCGTTCAAAAGTGGTCTCTAATTAGGAGACACTGGGTGTGGAAAAGACAAAGAAAGAATAACTAAAACCTTCTAAATAAGCTTTTAAAATCAGATTTACTCTTAATTTTAGGTGGTCTTAATAGCAGACTTTTACTGTATATACATGCATATATATTGTACTATCGAAGCCTCTTGTAAACTACATGTGTTTAACTATCCAAGCATCTTGTAAACTACATGTACTTACTATTCAAGTATCTTGTAAACTACATGTACTGTACTATTCAAGCATCTAACACAAAGATGTTGATTAGACTGTGTGCACGCACCTTTGATGTTCGCATGAGTCGTATAACAGCTTATTCTTGTGTTTGAATTGAGGTTTAACGTCAACGGAAAAACTATATTTAGGTCATTTTGGAGACGCACCCAAAACCTTTGTTTGGAGTATGAATAAGAGATCTATTATTAAAAGTTAACAAGGTTAGAAGTATGAAAGAATGGACTATATTACACGGATTTGTTATCATAATTTATTGCTCACATATCTTTTCTACACAACATTTACACCCTGGTATAGTCTTTCAAAACGCAGTGAGACCTGACGGCACTTTTAATTTTGGACTGGTCCGTGTATTAGGTGGTGTCGCCTTCAGTTGGGATTTTACGTTGGGAGATATAGTTTTTTACTGAGATACGTACTGCATCATACTAACCACTTGGCCACGACTTCTACATTATTGCATTTCAACAAAACTTATTTTCAATTTTAAAATCCTGTGAAAAAAGAAATCCGAAACCTGCTTCCCCTAAAACATGGCATAGTCTTGCCACGCTTGAACGTTGAACTCTCAAAGGTCGTCAGTGTCATATAACAGTGTCATATAACTATATCAGTGTCCTCGCCAACGATTAATAATGACAACAATAGACAAAGTTCAGTATACATGTAGCTAGGACTGGGCTGTGAAAAGTGGTTTTCGAGGAGCATTTGCACTCCGCAAAATCACACAACTTGATCAGAGACTGCATGAAGGCACTTTTTGTCATATACATCACAGCAAAAATTTTGATCAGATTTCGCGGATCTGAGCTTTTGCTGGGAATACATGTTCGAGCAAACTTTTTCACTCAGAGCGGCCCAGGTAAAACTAAACCCAGCAGTGACCGTCTCACAAACTCCAATTAAACAATATGGCGTACAATTTTAATGGGAAGAAAATTTTAGTTACTGGTGCAGGAAGAAACATAGGACGGACAATAGCTACAAGTCTAGCGAAGCAAGGTGCTAAAGTTTATGCTTTGGATTGTGTGAAGGAAAATTTAGATGATCTCGTAGCAGAGATTGGTGACATTGTTCCTGTACATCAGGACTTGCGAGACTGGGATGAAACTGCTAAAACAGTGGACCAGCTTGGAGAGCTGGACGGACTGGTAAATGGTGCGGCGATACTTCCCGAATCGCAGAATGCAGTAGACATTGCAGAAGAAAAACTAAACAACTGTATTGCTATTAATTTGAAAGCACCTGTTAACTTAATGCAAGTGGTCGGAAAGAAGATGATGGCAGCAGGAAACGGTGGATCTATTGTTAATATGTCAAGCATCATTTCATTTGATGCTGCTAAAGGCAATCTTGCGTATTGTGTAGCGAAAGCTGGACTGGATATGGCTACTAAGATGTTTGCTCTTGAATTAGGTCCGCACAAGATTCGCGTGAATTCTGTAAATCCTGGTCTGCTTAGGACGGATATGACAATAGCAACAACCCCAGAGAAAGTATTTCAGCGGGCTGAAGCTATCACGCCACTGGGTCGTCTTACTGAAATGCAGGATGTTACCAACCTGGCTTTGTTTCTGTTGAGTGATCGATCTCTGATGATAAGCGGTGCCATCCATCCAGTAGACGGTGGAATAACATGTCAGTTACCGTCATAATACGGTTTCTCTCAGGATGCTTGGATTCATTTGAAAGACGTTTCTGCAAGTTTTAATATTAGAATAGCACGTCCGTGTTCCATATACCCAAATTGTTATCTTTCTGAAGAAGTCTTGCATTATAATGTCCCCGCTTTCCGAAGAATAATGGAAAGGTTACATCAATCATTTTTTGCCCTTGTGAAAGAGGAATTTGACGAATTTTGTTTCAAAGAGGCAGGTAATATTGCTCGAGGGCGAAGCCCGGGGGCAACATTAATTGTCGAGGGTGAACAAATCGTAAATGTCTTCTCACACAAGGGCAACAAATGATTTATTAGACCAAATTCTGACTTCCAGAGGTTCTTTGAGTGAATGCTTCGAAATATGGAAATATGCAAAAGCAATATTTAACACAAACATAACACTTGAATGAAACAGTTCATTTATCCAGTTGTACACATTTACTTTTTTTAACGTCTGCGTCCGCGTTTGTCTCTGCTGTTTGTGAACAAAATAAATTAAGAACCTCTTAAGCTGGGCTTATAATCTTTAGCAAGCACTTTAGGGGCCAGTTACATCACAAAAACACGCGACCCCCCATCGAACCCCACTTTTATATAGTAAAACTGGGGTTTACAGCGTTAAACTTTTTTTTGTTATTTCTGTTCTGAAATATAGATTATGGGTATCCTTTAGAACCGCCTCGATATTTTGAGCAGAAATAAGACAACTATTTCAATTTTTCATCTTAAAAGTTCGATTTTTTGGCGGTAAAGTTTACAACACATTTGTATAGGCGTGTTTTCGTAATGTAGGCGCTGACACTCGTAATTAACTTTTGGTGAAATTTCCTGAATATATGATAGACAAGATAATGTGAATTTTCGTAGTAAATGTGGTCGTCCTCGGGGCAAGCATACGAATATGGGCATAGTATATACAAACACCAGCTCCAGTCAATATTAGTGTTTATGCATGTCACGTGTGTTTTAGGTAATATGCCATCCGTACAACCTGGACATTTCCGAGACCCGCATCGAATGTTTAGTCCTTCATGACATTGCATAGAATGTCTTAAAAGCGTGTATTTGCTCACATTAACAGGAATAGTTACAGTTTTAGGGGAAAAAGCTTTCTTAAAATACATTATGTCGCAATTTTCAATAAGGTACTTTGCAACCCGAGTAGGGTTGCAAAGTACCATAGAATTCAGCGGTTTTCATCACTAAAACAAGCCTATATAATTCTGACCCCTTTGAACCCCCCTTTTATATAGTAAAACTGGGATTTACAGGGGTAAACCTTATTTTCTTATTTCTGCTCGAAAATATAGGTTGTGGGTACTCGTTAGAACCGCCTCGATGAGGCGGTTCTAACGCGTACCCACAATCTATATTTTGAGCAGAAAATAAGAAAAATATCACATTTTTCATCTTAAAATTTTCATTTTCTTGCGGTAAAGTTTACAATGTATTTGTATAGGCGTGTTTTCGTAATGTAGGCGCAGACACTCGTAATTAACTTTTGGTGAACTTTCCTGAATATATGATTGGCAAGGTGTTGTAAATTTTCGTACTTAACAAATTTGGTCGTCCTTGGGGCAAGCATATGACTATACAAACACCAGCTCCAATCAGTATAAGCGTTCATTACGATATCACACCCGTGCGACATAGTGCATATTTTCACATTTCCAAAATGGCTCCATTTTTTTGAAGAAAATCCATGATAATTTTTTTTTATTTATACTGCAAACATAGGTTGTCGGTGCTCGTTAGAACTGCCTCATTGAGACGGTTCTAACTAGTACCCACAACCTATGTCTTGGAGCCATAGGTTGTCGGTGCTCGTTAGAATCGCCTCATTGAGGCGGTTCTAACTAGTACCCACAACCTATGTCTTGGAGCAGAAATAAGGAATATAATGTATACCCCCGTATACCCCAGTTTTCTCTATATAAAGTCGGGTTTAGGGAGTGTTCATTTCACGGACGTGTTCACGTGATGTATGCGTCTCACGTGTGTTTTGGGCAATATGCAATTCGTACAACTTCTTGACAATGCATAGAATGTCTTTAACGAGTATATTTGCTCACATTAACGGAAATAGTTACATCTTCAGGGGGAAAAGTCTTCTTAAAATATATTATGTCGCCATTTTCAATACGGGTCTACTCGGGTTGGAAAGAACCATAGAATTCAACAGTTTTCCGGGTGTTTGTGAAATTCATTGAAGGATGTCTTCAGACTTGTTGTTTTTCTTCTCTCTCTCTATTTCTCTCTCTCTATCTCTCTCTCTCTCTCTCTCTCTCTCTCTCTCTCTCTCTCTCTCTCTCTCTCTCTCTCTCTGTCTCTGTCTCTCTCTCTCTCTCTTTTATTTTTTTTTGCAAATGTTGAAGACCCTGATCAGGGACTGCGCGGTTTCCAGCGTCCCGTTTTGGAATTTTTACCAACATGGACAGCTCCCTATTGTAAAGGCAGATACATGTATGTACTTTTGTTTTGAAAAGTGATACTTTCCCCAAAATCGCACGTTTATTTCGCCCTTAAACTCCAGCACTCGTTTCAAAGTGTTGCGTTTCTTGTATTTTGTTGGAAAACAGGACTTGAAATTTCAATAGAACGGTAAATCTGGTAGTATTTAGTTTTTATACCAGTATATACTGTCTTCTGATAGTTACATTTTACTTAGGTCATTTGCCTATATCTGGGCTGTGACCTATTTCGATAAAACAAAAATTCTTGCATAAATATCTATGCGCATGGCTGTTTGAAGCCATTGTGAAATGGACCGAAAGCCGTGCTCAAACAGCCAAAACCATGTTCAAATCATGAAATTCGCGTGCTGTTTGAACATGGATTTTAAGCTTTTGATATCACAAGACGGACCTTGCTTTTGTACTGACCATCATTTTGCTTTGCATGCCGCCTTTGAAGAGTTTATATGGAATTTATATGGAGCTTTTTGGCGTTATCGTCAAAATTTGCTGTCGGAATCGTAAGTTATGCAAGAACAACGATCACCCATGGTTGCTTCATTATCCCCTCGCAACAACGTTGCGAATGGGGATATAGCATCGGTGCTGTGCGTCCGTGTGTTAGTGTGTGTGTCTGTGTGTTAGTGTGTGTGTCTGTCCGGAACCTTGTGAGCAGGATAGAAGACACAGTATTCATCGTAGAAGCATCAAACCTTCCACAAATGTTCAACATGTACAGAGGATGAACCCTATTGAATTTCAAGGTCAGGGGTCAAAGGTCAAGGTCACAATGGACTCGACCTTGAAAACCTTGTGAGCAGGATAGAAGACACAGTATTCATCGTAGAAGCATCAAACCTTCCACAAATGTTCACCATGTACAGAGGATGAACCCTATTGAATTTCAAGGTCAGGGGTCAAAGGTCAAGGTCACAATGGACTTGACCTTGAAAAACTTGTGAGCAGGATAGAAGACACAGTATTCATCGTAGAAGCATCAAACCTTCCACAAGTGTTCACCATGTACAGAGGATGAACCCTATTGAATTTCAAGGTCAGGGGTCAAAGGTCAAGGTCACAATGGACTTGACCTTGAAAACCTTGTGAGCAGGATAGAAGACACAGTATTCATCGCAGAAGCATCAAACCTTCCACAAATGTTCACCATGTACAGAGGATGAACCCTATTGAATTTCAAGGTCAGGGGTCAAAGGTCAAGGTCACATTGGACTTGACCTTGAAAACCTTGTGAGCAGGATAGACGACACAGTATTCATCGTAGAAGCATCAAACCTTCCACAAATGTTCACCATGTACAGAGAATGAACCTTTTGAATTTCAAGGTCAGGGGTCAAAGGTCAAGGTCACAATGGACTTGACCTTGAAAACCTTGTGAGCAGGATAGAACCCTATTGAATTTCAAGGTCAGGGGTCAAAGGTCAAGGTCACAATGGACTTGACCTTGAAAACCTTGTGAGCAGGATAGAAGACACAGTATTCATCGTAGAAGCATCAAACCTTCCACAAATGTTCACCATGTACAGAGGATGAACCCTATTGAATTTCAAGGTCAGTGGTCAAAGGTCAAGGTCACAATGGACTTGACCTTGAAAACCTTGTGAGCAGGATAGAAGACACAGTATTCATCGTAGAAGCATCAAACCTTCCACAAATGCTCACCATGTACAGAGGATGAACCCTATTGAATTTTAAGGTCAGGGGTCAAAGGTCAAGGTCACAATGGACTTGACCTTGAAAACCTTGTGAGCAGGATAGAAGACACAGTATTCATCGTAGAAGCATCAAACCTTCCACAAATGTTCACCATGTACAGAGGATGAACCCTATTGAATTTCAAGGTCAGGGGTCAAAGGTCAAGGTCACATTGGACTTGACCTTGAAAACCTTGTGAGCAGGATAGACGACACAGTATTCATCGTAGAAGCATCAAACCTTCCACAAATGTTCACCATGTACAGAGGATGAACCCTATTGAATTTCAAGGTCAGGGGTCAAAGGTCAAGGTCACAATGGACTTGACCTTGAAAACCTCGTGAGCAGGATAGAAGACACAGTATTCATCGTAGAAGCATCAAACCTTCCAAAATGTTCACCATGTACAGAGGATGAACCCTATTGAATTTCAAGGTCAGGGGTCAAAGGTCAAGGTCACAATGGCAGTGTTGTGCCTAGGCTCGATTGCTTGGGGGACACCAATGGCCCTTATGACATTTTCCAAAGGGTCATTTTATATTTTAAAGGGGCTTCAGTAAATAAAATATAAGCAACGTTGTTGATTTCTGAGGGTCATCCGGGCCCCATGTTTAATGTTGAAAGGGCCATCAATGACTTTAGGTAGGCAAATGGCCCCATGGCCCCCTCTCGGCGCAACACTGCAATGGACTTGTTATTTCTGTTTCAAGACATAGGTTGTGGGTACTGATTAGAACCACATCAATAAGGTGATTATAATGAGCATTCACAATCTCTGTTTAAAGTCGAAATAACAAAATGAATTAAAAATCATAGGAAAATAACAGTTTTGGAAATATGAAAGATTCCAATATGTCAAACGGATGTGTCATCATAATTAGCAACACAAAAGCATGTCATTTGCCTGTTAAAAGTTCTTCCAAATGTCTACGGTAAGAGCTTAACACCATTGCTTTGTAATCAAAGGTTTGTTTGATTTAAGGTTAAATGTCCCGGTCAACAATAGGTCATTTTGGAGACGTTGCATCCAATTTTGTGAGACTTTACCCATCATTGAGATGAAATGACACCTCAGTTCCTTTGACCCAATAAAACCAATTGGGTTTATAATCATGGACGGTCCAACTCGTACCGCTTAACCTGGGCAGGATTAGATCCTATAAGGGGTTAACCAGTACTCATGTGCGGTCGGATTCAGTTCTGCATTGAAGCATCTTGCCCATACTTCTTCAAGCCCCGATTAGCAGGGGCGAAGTCAAAGGTAATCTATTATGTCTAATTTGTCTAACATATTCAGATTGGATTTTCATGTTAATGAATGGTATGCAGTTGCGAGGGGATGCTACGCTTGCGTTGCCTTGTTGCATTAACATTTGCCGGGTCCCTCGGAAGATATTTGAACATTCGGCCTAGCGGCCTCATGTTCAAACAGCTTCCTCGGGACCCGGCAAATGTTAATGCATGAAAAACGATGGTTGATCCCTATAATCTGTCCTGTTTAATAAAGACCTTCGTCGGCCAACTTTTGTATACGGCATTAAAGCTATGCTGCTAACATTTTGATTGGCTGACCAGAGCGATGCGATTCAAATCAGTACATAAAACATACATTTTCAAGATAAAAAAGAGGCCCATGGGCCGCTTTGCTCACCAGAGCTAAAGGGGCACTGCCCACTGACAGCCATGTTTTTAACTAAACAATGGATGTCCTTAGCCGAAGGACTCTACTGATAAAATTCGGACCCAATCGGCCTAGTGGCTTCAGAGGTCTGATGTTGCTGAGCAGTAGGCCTAAATCATATGGCAAATATAAGATTGCTTGAAGAAAATTTCTATGAAAGTTTAGCAAATACATACTCTGAGGCTTGGCAGTAAATGCCAATTTTCAGTTATCCCCATTACAAGTCAATGGAAATTCTAATTTAGAGTTGCCATAGCAACTAACTAAAGAGCAAAATTTCATAAAAAAAGACAGGGAAAAAAAAACAAAAAAAAAAAACAAAAAAACACAAAATATGTTAAGGCATACTGTGAATATTTCCATAAAGTCTCTGCCTCATAGAGCATATGGTTTCTAAGAAGATGCGTTTTAAGTGTTTTTGTATGGTATTTTGGTTTCCATGGCAACCAAGCAACCAATAAAAGTGAGCAGTGGGCCTCCAATCATATGGCAGATAGATGATAACTAAAAGAATATTTCTATGAAAGTTTTGTCAAATTATCTGCGAGGGCTTGGCAGTAAAGGCCATTTTTTTTTCAATTTTTCCCATTATAAGTCTGTGCAAACCTTAAGTTGCCGATAGACCAAACTATAGAGCCGAATTGCATAAAAAAGGGGAAAAAACACACAAAACACAAAACCTGTAAATGCAAATATGGTGAATATTTCCATAAAGTCTCAGACTCATAGAGCATATGGTTTCTGAGGAGATGATTTTAAGTGTGTGTGTGTGTGTGTGTGTGTGTGTGTGTGTGTGTGTGTGTGTGTGTGTGTGTGTGTGTGTGTGTGTGTGTGTGTGTGTGTGTGTGTGTGTGTGTGTGTGTGTGTGCGTGCGTGTGTGTTGGTTTCCATGGCAACCAATAAAAATTAGCAGTAGGTCTAAATTCATTTGGCAGATAGTAGATTGCATAAGAAACATTTCTATGAAGGTTTTGCCAAAATAACTGCAAACGCTTGGCAGTTAATGCCATTTTTTTTTTTCAATTTTTCCGCATTATAAATCTATCGAAACTCTAAGTTGCCATAGCAACCAAACTATTGAGCCGAATTTCATAAGAACACAAACTTTCAATACCCCAGCCCAAGTATGCTACAGATGAAATTTGGGCCCAGTGGCTTCGGAGCTGTGGTTTGAAAGTGTTGGCGGTCGACGCAGACGACGACGACAACGACGACAGACAACTGTCTTTTCTATAAGCTCCCCCGGAGCTCTGGTGAGCTAAAAAAATACAGCATGCATAATTCAGCTGTAGTGAAAAGAAGATCGATTATATAACGTCCCCATTCATCGGGGCTTGGGGGAAATTGATTGGGCTGCATGGTTCTTCCTCACATAGACCAAACTGACTAAACTTGAGTACTGGTAAACCGCTAAGGTCTACGACTGTCCCGGAAAAGTGATGCGAGTCGGACCTGTCGGTTTATTTGGACGGTAATGTCATTTCATCTCAGTGTCGGGTAAAAATCCAACAGGGACGTAAGCAACGTCGACAAAATGACCTAACAAGTGTTGCCGGGGACTTAAAACAACAACAAAAACAAACAAACAGTTGTACATGTCTATAAATATGTTCTATAAAAGGGTTATCCTTTGGAAGCAAGGAATACACTGCAGAACCAGAAAATATGAAGTGTGCATGTCTTCTCGGCCAGACTAGCTAGTTTCGGCCAATTAGGCCTCATCAGTGACCCTCAAATATATTCAAAATTCCACAATAGAATCGATGATCCCAAAGGACAAGAAATTATAAACTACACTATGATGTAGGACAGGGAGACTTTTTACGGCCGCTACACATTCCCACAAACCAGCTGTAGTGACGTTAAATATGTTCTGTAAAAGGGTTATCCTTTGGAATCAAGGAATACACTACAGAACCGGAAAATATAAAGTTTATACATCTTCTGGGCCACACTAGCTAGGTTCGGCCAATTAGTCCTCATCGGTGACCCTCAAATATTTTCAAAATTCCACAATAGAATCGATGATCCCAAAGGACAAGAAAATATAAACTACACTATGATGTAGGGCAGGGAGACTTTTTACGGCCGCCACACATTCACACACATCAAAATAAACACCGCCACGGGAACGACCGATTACGAAAACACACCTATTCAAATAATTTTATTGAGAATTTTGCCACCAAAAATGAAAATTTTCCGATAGAAAAATTCTGATATTTTTCATATTTCTACACTAAACATAAATCGTGCAGACCCGTTAGAACCTTCTGACGAGTACCCAAAATCTATGTTTTTGAGCAGAAATTAGAACAAATAATTTATGCCCCTGTAAACCCCAGTTTTTTGTATATGAAAGTGGGGTTTGAGGGGTCAAAATCGATTAACGTGTTTTCGTGATGAGATAAGAAATAATCGGGTCTCATCAGCGACACAGACTAGAAAGAGACAGACTATATGTAAACTACATATATTGTACTATCTAAGCGTCTTGTAAACTACATGTATTATACTGTCCAAGCGTCTTGTAAACTTCATGTATTGTACTATCCAAGCGTCTTGTAAACTTCATGTATTGTACTATCCAAGCGTCCTCTAAACCACATGTTTTGTACTATCCAAGCGTCTTGTAAACTACATGTATTGTACTATCCAAGCGTCTTGTAAACTTCATGTATTGTACTATCCAAGCGTCTTGTAAACTTCATGTATTGTAATATCCAAGCGTCCTCTAAACTACATGTATTGTACTGTCCAAGCGTCTTGTAAACTTCATGTATTGTACTATCCAAGCGTCCTCTAAACTACATGTATTGTACTGTCCAAGCATCTTATAAACTACATGTATTGTTCTATCCAAGAATCTTGTAAACTACATGTATTGTACTATCCAAGCATTTTGTAAACTAAATGTATTGTACTATCCAAGCATCTTGTAAACTACATATATTGTAATATTCAAGCATCTTGTAAACTACATGTATTGTACTATCCAAGCATCTTGTAAACTACATGTATTGTACTATCCAAGCATCTTGTAAACTACATGTATTGAACTATCCAAGCATCTTGTAAACTACATATATTGTACTATCCAAGCATCTTGTAAACTACATATATTGTACTATTCAAGCATCTAATACAAAAATAGTTATCAGACTGTGTTGGTGCACCTTTGATGTTCGCATGAGTCATACAACAGCTCATTTTTGTACTTGAATTTATGTTTAACATCCCCGGAAACACTATTTAGGTCATTTTGGAGACGTTGCTTTCAATTTTATGGGACTTTTACCCGACATTGAGATGAAATGACACTCAAAACCCTGTCGCCGAATGAAACCAAAGACTTACTATATACACTGGACGGTCTGACTCACATCACTTTGCCTTGGAAGGCTTAATCCTTCTAAGCGGTTTGCCAGTACTCATGAGTGGTCGGTTCCAGCTCTGCGTGGAGGTATCATGCAGCAAAATCTATTTCTCCAAGCACCGAGGCGTATAACAGCTCAACATTGACCTACCCAGGCAACCAAAACATTATATTGTTGTACAGTTTGGGAGGATTGTTTTTCAATCGAAGTTACTAACTACAGACGCTTCCCGCCTGCTTATGTACACGTGAAGTCTTATCGCTAACCATGCACAAAATCCAGGTAATGCTTATTGACATCATCGCTAGTCCTGTTACATCAAGGTGTCACGCAAAAAAGCGTTAGTTATCTGTGAAGTTTGGACTGGTTGGGTGTACTTGATCGCTGGCAAACAGTGTAGACCCAGATCAGACGATGAGAAACGCGGCATATAATTATGCACTACACACTTTGCTGAAGAAAAACAAACAAGAATTTAATGTTTAAACCAAACAGCCTAAGTTCCAATACAGCTACATAATCTCAGCCTATAACAGGCGGTTCTAACGAGTACCCAGAATCTGTGTTTTTGGTAAATATAGTGGACATAATGCAAACCCCTGTTAACCCAATTTTATCATATGACGTCGCGTCTGAGACTCTAATAACGCCATATATTACATTCTTGCTGCTATTTTAAGTAATTTTTGGGGGAAATAAAAATGATATTTTCCTGCAGGGAAAATATTCCTTTCAAGCGGGGATATATTTCCTTTCGAACGTCATCATGCACTATGACGCGCCAAAATCGGGACAAATAACGTCACGTCACAGCGCTAATTACGTCAGTTTTAGACGTTAGAAAGGCCAAAAACGGCCGATTTAGCAGCATCGAGTCAACGTCGATGAGACGTTATTGACGTTTTCGCGAAGCTGTTGGCGTCTGTGTAACTGTTGGTGTTATGTTATATAACTGATCATATGTATATATTTACATTTCCAGTGTACAGTCTTATGTAAACCTATAGAAAACAGTTGCATTCATACTTCCATGAACGCATCGAATCACATGATTTTCGGTGGCGTTAAGTGACGTCATTCTAAACCATTGTTCTCTACGGGCGTAGATGACGTCAACGCTGCTCCGCTCTTTCTAGAAAAAACAGCGTGTAAATGTTTTTCAGCTTTAAAAGTTTGCCCTGCAAGCATTTTTTCGCCCAGTGATGAGGGGCAAATAATGTAAATATAAAAAATAAACTTATTTTTTCTGCTTTTCATGAATGTATGAACGACAGTGGGTCGCTAGCAAAGTTTACATGAACCCCTTCGGGGTTCATTTACTTTGCACGCGACCCACTGCGTTCATACTTCCCTGAACTGCAGAAAAATAAAATTCATTTCTTAAATACCCTTACCTCCTTCTCCGTGGAGGACTTAAAATTTTGCTATCACAATTCTTGTTTGGCTCGAGATATGAGACAGACATAAATTATACAAATGTTATCACAAACTATCTGAATCCAGTACAGCATACTGTTAAAGATCACTGCGTCGATATTTATGCCTTGACTGTCTACAGGGAGACAGATTCAAAAAGTCTTTCAGACTTTCTTCTAAATCCTTTTTGTACAATGTTTTTTTGTTGTTGTTGTTTTTTTTTTTTTTTGTATGTAGCACATTGTATTACCATGTATATGTATACAGTATTGTTACAGTTGTACATTGAAATAAAGTTTAAAAACTAAAAACGGCCGATTTAATAAATGTAATATAAACATTAATACATCTTTAGTTTTGAATACGGGCAATATTTCCCTCGAAACTTGCAAATCTTATAAACAAACTCGTGCATTCGCACTCGTTAGTTTACTTGATTTGCAAGTCTCTCGGGAAAATATTTCCCGTATTTAAAACTAAAGATGTATTAATCTGTATGTAATATTTTCGATAATTCACTAGTGGACTAAATATGCAAATTAGCTAGATACGTCCCGTAACTTTACATGTACGACGTCCTTTACGACGTCGCGTTTACTAATGGCTGAATATTGACATTTTTGTTAAACAATCGTGAATAAAATGCGTTTTAAATGTCATATGATAAATAGAACCTTGCATTCGTGCTCATGTATTATTGAATTATTAAACTCGTCGAGGAAAAGGGATAAAATGCTCGACAAAGCCTCGCATTTTATCCCTTATCCTCAACTCGTTTAATAAATTCAATAATACATGAACACTCATGTAAGATCCTCTATATCAATAATTTATTAAACTCGTTGAGGAAAAGGGATAAAATTCTCGGCAAAGCCTCGCATTTTATCCCTTTTCCTCAACTCGTTTAATAAATTCAATAATACATGAACACTCATGTAAGATCGTCTATGTAAACCCCTGTTAACCACATCTTCTCCTATAGAACCTAGAGTTTACCAGGGCATTCTATACATGGATTTTTTTAACACGATGAGTTATCTTTCTTAAAAAGGTCAACAGTCTGTGTAATAAATAACCCTATAAGCCCCTTTTTATATAGGAAAAACTGGGGTTTAAAGGGATGTACATAAGTTTTTTTTTATTTCTGCTTCAAGACATAGATTGTGGGCACTCGTTAGAACCGCCTGAAAGAGGCGGTTCTAACGAGCACCCAAAACCCATGTTTGGAGTATTAATAAGCAAAATATTACATTTCTTTGCAATTGGAGGTACGAAAGAATGCACTATATGAGCCCCGCCAAGCGAATTTGTGTCTTCGAGCATTCCGTCATGGCAAATTTTAACTGTGCATGCCCAGCCAACCAGAGGGGCCAGGGATATGGCTTTCTGTCTGAAGGTTCCTCTGGAATCACTGCTTGTATGAGCGAGTAGCGAAGGTTCTGGCGAGACTGCGCGGATGCGCAGGCTCGCCTGAACCTTCGCTGCTCGCATAGGCGATAAGTACCAAATCGCTTGACGGGGCCCATATCAAACTAATGTATAATCTTAACGTAATTCCCATGCATCTGTTCTCCACATTACTGTAAACTTTCTGTATTAAGACCACCTTTGGAACTGTTCAAAAGTGGTCTTTAAACCTCTGGAGTTTACAAGGGTATTCATAACATGTTTTTTTTAACACAATGAGTTATCTCCCTCGTAAAAAAAGGTCAAAATCATCATGCTAACAAGTCTGTGTAATGAACACCCCTCTAAACCCCTTTTAATACAGAAAGAACTTGGGTTCACGGGGTATACGTTTTTTTATTTCTGGTCCAAGACATAGGTTGTGGACACTCGTTAGAACCGCCTCAATAAGGCGGTTGTAACGAGCATCAAAAACCTATGTTTGGAGTATAAATAAGCAAATTATTACATTTCTTTGCAATTGGAGATACGAAAGAATGCACTGTATCATACTGGTGTATAATCTTAACGTATATCCCATGCATCTGTTCTCCACATTACAGTAACATTTCTATATTAAGACCACCTTTGGAATTGTTCAAAAGTGGTCTTCAAAACCACTTTTGAACAGTCCCAAAGGTTGTCTCTGATCAGAAGACCCTGTATAGAACACAAAGAAAGAATAACAGCAAATTTCTAAATAAGCTTTTTAAAGCAAAATATGTCTGAATATTTGGTGGTCTTAATAGCGGAATTTTACTGTATATAAGGAATGGGCTGCATGATGCTTCCACGCAGAGCTGAATCCGGCCCGCACACTAGTACTGGTAAACCGTTTAGAGGATCTAAGCCTGTCCAGGAACCGCGGTGCGAGGCGGACAGTCCATGCTTATAAACCCTATTGGTTTCATTGGGCGACAGGGCTTGTGATGTCATTTCATCTCAATGTTGGGTAAAATGCCCACAAAATTGGAAGCAACGTCTCCAAAATGACCTTTACAGTGTTGACGGGGACGTTAAACCACAAATCAAACAAAACAAACAAAACTGTATATAAGGAACATAATGTAAACCCCTGTTAATCTTCTCCTATAGAAGCTGGAGTTTACAAGGGTATTCATAACATGTTTTTTTAACACAATGAGTTATCTCCCTCGTAAAAAAAAGGTCAAAATCATCATGCTAACAAGTCCGTGTAATGAACACCCCTCTAAACCCCTTTTTATACAGGAAAACAGGGGTTTACGGGGGTGTACATTAGTTTTTTTTTTCATTTCTGGTCCAAGACATAAGGTGTGGCTAGTCGTTAGAACCGCCTGAAAGAGGCGGTTCTAACGAGCACCCCAACCCTATGTTTGTAGTATAAATAAGATAAATATGACATTTTTTGTAATTGGAGATACGAAAGAATGCATTATATCATACTAATGTGTAATCTGAACGTATTTCCCATGCATCTGTTCTCCACATTACAGTAAAATTTCTATATTAAGACCACCTTTGGAACTGTCAACATTGCGATAACACACCCGTGCGATATAGTGCAATTTTTACATCACCAAAATGGCTACTTTTCTGATGAAAATTTGTGATATTTTTCTTATTTCTACTGCAAACATAGTTTGTGGGTGCTCGTTAGAACCGCCTCATTGAGGCGGTTCTAACGAGTACCCACAACCTATGTCTTGAGCAGAAATAAGAAATATAATGTTTACCCCCGTAAACCCCAGTTTTCTGTATATAAAGTGGGGTTTAGGAGGGTCTTCAATTCACGCACTTGTTCACGTGATAAATTTAAAGTGGTCTTTAAAACCACTTTTGAACAGTCCCAAAGGTTGTCTCTGACCAGAAGACCCTGTATAGCAGAAAACACAAAGAAAGAATAACTGCAGCCTACTAAATGAACATTTTAAAGCAGAATAACTCTTAATACTAAGTGGTCTTAACAGCGGAATTTCACAATATTTGCTCACATATGTATCAGTCAAACTCGCAAATGATTAATAATGACAACACGGGTCAGAGTTCAGTATAGATAGGACTGGGCAGTGAAAATTGCTTTTCTAGCATTTACTATCAGCAAAATCACACAAAGTTGGTCAGAATACATCTTTCCCTGACCTTGTGTACCACTGACCGATGTAGCTCAAGAGACGTACCTCCCCTATTCAACCATACAGATCACAGCAAAAATTCTGACCAGACTTCGCGGACAGAGCTTTCGATGCGGAAAACATGATCGAAAACCCTTTTTCACCAGGAGCGGCCCCGGTAAAACTAAACACAACAGTGACCTCTTCACAAACTCCAATTAAACAATATGGCGTACGATTTTAATGGGAAGAAAATTTTAGTTACTGGTGCAGGAAGAAACATAGGACGGACAATAGCTAAAAGTCTAGCGAAGCAAGGTGCTAAAGTTTATGCTTTGGATTGTGTGAAGGAAAATTAAGATGATCTCGTAGCAGAGATTGGTGACATTGTTCCTGTACATCAGGACTTGCGAGACTGGGATGAGACTGCTAAAACTGTGGACCAGCTTGGGGATCTGGACGGACTGGTCAATGGTGCGGCGATACTTCCTGTGCCACAGAGTGCAGTAGACATTGCAGAAGAAAAACTAAACAATTGTATTGCTATTAATTTGAAAGCACCTGTTAACTTAATGCAAATAGTTGGAAAGAAGATGATCGCTGCAGGAAACGGTGGTTCTATGGTTAATATTTCAAGCATCATTTCATTTGATGCTGCTAAATGCAATCTTGCGTATTGTGTAGCGAAAGCTGGACTGGATATGGCTACTAAGATGTTTGCTGTTGAATTAGGTCCTTACAAGATCCGCGTAAATTCAGTAAATCCTGGTCTGGTATTGACGGATATGAGTAAATCAACGTCTCCAGATGAAGCAATTCAGCGGGTTGTATCTATCACTCCATTGCGTCGGCTTACTGAAATGCAAGATGTTGCCAACCTGGCTTTGTTTCTGTTGAGTGACAAGTCACTGATGTTAAGCGGTACCATTAATCCAGTAGACGGTGGAATAACATGTCAGTTACCGTCCTAACAGTTTCAGTTATCATAAAAGATTACGTATATATCTGGAGTGAGTGAGTGTTTGAGTTTTACGTCCCACCAAGAGCTAAGGTCATATGGAGACGGGACCTCGGTTTAAAGACTCATCCGAAAGTCTGGAGAAGCTCGGGATCGATCCTGCGATCCCTGGTTTACGAGGATGTATATCTGGAGGAGAATGGAATAAACATTTAAGAAATGAATGTAATTAAATTTTATTTAACGTTCATCGAATTATGAACATCGGGTCACGAGCAAAGAGTGAACCCGAAGGGGTTCATTTAAACTCTTCTCGTGACCCGATGCCCTTCATAATTCGATGAACGTTAAATAAATTGCATTTATGACTTATATTTACTTAATGTCTCAAAAATGACCTATACAGTGTTGACGGGGACGTTAAACCTCAAGTCAAACAAACAAACATATCTGCGGCTCCACTGTTTGTTTACCAAGCCTAACACATGATGCAAACACGCCTATACAAATACATTTCCACCTTTATCGCCGAAAAAATGAAAAATTTATGATGAAAAATTGTGATATTTTTCTTATTTCTGCTAAAAATATAGATTGTAGGCACTCGTTAGAACCGCCTCGTCGAGGCGGTTCTAACGAGTACCCACAGTCTATATTTTAGAGCAGAAATAAGAAAAATAATGTATACCCCCCTTAAACCCCAGTTTTACTATATAAAAGTGGGGTTCAAAGGGGTCAAAATTATATAGGCGTGTTTTCGTGATGACATGATTCCAGTTCAGAATCTATAAATAACGCACTTACGCAATAGCCTGACCTCACAGCGATAAGAATAACACGACCATTTTCTATAAATAACTGCTTCGTGGTTTTCCAACCAATCAATGACCCGCACTGATAAACTTGATAAACAATCTACCCATAAAAATAAACAGAACGTAAATGACACGAGTTGGCTTCTTTAAAAAGAATCCAAAGGAAAGGTCTGCTGCTGTCTAGTCAGCAGAATGAACAGAGCATTATCACAATAATAATGATAATACTAATGAACATAATAATAAACGTGCGTAATGTTTGTCTTTTGCAAACATGACCAACCCTCAACTATTCGCTTTAGAACCTTAAAATCAAGAATAATCAAATACCACTGTCATTTGGTGAATCGCTTTTATTTTTCAATAGTAGCCATACTTAAAACTAAGATGAGAAATTCTATAGTTGTATAATTTGCATTTCCTGTTTTTAAACTTCGTTTTAGCTGAGACCTCAAAACAAATCAGTGTTAGAATTGGCAACTACACCAATAGCTGCCATATTTCTTGCCAACGAAAGGCAAGGAAAAAATAGAGAAAGTGGCCACGGGGTCATGGATACCATCGGCAGATGCAACCGTGTATTGCAAAACACAACTTTTAAGTTTAAGACCTTGATCTCAATTTCTTAATAGTAAGTTTTTGACATTGATCTGCTGACAGCAGTATCTTTTCTGTATAACTGGAACAATACTCTATACGTGTCTATTTAAAAGTAATACCCGTTAGGCTTTATAAGTTCACACTGCAAAGTTATAGGAAAAAAATAAATCAAGAAATTACCAATATCGCTATATATTATAATTACTGGCGCTAGCCAAACCCGGGCACTTGACTCAGGAGTGTGACCGACTCATGTTTAAGACAATGCAAAAGAAACACGATATACCAAATAAAAATGTATTAGACAAGTGATTAGCAAGATATTAGAATTAAAGCAAAACTTTGAAGTCAAGTGTTGACGGACGTCCACGCGTTGTCACCAAACAGTCAATGTGTGACTTTTCGTTATGTGTCACTTTTTTGTGTGACAGCCACTTAAAAAGCTATTTGTTCTCAAGCATTGAGCGTTAAATTGATAGAATGTATGACGAAAAAAACTGCAAGTGACTGTTTCGCAATAATTCTATAGAAACCAGTTAACAATTATTTCTTCGGCCAAGACAGTCAGAAGGACAAACAGAATGAAGAAAAACAGAAACAGGACGAAAACTACATACAGCTCAACATTCTTCTCAGGTCGGACGAAATTATCAAAATATTCCTAACGGTTTGAAAATTATATGTCCATCATCAGCTGGTGACAAATTTGCCTCGGCGAGGCTATTTATATTTAAAAAAATATTGCATTATACAAATTGGTTAGGTCATGCCAATATACATCTTCATGCCAAAATTATTGAAATATACCTTGCGGATAATATATCTAAAATCAGTTTGTTATTATTTTACCCCGGAGAGGCTATCAATATCAAAAAATTTCGCGTTAAACACTATATTTAATTAGATCTTGTCAGTATATATCTACCTGCAAAAACTTATCAAAATATTTCTTGCGGGTTGAAAGTTTTAACGTCTCTGTCAGTTAGTGAAATTTTTGCCTCGGCGAGGCGAATTATAAAGATATCAGCCTTTAGAAAAACTCATTTGTTAGGTCTTGTCAATTTCACTGCATGCCAAAACTTGACAAAACTAGAAACGCGCAGTCGATGGCACGCCATCGCATATCCCCACGCCACTACATAATCTACTCATCATGCCGTTCGCTTTGATATGTTACACGACCATGTTCTGGAAATTTTGATTTTTGAACCCCGCGGGCCCCAACCCCTGGGTCCACCCCCAGGGGTGTGATCGAAATTCCGAAAGTGTCATGCACTCCCCAGACCAAAGATCTATCAGTTCCCAAAGTTTCAAGTTTCTATCTATAACCGTCTAGGAGGAATTATCCGGTAAGACGGACAGACGGACGGACAGACAGACAGACAGACAGACAGGCAGACAGACGTACCTACGTACGTACGTACGGTACCTACGTACGTACGTACGGTACCTACGTACGTACGGACGGACGGACGAACGGACGACGAACACAATTACAATAGTCCCACTTTTTCTTTGAAAAGCGTGGGGATAATAATCCTACGGTTGCCTTGGCCAGGCTTCTTGTGAAGAAAGCAGGCATTATGATGAGGCCTAATTGGTCACTGATAAGGCCTAATTGGCCGAAACTAGCTAGTCTGGCACAGAAAACATGTACATTCCATATTTTCCAGTGTTGTGGTGTATTCCTTGCTTCCAAAGGATAACCCTTTCAAGAACATATTAGACGGTCTTTTCAATATACATCTGTTTGCCAAATCTTATCAAAATAAAACTTATATACATGCAATCAGTTTGTGAATATTTTGCCTCGGCAATGCCATTTATATAAAGAAATCAGGCATTAAACAACATTGTTGACTATATCTTATCAATATATATCTGTTTGCCGAAAAATTGTAAAAAATATCTCTAACGGTTTGAAATTTATACGGCGGTGCAAGTTAGTGGAAAATTGCCTCGGTGAGACTATTCATAAAGAAATCAAGCATTAGACAATATCACTGGTAAGGTCTTGTCAATATGTATCTGCATTCAGTTTCTGAAAATGTTGACTCGGCCAGGCCAGAAATCTGGAATTAGACTACTGGTGGTGATGCTTGACGTAGTCTTGGAGCTGCCTTCTTGGTTCTGGCTGGGGGCTTGACTGCGCAGAAATTAACGTCAAACGACAGTGACACTCTGGTGCGGAAGGCCTGTGGTCACCTCAGGAATCCCATAAAGTCGGCATGACTTCAAGAAAGCCACAAGTGGCTCCGGAAGTACTCTTTCATAGATACAGACATGTTGTGATATCGATCTGAACTAGCTGCCCAAGAGCTGAACAGAGAATAATGATGATGATGTCACTGCTACGTTCGTTCGTCCAGGGTCGAGCGGACAGAACTCCATAGCTCCACAGCGAGACGTAAGTTATGTGCTTCTGGGCTGCGAATCGCGACAGTCTGTCCAGCAAGAGTTAATCGCGTTGGACTGCCTGTGTCCTACCGAGTAAAGAGAAGCACTGCCAGTTTTAGAAATTTTGAATGCCAGTCTAAATTGAGACAAAAATGTAGAGTAATCAGTGACAAATCAGTTGCAGATCGCGATTTCTCTACTGTGCTCGAGAGCAGAAAGTAGGCAAACCGTGCCCTCTTTTGGGGCCGCGCGATTTTGGCCATCGGACTCAGGCTGCAAATGGAGCATACCTTTGCAAGTTTCCATACAGAAACAAGCGGTTAGTGGTCCAGGAAGAAGACTTGTCGCAAAACAGAAATGGAGGCAATGATCAGGAATCGATACAATTCACAGCTCCAAGTCATATTCCCAACCAGCAGGCAGGATGAGTGTGCAATGATCCAGATGTTGGTACAAGCCCTCAGCATCTCCTACCGGCTTAGTAATGCAGAAGTGCTGCTTGTAGAACCACCAAGTTCCTGGGACGAACTCATCCATCCCCGCATCCGATGACCTCGACCCATACTAAATGCCGTTCTCTAAATGTGACTGTGGCCTAATGTGTACACGTAACGTGCAGCACACTATACCATGCCTAGGCGCCCTCATTAACTTAGATACGAGCATTTAACAACAACTTTAGTCTGCCTTAGCAATCAAATTTATTTCCGCGCAGAGTACTTGTTACTATTATTTCGAGTAGTGGTTTTCAGTTACTGGATATCAGTATGTTACATGTAACTGCAACGAAGTTGGGATTACAGGGATTACATTAGTTTTCTTATTTTTGTTATAAAACGTAGGTCGTGTTACGCGTTTGAACGACGCTAACAAGGAACAATATATATGTATATTGGATCCGTGCCACCCATAAGAAAGATTAGTTATCCCAGCGGGCACATGACGTCTATGCAACGCCGTACCAACGTCAATGCAACGTCATGCCAGTAAAACTGATTATACTGACACAGAAACTGTAGTGACTTTCAGCCTCAGCTATTGATTCCCCAAGGCTGATAAAACACCTTTTTCTCGTTGGAGAAGATGCAGCTGATTACTTTCCTTTTCGTTGCATTCTCACTGTATATCAAAAATTTTGGTTTGCTCTTCCTGCTGGTGCCATTGGTATTATGTTTTCTGTGATGTCGCCTTTTCTGGCCATCTTCATTAGAATATACCGGTCCTGATAGCTCAGTGGTAGAGCGTCTGCTTCGGGGATGGGAGGTCGCGGGTTCGATCCCCGGCCGCGCCATACCAAAGGCGTAAAAATGGTACTAGGAGCTCCATTGGCTGACGCTCACATTATCAGGGAAGATTAATAAGGCAGGTAAGTATTTGTTAAAGGATACTTTGTTTGTCGCAATACAAGCTTATGCTATTTGTTTCGGATATGCGACGTTAAATAAAGCTCCTTTATCTTAATCTTTATATTTATTTCGCTTTTTGTCAGTTTAAATAAATTGTAAATCAGCGTCACGCATACGAAAATTGCGTTGTCAGGCGGTTTCAGCAATTTGCGGAAGCTGGAATAAGGATACATTCAATTACAGATATGTTGTGCCGCTTGCTAGCGTAAGGCAAGCTTTTTGTGAAACCTCATACTTGTAAATGGTAACTTTCATTTATGGTCATTTCGCCAAATAGACACACTATAGGTCGATGAATGTTTACTGAACATTACGTCACACGGGCCGTTCCATCGAATACCGTTATCTAGGGATGTCAATGTCACCAGTGAATGCAAACTTCTTAAATAAAAGCTGAAACTCATTCCCATGCGCAACAATAGAACACATTGTGTGAATTATAAAAGATAGAAACTAAAAAATATGACAAAAGTGTCGAGAAGAACTGAAAACTTAAAAGCAAATACCTTACGCGATAATTTGATGGTAGGCATCGTTTTGAATGTAAGATTACTATACGCAGAAGTGCTTGTGAATAACAAATAGTCGAGTGGTAACAGTCACAGCTCAGAATCATTGAAGTCCTCTGGCTGGTGAGGGCGAGGGGTGGAAGAGACACTCGGACGGTGTAATTATTTTAAACCTTTTTTTTTTTTCTTTTTTTTTTCTGTATTATATTTTTCCTGTTTTTTTTTTTTTTTGTTTTTTTTTTTTTTGTTTTTGTTTTTAATATTAGTATGTAATTCATTATTTTCAAATTTCAGCGATTCATATTAACTTGAATTTCATAATTTTAGAATTTTATATTTCGAAATTGCATTACAAAAACAGTTTTGATTGTTCGGCAGTGTCGGTAGATTCATCAACCTCAGAAGCAGTCTCTACAATCTCTAACGTCACTGTCAGAGTCCATGTGGTTAATGATTCGTTCCATTTCAACAGCGATGTCACTTTTACAATTGTCCTGTTCAGGCCCCCGCCCATTTGGGCTTGAAGATGGGCTGCACGATGCTTCCACGCAGAGCTGAAACCAACCGCACGAGTACTGGTAAACTGCTTAGAGGATCTAAAACTAGAAGTGGAGGCAATGATCAGGAATCGATACAATTAACCCACAGCTCCCATAAGAGACACCCAAGGGAAAGAAACACAAACATGAAACAACAGACTCCAATGGAAACACCAACAGCGGAAAGCCAAAATGACAGTAACTTTCCCACAAAATGGCCAATAGGCTATCCAAAATAAAATAATATAAGTGACACAAACACCCAAAGACAAAGCATAACAAAAATAAACCGTAACAGAAGAACCGCCTTTGAACGGTCAGCGGAAACGAATTCCACTGGGGGGGGGGGGGGGGGGGGGGCTTAAATCGATTTTACGTGGCCACAATCCTCGCCCTTACTTCCGTCGCGATTAAGACAAATAATTTGTTCATTTGTTCAGTCCGCATGAAGGCCTTCTAAGCCTGCCCAGGCAAAGCGGTGCGAGTCGGCCCGTCCATGCTTATAATCCCTATTGGTTTCATTTGGCGACAGGGCTTGGGATGTCATTTCATCTCAATGTCAGGTAAAAGTCCCACAAAATGGAAGAAACGTCTCCAAAATGACCAATACAGTGTTGACGGGGACGTTAAACCTCAAATTAAACAAAACAATAGTCCTGTTCAGCCTTTTCGACATCTGTTAAGCAAGCAGACCGTTCTTTTTCAACAATGCTTCCAATGCCTTCTTCGATCAGAGCCTTTATATCTGCCACGCTGAGCTGAAAATTTCATTTGCCAACATAACCTTTCAAATTTCCCCATATCATCTTTTTGGCAATCACATCAGGATGGTATGGTGAAAGCCGCAGAATTGAGTGCCCGTGTCTCTTCAAAAGCTGGTCAACTCGATAAGGAGGAACTGGTTTATTTCGTTTGCACAGTTCCAAAAGCTCAGGCTTGAACATTTCTTGCCACAGGCTGCATAAAACTGTGTATTAAAGGAAACAAAAAGAAGAAGAAAAATGTTATTCAAAATTGAGATTCGAACCTACGAACTTTGGGTAAATAGGTCGTTAAGTTTATGCATCTAACCAATACCGCCGCATCATATTCTTACAAAAATATCATATCAGAATAATATACAACAAAGATTTTGTGAATTAACCGAGGGAAAAACTGGTAACCCCTACATAACGGTTTCCGATGGAATAGTCCGTATGACGTAGTGTTCAGTAAACAGTCATCGATCTATACATAGAAAAACTGAAGTATCCCTGCATATTTTTGACTGGTTCACATTGTTTCTTCACGTTGAATATGATTGCAAATAGCAAATTATAGCGAGAAGTCTGCACTGGAGCGAAAATGCTTCAAATTCCACATAAACACTGTGGAAAGGTCCTGAGGGACCTTTCCAATAAAGGCCCATAAATACTAAGGCTGACACGATTAATCGTATAATCGATTAATCAATAGATAAATTCCACAAAAATGATTATCATTTCTGATTTGCTTTTAATCAAATACTTCATAGGTACAATTTACTACCCAAAGTTATGCCTAAAATAGAGGCATGAGTGGCAAACAGTGCAGACCCTGATGAAACGCCGCATTCTGTGGCGTCTCATCTGGATCTACAATGTTTGCTCAGGCCTGTCTGTTTAAATATGCATATGGTAATGGGCAACATATGGTAAGAGTCATGCTCAGACGGAAAGCTAGACAGGTAAAATTATGACAAAAACCTTACCGATTACTAATCGATTATCGATCGCAATGACATGACTGATAATCGATTATCTTTTCAGCTCCGATTAGCCAGCCCTAATAAATACCGGACGGAATGTGGTTTCATTATTGAATTAGTTAATCCATACATGTTGGGCCCCGCCGATCAGGACTTGGAGAAATACATTGGGCTGCACGAAGGTTTAAGCATGCACAGGCAAAGTCGTGCGAGTCGAACGATCCATGCTTTTAAATTCTTTTTTTATATATTGAGCGACAGGGCGTGAGATCTCATTTCATCTCAGTCCCAAAAAATGGAAGAAATGTCTCCAAAATGACGTAAATAGTGTTGCCGGGGATGTTAAACATCAATTCACACAAACAAACAACACCTATATATGCCTTTGGTCCCAAATGGGTAAACTGTAGTTCCAGATACTGACAGTGCTTTGATTGTTTAACCATTACCCGCTGCATAAATTAATTTGGCCACACCCATTTATATTTCAACCAATCATATTACTTGATTCCAGTTCGCAAACTGAATGACAGCGTAGAAAGTGATCAAATGGCTTCTTCAGAAACCAGCTGATCTTTATCTACACTGTTTGCAGAGGCCTTGAGCAGCAGGATAAAGGTTAAACCCAATATCATGGGCATTCATTCGTTAGAAGGAGGCTGTTCCAACAACTGCACACGACTTATGCTTGAAGCAAAAATAAGATTTTGTTTTGTTTGTTTGATTTGAGGTTTATCGTCCCCGTCAACACTATTAAGGTCATTTTGGAGACGTTGCTTCCAATTTTGTTGGACTTTTACCCGACAATGAGATGAAATGATATCTGAAGTGCTGCCGCCCAATGAAATGCACGGATGGTCCGACTCGCATCACTTTGCCTGGCGCGGTTTAGACCTCAAAGCGGTTTCCCATTACTCATGTGCCATAGGATTCAGCTCTAAGTGGAAGCACCATGCAGTCCAATCTATTTCTCCTAGCCCAGATGGGCGGGTCTAGCAAATATAACATAGAAAATATATTACATTAAAAATCCATAAGAAATGTGTCACGTGTGTGTATGAATTAAATATGTAACAGTCTTATGCATGTCACGAAAATTTTGTGGGCTTGATCCTATCCATACAACGTGTCACCTATACTTTTAAATCTTTAACCGTTATGGTACCAAATGGAATCTTCCTCCTTATATATAGCAGGAGTCCATTCCATAATTTAGGGGTGTCAAGTTGTGTTTTCTTCAAAATCTATTTGGAAAATGGCTGAACCTTTTGCAAACAGTGGAGGCCCTGATCAGACGCCGCGTTCTGCGGCGTCTGATCTGGGCCTGCATTGTTTGCCAAGGTACCCGTTTTGGGGTTTCTGGTACAAAATGAGTTTTTGTTCGTTTGATTAAAGGTGTAACGGCCCCGTCAACACTGTAAAGGTCATTTTGGAGACGTTGCTTCCAATTTTGTGGGACTTTTACCCGACATTAAGATGAAATGACTTCTCAAGCCCTGCCGCCCAATGAAACCAATGCGGTTTCTATTCATGGACGGTCCAACTCGCACCGCTATGCCTGGACAGGCTTACGTAGATCCTCAAAGCGGTTTACCAGTACTCGTCTGCGGGTCGATTTCAGCTCTGCGTGGAAGCATCATTCAGCCCATCTATTTCTTGAAGCCCCGATGGGCGGGGCCGACAAAATGGGTTTATGCGCCATGAACTTGTAAAGCAGATGAATGTTGTGTTTTGTATATTTCAGAAAAGTAGGGATTGACATTGCATGTGAATCGTCTGCACATAGCGGACGATTCTCTTTTAATTTCAAGCCTTTTTATAAACAATTTGTAAATGCCGTCTGCTGCTAAGTTATTGACGCTTGGTGGGTTAACAGTTGTTTTATCTCCGATTTACGTGATAATGCATCAACTGGCAAATCCGAGTCCCTGTCGAGCATGTTCTTACATTAAGGAGTATGGTTACAATTTCGGGGTGGTAACTCTTGCCGAAGTATTTGGCGTCTCTGATCACTAGGCGCTTTACCTGAATGTAAGTTCAGGCAAATTCACATCATAATGGTTGAACATATTTGGGCCCCGTCAAGCGATTTTGGTACTTATCGCCTATGCGAGCAGCGAAGGTGTACATGTTTTCACGGCCAGCCTAGCTAGTTTCGGCCAATTAGGTCCCATCGTTGACCCTCAAATATTTTTTACAATTCCACAATGGAATCAATGCTCGCAAAGGACAAGTAAATATGAACTACACTATGATGTAGGGCAGGGAGACAGTTTACGGCAGCCACACATACCCAGACACCAGCTGTAGTGTCGTTAAATATGTTCTATAAAAGGGTAAGTCTGTGAAACTAAGTACCGCATTAACCCTAAGTATAAGAACACCACAATTCCTTACCATACTTGTTCTAAAATTTGAACAAGTACAATTTACTACCCAATGTTGTGTATAGGAATAGCCGGATGAGTGGCAAACAGTGTAGACCCTGATGAGACGCGTCTCATCTGGTCTTCACTGTTCGTTCAGTTCCGTCAGTCCGAATACATACGGTAGGCCCGATTATAAGAATCTTATATGAGTGTGAGGAGTGGATGGAAAAAATCGTCCCAAGGGTCACTGTCCGTCATCACGAGGCTTGCCGTGTGATGCCGGACAGTGATCCCGATGGACGGATTTTTCTATCCGCCCCTCACACCCATATAGGATTCTTTTTCTTGCATACCTTCCATTTCTTTGCGCGGACTTTTAATGCTACAGTCACTTCGAGTACCGACGTCCGCCATATTGTGATGACACTACACTGAGGAATGTTTAGTGACGTCACGTAACGTATTGTGACGTCAACCTTAATGACGGCGCATACAAGGTCGTAATCAACCAGTGGATTTATCAAACACGCGATTATATTCGATTTTGGGTCGGAATACCAGGGTCAGAACATAAATTTCTATCCAAAGGGTAAAATCACAGAGTTGCTTGTCTGGTGTGCAAGAAAAATACGTACTTGGTAGCATCCGCAAAGACAGGGTTTCTCATGATGAGCCAAAATGATAGTGGTCTCGAGGCGAATTGACCCCTTTTAAAAATCAGAACACTGACAGCAATGCTGGATCGATTGTCTATGAGTTCAGGCTGGAAAAATGGTGACCTAGACTGTTTCCTTTAGCCCTTACTGAAGGCCTGTTCTGTAAACAAACAATGTAGACCCTGATCAGTCGTCGCGTTCTGCTTCTGGGTCTGCACTGATCAGGGTCTACACTGTCAGCCAATGACCAAGAACACCAGCCCAGTACAGATTTTACTGTTTTTACAGCACTCTGACGTCACAGGGAGAAGACTATCGATACTATAAATAACCGATATCTGGATTTTATAATCATTGCTCAGTGATAGTTAGTCATATGGACAACAGCAGGCGGGAAGCTTCTGTAAACAGTAACTTTTGGTCGATTGACTAATAATCGAACCAAAAAGTGTTGTCAATCAGAAAACGTACTCTAATACACCCCACCCCACCCTTACCCCCTCTCTGTCCACCTCACACAATTACGATAACACACCCGTCCGTTAAAATGGCGTCATTCATATCTATAGAACAAGCATTTTCAAATTATTATTTTTTAATATTTTTCTTATTTCTACTTCAAATCTGTCGGATGCGCGTCTGACTGGTGATCAGGAGGACGCGGGTTCGATACCTGCCGGTGTCGGCAACATACTTTCGTGGAGATTGATCATGAAATCTTTTATACGGTCATTCTCTCCCTTCCCCTGATTCAAGAAGGGCAGTTGTCAGTTTCTGGCGAAAGAATGTGCACTGTACTGGTTAACCGCTTACGTATAAGCCTGGATAGGTAAACTGACCGGCTCAAAAACGACATAAAGTAGTGTTGACTGGGCCGTTAAACTCCAATACAAACAAACAAACCATACTGAATGCTTGTTCTGTAAACAAGCAATGTAGACCCTGATCAGACGCCGCGTTCTGCTTCTGGGTCTGCACTGATCAGGATCTACACTTTTAACCAATGAACGAGAACACAGCCCAGTCCAGATTTTACAGTTTTCACAACACTCTGACGTCACAGGGAGACGAAACCCGATGCTATAAATAACCGATACCTGGATTTTGTACATGATCATTGATCAGTGATAGTTAGTCAAATTGACAACAGCAGGCGGGAAGCTTCTGTAGTTAGCAATCGACACAAAAAGTGTTGTCAACATGAAAACGTACGTTTATACATTGCCCCCCCCCCCCCCCACACACACACCCCAACCCTCTCCCTCTCCCCGCCCTACACGAATGCGATAACACACCCGTGCGTTTAAGTGGCGTCTTTCATATCTCTAGAACTAGCATTTTTACATTACGAAAACACGCTTATACAAATATCATCATCATCATCATCATCATCATCATCATCATCATCATCATCATCATCATCATCATCATCATCATCATCATCATCAATCATCATCATCATCATCATCATCAATCATCATCATCATCATCATCATCATCATCATCATCATCATCATCATCATCATCATCATCATCATCATCAATCATCATCATCATCATCATCATCAACGGATTTCTGATTAACGTGCAGGTACAGGGGCAACGTCCACATAAGTGGGCCCCCCTTCCAGGTAGCTGGCTTGCTGCACGCATGGCAGATCTTGCACCAGATCTCCAGGCCTGTCTATCATGAGGATCGATAGCAGAGAGCTTCCATTCTCTGCAATCTCTTTCTGTTAGCTGCTTCCAGGTCATCTTGGGCCTTCCTGGCCCCCGCTTTCCACCTACCTGTATGTCACAGGCAGTCTTGACTGCACCGTTGGAGCGTTCCACATGTCCATACCAGCGGAGCCTTCTCTCTTTCAGGATGAGGTCCACGTCCTCAATGCCAAGACGCTCAAGTAACTCACTGGACCTGATGGTGACAGTGTCCTGTTGCTTGACATTGCAAATCTGTCTGATCATTGCCCTGTTATTCCGCTGAAGACGTTGGAGGTTTGGCTTTGTCAATGGCCATGACTCGCTCAAATACATTGTAATTTTTACCGCCGAAAAACTGAATATTTAAGATGAAAAATTGTGATTTCATATTTCTACTCAAAATATAGATTGTGGGTACTCGTTAGAACTACCTCTTCGAGTACCCATCGAGGTTGTTCTAACGAATACCCACAATCTATATTTTAGAGCAGAAATAATAAAAATAATGTTTACCCCCTTTAAACCCCAGTTTTACTATATAAAATTGGGGTTCAAAGTGATCAGAATTACGAGTATAGGCTTGTTTTTCTGATGTATGTTTTTCTTATTTCCTCTCTAAATAAAGACTTTGTCTGCTCGATTTTTAAACACAAACCATGAAAAAAAAATGAACACCATCGTAGCCCCAATTTTTCTCTATATAAAGTGCGGTTGAGAGGGGTGTTCATTACAAAGACTTGTTAAACTTTGTAGTCGTTGAACATAAATATAATTACATGTATATGTTTTATTTACAGGGTCACATGGTAGAATGACGATGGCGCTAAATAAAGGCTATGTTTACAATAAATAAATAAAATAAATTAAAAAGCAAGCAAGTAAACACAAAACAAAAAAAAAATACACAAACAAATAAATATAAATAAAAATAAATAAAGAGATAAAAAAGAAATATAAAAAAAAATAAATAAGAAAACAAACAAAGATACATACATACATACATACATACATACATACATACACACACACACACACACACACGCACACACACACACACACACACACACACACACACACACACACACATACATACATACATACAACGTCTCCAAAATGACATTTACAGTGTTGACGGGGACGTTAAACCTCAAATCAACCAACCAACCAACATACATACATACATACATACATACATACATACATACATACATACATACATACATACATACATACATACAGATACATACATACATACATACATACATACATACATACATACATACATACATACAGATACATACAGATACATACATACATACATACATACATACATACATACATACATACATACATACATACATACATACATACATACATACATACATACATACATACACACACAGACAGACAGACAGACAGACGACCGACAGACAGACAGACAGACAGACAGACAAATAAATGCATTCATACATGCAGACAAACAGAAGAACACACGTACATGCAAAAGTCTTATATTCAGACTACCTTTGGGGCTGATGTAAAGTTGTCTTGAAAAGACCACTTTTGAACAGTCGAAAAGGTGGTCTCTTACGAAAGGACGTAGACGCACACACGCACACACACACACACGGGTTGTGCCTTCTAAACAAATTTGAATTAAGTACCTCGTGATGACGTCACTTCCCGTAGCAACCAAACGGCCGCCATATTTCGAAATGAAACTGTTTGCCTAACAACCGGTAATATTCCATTACATGCTATCGGTATTTTTTTTTTAGCTTGAATGTATCTTACAAGTTTATTATTGTAAAATTCACTTTTATACTTATTAAATTATTTTAACTGTTGTAAGTCATTATAAAAATAAAAATAAAATAAAAAAAAATATGAAAAATAATAATAATGATACGTCATCCCGAGGTACGCTATCGGTATTTTTTGCTTGAATGTATCTTTCAAGTTTGTTACTGTAAAATTCACCGTTATACTAATTAAAATAATTTAACTGTTGTAAGTAATTATACAAAAAAAAAAATAATAACAATATATCAAATAAATAATGAAAAATAATATTTTCAGCGCCGATAGTGAACGTCACCCCGAGGGACGCTATCGTTTTTTTTAAGCTTGAGTGTAACTTTCACGTTTGTTTTTGTAAAATTTACCGTTATACTAATTAAATCAGTATAACTATTGTAAGTAATTATAAAAAAATGATATTTTTTAGCGGTGAAAGTGAACAGGTGAAAGTGTCAGGTCTTGTGTATTCAGAAGTGACATGTCATCGGACAGAATACCCCACGTGTCAAAGAAAATTGACATTGATCTTGATACGTAAATCAATTGCCTGGAATATTATTTATACTCCTGGTTTTTACTACCCCGGGGTGTGGCACACGACTCAACGTCGAGCGCGGAAGCACGAGCGCCATAGACTTAACACTGGTCAGCGCATCACTATGCCGATCTAGTGAGTGGCACGTGGGAGATGACACGATGGGAAGCGACCACTTTCCCATCCTGACGTCGCTCAACGTCACTCACAAATGCGTAACGCAGCGGCCTGCCCGACGTTGGAAATTAGACAAAGCAGACTGGGACCTCTTTAGGCAGCAACTTAAACACATTAACATATCCCTCGAAGGCACAAATATCGATAAAAGCAATGAGGATTTTGTTTCAGAAATAATGGCGGCATGTGAAAAATCAATACCAAAAACGCAACCAAAAAATAAGCATAAAAACACCCTGCCATGGTGGGATGAAAATTGTAGCGAGGCAGTCAAAAATAAAAATAAAATATACTACAAATATAGGAAAAACAAAACAGCCGCACTTGTAGAAGAATATAGACGCGTAAGGGAGGAAACAAAATACCTTTTAACACAAACAAAACAACAAAGTAGAAGTAAAACAAAGATCAGGAATTGATACAATTAACTTACTCCACCCATCAAAGACACCAAAGGGAAAGAAACACAAACATTAAGCGACCAAACCATAGTGGAAACCTAAACAAAGGAAGGCCATAAGGACAGTTACTGTCCCACAAAAATGGCCATATGGCCATCCAAAATTAAAAGACACAAGTGATACACACCTGGATGGGATTTTGTGTCTACTCTCACATATAAAACAAATTCTAAGAAAATTTGGGACACAATAAAAAGATTTAATGGAAAACCACTAAAACCGGTAGAAGTTTTTAAACAAGGAAACGCAAGATATCACGAAAACAATGAAAAAGCAGAAATCTTAGCACAACACTACCGGAAAGTCTGCAGTAACGAAAATTTAGACCCAAATTTTAGGCGCATTAGGGAAACGCAGGACCCAATGATTGAGCAGGCCGTTCAAGACGCCGATCGCGCTGGCCAGTGCCGTGCATACAATGCGAACTTCTCCCATAGGGAGCTACAGAGCGCGCTTAATAAGAAAAAGAGCACCGCCCCCGGGGCAGACACCGTTCACTACGACATGTTAAAAAATCTACCAGAAAAGGGAAAAAATCAACTTCTCGCACTAATTAATAAATCTTGGGAGGAGGGGACCCTCCCTACACAATGGAAGGAGAGCACCATCGTCCCAATATTAAAACCAGACAAGGACCCCCACGAGCCGAAATCGTATAGGCCGATTTCACTCACATCAACCATATGTAAAATCATGGAAACCATGGTAGCATCTAGATTAACAGCACACATTGAGAAAAACAACCTCTTAGCAAACGAACAATCAGGTTTTAGAAAACATAGATCTACCATTGATCAAATCACCAGACTGGAATCCGCCATCCGAAAGGCAAAACTAATGAAACACTCACTGGTAGCGATATTTTTGGATTTAGAAAAAGCTTTCGATCTACTATGGACAAGGGGGGGGGGGGTCCTCCTAAAACTAAACAAATTCGGAATTCAAGGAAAAATGTTAACCTGGATCAGAGACTTTTTGACTGATAGAAAAATGAACGTAAAAATAGGTAGCGAGGTGTCCGGTTTTTATGAATGCGAGAACGGTTCCCCCCAGGGGTCGGTGCTATCTCCTATCCTTTTCAACCTATTAATGAACACACTGCAGGAAACACTTAATGCATTACCGCTGGAAATATCCATGTTCGCAGATGATGGCTTAGGGAAAACCGCGAAAAAACCGAAAAGTGCCATTTCTGCATTACAAAAAGCGTTAAATGCCATACATGATTGGGCTACAAATTGAGGCTTCAAATTGTCAACTGAAAAAACAACAGTGGTAGTTTACAATAGAAATTTCGCAGATACAAAGGGCATGCCCAGGCTGACGTATGACGGGCAGGAAATAAAGTACGCCGGTCATGCCAAATTCCTGGGCATGTACTTTGACAGCAACCTAACATGGAGACTGCACATTGAAAACCTGATGTCCAGGTCCCAGCGGGACCTAAATGTGCTAAGGGCGGTCTCGGGGGCAAACTTTGGAGCAGACAAGAAAACCCTGATCAAAATGTACACAGCACTCATAAGAAGCAAAATTGATTATGGCTGCCAAGCATACGCGTCTGCGGCGCCCTCACACCTGAAAAAACTAGATAGCATACAGGCCACAGCCCTCCGAATCGCTACTGGGGCATACAGGGGAACGCGGAACCTGGACCTGGAGATTGAATGCAGCGTCATGCCCCTGCACCTGCGGAGGGATGAACTGCAACTCAAGTACTGGGCCCGCTCAAGCAGTCTTAAGGAAAGTCTCCCCATAAACGAAATGATCGCCGACACGCCCAATCATGTTAAAAGAGATAGGTTAAGAGGAAAGATCCCCTATATTATCAAAGTCCCGGACCTAATTAAAAACCATGACCTCGAGCAGGTCAAAACAGCGGAACAAACATATCCGGAAGTTTTTAACTTAAGAAGCCTATGCGCAAAAACAACACTAACGGGTGTCATAAAGAAAAATGAAAAATCACAGAAAAACTACAATGAGATCGCAGAATCACACATCAGTGAAAACTATAAGCAAGCGCTTAAAATTTTCACTGATGGAAGCAAAGATGCTGACAAAAAAGAAACGGGGTGTGCTTTCACAATACCAGAATTAAACTTCGACCAAAAATTCAAACTTAACCAGCACCTCACAGTCTACACTGCAGAACTTATAGCCATACAAAAAGCTTTGGAATGGATACAGGAACAAAAACCCGATAGTGTTGTTATACTAACAGACTCATTAAGCTCAATACAAAGCATAAACTCTGGGAATAGCACTACAAGACCAGATATACTGCAGGACATTCATATCCTAATACACAAAATTCTAAAACAAGGTATCACCCTGAACATAGATTGGATCCCCTCCCACTGCAACGTGCAGGGTAATGAGCGCGCAGACACACTCGCCAAAGAAGCTCTGACCCGGGGAAAGGCACTTGACTACCTCCCCACCCCACAAGAAGTATACGCAATCATTAAGGCCAGCATCAAAAAGGAATGGGCGCGCACATGGCAGGGACAACACTGCTTTAGGCACTCGATCTGTCAGTCCTTGACCCCGAAATTGGTACAATATAGCGACAGCCGAAAGCTCGATCGCATATATACACGACTAAGACTCGGGGTCAACGGACTAAATGCACACAACATCTTCTATAGCGAGGCCGATCAATTATGCGGGCACTGTGGCGGGGTGGAGTGTGTTCAACACTACCTCGCAGAGTGCCCCGCACACGGCCCCGCCAGTAGGGAACTAAAGGGAGAACTTACAAAATTAGGATACCAAAGGGAAAAAAACGCGGTTTCTCTGCTCAATCTAAATTCACAGGAAATGAGGGACGCGGTCTTCAAATTCTTTGAGAAAACAAACTACCTGGACAAAAAATATGGGAAAACTAAGGGCGCAGACTAAAATTAAACGCATTGCACCGTAAAACACACCCCGTACGAGAATACATACTTTAAACCATAATCTCTAGAGACCCGAGTTCAGAACAGTAAAAATAAATATTCGAACCGCACCTTAGACGCTACCAACCAAAAAGGGCCGTAGTGATCAAAGGGCGGCCGTCTCACAGCGAAAAGGGGAACAAAGTCAACGATAGGCGCTGTGGTTGCGGCCTCGGCTTTGCACTTAGGAGTGCCTATCGGTGACAGCGATCCCTGGATCGCTGTGAGAAGACCATAGCAGAACGGGGCATGGACTCACCACAAGGAAAATCCATGGGCCCGAACCACTCTCCAGAGGGAGTGTGGCAAGCGAGAAGTTAAGACAAGGTGTAGCGTTGTGGTTGCGGCCAACTGGCTTTGCACTTATGAACGCTGCACCAAAGCCCTAGCTGATCGGGAGCCACACAGCCCGAAAGAGGACCACAGGAAAGCACGCCGGGACTGGGCATGGACCCACCACAAGGAAAATCCGTCGCCCAGCCCCTCCTGAGGGGGTGAGGCAAACGGGAAGTCAGAACGAGACGTAGCGCTGTGGTTGCGGTCCTTGGACTTTGCACTTAGGAGCGTTGCGTCAAAAGCCTGGCTGATCGAGAGCCACACAACCCAAAGGAGAACGGCACAACAGCACACTAGCAAACAAAGCCTCTCCTTCAGGAACGCATATAGAAAAGTGGGACAGAAATAAGAAACAAGACGCTTTATCACATCTTTTTCTTTCTTTTTTCGCAACTTTCGCTTTCGAATAAAGGATGTACATTATAAGGTTACCCAAACGGAATGACCTGGGGGCCCTCAAAAGGGCCTTTTGCATACCACCACGACTGAAAAACCGCATCTCGCCCGGTATATCATACTGCCCTCCGTACTGCCCTTGTCGCATAACATAAAAATCACCAAAAACAGCAAATTGCGCCATGACCGTAATAAAGACAGACGGTCAAGATGGCCACATATCAATACAGACAAGGGCAATTAACTAACTAACTAGGGCATGACTTAGCGCGACCGTAAGGAAGGCTTTTAACACACACAACCACCCACGCGAAACTAAAACAACATACAGCCACACTAGATAGGTAGATATAGCGATAGTTGTAGGATAGGAATACAGTAGAGAGGATAGTATAGAAAAGAGAGATAAAAAAACCTGGAGTTAGAAGAAGAAGAAGAAGAGTTTTCTCAAAAAGCGATTTCAAACATTTTTATTTGTGTAAATATGAAACATTAAAAACAAGATCGCATAGGAGCGCTCGACTGCGCACGTGCGCAGGCGGACGCTTGTATGCGACCTACATGATTATATAACAATTTGCACTAACCACTTTGACTAAAGAGATTGGCAAACGTTGTCTCGAGTCCCCAAACGGCTAGGCAAGAATACTTTTTTTTTTCCTACTATGATGCCTTCCTACACGTAGGATGCGATAGTGATATGCAAACATGGCGACACAAAATGACTCTCCTACGGACCCACAGAATACGACATCCTGCTTTGAGGAGGGCATCACCTTTTCTTAACTTCAAACGAAAAAGCATAAAAGGGGATTGACCTACTTTCCACATCCTCCGCGATGGAGGTCACCCACTAACTAAAATAAATACGAATTTGGGCCCGAGACGGCGGAAGCCAACACACAATGTTACTATGTTATATGTTGTATGTACAGAATAAACAAAAACAAAACACAAATATAATCTTCAAGCACAACCTTGCAGGTACAAAAAATTGTCCTTCCCAGCAACTGTGGGCGGATGGGCTTGTCCCAAAAAGGACAACAACACAAACGAGATCGGCAAACGTTGTCTCGGGCCTCCAAATGGCTAGGCAGGAATACACTTTCCTCCTATGGTGCCTTCCTTCACGTAGGATGCGTAAATGATATGCAAACATGGCGACTGACATATTATGGTCCCGCAGAGTGCGGCATCCTACCTCGAGGAAGGCATCACTTTTCTTAACTTAAAACGGCAAATGCATAAAAAGGGATTGACCTACTTTGCACATCCTCCGCAATAGAAGTCACTCACTAACAAAATAAATACGAATTCAAACCCGAGACCGCGTAGGCCGGCACTTCATGTTATTATGTTACATATTGTATATACAGATAAACAAAAAAATATATATATAAACCACTAGCACAATCTTGCAGGTACAAAAACTGTCACCCCCAGCAACTGAGAGCGAGTGGGCTTGCTCTAAAACGGACAACACTACCTTTAAGGCACAAGAAAAACGAACAAAACAGGTCCGTGGCGGGGTAAGCACATCCGCCCGCATATATATACTTAAAAAATAGACCACTCAACAAGCTGGGGAAACAGACCAAACAATGTAAAAATGTACAAACGTTACATAAAAATACAAAAATCAAATAAAATAAAAAACAAAAATACCAATATCAAAATTGACCCTTTCCTGCTCTGACACGGTTCGGCATATTGACAAGCAAAAAATTATAACGTCGAGTAGAAGACAAAATGGACGGACTGCAGCGGACTTACGATAGACACGGACGGACGGGGCTGGAGCCGAGCGATGGTCTCCCCATTCACCGGCAACGTGGAATGGGGATAGCACCGAACGCCTACGGTGTAGTGCCAGAATGGATTCGTTCCCTGGGACCCCACCAGCTGACGACCCGTGACACGGGGAAACTGGAAACAACAACAACAACAACAACTACCCCGAAAATTCAGGTATGGATATTTTAGCCTCTCCAGAACAACAGCTCTGTTTATTTTCATTTGTCAAAATGAACTTCAATAAATCTCAGTTTCACACTGATAACCCTCACTAATTGCCAAAGCATACGGCAACTAAATATTCATTCATGAGAATTTCACTTTTGCAAACAGTGCAGGCCCAGATCAGACGCCGTAGAATGCGGCTTCTGATCAGGGCCTCCACTGTTTGCTAAAAGTTCAGACATTTTCCAAATAAATGATGATGAAAACACATCCTGACACCTCTAAATTTTGAAATGGACTCCTGGTATATATAAGGAAGAAGGTCCCATTTGGTACAGAAAGGGTTCAATGTCAATTTTCCTCCTCATATATAGCTGGAGTCCACTTCAAATTTTAGGGGTGGCAGGTTGTAATTTCTTCAGATTTTATTTGGAAAATGGCTTAACTTTTTGCAAACAATGTAGGCCCTGATCAGAGGCCCCGTTCTGCGGCGACTGAGCTGGGCCTGCACTGTTTGCCAATTGCCCGTTTTGGGGTTTCTGATACAAAATGAACAGATGTGTATAACTTTATTAGGATGAACATTTCAGTCTGGTACTGTACTGTCTAATTTAAAACCTCTAGCATGATTGGCTGTAAAATTCTCTGAATAAATCAGAATTAATTACGACTTCATGCCATAATTTCTATACCAGCAAGGCATCAGCTGTCAAATATTTGATAAAATTGGTTTGCTCAGATTGAGCAGATATGGGTGAGTTTTACGTAGGACTATTTACATGTTCATAAAGGTTATAGATCTATTCTTGATAGTCAAAATTAATTATAAAATCAAAGCGCCAAAGGCACTGAAATGACAGATTCTATGAGAAAATCAAAACACTGTGAAAACTTACAGACAACCTTTCTAAAAAGCTCTAAAAATTTAGAAAAGTAGTTCTGCTAATTCCATTGTGTGATATGTTTGCAGATGTCTATACACCGGTGGTATCATGTCTGGTCGGTTGTGGATACCTCCCCACAAAAGATACTCTATTTTTCACAAAGAGATCGGAGGAGAAAGGCTGGTCAGTCCAGTACATGAATTCCATTGGCTTGAAGACATTTTTTGAGTAAGAACAGCACTATACACCCGCGCGTAATCCTGCTGGATTAGATATCCCGGATTCTGAGCGTAAACAAATAAATGGAACCACGTGAGGCCGACGCACTTGATTGATGTAACGTCTCGCTGTTCAGTTAACGTCTCAGCCATGATCTTGAATGTTCTTAATGTCGCTACCTCGTAGCTACATGCAATAGCTCGACATACCATTTCGCTTAAATTCCATCCGATATGTCATGCTATATTACGCACGCGTCGCCTCGGCATACCTTACACCTTATATGTCGAAACATCCCGAAACGACTATCGGCGTGATTCACGCTGAAGTGTGATGTGTCACTGAAACGCATATCACGCGAGTCGCTTGGACGCAAATATACATGTACGTATTTCATGCACCAGCGTAAGTGTTCCGTACTGTGTTGACGTCTTAATTTTGGTTACGACAGGGACGGGCCTCCGTGGCCTAGTGGATAAGAGCGCTGACTCTTAGTCATTAGGTCTCTCACCGCCGTAGGTTCGAGCCTCGCTCGGGCCACGTGTGAGACGCCAAGTTCTGCAACGGAAGGTCAGGTGGTTTTTCTCCGGGTACTCCGGTTTTCGCCCACCTCTGATTAACGATCGGCTCGATATGAGTGAAATAATCTTGAAAGGGCCGTAAAACCCAAACCAAAAAAAAAAAAAAAAAAAAAAAAAAAGTTACGACAGGGACGTCTAGCTCTCAAAAGTGCATCGCATAAGGGCTTATTAGTCGGTAGTTGAGTGTGTGTGTGTGTGTGTGTGTGTAAATTCGGGTTTAACGTCGCTTTCAACAATTTTTCAGTCATATCACGACGGTGTCTGGTTGCGACAGGGAGCTCAATGCTCAGTTTTATAGTGCTGCCTCACTGAAGTATCATGTCCCAGAACATTACATGATACAACACCCAGTCACATTATCCTGACACTGGTTCGACCAGTCCTAGCTCTTCCCCGTAAATCTGAGTGCCAAGCGAGGAGCAGCTAGAACCATTTTTAACGACTTTGGTATGTCGCGGCCCGGGATCAAACCCATGACCTCCCGTTCCCCGGAGCGGACACTCTACCAACTGAGCTATCGGGGCCGGTAGTCGGTAGTCGAAACCCTTTGTTTATCTACAGGTACAGTGTAGCAGATGCCGGCGGAAATCTGCTTCGCATATGCGTCTGTCGGATGAATCGATCTTGACGTACTGACGTCGGTTTTCCGCTACGTCGACGTCCACTAGCGTCTTCTGTTGATAGTAAGATGTCGCTCCAACAGACAAATAGATCACACACATGCGGCATCAAAAAAAAGAGTCAACGCCATTCGCTTTCCGACCAGCTTCTTACTGTCCATTAGAAGCCTCCGTGGTGTAGTGTTTATGCTACTCGCCTTGTAAACCACGAAACGCAGGATCGATCCCGGACTTCTCCAGACTTTCGGATGCGTCTTTTAACCGAGGTATCGTCTCCGTATGACCTTAGCTGTTGGTGGGCCTAAAACTCAAACACTCACTCACTCTAACTGTCCAGGGTTTAATGAAAATGTTGCAATACGTTCTCACTTGATGCTTTTTGAGAACAAAATACAATTTCTTCTTTTCTTACATCACACATCAAAAGTTTGATCCTGAACATGTGGTTTCTATCAGTGCTGGTGTGAAGGTGGTACACAGGATCGTTGGCCCCAGCCCATCGGGGCTTAAAGAATAAGATGGGCTGCATGATGCTTCCACGCAGAGCTGAAACCGACCCGCACACGAGTACTGGTAATCTGCTTAGAGGATTTAAGCCTGCCCAGGCAAAGCGGTGCGGGTCGGACCGTCCATGCATATAAACCCTATTGGTTTCATTGGGCGGCAGGGCTTGAAATGTCATTTCATCTCAGTGTCGTGTAAAAGTCCCACAAAATTGGAAGCAACGTCTCAAAAATGACCTATAAGTGTTGATAGGGACGTTAAACCTCAAATCAAACAAAACAAAACACAGGATCGTGGCCTGACTGGTAACCATACGTCACGGTTGATTGATTTAACCTTTTCAGCTTAAGGACATGGTGCCTAAGCGTGTTGTAATCATGCAATCGTTTGGTTTCAGAATCAAAGCACCGAAAGTGTTGGGGGATGTAGGTTGGGGTGAAAGCCCTGGGCTGAGATTAAACTGTTTAATTTAACTCTGAAATTCCAAACAAATAGTGAAGATTTTGATGAGAAGCGCGTCCTGCAGCGTCCGAACTTGGTCTACACTGTTTGCCAAGCTCACCCCATGATTCCAGGATGACCCTCTTCAGTCGTATGGAATACCCTGATCTCACTGCGGCTATTTTCTGCAAGAAAAAGGTTATTCTGAGAAGCCAGTGATAGTCACGTAGACGTTAGTTTTGAACCGCTTTTTATATTAGTAACTTCGGGTCGAATGCCAAACAATCAACCCAAACATTGCCGGGTCGTTTGTCAGTCTTGGGTACATGTAAGTGTTATATGTAAAATCTGCGCTTGAATAAACTGTTCGATCTGGCAAACAATGTAGACTAAGATCAAACGCCACAGAACACGGCGCTGATCTTGTTCTACATTTTTGCATGAGTAACTAACATCTTAAGTTTAAACGGATCAGTCCAAGTCCTCGTTCATGACCAGCATGCATTTAGAGACAATCGGCATGAGTGTTGTCAGTGCTTTGATTTATTCACTGCCTTGAGTTTCTGGAGTGTACTCTTCCATCACTGAAGTTGGGCTCGTCCATTCTGCTAAATATGGCACCTAGAAATATATCACAGGACCTACACTATTTGCATAGGCATCTGTACCATATTCCAGGGTTGAAAGGGACAGCCTTTCGCAAAGACTGATATACACCTAGTTGTAACTGACCTAGACTTGACCTCGAATGTCGGAAAACCCATTAATATTCTGGTCTGCAGCTGACCGGCTGGTCTTTAAGGATTAAATATTGACAGCACTGTAAGAAAACAGTGTAAAACCTGAACAGACGTCTGAGCAGACGCCGCATTGATCTCGCATGGTGCAGCTGATTCATATGAAATGCTGAATCTATTCCCTGAAAGGTAAGATAAAATCGTCAAGTCGTCTGCTTCAAAAGTTTGTATTGCGATTACAGGATGTACAATTTTGATAACTGCGCCAAACCGGACTACATTTTGTGCAGACTCATATTTCTTTGGCGGTCAAAGCCGGAAGAAAGTCGTAAGAAAGCCGGAACTACTTTACAACACGCAGGATAGCTAGAAACGACAGATAGAATCTGTCATTAAAAATGGCTTTTGGCTACATGAAAAAAATAAATAGATAGAGTCGGCGAATGTGATGGTAACCATGTAATTATGTTAGGGTTCTTTTAACCCTCTAATGCCCGGTGTATCATATAAGATACATGTTTTTTCAAAGCTATTACTTGACATTATGTATGCATTTTGACTTAATTTCCTTTGTTTTTATTAATTTAGTTTAGTAATATTTATAAAAGGTTCATATTCATAGCCTAGCTTTACGTCATGTGACATTAATTTTCTTTCCAATATGGCGGCTTCTATGTGTCAGTAGGTTCCTGTTATAGAGGTCATAACATCCGGTTGGAATCTGTATGAACTTGTGCGTATAATATGCAAATCACATCTAGTAATAAGAATTAAAGCTTGAAAAATATAAATAGATGTCTTTAAACACTGCCAATAACTTGGCTAGTGTACTCTGTGCTTGTAAATTTCAATGTATCATATATGATACATCGGGCATAAAATGTACTGTATGACATATGTATCACATATGATACATGAGAATTAAAATTTACAAGGTAACTGTGTCTTGTTTATACTACATCTATCAACATCTTTTATTTTAACTATTATTATTGATATGAAATTAAGACACCTCATACATTATATTTCAATACTTGCAGTTAAACATGCACATGCTGCCGTTTGTTTTGTGTATCATATATGATACATTGGCCATTCATCATGAAAACACACCTAAATAATCTTGACCCCCTTAAACCCCACTTTCATGTAATAAAACTGGGTTTTACTGGCGTATACTTCATTTTTATCCCCCGACCAATTGGGTTCGGGGATATAGCAATCAGCCTGGCACCCATCCATCCGCATGTCCGTCCGTATGTCTGTCCGTAGACAACATCTTGTGGTGGCCTTTACTTCAATACCCTTTGAAATATGATTTTATTGGCACAATTGTGCACAAGTTTGAGAAGGTGTGTGATGCGTAAGAACCACAATTCTGGGTGCCATGGTATTTGAGTTATATCCCCTTCCATTAGCATTGTATGACGACATTGTGATTGCCATATCTCCAATATTTATTGTACACACGGTTGAGAAGTTGTGTCATGCGCAAGAACCACAACTCCCGATGCCATGGTATCTGAGTTATCTCCCCATACAATATAAAAGTATGACTACCTTGTGATCACCATATAACTAAATACCCTTTGAGGCATATTGATGGTATTCAGTACAATTGTACACATGAAGTTAGGCAGGCGTTACATGCACAAGAGCCACAACTCTTGTTGCCCTGGTTTTTGAGTTATCTCCCCTGACAATATAATCTTGCTATGGCCATAACTCAAATACCCTTTGAGATATATTGATTGTACTTGGTACAATTGTACACAAGGTTGAGAATGCCTTGGCTGATTTGAGTCTCTGCTGGATGCCTACGGACTTGTGTAGGGAATAATTTGGACCAGCACAATTTATGAAATTCCATGCTCAGTTTTCAGCATTTTAACATTTTTGTTGTTCCCCTGTTACATATTACCGTGTTAAAATTGTTTAAATTAAAGTTTGAATTAAATTGTACCAACCGTATTTATCCTATACCTCAATTTAGTTAAGGAAAACAGCATACAGTAAACGTATCATAAATGATACATGAAAACTTAATGCCCGATGTATCATATATGATACATGCCATAAAATCACATCCGGGACATATATAGCTGAAATGTCTTTGATTTTGTGAGTAACTACTTGACAGGAATCACATATTTCAGTTTGAGAATTTTTTCCACACTAGAAAGGGGTTTGGGCACTAGAGGGTTAAGTATTTAATAAATTGCCCTGGCAAACAGTGCAGACCCAGATCAGACACCGCAGAACGTGGATTCTTATCAGGGCCTCCACTGTTTGCATAAAGTTCAGCCATTTTCCAAATAAATTTGAATAAAACACAGCCATAAACCCCTAAATTTTGAAATGGACTCCGGCTATATATAAGGAGATGATTGCAGGCCCTGATCCGCTTCGGTCGTCTGTCAGGGTATTTCTCCCGATTCGGAAAATTGTATGAGGACAACTGTTTATCCTGTTGAAGATGGTGATTTGAACAACCACCTGCACTGCATATTTTAGGCATTTTTTCAGTCTCTCAGAATTTTACGTGTATATATCGTCCTTATTCAATTAAAAGGTAACTCAAAATGGCGTAGCTTTTCACCTCCGGTTTTGGTTGCTATGCAGAAAGTCGCGTGACTATCGAGAATACCCGGATGACAGACTTCATTAATAGAAGAAACATAGTAATTTTAGCTGGTCTTAAGGGGAATGGATACATATGGCAGATTTTCCCGCCATTTTTCAAAAGGGGACAACTTTCGGGACTTCCTGTTCTTTTTTCTATAAACTCTGTTCCACGGGAAAAGGGGTCTACTCTTAAAGGAAAGAATCCTTTAAGAGTTGACCACTATTGACATGGGAGACAAAAATACTTTTGCACGAGTTGCCTTCCCGGTTTCACTGTGCAAGCGAATGTTTCATAACAGGACGGGAACCTTTTACCACAGATAAAATCGTGTTAAGGCTTAGATTTTGATGAACAAATCCCGTCCTGTTTAATAAACCGTGCTTTGTCACAAACATCGCGTGACATAACGGGTGAAATTTTGACGTTTTATGCTTATGTTATTTTCTGTGTTGTTTGGGGGTTATTTTCTGTGTCGCCAGTCGACTCACGGTATACAACTCGAACTATGGGTAAATTAGCAGTGCGTTCGTATGATAAAATCTACAAAACGCCGTGTGCGTCCTGCAAAAGTTCAGATCAACCTGCACATACACCCAATTAGGCAAGCGTTTTTCGCTTATCCACCATGCTAACAATTTCTTGGTATTAACACCCGTAAACCCCTCTTTATATAGAGAAAACTGGGGTTTACAGGAAAATACACGATGTTTCTCATTCCTTATTTCTGCTCCAAGACATAGGATGTAGGTACTCGTTAGAACCGCCTCCGCCTCAACGAGAGGCGGTTCTAACGAGCACCCACGGCCCCCGCCCATAGGGGCTTGAAGAAATATATGGGCTGCATGATCTTTCCACACAGAGCTGAATCCGACCCGAACACGAGTACTGGTAAACCACTTAGAGAATCTAAGCCTGCCCAGGCAAAGCGGTGTGAGTATCGGACCATATGTGCTTATAAACTCTATTGGTTTTATTGGGCGACAGGGCTTGAGATGTCATTTCATCTCAATGTCGGGTAAAAGTCCCACAAAATTGGAAGCAACGTCTCCAAAATGACCTTTACAGTGTTGACGGGGACGTTAAACCTCAAATCAAACAAATAAACAAAAAAAAAAAAAAAAAAAAAAAACGAACGAGCACCCATTACCTATTATAGGAGTATAAATAAGAAAAAAATATCAAACGTTCGTCAGACAAATGAGAGTATAGCGTTGTGTCACCTAATGCCCTCTTTAGATGACCCGGAGACTAAAGAAGATTCACGCAGATACACGGATTTATCTAAGCCTTCACTGGTCACACGAGTATAAGTGTAGGTTTTGACGTGCTCTGCCTTATTTTAGGGATAATTCCCTGAACACAATTTTATGTGACCATAATGAGGCCGTTCCAACGAGCGCGCAAACATATGTTTGGAGTTCAAATAAGAAAAATATCACAAATTTTCATCAGACAAAAATACCGCTTTGAATGCACTATATCACACGAATATGTTATCATAATACGGGTGGGGTGGGGTCGAGCTGCAGGGGTAAATCTTCATTATGATATCACATTTTCATTTTGGGTGTAAAAAATTCAATATATATTAAACTTCCTATATTAAGACCACCTTTGGGACTGTTCAAAAGTGGTCTTGAAGACCACTTTTGAACATTTCCAAAGGTGGTCTCAAAGACCACTTTTGAACAGTTCCAATGGCGGTATTAAAGACCAATTTTTAACAGTTCCAAATGTGGTCCCTGGCCAGTGGACACTCTTGGTAGAATACACAAAGAAAGATTAAGTGCACCCTTCAGAATAAGCTTTTTAAAGCAGAATTAGTCTTTATTTTAGGTGGTTTTAATAGCGGAATTTTACTGTATTTGAATTTGCGTCTTCTCGTAATGAAAACGGATTATTGCACCAGCCAAGTGAACAATTTCGAGGTGATAATTAATTAAGACACGACTAAGTAGTTAGATACTATAACTGAGCCAGCGCACGACAAAACCTACAATGAGACATGTGCGTCCAGCGAAAAATCAGATCAGCCTGCGCATCCATATAGTCTAACCAGAGACTCCTATCGCTGCATGAAAGAGCAGTGTGCCCTTAGTTATCCTTGGGGCGCACAGTGAAGATTCTGATCAGACTGTGCAGATGCGCAGGCTGATCTAAGTCTTCGCTGTGCGCATATGTCTTATTGTAGGTTTTGTCGTGCGCTGGATCATATTTGAATAAAACTGTCATTTCAAGCTATTCATGAATTAGAACAAATAAGCTGTGTGTGTGTGTGTGTGTGTCTGTGTGTCTGTGTGTGTCTGTGTGTGTGTGTGTGTGTGTGTGTGTGTGTGTGTGTGTGTGTGTGTGTGTGTGTGTGTGTGTGTGTGTGTGTGTGTGTGTGAGAGAGAGAGAGAGAGAGAGAGAGAGAGAGAATTCGGGTTTAACGTCGCTTTCAACAATTTTTAGTCATATCACGACGGGAGCTCAATGCTCACTTTTATAGCGCTGCCTCACTGAAGTATCATGTCCCAGACACATTACATGATACCACACCCAGTCACATTATCCTGACACTGGGTCGACCAGTCCTAGCTCTACCCCGTAAATCTGAGTGCCAAGCGAGGAGAAGCTAGTACCATTCTTAACGACTTTGGTATGTCGCGGCCCGGGATCGAACCCGCGACCTCCCGTTCCCCGGAGCGGACACTCTACCAACTGAGCTATCGGTTGTCGTGTTCTACGCTACATTTAGATACAGGTCACATTGTGGTTTGGTGTTGGAGTTTGTCGACCTAGTCAACACTATTAAGATCATCCCAAGTCGGGTAGTTTACTTAACCACAGTGCACATTCTTACCCGGATAGAAACTGAAATTTTCCCTTGCTTGAATCCACGGAAGGCAGATAATCATCGTAAAATAATCTACAGTCTAATGTTTCCGGACCCAGCGGGGCATTACGAAACACGCCCATACAAATACTTAGTAAATTTTTTTCGCTGAAAACTATGATGAAGATTTTATTATGAAAATTTGATATTTTTTCTTGTTTCTGCTCAAAATATAGATTGTGGGTACACTTTAGAACCGCCTCATCGAGGCGGTTCTTACGAGTACCCGAAATCTATATTTTAGAGCAGAAATAAGATAAATAAGGTCCACCCCTGTAAACCCAAGTTTTACTGTATAAAAGTAGGGCTCAAGGGGGTCAAAATAATATAGGCGTGTTGTCATGATGGATCGAACATGACGGAAAAATCAATTAAATCTATGTTGGATTAAATTCTGGTGTCCAAAAGTACCAAACAAACGATTGCAACTTTTCCGTCGTACGAATACGATAAAAATGTTTAGAAGCCTTTGTGGTGTAGTGATTAAGCTATCCGCCTCATAAACCATTGCTCGTTGGTTCGATTCCGGGTCTCCTCATACTTTCGGACGAGCCTTTAAACCTAGGTCCCGTGTTCGTAAGACTTAAGTTGTTGGTGGCCATGGGACATAACACTGAAACAAACACACGACAAAGTGAGTGAGTGAGTTTTAGTTTTACGTCCCACCAACAGCTATGGTCATACGGAGACGGGACCTCGGTTTAAAGACTCATCCGAAAGTCTGGAGAAGCCCGGGATCGATCCTGCGATCCCTGGTTTACAAGGCGAGTAGCGTAACCACTGCACCACGGAGGCTTCTACACACACACACGAAAAATGTCGAACGATCTTGAAAGTATCGATAACATCGGATTAGACGGGATAGGTTATGATCTAGTTTTATGCAGTAGCCGAAGATGTTGTAGTTCGTTTTACCCGTTGTACACATTGTGCAGTGCCGGTGACGCTTAACCCATTTTGTACCGGAAACCCCAGAACGCGGCGTCTGATCAGGGCATACACTGTTCGCAAGAAGTTCAACCGTTTTCCAAGTAGATTTTGAAGAAAACATAACCTTACACCCCACAATTTTGGACGGCCCTCGCCCATAGGGGCTTGAAGAAATATATGGGCTGCATGATGCTTCCACGTAGAGCTGAATCCGGCCCGCACACTAGTACTGGTAAACCGCTTAGAGGATCTAAGCCTGTCCAGGAACCGCGGTGCGAGGCGGACCGTCCATGCTAATAAACCCCATTGGTTTCATTGGGCGACAGGGCTTGAGATGTCATTTCATCTCAATGTCGGGTAAAAGTCCCACAAAATTGGAAGCAACGTCTCCAAAATGACCTTTACAGTGTTGACGGGGACGTTAAACCTAAAATCAACCAACGAACCAACCAACCAATATTTTGGAATGGACTCCTGGTATATATAAGCAGGAAGATTCTATTTGGTAAAAAAAATCGGTTAAATGAAAAGGTTGCTTATCGCAAGCGCGAACAGTAAAGGCTCAACCGAGACTGCGCTAAAGTTAATCTGTTTTTTTCTTCGTAAAGCCGTAGTCGAACTTTTTGTAGCTCGTTTTACCCGTTGTGCACGGTGTGCAGTGCGAGTGACGTTTAAAATGAGCCAGCTCACAAGAAAAGATTGCTTATCGCAAACGCGAGCAGTAATGGCCAAGGCGAGACTGCGCATGCGCAGTCTCGCCTGGGCCTTTACTGCTCGCAAATATATAGTAAGAACATTTTAACAGACTCATGCAAGGAGTACCCTCTCTCTATAGTACCGTTACTTTGTGGTTCACAGGTAGAAGAAAACATAAATGGGGGAATCCTCGTAATTAATGCACTACCACGTATTTTTCTGCGTCCTACTTTCTTTTACCACTTGTTCACTATTTAAGGGATCAAAAATGCCCCTTCACGCAGTAGGTTCGTTACTGAACTGATTGTATGTTATCATTTGAGTTTCATTTTACTTTTGAAAAAGTCAAAGCTTCTTGCAAGGAATCAAAATGGACGTTGCCTTGGTTTTGGTGTTCCTCGTTGTCTTTCTCTGCTCGTTTTTGGTTTTATCAAAACCAAAAGGACTTCCACCTGGACCGTTAACGTTCCCTGTGGTCGGGAGCTACTTCTTTTTGAAAGAACTGAGAAAGAAAAAGGCTCATCTGTTCCTGTATGACGTGTCTAAAAAGTACGGGAACATTTTCAGCTTTCGGATTGGCACCCAACTAGTTGTAGTGTTACATGGCTATGACGCAATTCATCAAGCGCTTGTGAAACAATCTGGCGTATTTAGTGACCGTCCGAACTTCTTGCCTGGTATACAGAGAAATTTCTTCAGTTTTGCGAGCGGGATAGTCTTCCGCAGTTACACTCACCAATGGAAAACTCTCCGGCGATTTACTCTACAAACACTTAGAGATTTCGGTGTCGGCAAGACCTCGATAGAAGAAAAGATTGCTGTTGAAATTGAGGCTGCCAGCAAAGTATTTGACGCTTCTTGTGGTGAGCCAATTGAAATTTGGCCAATTTTACAAAAGATTGTTGGAAACGTCATCTATGGCATAACATTTGGAAAACGCTATGACTTCAACGATCCTGATATTGACATGTTGCAGAAAATGGCCAATGTTGCCGTAAGCGGCCCTGGAGCCACTAATGTCACCAACTTTCTTCCGCACTGGGTGTCCCGGATGGTCGTCAGAAAGGATCACTATGAAGCCCAACGCAGAAGAGAAAATGCCGATAAAATAAGGTATTATATTTTAGACATTATCAAGCAGCATGAAGAGTCGTACGATGAAAACAATATCCGAGACTTTGTCGATCTCTATATTAAAGTGGCACGTGACTCGAAAGAGGAAACTTCGGATGTTTTCTCGAAAGCAAGCATGCTTCAGGTAATTGTAGAACTCTTCATTGCGGGCACCGAGACCACGTTCAACACACTTAATTGGGCGTTTCTTTTTATGTCGGAATACCCAGAAATCCAACAGAAATGCTTTAAGGAATTAGAGGATACAGTTGGTGACAAGCATATCGAGTACGCAGACCGAGTGAACCTGCCATACATAGAAGCAACCATCTCAGAGATACAGAGGCACGCCAATATCGTGCCGATGTCTGTACAGCACTGCACCACAGAAGACACGACATTGCTAGGCTACAAGATACCAAAGAAAACTGTAATAATGCCCAGTTTATACTCGGCGAATTTGGATCCAAAATACTGGAACGATCCGCGAAAATTCTCTCCAGACAGATTCCTTGATAGCAAAGGAAAATTCATGAGAAACGACGCACTCGTGCCATTCTCAACAGGGCCTCGAATCTGTCTGGGCGAACCTCTGGCTAGGATGGAGCTGTTTCTGGTGTTTTCTACATTGTTGCAGAGGTTTACGTTTGAGAGGGAGACAGCTGGTGTCAAGCATACCATGGAGCTGAAGCCAAACCAGGCTACCAGTGCTCCATACCCCTACAATATTAGAATAAAAGCCCGATCAGCTTGAGGTGAATGGACACACGATATATGTTTGTTTTTTCTTTCAAAAAGAGACATTTTTAACACTTTTTCTTTCAGGTTAACTAACACCTTTTGCGAAAAGAGTCAACTCTTAACGCTTATCCTGGTGTTCATATAACAAGTCCGTGAAACGGAGACCTCCCTCTAAACCCCACTTTATATAGAGAAATGTGGGATTTACGGGGTTATACATTATGTGCCTTATGTTTGCTCAAAAACATAGATTGTGGATACTCGTTTGAACCGCCTCTTTGAGGCTGTTCTAACGAGCATCCACACTCTATGTTTTGTGGGTACTCGTTTGAACCGCCTCATTGAGGCGGTTCATGAGGCGGTTCTAACGAGCATCCACACTCTATGTTGAAACCAGAAATAAGTTGTTAATCTATATTTTTTTGTTATTTCTGGACACCATTATTTCTCATGGACATGTTTATCTAATGCCTACCTTTGTAAACAGTGCAGAAACCATCAAACCAGTACCTACTATTTGTCATGCTGTCTTAAAACGAAAACATTACATTATGTAATTTGATTTGTGGATAGTCAGAAATGGGCGTGGCTAAAGTGATTTATGCAGTAGGATAAGGGTAAATGGACAGGATGAAATTCTTCCGCCAAAAGTAGGCCACTTTTAATACATGTAAAAATTAGTTTAGACAGAGCTGCCAACCCAAGCGATACAGATATTCCATTTAGTCAGACTAACATAATGCGTTTTGGGGCCGATTGGTCATCGATCGGCCCGAAATGACAAAGCATAGAAAGTCTTCAGTGCTACAATCCACGTGACTATCACACTGATTTGTAGGAAATGCAGGCAACTTACCTATAGGAAATAGCAGCATGAATATCATCGTAGTGAGATCATTTTTCTCATTGCTACTCCAAAATATAGATTGTGGGTACTCGTTAGAACCGAATCGAAGAGGCGCTTTCTGTAGAATCTAGGCTGGAAACGTGGGTTTAGCTATCTTTGTAGACCCAGATCAGACGCCACAGAAGGGTTCATCTGATCAGGATCTACACGTTTTGCTTACAGTTCAGGAATTTAATGGTCAGGCGCCGCAGATCGCAATGAGGTGGTTCTAACACGTACACACAATCTGTATTTTGAGTAGAAATAAAGAAAAATATCATAATTTTTCATCTAAAAATTTTAGTTTGTTCGGCGATAACGTTTACAATGTATTCGTATCTATAGGCGTGTTTTCGTAATGGTTTTAGAAACGAAAATAAAGAAATCTATGGAAACACTTGTAACTTCCAGTTTGGCAAGTAGTGGAGTTTGTTTGTTTGTGCCCGAGACAATACTATTAAGATCTTTCTCATCACGAAAACACGCCCATATAATTTTGATTCCCTCCAATCCCACTTTTATACAGAAAAAACTGCGGTTTACAGGGGTAAACTTTATTTTTCTTATTTCTGCTCTAACATATAGAATGTGGGTACTCGTTAGAACCGCCTAAATCAGGCGGTTCTAACTAGTACGCACAATCTATATTTTGGGCAGAAATAGGAAAAATATCACAATTTTCCATTTAATAATTTAGTCTTTTCGGCGGTAAGATTTACAATGTATTTGTGTAGGTGTGTCTTCGTAATGGGTTTAGAAACGAAAATAAAGAAATCTACGAAAAGGCTTGTAACTTCCAGTTTGACAAGAAGTGGAGTTTGTTTGTTTGTGCCTCTGACAACACTATTAAGGTCATTCTGGAGATGTTGCTACCGATTTTTGTGTGACTTTTACTAACATTACTAAAACACGCCTATATAAATGTATTTGAAGATTTTACCACCCAAAAATGAAAATTTCAAGATAAAAAAATCTGATATTTTTCTTTTCTTTTCTTTTTCTTTTTTTTCTTTTTGCTCAAAACATAGATTGCGGGGCCTCGATAGAACCGCTTCGACGAGGCGGTTCGACCGAGTACCCACAATCTATGTTTTTGAGCAGAAATAAGAAATATAATGTTTACCCCCATAAAACCCCAGTTTTACTATATAAAAGTGGGGTTAAAGGGGGTCAAAAGTATATAGGCGTGTTTTCGTGATGATCTAACCAAATCTTCATCATCAGGGCGAACTCTTGGACAAAGGCCAGACGAGTTATCTTTGATGATGAAATGGTATTAAGGGTCCATAGGAAGTATTTTGATGAAAAAGAATTAAGATTTCAGTTATGTTTAGAATAAATTCTGAATAGTTAGATCCTTGGAAGCAAAGATTACACCAATAAACGAAAATAGCAGATTCGGTTGTTTAATTGAGTCTGTTCTTGACCAGTACTGAAATGTGAAACACCGGTCACGCCCGCTAGCGCCGGCTTAAGCAGAACTCTATTTTCAAAATGATTCAAAATGAACTTAATGATCCCAAAGGGCCAGAAAATATAATCTCCACTATGCTGATGAACGGGTAAATTTTCTTATACATGCATTGCCTAAATAACGTGTTTTTTTTTTATTATTTCACGCATCGCTTTAAGGGTAAATTGATAATATATGTAGATTGACTAGTTTGGGTATTTGGGGGTCACACGTTAGGACAGTCTAAGCGGCGTAATTGACGTCATCGACGTCGCAAAGTCAGTCCTAACGTCACGGCTACCAAATACGGAAGTGATATGAGTTGAACATCAGCGGGAATCATGTGATGTATCCATAAAAATAGGTCAGAAATGAGATCATAAGAAAACGTCTAAAAACAAAGAAAGCTGTCGAAGAATAATTCGGTAGTAGAGGATGCATTACGAAAACATGCCTATACACTTACAGTGTAAATTTTACCGCCAACCCGAACCCCCCCGCCCACCCCCACCCCTCACAATTTAAGATGATAAGTTGCCTCATCGTGGCTGTGCTAAAGAGTACCCACAATCTACGTTTTGGAGCAGAAATAAGAAAAATAAGGTTTATCCCTGTAAAGTCCAGTTTTACTAAATAAAATTGGGGTCCAAGGGGTCAAAATTATATAGGCATGTTTGCGTGATGGAACCCATATTCGTTGTACGGCACATGTCGAAAGTCAAACAAACTATGCCTCGCTCAGCCACCCCATGCGATGTCATACGACACCATGACAATATGCATATTTTATGTACAATATACAACATTTCTGCTATGAATGATCACATGCCATACCCCTTTGTGCCGCCTGTGACACACTGCGGAAAAATAAATCATCGCTTTGTTTTTTGTATTATTGCAACTATCGCTTTTCAGTTAAATATTAATAGTATTTTTTTTTTCAGCCGGGGCAAAGAAAAACGTGCAAGAATACCTTTCTATTTCTTTTCTTTCTTTCTACTGATACTGCGATCGGTCACATTAGACCAATACCGCATGTGTACGTTACATACACTTCAGGTTTTGCGGGATGAAAGCCCACACAGTAATCATGAGATAACAGTAGGGACCTTTATCTGCACAGAGGATGGTTCTCCCTGCATAGGGGGCCTCCTGTTAACGCCCTGATTCGAAGGACGATGCACTTGTGGCATTCATCCTTGCAAATGATGCCAATGGAGCATGTTCTGCCAATGGAGCATGTTCGGACACCGCAATTTTGTTACCACTGCCGGGACGGGAATCGAACCGGGAGCCTCTAGCATCAATGACAAGTGCACTAACCACTGAGCTACCACGCTTCACAAGACCTTTGAGAACAGCGAAGATTCAGACCAGACTGCGTGTCCACGCAGTCTGGTCTGAGTCTTCGCTGGTCGCATTTACATTCTATAGTATATGAGATTTCTGAATGCCTATAGGCGGGGACTCCGGTGGTCTGAGGTTGGTCTGAGTAGAGCTCTTCATATGCGATTTCTGAAGGCCTATAGGCGGAGACTCAGGCCGGACGGTGTGGTTGGTCTGAGGTTGGTGTGAGTTCAGCTCCTCTGAATACCCCTGTAAACCATCATTGTAATTCAGAAAAAAAACTTGGGGTTTACAGAGGCTTATATGTTATTCACTTTAGGGGAATTGGAACACCTGGCACATTTATCCGCCATTTTTCAAAGGGAGACAACTTTCGGGACTTCCTGTTCGCTTTTCTATAAGGCCTGTACCAATAGAAAAGGGGTCTACTCTTAAAGGAAAGAATTTGCTCCTCAGGAGCAAATTCTTTACTTTAAGAGTTGACCCATATTTACATGGGAGAAAAAAATACTTTTGAAGGAGTTGCCTCCCCTGAAGGTGTTCCCATTCCCCTTAATTTCTGCTTCGAATCACAGTGTTGTACTCGAGGCGTTGCCAATGAACTACCACAATCTATCTTTACCACAGAACTAAGAAAAAAGCATATTTTTGTCAGAAAAAAAGCCATTCAGTGGCATAGTTTGTTTGTTGCCCCAGTTAACACCTTTAAGGTCATATCCAAACTATCTTATCATTCTTACCCTGGACAGGCTTATACAAGTTATTTGTCTGAATCGCGACGGAAGTAAGGGCGAGGATTGCAGCTGCGTAAAATCGATTTAAGCCCCGCCGCCAAGTGGAATTCGTTTCACTGACTGTTCCAAAGCGGTTCTTCTGTCGCGGTTTATTTTTGTTATGGTTTGTCTTAGAGTGTTTGTATCGCTTGGATAGCCAATTGGTCATTTCGTGGGAAAGTAACTGTCCTTTTGGCTTTCCGCTATTGGTGTTTCCAATAGGTTCCAGTTAATTCATGTGTGTGTTCCTTCCATTTGGTGTCTCTGATGGGAGCTTGGTGGCTCTGATGGGTTAATTGTATTGATTCCTGACCATTGCCTTCATGTCTATTTTATACATAAGCGGTTATCCAGTACAGTGTACATTCTTTCACCAGAGACTGAAAACTGCTCTACTTAAATCAGACAGGGAGAGAGATTTCATGATCAACCTCCGCGAATTCGTCAGTCTTTATCACATTAAAAAGGCTGTATACTGAATATACTGAATATACTCCGGCCCCCGCCCATCGGGGCTTGAAGAAACTATATGGGCTGCATGATGCTTCCAAGCACAGCTGAATCCGACCCACACCCTAGTACTGGTAAACCGCTTAGAGGATCTAAGCCTGCAGAGGCAAAGCGGTGCGCAAGAGTCGGACCGTCCATGCTTATAAACTCTATTGGTTTCATTGGGCGACAGGGCTTGAGATGTCATTTCATCTCAATGTCGGGTAAAAGTCCCACAAAATTGGAAGCAACGTCTCCAAAATGACCTTTACAGTGTTGACGGGGACGTTAAACCTCAAATCAAACAAACAAACTGAATATACTAATAACCCATTTCGGACTTGAACCCTCTAAACGGGTACCATGGCAAACAGTGCAGGCCCAGATGCCAAACAAATTTTAAAGAAACCTCAATCAGACACCACTAAATTTTGTAACGGATTCCTACTATATATCAGGAGGAAGATTCCATTTGCTACAAAAAGGGTTAAGACAACCTAAAATTAAGACTAATTCTGCTCTAAAAAGCTTATGTCGAAGGCTACACTTAATGTTTCTTTGTTGTTGTTGTTTGTTTGTTTTCTGCCCACAGTGGCCTCTGGTCAGGGACCCCTTTGGGGAAGGTCAAAAGTGGAACAGTCCAAAAGGTGGTCTTAATATACAAATATTACTGTAGTTAACATTTTTATTGGTTTGATTTGGGGTTTAACGTCCCCGTCAACACAATTTAGTTCATTTAGAAGACGTTGCTTTCAATTTTGTGGGACTTTTACCCGACATTGAGATGGAATGACATCTCAATCCCTGACGCCCAATGAAACCAAAAGGGTTATATGCATGGGCGGTCCGACACTCACTACTTTGCAGTTTACCAGTACTCAAGTGCGCTATCGGTTTCAGCTCTGCGTGGAAGCACCGTGCAGCCCAATCTATTTCTTCAAGCCCCCATGAGCGGGGGCGTACTGTAGTTAAGTGTTATCAGAAAAATGTCATTCTGGAGCCACGGAAGAGATTCTATGGCCAATGAGTGTATTATCCTCATGTTGGACCCCGCCCATCGGGGAAGCGGTGCAAGTGTCGGACCGTCCATGCATATTGATTACATTGGGCGGCAGGGCTTGAGATGTCATTTCATCTCAATGTCGGGTAAAAGTCCCACAGAATTGGAAGCAACGTCTCCAAAATGACCTTTACAGTGTTGACGGGGACGCTAAACCTCAAATCAAACAAACAGACAAATTATCCTAATGTTAGATTCTGTTGTGCCCTGGCTTATTATTCTTCCCTATCGATATATTAAATATTCAATGCACTTTAAGTGCTCTTTATTTTAAACAAAATTAATGCAACTGTCAACGTTGTGACGTAATTAAATTTTATCTTTCCGAAGGGAAAACATGGCGACAGCAATACGATACCGGATTGAATTTACAACAAAGAAAGGGTTTCCAATAATTACTCGGCGCATCCTAGTAGTCTTGGTGGGGTGGTTTGGTGAGGCAAGCTGCCGTGGGGGCGTCCAACAGATATTGGTTTACAGTTGGGCAAGACTTTTTGTCCTATCAGCATTTAAGGGAAACGGATACACCTCACAATTTTTCCTCCATTTTTCAAAGGAAGACAACCTTTTGGACTTCCTGTTCGCTATTCTATAAGCCATGCCCCTCTGAAAAAGGGCTCAACTCTTAAAGGAAAGAATTTGCTCCTCGGGAGCAAATTCTTTCCTTTAATAGTTGACCCCTATTGACAGTTGTCCCGAATCGTTTAAAACTCTAGTAGGCTCTTCCCGACAAGCCACGAGGGCGAGATGCGTACGACAACCGCATCACTTCGACATGCTTCGAGTTATTAACTCGGGACAACTCGTAGCTGAACTCGTGACTGTGTGACAGGGGTATTAGTCTCAAAAACCAATAGCACGTTTACCTTGGCTAAGTCGAACCCGTGCTTGTGCCCCTAGGGCACCCACCCATAGCTCTCGATAAGACATAACGGTGGCCCATAGCTCTTGAGGCTTAAAATACCCTGGCTAGAAAAAGTGGTGGGAGTCGGACCGCTCCTTAAACCCTAGCGGTTTCTTTGCGTGGTAGGGCTTGATCTCTACGGTCGGGTAAAAGTCCCACAAAATCGAAAGCAACGTCTCGAAAATGACTTGTACAGTTTTTTTTTTTTTTTTGTTTTTTTTTTAAGTTCGGTTTTACGGCCCTTTCAATATTATTTCACTCATATCGAGCCGATCGTTAATCAGAGGTGGTCGAAAATCCGAGTACTTGGAGAAAAAAAGCCACCTGACCTTCCGTTGCAGAACTTGGCGTCTAACATGTGACCCGAGCCAGACTCGAACCCACAGAGGTGATAGACCTAATGATTAAGAGTCAGCGCTCTTATCTACTAGACCATTGAGGCCCGTAACTTATACACTGCAGACCTGGACGTAGAAGCTCAATACAAACAAACAAAGCAGGGAGATTTAGTTACTTTTATCTTGAAAATGCATGGTGTGTGTACTCATTAGAATCGCCTCGACGAGGCGATTCTAATGAGTACCCACAACATCACATTTTTACATGTTCCCAAACGTGTTTGTTTAATTGAAGTTCGACTTTAGGGAGAAAAGTGGGGTAATCTTTAAATGATCAAAAACAGAGATTTTCGGGTACTCGTAAGAACCCTCTCAACGAGGCGTCACTATCTATGATTGCCATGGAGAATGGCTAACATCTTTACACATTATTTAATTCATTATCCGTTTATTTTGAAATTTGTCCTGTTCGTTGTTTACATCTAATTATTAATTTGGCCCGAACCATCATAGATACCAGTTATAATAAATTAATCATAATTCAATAAATATTCTATAGACAGCCTATTTGAGGCTATTCAATAGAAAATGACCCTAAGCGTACCCCGAAAATGCGCGTTCCGGGCCAACTGACATGGCAAGAAAGTTTACACTTTCTATGAAGCTAATGAAGGTCCCCTCTTCATGACTGCGATCAGCAATGCACAGGCTCGTCAGAGTTAATGCTGAACGCCCATGTGAAAAGTATCCTTTTCATGGTCCGGACAGTTCAACTGGTATAAACGCACTGTCCTTTCTCACTTGTGCATAGTTCAGTAACTTATCAACAAATCTTTTGGTTATCTATTTCATCAGAGCATTTTCAAAGCTTAGCGTATTTTTTTCATTAATAAACAATAAGAAAAATTATGGAAATCTACACAAAAACATGATGAACAAGACCTTATATAGAAAATCCTTATATGCACTCGCGTGTTTGAATTGAGGTTTAAAATCCCCTTCAATACTATTTAGGTCATTTTGGAGACGCTGCTTCCAATTTTGAGCGACTTTTACCCGACCCTGAGATGTATTGACATCTCAAGCCCTGCCGCCCAATGAAACCAAAAGGCTTATATCCATTGTGCGGTCTAACACACATCACTTTGCCTTTGCAGGCTTAGTTCTTCTAAGCGGTTTACCAATCAGTTTCAGCTCCGCGTGGAAGCACCATGCAGCCCAATCTATTTCTCCAAACCCCGATGACTTGCGTAAGCAACGCGACATCTGATCTTATATAACGTTAGAATATTTTGTGATATACTATCGTAAACCCGACCTACCACAACGTTGCGGAACCCGGGAAGGGACATGAATTTTTTTTTTATATGTTGTGCGAACAAGATATTTAAAAGTTGTGCGAACAATATATTATCTTGTGCGGACAAGATAATATGTTGTGCGCAAAAGATATTATGTTGTGCGGACAACGGCATAATTTATCTTGTGCGGACAATAGTTTATCTTGTGCGCACAAGATAATATCTTGTTTGCACAACATAGATCTTGGGAAGTTGTGCGAACAAGTTATTATCTTGTGCGGACAAGATATTATCTTGTGCGAACAAGGTAATATCTTGTCCGAACAAGATCTATGTTGTGCAGACAAGATATTATCTTGTGTGGACAAGATAATATCTTGTTCGCACAACTTAATATCTTGTGCGGACAAGTCTGCACAAGATAATATCATGTCCGCACAAGATAATATGTTGTGCGGACAAGATGATATGCTGTCCGCTTGTGCGCACAAGATAATATGTTGTCCGGACAAGATATCTGTGCACATAACTTATACAATAAAATAAAAAATCATGTCCTTTCCCGGGTTCAGTACAACGTAGAGTTTTTTGTTGTTGTTTTTTTTTTTCTCATTGGCTGGCATTTGGCTTTACGTAACTCACAGAGCCTGTCGCTTTGTGCAAAATTGTACTTTTTTTTACAAAACAACCGAATAAGTGCATAAGAATGGGAATAATTGCATTGAACATTGTCATTTGGGGAAGTAAATCGTCGCCAGTTTACGGCCGCAAATTCCATTTTACGGCTCCGTTTACGCGTCACCGTATTCTCCGATTTACCTCTCCGAATGTCGAGTTTCAGTACAAGTGTCCCTTAGCTGTAGGGCATGCATACGTTTCACTTTCGGGTCGAAGGTAAACTATACTGTTGCTGTCACACAGTCTATGGGTTTGAGCAATTATGAGAACTCACAGTCTATGTGTTTTAGCAAGTATTAGAACCCACAGTCTATGTGTTTGAGCCAAAAATAAGCTATATCGTGTATACAGTGTACATTCTCGTACGAAGAGGGGCTTTCTAGGCAATATATATATGGCGGCCTTGTTTCTAAATGGATGATACTGTACGATAATCGAGTTCTATTCATTGCCGCTTTAACCCTTTTTGTACCAAATGGAATCTTCCCCCTTATATATAGCAGGAGTTCATTTCAAAATTTAGGGGTGGCAGGCTGTGTTTTCATCAAATTCTATTTGGAAATTGGCTTGACTGTTTGCAAGCAGTGTAGACCCTGATCAGACGCCTGCACTGTTTGCCAGGGCACCCGTTTTGGGGTTTCTGGTACCAAATGGGTTAATGACCATTTTGACCTTGTTGAAACCTGCTCATATGGGACACCCTTAATCCCAGTCTAGATTAATACCATTTCTAATTAATGAGACCGCTAATCGGAACTAATTGGAAAGCGTAGGCTAATTTCAAAACAAAAAAGGCCATGCAACAGGACCATAAACATTAAAAAGGGGTCGTAGGTTCGATACCGAGCTAATCCAGAAATTTGGATGAGTCTTTAACCGACGACCCGTCTGCGTATGGTGGGACGAAAATCACGCACGCACGCACGCACGCAGACACGCACACAGGCACGCACGCACACACACGCAAGCACGCACGCGCACACACACACATAACTGGAACAAGAAGCGCCCCATGCCCTGAACCAAATTTTCGGGAGGTATAAATTGTTGGGATATTATACAGAACAATTTTTTTTTTTACTTCATTGCTACGGACGGAAAAATTCCGATATTAAGACCTCTTTTTGAACTGTTCAAAAGTGGTCTATAAGACTACTTTTGGACAGTCCCAAAGGTGGTCTCTCACTAGAGGACACTGGATATAGAAAACACACAGAAAATGTAACTATAACCTTCTAAATATGCTTTTAAAAGCAGAATCAGTTTTAATTTTAGGTGGAATTTAGCGAATTTCGCTGTATTTTGTTCGTTCACATGTTAGGGCTCGCTATCTCACTTTTGAAAAGTGACATTTGCGTCTGTCGTACTTAAGCGACGAATAGACTTTTCAGATTCAGATGCAGACCCGCAACTAGAGTCAGTATGTCTTCAGACGTGTCCGTCCCGTGAAGACTTAGATCGGAGTTTTCGCTGTGCGTTATAAAAACTCCCGAACTGATAAATTTTTGCTTTCCGTGGGTAAACAAACTGAGTTTACATCGTGCGAACAAGGCCGTTAAATGGACACCACCTAAACCTCACTTTATACAGAGAAAACCAAGGTTTACGGGGGTAAATGCTATTTTTCTTATTTCTGCTTCAAGACATATGGTGCGGGTACTCGTTAGAACCGCCTCTTCGAGGCGGTTAGAAGAGGCGGTTCTAACGAGCACCCAAAACCTATGCTTGCAGTAAAAATAAGATAATTATCACATTTTCTGCAGAAAAAAATGCCTTTTTAGGTATGAAAGAATGCCCTATATCACAATAATAAATAATATCTTATCATAATAAGATCCGCCCCCGCCCACCGGGCCTTGAAGAAATAGATGGACTGCATGATGTTTCCACGCAGAGCTGAAACCGACCGCACACGAGTACTGGTAAACCGCCTACAGGATCTAAGCGTGCCAAGGCAAAGCGGTGCGAGTCAGACCGTCCATGCTTATAAACCCTATTGGACAGGTGTCATTTCATTTCAATGTCGGGTAAAGTCCCACAAACTTGGAAGCAACGTCTCCCGAATGACGTTTACAGTGTTGACTTGGGCGTTAAACCTCAAATCAAAGAAACGAGTCGTCACCTTGCTCATAAAAGGCAAATGCCCGGCGGTTTGATGCGGCCTATCTCAATTAGGTCACGTCAAATGAAGACCTAGCTTTTGCCATTTGCGGACACAAGGTGCAGATCAGCCTGCGCGCATGCGCGCAGGCTGATCAGCACCTTTGTGTTCGCTGATTGGCTAGTTTAATGCCTCTAGTTTTTATATCTAAAATTTCGAGACTCTTGCTAGTCTGGTTAGCTGAGCAGGCTGGTTTGTGTGTTACCTGGTAGTCAGGTTTAACACCGAAGACAAATTTTCTCTGGACGAGGGTGTTTTACTGGAAATTATTGGAAAGCCATCAGTACCATAAATGCGTTGAAGTAAACAGTTGAATAATTTTATTCAAATGAAGGTAATTATTCTTCTATAATTGAAATTCTTTCTTCTTTCTTTCTTTCTTTCTTTTTCTTTCTTTCTTTCAAGACATACACGCAAGTTTGTGAATAACTAATATGAGAACGTTTCATTCTTTCTTTCTTTCTTTCAAGACATACACGCAAGTTTGTGAATAACTAATATGAGAACGTTTCATTCTTTCTTTCAAGACATACTCGCGATTTTGTGAATAACTAATATGAGAACGTTTCATTCTTTCTTTCTCTCTTTCTTTCTTTCTTTCTTTCCTTTCTTTCTTTCAAGACATACTCGCAAGTTTGTGAATAACTAAAATGAGAACGTTTGTTTGTTTGTTTGTTTGTTTGTTTGTTTGTTTGTTTCTTTCTATCTTTCTTTCTTTCAAGACATACTCGCAAGTTTGTGAATCACTAATATGAGAATGTTTCTTTCTTTCTTTCAAGACATACTCGCCAGTTTGTGAATAACTAATATGAGAACGTTTGTTTGTTTGTTTCTTTCTTTCTTTTCTTTTCTTTCTTTCTATCTTTCTTTCTTTCAAGACATACTCGCAAGTTTGTGAATCACTAATATGAGAATGTTTCTTTCTTTCTTTCTTTCTTTCTTTCAAGACATACTCGCTAGTTTGTGAATCACTAATATGAGAACTTGTTTTGTTTCTTTCTTTCTTCCTTTCTTTCTTTCTTTCTTTCTTTCTTTCTTTCTTTCTTTCTTTCTTTCTTTCTTTCTGTCTTTTCTTTCTTTCTTTCTTTCTTTCTTACTTTCTTTCAAGACATACTCGCAAGTTTGTGAATAACTTATATAATAACATATTTTGTGGGTCCTCCAGAGGGAAGAAAATAGACAATTTAATAAATTTCACTCTTCTTTAAATATTTTGGCACTAGGCAAATTGTAATGGCGGCTTAAAAATGTAGTTTCTAGTGAATTTTTATTTCTGATGAAGGCCTAGTGCCGAAATATTTTAAGAAGAGTGAAAGGGGGAGTTCCAGCCTATAGTTAATTTCCATAGGGTTCTGCCCACGCACAGATTTTCATGATATTGTGCAAAATTACTGCTTGGTAAATGACTATTCATTATTTAGCTATTACACTCTTATATCTGTTTTCGTTATAAATCTACAATGTTTTGTTTATGTCCACACCTGAAAGTAGGGGTACCCCCAAACTAGTGTATATATACATTCCACCTTTTGATGTTTTGGAGTTATTTTGTTCTCAGAAGTCACTGTAGTTATCTGTGACTATCTTTGTATCACATTTAGCATTGTTAAGGCAAAGTTCGATACACCATGCTCAATTTCATATGGAGCAGACCCCAGAATTCACAACCATAAAATCTTTTGGAGTATGTTTGACGTTTGATTTCACACTGTTGCAGTTCTTGTCACCCCATCATTTTAATATGAAAATTGACCATATATATGTAGAACATTTTATCAAACTTTCTTGAAAATCTGAGACCGGTAACATACCGCATTTGAACATTGAATAGTAATGGTCAGAGTTTTGAATTGTTTCAAACCATTTGTAGATATCATATGGTGCGACATTTTTAATCGAAAAATTGCTTGACAATATATAATAAACATGAATATATGTATGTTTATATCATGGTGTATAGTATGAGCTCATATATAAGCAGCATGGTGCCCTGATGAACACCAAAACACAATTCATTTCGAGCTTTCGTTTACAATTCAATCAGATCTTATTTAAAAAAAGACTTCATTTTAGAACAAGCGTTTTTGCATTAATGTCATTCTAAATAGAAGACTAGTGGGGGCAATGCTGAAGCTTAGTATGACAAAGATTGTTGAAATGGCAAGTAAACTGGATGGTTCTGTAAACCAGACAATTTTACTTGACTCTAATAAGTATGTATTTTAACTGATGCAGTGATCTTAAAAAGTTTGAAAAGTCTGATTGTCATACTGGAATGACACAGGTTGCTTGAATGGCCAAGAATAATGATGTTTATATTATGTTTCAGCCAGGTAGGTCATAATAACACAGACAATATTTTCTGATCTTTTGGCCCACTGTATACACAGATTACTGTAGACAAAATAGTACTGTTCTTTCTGGCTCACTCTGACAATGCCCCTTCAGTCTACTTCAAGCGCACTAACTGTCAACTTGTAAGAAAGTTATATTCTTAAATATGATCATCTATGTTCTAAAATATGATCCAGAAAACAAGCAGTTTTTTTTGGGAAGCATTAATTAATATAATAGAGAAGACTTAACTCAACTTTCAAACACTTTCACAATTTAAAATAGCACACAGTACGTGTGCTAGCAGTACTTTAGAAAAATGTGAACCCAGCTGCACTGATTTTGATTCAGCCAATGTGCTAGCGGTACAGCAAACAAGTGATTCATGCCATTTGTAAATCTTCGCCCCCGTCCATTGGGGCTTGAAGATATTGATTTGGCTGCATGTTACTTCCACACAGAGCAAAAACTATCCAAACACGAGTACTGGTAAACCGCTTAGAAGGACTAAGCTTGCCCAGGCAAAGTGGTGTGAGTCAGGCCGTCCAATGTACATAAGCCTTGTAGTTTCATAGGGTGGCAGGGCTTGAGATATCATTTCATTTCAATGTCGTGAACAAGTCCCACAAAATTGGAAACAGCATCTCCAAAATGACCTAAATAGTGTTAACTGGGATGTTAAACCTCAATACAAACAAACAAAACATACCATTTGTAAAACCGATGAATACAGAGCCAGAAAACTTAACATAGATGACAAGTATTGCATACATAAGACTGAGACTACATATGCAAATGGTATTTCAGCATCTAAAAACAATATCAGCTATCAAATAAATGTTTTACAGCAACTTGCTTTCCATCTATATCATTTTGGGAAGTGTATGCAAGATAATAAATGTGCCAATAGTTTCAGTGTGACTAGTTATGCATTTATTTTGAAGACCAAAACATTGCAGCAAACACTTTTGCCTATGTTATAATGAACCTAGAAAAAATGCAGAAAACGGTTTTAATTGGCTCACAAAACCTTTGATGTGTGTGTGTGTTGGGGGTGGGGGGTGGGGGGGGGGGGGTAGCGACGTGCAAGTCTCTTTGACCAAGTGATGTAAGAAAAAATACCAATACATGGACTGATCAATAATAAGAACAAATCAGAAAATCAGCCTGTCCTTTGACAGATGGCAAATTATTGACATCTGTTTTATTTAAAGAGGGAAATGCCAACAATAAAAACAATTAAGGAAACATCAGGATTATGAAAGTAATTTATTAAGCAAACTCAATACACCATTGTTTACTACTGACAGTAATATCTTTGTATTGGGGGTTTAAAACAGATCAAATAAAATGGTGTAAAAAATATCCACCTTGTCTTATTCCTATTGTGTCATAATACATTTTTTCAGCATAACTGCTTTTGCAAAGCTGTAAACACTAACACTCATCGTGATCACTGCATGAGTGCATTATATTTTTCTCTCTGCTCATGTATGTTCTCATCTACTATTTAAAACCCAAACTAAAAATCATTCTCTGTTGAACAGTGTAATTTTGTTTGTGTGTGTGTGTGTGTGGGGGGGGGGGGGGTGCAGGTGCGGAATTACATAAATGCATATGCTAAGCTTTGCATGATAAGGTGACACTATATGGTCATAAAATACAATAAAAATATACTTAAAGGAAATCTGGTCCCCTCATATTCATATTGCAAATGACTTCATCACAAAAATATACCTAAACACATATCTGGCAATCAAAAACAATGTTACCGGTTTCTGATTTTTTTAAAATTTGTTTGCTATATAGAGGATATATGTGGCCAGTTTTATGTGAAATATCTTGGGGTGACAAGATCAGTTACACATCTAACACTTGGGATAAATATTTTACTTTTTATAAATTTTAATGAAAAATTTAAGAAATGTTGTAAATAAATTCATCAGAAAAATTAAAAGACCTAGAGACATTTATGTTTTTGGTATTTTATGAATCCTTATAGAGTTCTGTTGCCAATCAAAGCAACAAAATTTAAAAACAATCAAGCTTGTTGTTTTAAGAATGAAAAGTTCACAGGTGTGTATGACCTCTACAGGGGATTACCTCAGGGAGCTCTCCCGAGAACTTATAGTAATTAATCAAATAAAACAAAGTTATATATATAGTTGATAGACCTAAAGTAAACAACAACTGAAGTTTCAAGAAAATCTGGGCGTGGGCAGATTTGGAACTCCCCCTTTATTAAATAATATAATAACGATTCTTTGTTTCTTTCTTTCTTTCTTTCAAGACATACTCGCAAGTTTGTGAATAATTAATATGAGAACGTTTTTCTTTCTTTCCTTTTCTTTCTTTCTTTCAATCTATCTATCTATCTATCGATCGATCGATCGATCGATCGATCTATCGATCTATCGATCTATCTATCTATCTATCTATCTATCTATCTATCTATCTATCTATCTATCTATCTATCTATATAGCTATCTATCTATCTATCTATCAAGACATACTCGAACGTTTGTGAATAACTAATATGATAACGGTTCTTTGTTGTTGTTTTTTTTTCTTTCTTTCTTTCTTTCTTTCTTTCTTTCTTTCTTTCTGTCTGTCTGTCTGTCTGTCCGTTTGTCTGTCTGTTTGACTGTCTTTCAAGACATACTCGCAAGTTTGTGAATAACTAATATGTCTGTCTGTCTGTCTGGCTTTCTTTCAAGACATACTCGCAAGTTTGTGAATAACTAATATGCGAACGTTTCTTTGTTGCTTTTCTTTCTTTCTTTCTTCCTTCTTTCTTTCTTTCTTTCTTTCAAGACATACTCGCAAGTTTGTGAATAACCAATTTGAGAACGTTTCTTTGTTTCTTTCTTTCTTTTCTTTTCTTTATTTCTTTCTTTCTTTCTTTCTTCGTTCTTTCTTTAAAACATGCTGGCAAGTTTTAAGTAACTGTTATACGAGAGCGCTTCTTTATTCTTTCTTGCTTTCTTGCTTTAAAACATACTGGTAAGTTTTTGACTAACTGTTATACGATAGCATTATATTTAATTATTTGTCCATTTATTTATTTATTTATTTATTTATTTATTTATAGCAGCTTAATCATTATTTTTTTTTTAATTCATTCAGATGCAACCAAGTGGCTACCTCATTCTGATCTTTATGTGTTTGACTGAGGCTCAAGGTAAGTTTTTCTTTCATTAATTCATTCTCATTCATCATTTCTTCATTTTTTTTTTTTTTTTCATTTTAACGTTTGTGCGTCCATTCGACAGTCTGTGAGTACTTTCGTTGTATCGGTCGGTCGGCCAGTAAATCTTGCAGGCAGGCTGTCAAAGGTACAGAATAGAAAGATCCCGAAATACAGTAAAAATCCTATATTAAGAAAACCTTTGGAACTCTTCAAAAGTGGTCTTAAAGACCACTTTTGAACAGTCCCAAAGGTGGTCTACCACTAGAGCGCACTGGGTGTAGAAAACACAAAGAAATTGTACCTAAAATCTTCTAATTGTGCTTTTTAAAGCATAATTTGTCTTAATTTTAGGTGGTCTTAATAACAGAATTTTATTGTATATAAGAATTTAAAAATGGTCAACATCACAAGAGGAAGAAAAAAAAAACTTTGTTTGAAAGGATTGAGATTGACGAAACAAAATTAAAACTAAAATATGATACTTCGGAAATGGGAAGTGTATAGAGCTCCTTTTTAACTTTTATATGGATGTGGGTATGGGGTCGATCGATTACAATCGACCAAAAGTTACCCAATCAGAAGCTTCCCACCTGCTATTGTCTACGTAATCAAGGCACCGTTTATTTATAGCAGCGTAATTTTTCTCCCGGTTACGCAAGAGCGCTGTGTACAAAGTCAAATCTTAACAGGCTTGTGTTGGTTTGAATTAAAGTTTATGTCCTCGTGAACACTATTTGGGTCATTTTGGAGACATTGCCTCCATTTTTTGGGGTGTTTTACCCGACATTGAGACGAAATGACATCTCAACCCCTGCCGCCAAAACAAACCAAAAGGGTCAAAGTGTAGAGACAGTCCGACTGGCACCACTTTGCCTGGGCAGGCTTAGACCCCTTAGCGGTTTACCAGTACTCGTGTGTGGCCGGCTTCAGCTCTGCGTGCAAGCATGATGTAGCCTAATCTATTTTTTTCAAGCACAGATGGGCGGGGCTCGTGTACTAAGTCATTGGCAAACAGCTTAGATGCATAACGCGGCGTCTGATCAGGGTCTATACTGTTTTGCCTAAAAATACTGGATATAGGGTTAACGAAACAGAGAGGCGTTCTAACGAGCACCAACAACTTATGTTTGGAGCAGAAATTAGAAAATATAATGTACATGTATACCCCCATAAGCCCCAGTTTTCTCTATATGAAGTGGGGATCAGGGCCACTATTCAAGCCTTATACACTCGACTCAGCTGTACTCTCAGCGTTTTCATTATATGCGAGCACATTTTATTCCTAGTATACATATATCAGAAATAGAAACTCCCGCAAAAAGGCTTGTGACAAGTCCATGGGTTTCATACGGAACCCTTGAAGGGACATGTATTTTTTATAACATGTTGTGCTTACAGGATAATATCTTGTGCGCATAAGATACTATCTTGTGTGAACAGCATAATATCGTGTGCGCAAAAGTTATTATCTAGGGCACACAAGATGATATCTTGTGCGCACAACTTAATATCTTGTGCGCACAAGATATTTTCTTGTTTGCACAACATAGATCTTTTGCGGACAACAGAATATATTGTGCGCACAACATAGTATCTTGTTCGCAAAACATAATATCTTGTGTGAACAATGTATTATCTTGTTTGCACAAGATATTATCTTGTTCGCACAACATATTATCTTGTTCGCACAACATATTATCTTGTTTGCACAACATAGATCTTGTGCGGACAACATAATATCTTGTGCGCATAACTTATTATCTGGTTCGCACAACATAATATCTTGTGTGCACAACATATTATCTTGTTTGCACAACCTAGATCTTGTGCGGACAACATAATATCTTGTGCGTATAACTTATTTTCTTGCCCACCAGACAAGGAAATCCGTGATTTTACCCTGGGATAGAAATTTATGTTCTGACCCTGGTGTTCCGACCCAGGCAACTAACATAAAGCGCTTCAATTCTATTCAACTGCCGGAACTACTTCCGCATTACTTTTATTTTGTAAACAATATACATGTGCGAGCTATCAAAACTAACCGGAGGTGTTGTGCAAGAAAAAGAATCCAATATGGGGTCCTGTTGCAGATGGGCGTTTCCAATCCTCGGGATGACTGTGCTGAGCGGAACCTCGGCGTAGCCTCGGTTCCGCTCAGCACGGTCATCCCTCGGGTTGGAAACGCTCATCTACAACAGAACCCCATATCAGATTCTTATAATCTTGTTCGCACAACATAATATCTTGTGCTTACAAGATATTATCATGTGCGCCCAAGATATTATCTTCTGTGCACAAACTCTTAATTTTTGCGCACAAGATAATATCTTGTTCACACAACATCTTAAAAAAGTACGTGCCCCTGTCCGGGTTCCGTACAAGTCCATGGGTTTCATGCAAATATCGATTATTGTTTAGTTTTTCAACAAGAAAAACGCCAAAAGGCATTATGGACGGGTTTTTGAAAAAAAGGTTAACCAAAAGGTAAACCGGGACGCCCGGCCGCCCGCACGGACATCGCTATTCTAAAGGACGGAATTTTTCCTTGAAAAACCCGCCCAAAAAGAATGAAACTAGAAAAAGTGTCTATAAGACACGGATGCCCCCGCCAAATGCCATTCATAAAAAATATTACAAATGTACTTCAAATCAATCATAAATTATATTAAAATCATAAATGTAGGCGGTAGAGCGATGACAAAGTTTTTCTAAAAATAGCCACAGTGAACTTGACCTGAGGTCATGACCTTGAAAGTCAAAGCAACTCGAGATATTATCATAAGAAACATTTGTGTGAAGTTCTATTAACATCCATCAATAAATATATGCACTAGAGCGATGACAAAGTTTTTCTAAAAATAGCCACAGTGACCTTGACCTTGAAAGTTGAAATAGCTCGAGATATTGTCATAAGGAACATTTGTGTGAAGTTATACTGAAATCGGTGAAGAAATGTAAGCGCTAGAGCCATGACAAAGTTTTTCTAAAAATAGCCACATTGACCTTGAGCTTGAAAGTCAAACTCGCTCAAGGTATTGTCATAAGGAACATTTGTGTGAAGTTATATTGAAATCAGTGAAGAAATGTAGTCGCTAGAGCGATGACAAAGTTTTTCTAAAAATAGCCACAGTGACCTTGAAAGTGGAACTCGTTAGAGATATTATCATAAGGAACAATATATTGAAGTTATATTGAAATCGGTGAAGAAATATAGGCGCTAGAGTGATGACAAAATTTTTCTAAAAATAGCCACAGTGACCTTGACCTTGAAAGTCGAAATCACACGAGATATTGTCATAAGGAACATTTGTGTGAACTTATATTGAAATCAGTTAAGGAATGTAGGCGCTAGAGCGATGACAAAGTTTTTCTAAATATAGCCACAGTGACCTTGACCTTGAGGTCATGACTTTGAAAGTCGAACTCGCTCGAGATATTGTCATAAGAAACATTTGTGTAAAGTAATATTGAAATCCGTGAAGAAATGTAGGCGCTGGAGCGATGACAAAGTTTTTCTAAAAATAGCCATAGTGACCTTGACCTTGAGGTCATGACTTTGAAAGTCGAACTCGCTCGAGATATTGTCATAAAAAACATTTGTGTAAAGTAATATTGAAATCAGTGAAGAAATGTAGGCGCTGGAGCGATGACAAAGTTTTACTTAAAATAGCCACAGTGACCTTGACCTTGATGTAATGACCTTGAAAGTCGAACTCGCTCGAGATATTGTCTTAAGAAACATTTATGTGGATTATATTGAAATCAGTGAAGAAATGTAGGCACTAAAGCGATAACAGAGTTTTTCTAAAAATAGCCACAGTGACCTTGACCTTGAGGTCATGACCTTGAAAGTCTAACTCGCTCGAGATTTTTTAATAATGAACATTTGTGTGAAGTTATAATGAAATTGGTGAAGAAATGTAGGCACTAGAGCGATGACAAAGTTTTTTTCTAAAAAAAGCCACAGTGACCTTGACCTTGATGTAATGACCTTGAAAGTCGAACTCGCTCGAGATATTGTCATAAGAAACATTTGTGTGGATTATATTGAAATCAGTGAAGAAATGTAGGCACTAAAGCGATAACAAAGTTTTTCTAAAAATAGCCACAGTGACCTTGACGTTGAGGTCATGACCTTGAAAGTCGAACTCGCTCGAGATTTTTTATAAGGAACATTTGTGTGAAGTTATATTGAAATTGGTGAAGAAATGTAGGCGCTAGAGCGATGACAAAGTTTTCGTAAAATAGCCACAGTGACCTTGACCTTAAAGTCATGACCTTGAAAGTCTAACTCGCTCGAGATTTTTTTATAATGAACATTTGTGTGAAGTTATAATGAAATTGGTGAAGAAATGTAGGCACTAGAGCGACGACAAAGTTTTTCTAAAAATAGCCACAGTGACCTTGACCTTGAGGTCATGACCTTGAAAGTCAAACTCGCTAGAGGTATTGTCATAAGAAACATTTGTGTGAAGTTATATTGAAATCAGTGGAGATATGTAGGTGCTAGAGCGATGACAAAGTTTTTCTAAAAATAGCCACAGTGACCTTGACCTTGAGGTCATGACCTTGAAAGTCGAACTCGCTAGAGATTTTTTATAAGAAATATTGGTGTGAAGTTATAATGAAATTGGTGAAGAAATGTAGGCACTAGAGCGATGACAAAGTTTTTCTAAAAATAGCCACAGTGACCTTGACCTTGAGGTCATGACCTTGAAAGTCGAACTCGCTCGAGATTTTTTTATAAGGAACATTTGTGTGAAGTTATGCTATATCCCCCCTCACAACTATGTTGTGCGAGGGAATAAAAATATTACAAATGTACTTCAAATCAATCATAAAATATATGCATCAAGGGCAGATAATCCAAAAAACAAAATGCAAGAGTTGTCTTCCTTGTTCATGACACATCGTCTCAGTGTGATGAATGCACCTGTGAAGTTTCACGAATATATTCCATACGGTTTAGGAGTTATGGCCCGGACACGGTTTACTATATGTTACTAAGTCAAGGGCAGATAATTCAAGAACCAAAAATGCAAGAGTTGCCTTCTTTGTTCATGACACATCGTGTTGGTGTGATGAATGCACCTGTGAAGTTTCATAAATATATTCCATACGGTTTAGGAGTTATGGCCCGGACACGACACACCATTTGACTATATATGGACGTAAGTCAAGGGCAGATAATTCAAAAACTGAACAAGCAGGAGTTGTCTTCCTTGTTCATGACACATCGTATCAGTGTGATGAATGTACCTATGAAGTTTCATTAATATATTCAATACGGTTTAGGAGTTATGGCCCTGACACGGTTTACTATATGGTACTAAGTCAAGGGCAGATAATTCAAAAACCAAAACAGCAAGAGTTGTCTTCCTTGTTCATGACACATCGTCTCAGTGTGATGAATGCAACTGTGAAGTTTCATGAATATATTCCATACGGTTTAGGAGTTATGGCCGGGACACGATGTCACCGGACCAACGAACGAACGAACGGACGGACGGACGGACGGACAGGGGTAAAACTTAATGCCCTTCCGGTATTCTCCGAATATGCAGGGGCATAAAAAGAAAGAAAAAAAAAAGAACAAAAAAAAAAAAAAATGTCTCCACCGGGGTTTGAACTCACGCCCCTCAGATTCATAGTCAACAATAGGATTCGTAGTCCAGCACTCTATCCACTACACTGGCATTTGAAACAAGAAATATCTTTAAAAAAGATATGCGGCGTAGATTTAATTGGAAGGTTGTTTAGAAATATGAGCTACAATAGTGACAGCAACAGTTGTCTAGCTATGAACTGGTTTACTGTATTCAAACAATTCAGATGTCACGCGAGGTAAAATAGCTTTGCAGAGGGCGGTGTCCCGCCTGTTTGAGCTAAGGTCAATGTAAAAGGGCAAGGTTAAAAACATGACCTCATTTCATTTATGATCTCAAGTATATGCACAACAAATAAGAAAACTTTATCATTTACTATTCTAGGGTTAACATTTAGGGTTGTCGCCATGGTGAACGTAAACGCATAGACGGACGAACAAACGGACGAGCAGACAAACGGACGGAAACTTGATATTATGTGCACCTAACTAAAACTCAAATTACACTTATTCCTTTTCAGAATTGATATAACATTAATGATATTCGAAAATGTCCATTTTGTGTTAAAATGGAGGACATAAAGTATGCTGAAGACAAATGATACACTGCAACTTTTATTGGGCATGTATTGTAAATTAAACATCTGTCAATTTGTAATGCGATTATTACATTTTTTGTCATGCTATATCTCTTTATTGGTTTCATTGGGCAACAGGGCTTGAGGTGTCATTTTATCTCAATGTCGGGTAAAAGTTCCACAAACTTGGAAGCAAAGTCTCCAAAATTACCTACATAGTGTTGATGGGAACGTTAAACCTCAAATCAAACAAACAATTCCTTTCGCAGAAAATTCTGAGGTCTCGGGTTCGATCCCGGGCCGCGACATACCAAAGTCGTTAAAAATGGTACTAGCTGCTCCTCGCTTGGCACTCAGATTTACGGGGTAGAGCTAGGACTGGTCGATCCAGTGTCAGGATAATGTGACTGGGTGTGGTATCATGTAATGTGTCTGGGACATGATACTTCAGTGAGGCAGCACTATAAACGTGAGCATTGAGCTCCCTGTCGCAACCAGACACCGTCGTGATATGACTGAAAAATTGTTGAAAGCGACGTTAAACCCGAATTCACACACACAATTCGCAGAAAATTCTTCCTTTCGCGAAAGGAACCTTCCTTTCGCGAAATGGTTCCTTTCGCTATATAGACCAATCACGTGAAATTAGGTCAAAATAGCTATTCACCGCAGCAGTTTCAGAATTCACTCGAAACACAAGTATACATATTACGTATGGTCATCAAAGGACAAGACGGTGAGCAAGCCGAAACTGTATATATTTTTCATTCATGTCTCACATAAAAAAATGAAACATTTCCTAGTTTAAAACTTCGGCAAACTGTCGTGTTTTTTAGTAGATTTATTTATGCAAATCATTGACCAATAAAATGGTCATCTCCTTGGACATGTGGTTTTATTGACCAATGGAATAACGAAAAATGTAGGACAAAAGCAAAACCATAACGGCTACGCCGTAAAAAGGTTAACTAAAAGGTAAACCTGAAAAACACAAGTTTAAAAAATGACAATTTCCGCCAAAATTTTAGTCTTTTGCGCCATTTATGGATAATACATCAAAGCGGTACCTCCACTTATGCATCAGTCCTGATATTAAAACAATCTGCTACAGAATATATGAAAAATATCACTTTGAAAAAAAAGGTTAACCAAAAGGTAAACCTGGGACGACGCCCGCCCGCCCAACCGCCCGCCCGGACATCGCTATTCTAAAGGACGGATTTTTTAAAAAAAAAAAAAACGTCCAAAAATGCACTTTAACCGTTTACACTGTTTGGCAAGGACCCATTTATAGGATCCTAGGCGCCCCCGCCTATCGGAGCTTGGATAGCTAGACTGGGCTGCATTGTGTTTCTGCGAACTTGAATGGTGATAAACCGCTTAGATCTAAGCGTGCCAAGGCCCGGAAAAGTGGTGTGAGTCGGACTACTCCTTAAACCCTAGTACGTGCAAATCCATGTTCATATGTATGTTTGTTTGTTTGTATTGGAGTTAAACGGCTCAGTCAACACTATTTAGGTCATTTTTGAGCCTATCCACACTTTACCTGGGCAGGATGCAGTCCAGAAACTGACAACTGCCCTTCTTGAATCAGCGGGGGGAGAGAACGACCGTAGAAAAGATTTCATGATCAATCTCCACGAAGGAATGTTGCCGACCCCGGCAGGTTAATATATATGTTTACAAAAGTGTTGCAATTTAAACAGATCACAAGTTGACTAGGCTGCATGATGCTTCCACGCAGAGCTGAAACCGACCCGCACACGAGTACTGGTAAACCGCTTAAAGGATCTAAGCCTGCCCAAACAAAGCGATGCGAGTCGGCCCGTCCATGCTAATAAACCCTATTGGTTTCATTGGGCGGCAGGGCTTGAGATGTCATTTCATCTCAAGGTCGATAAAAGTCCCACTAAATTGGAAGCAACGTCTCCAAAATGACATTTACAGTGTAGACGGGGACGTTAAACCTCAAATCAAACTAACAAACAAACAAACAAACAAAACACCTAGCACATTTTTCCGCCATTTTTCAAAGGGTGACAACTTTCGGGACTTCCTGTTCACTTTTCCATAGGACCAGTCCCACAGAAAAAAGGGTCTACTCTTGAAGGAGAGATTGCTCCTTTGGAGCAAATTATTTCCTTTAAGAGTTGACCCCTATTGACATGGGAGATAAACATACTTTTGCAGGAGTTGCCTATTGACATGTGAGATAAAATACTTTTGCAGGAGTTGCCTCCCCTGAAGGTGTACCCAGATTAAGCAATTCACAAGTTGATCCAGACGCCGCAGATTTCGGCGACTGATATGCATCTATACTGTTTGCCAGGGTGCCATTTAATATTGCATTTTATTTTTGTAGTTTAGAGCTTATTCTCTGCGTTAAAACTGCTAAGGTCACTTCAGTTTTTTTTTTTTTTGTAGAACTTTATCCGACATGTAGATGAAATGACATATCATGCCTTACTGTTCAAACAAACCGCTGGGGTCTATATGCAGTGGCGGTCCAAGTCGAATCTTTTTGCCTGGGAAAGCTTAGACCTCATTACGAAAACACGCCTATATAATTTTGACCCCCTTGAACCCAACACATGTAGTATTACTGGGGTTTACAGGGGTAAACCTAATTTTTCTTATTTCTGCTCTAACATATGGATTGTGGGTACTCGTTAGAGGTTCTAACGTGTACCAACAATCTATATTTTGAGCAGAAATAAGACAAAATATCAGTTTTGTTTTGGCGATAAAATACAACGTATTAGTATAGGCGTGCTTACGTAATGTTCTACACCTGTGGACACAAATCCGTGCAAACTTTGATGAGCTTCATTTCATTTTGATCTGATTTTTCATTCAATACATGTATTTCCTTTCATCCAGGCAATCAACTGCAAGACAGGAATAAATTCAAAACACAAAGGCCATATTCGACTGGGAAGTTTCGTGAAATTTCCGTGAAATTCCACGCAGGAGTGTGGTGTCTTTCTTGTAATAGCCGATCACATGGTCAAATCAAATATGAGTTATTTTACAAACACATAAGCGATCGTGAGCACTATTCTTTTCGAAGGAAAAGTCGAACCTTTCGTGTACCACGGTCGCTTCTGGGCTATACTCAAATAAAATATTTTATTGGACCATGTGACTAGCTATTACAAGAAAGGCACCACACTCCTACGTGGAATTTCACTGAAACTTCACGAAACCTACCAGTCGAATACCGTCAAAGGCCATATTCGACTGGGAAGTTTCGTGAAATTTCCGTGAAATTCCACGCAGGAGTATGGTGTCCTTCTTGTAATAGCCGATCACATGGTCCAATCAAATATGGGTTATTTTTCAAATACATAAGCGATCGTGGAGCACGATTCTATTCGAAGGAAAAGTCGAACCTTTCGTGCACCACTGTCGCTTATGAGCTATACACAAATAAAGTATTTGATTGGACCATGTGACCAGCTATTACATCTAGGCATCACACTACTACGTGGAATTTCACGGAAATTTCACGAAACCTACCAGTCGAATACCGTCAAAGTGTTGTACATTTCATTGTAGTCTCTGCACTGTCCAATCAGAATAAAATCTCGAATGTCAATCACATCTAAACATGGAAAAAAAGTACTTGCCACAATAAGACCAATCAATGTATTAAGTTTTGGAATACTTTGATGAATGACATTTGCTTGTCAAACTAACTTGATGCACGGAGATTCATTGAAATGTACTTCATCAGAGTTTGAACGCTTTTGTGTCCACAGGTGTAAGCGGTTTACCAGTATTCATGCTCTGCTCGGAAAGCACCATGACCGCATTTTTTTCTCCGTGCCCCGATGCAGCAATGTATTTGTTTGTTTGATTTGAGGTTTAACGTCCCCGTCAACACTGTAAAGGTCATTTTGGAGACGTTGCTTCAAATTTTGTGGGACTTTTACCCGACATTGAGATGAAATCACTTCTCAAGCCCTGTCGCCCAATGAAACCAATAAGGTTAATAAGCTTGGACAGTCCACCTCGCACCGCGGTTCCTGGACAGGCTTAGATCCTCTAAGCGGTTTACCAGTACTAGTGTGCGGGCCGGATTCAGCTCTGCGTGGAAGCATCATGCAGCCCATATATTTCTTCAAGCCCCTATGGGCGGGGGCGGAGCAATGTATTTGTAAATGTATAATTACTATTTTTTTATTTTTCAGTTCCAGGCCCGTCTGTCGTCACGAACACAGGTAATGGCATCACGAAAACACGCCTATATAATTCTGACCCCCTTGAACCCCACTTTTATATAGTAAAACTGGGGTTTACAGAGGTATACCTTATTTTTCTTATTTCTGCTCTAAAATATAGATTGTGGGTACTCGCTAGGACCGCCTCGATGAGGCGGTTCTAACGAGTACCCACAATCTATATTTTGAGCAGATATAAGAACAATAGTACAATTTTCATTATTTTTTTTCATTTTTCGGCGATACAGGTTACAATGTATTTGAATAGGTGTCTTTTCGTATTGGTGTTATACATATATTGCTCAAAGTAATTGTTTGTTTGTTTGATTTGAGGTTTAACGTCCCCGTCAACACTGTAAAGGTCATTTTGGAGACGTTGCTTCCAATTTTGTGGAACTTTTTACCCGACATTGAGACGAAATGACATCTCAATTCCTGCCGCCCAATGAAACAATAGGGTTTATAAGCATGGACGGCCCGACTCGCACAACTTTGCCTGGGCAGGCTAAGATCCACTAAGCAGTTTATCCGTACTCGTGTGCGGTCGGTTTCAGCTCTGCGTGGAAGCATCATGCAGCCAATCTATTTCTTCAAGCCCCGATGGGCTGGGGCCTCAATCAGTCGGTTCTAACGAGTACCTTCAAGCTATATTTTGAGCAGAAATAAGAAAAATATTTTTTCACAATTTTTTATTAAAATTTTCATTTTTTCGGCGATAAAGGTTACAATGTATTTGAATAGGTGTGTTTTCCATTACGGATAAACGCCTATGCAATTACATTGCAAATTTTAATGCCGAAAAACAGTAAATTATAAGATGAAAAAAATGTGATATTTTCCTTATTTTTACTCGAAACATAGGTTAGGGGTGCTCGATAGAACTGCCTCACTGAGGCGGTTCTATCGAGAACCAACAACCTATGTTTAAAATCATAAATAAGGAAAATAATGTTTACACCTGCAAACCCCAGTTTTACCATATAAAAGTGGGGTTGGAGGAGTTCAAAATTATATAGGCGTGTTCTCATGATGCGTAATGGTGTTATTCGCATATTGCTCAAAGTAATGAACAAAACATAAATAATGGATTCTAATGCACTTGCGTTTGTAACGCCACGTCTGATTGGATAACGTCAAAAATTTGCGACAGTATATTCTGCGATATACTGTCGGAAATCCGACTTCATCATGTAACGTGGCTTTTCATTGGTTGTCATTTGGTTTTACGCAGCTCACTGTGCTTGCCGTTTTGGGGCAAAATGAACATTTTTTTAAACAAAACAAGTGAAACAGTGCATTAGAATGGGGATAACTGTATTGAAAATTGCGATTTGGGGAGGTAAATCGGCGGTTTTACGGTCGCAAATTACCGATTTACCTCCCCAAATGACAATTTTGATTACAGTTATCCCCATTCTAATGCACTTATTCACTTGTTTTTGTTTTTTTTTTAACTTGAACTATTTTGCACATAGCGGCAACCGCTGTGAGCTGCGTAATACCAAATGGCAGCCAATGAAAAGCGACGTTACGTGATGACGTCGGGTTTTCGACAGTATATCGCAGAATATACTGTCGCAATTTTTTGACGTTATCCAATCAGACGTCGCGTTACATACGAAAGTGCATTAGAATGCATGTTTACTCAAATCTTTTGCACTTTTTGACTAAGAAAATGTTCTATAGTTGGCATTTCCATAAGCATTTTCCGGTGGGGCCTAAAATAAAATAGCTGTGTTTCCGCTAATCCGACTGACCATGATTTTCTGTGCCGACTCTGCAATCATTTCTTTTACCTACCGATCTCAATACTTTCCAGGAGTTTTGGTAAAAAATCATAAAACTATCAAAATACCTAAACTAATACTTGAAACTATGGGTGGCTAGTCGGAGCTGTAAAGATAATCGATTATCAGTCATGTCATTGCGATCGAAAATCGATTAGTAATCGCTAAGGTTTTGTCATAAATTTACCTGTCTGGCTTTCTGTCTGAGCATGACTCTTACCATATGTTGCACTTTACCATATGTATGTTTAAACAGACTGGCCTGAGCAAACAGTGTAGACCCAGATGAGACGCCGCAGAATGCGGCGTCTCATCAGGGTCTGCACAGTTTGCCACTCATCCAGCTATTATAGGAATAACTTTGAGTAGTAAATTGTACTTATCAAGTGATCGATTTAAAGCAAATCAGAAATAATAATCATTTTTGTGGAATTTATCGATTGATTAATCGATTATGCGATTAATCGTGTCAGCCTTACTTGAAACCCTGTTCTTATGCTTCCTGCTTTTAACCTCGTTATTTGAATGTTTTCAGGTATTATAGTTAAAATTAAGCCGATCTAATGCTTCCCACCCCCCTTTTTCCGTCGAATACAATTCTGACAGAAAATAAACGTTTTTGCGACCTACCAACCCTTTCCCATTTTCGGTATGTCAGTGGAAACATAACTATTTTTAGGCCTGATTATACAGTTATGGTTTTTACCTGACTATCAGTTTGTTTTTTTTTTCACACGGACATTGCCATTTAGGTTTATAATATTGTAGCTCTTTTGTACGAAACCCGGGAGGGGACGTGTAATTTATTTTTAACATGTTGTGCGAACAAGATACCTAGTTGTGCGAACAAGATATTATCTTGTGCGCAGAAGATAATATGTTGTGCGCAGAAGATATTATCTTGTGCGGACAACATAATTTATCTTGTGCGGACAACATAATATCTTGTGCGCACAACATAGATCTTGTGCGGACAACATAATATCTTATGCGCATGATTAAACTGTGCTAACATGATACTATGTTGTGCGAACAAGATAATATGTTGTGCGAATAAAGATTTTTTTGGTTTTGGTTTTACGGCCCTTTCAAGATTATTCCACTCATATCGAGCCGATCGTTAATCAGAGGTGGGCAAAAACCGGAGTTTCCGGAGAAAAACCACCTGACATTCCGTTGCAGAACTTGGCGTCTCACATTTGACACGAGCCAATGCGAATAAAGATAATAATTTGTACGCACTAGATAATATCTTCTGCAAACAAGATAATATCTTGTGCGCACAAGATATTTTTGTGCAAACAAGATACTTAGTTGTGCGCACAAGATATTATGTTGTCCGCTCAAGATATTCAGTTGTGCGAACAAGGTAATATCTTGTCCGCACAAGATATTATGTTGTCTGCACAAGATCTATGTTGTGCTATCAAAATAATAACTTGTGTGCACAAGATATTATAATGTTCGCACAAGATAATATCTTGTGCGCACAAGATATTATCTTGTTCGCAAAACATATAAAAATAAATTGCATGTCCCTTCCAGTGTTCCGTACTTTTGAAATGTATTTTTTTTTTTCACAGTCGAGCGAAGTATGTGAATAATGTTTTCGGCATAGTCTCTCATGGCTCTCTAATAGAGTCACTCGTTTATAAAAGTTTTTAAATATTAATTTTATGTGTATAAATGTACTTTTTTATGCATTAAATAAATAAATAAATAAATAAAGTTACGGTTATGATAACACAACCGTGTGCAAAAATGGCGTTTTTCTTATCTCTGAAACTAGCGTTTTTCAGATGAAAATGATTGATATATTTCTTATTTCTGGTAAAAATATAGCTTTTGTGTGCTCGTTAGAACCGTCTTAATGAGGCGGTTCTAACGAGTACCTACAATTTATATTTTTGACCACAAATAAGAAAAATGATTAATACCCCCGTAAACCCCTCTTTTCTCTATAAAAGTGAGGTTTAGGGGGTGTCCACTTCACGGGCTTGTTAATCTGATGCCCGATTATTGGGTTGACAGGTCTGTGAAATGAACCCCCCTCTAAACCCCATTTTATACACAGAAAAAACTGGGGTTTACAGCGGTAAACATTATTTGCTTATTTCTGCTCTAAGACATAGGTTGTGAGCACTCGTTAGAACCGCCTCGATGAGGCGGTTCTAACGAGCACCCACAACCATTGTTTGCAGTATAAATAAGAAAAATATCAAGGATTTTCATCCGAAAACTAGCCATTTTGGAGATTTTTGTGAAAATTGCACTATGTCGCACGAGTGTGTTATCACAATGAATCTACCTTTTCTAATGAGCACACACAACATACAGTTGCAAGATAAAATAAGAAAATTCGCACAAAAGTATCAAAAATAATTATTATCTCTTAAGTTATTGGAATTGGTTTTATCTCTTAAGTTATTGGAATTGGTTTTAGGTACCCAATTATGGGCCGCCGTTTTACCATTTATTCCCTATTTGTAGATATCCATAATTATTTACGGATATCCATAATTCGAATTATGGATATCCATAATTATTTATGGATATCAATAATTATTTATGGATATGCATAATTCGATTTAATGATATCCATAAATCGAATTATGGATATCCATTATTCGGCTGATTTATGGATATCCATTATTCGAATTATGGATATCCATAAATAGAATTATAGATATTCATTATTCAATTTATGGATATTTATAATTTAAATTAAATATATCCATTATTCGGCAGATTTATGGATATCATTAATGGAATTATGGATGTCCATAAGTCTAATTATGGATATCCATAATTCGATTTATGGATATCATTAATTCAGATCAATTTATGGATATCCATAATTCGAAAATTGGATATCATTAATTCAAATTATGGTTATCCATAATTTAGTCCATTTATGGATATCACTAATTTGATTTTTGGATATCCATAATTCGTGTTTGCAAATAAATACAATAAATAATGACTGAAACCAAAGGCTATTGCGATTAATTACGGATATCCATAATCAGAAATATGGATATCATTAATTCAGCCGATTTATAGATTTGAATTATTTGAATTATGAATATCCATAAATCAGCGGAATAATCGATATCCACATTTTGATGTATTGATATCCATAATTGGAATTAGTGATATCCATTATTCGAATTATGGATATCCATAAATCGATCTGAATTAATGATATCCATAAATCGAATTATGGATACCCATAAATCGATTTATGGATATCTATAATTCGAATTATGGATATCCATTATTCGGCTGATTTATGGATATCCATATTTAGAATTTATTATGGATATCCATAAATCGAACAATGGATATCTATAAATATGGATTAAATAGTAAAACGGCACCCCCATCTCGAAAACACGCCTAAATAATTTTGACCCCTTTGAACCACACATCTATATAGTAAAACTGGGATTTACAGGGGTAACCCTTATTTTTCTTATTTCTGCTCTAAAATATATATTGTGGGTACTCGTTAGAACCGCCTCACCGAGGCGGTTCTAACGAGTACCTACAATCTATATTTTGAGCAGAAATAAGAAAAATATGACAATTTTTCATGCTAAACTTTTCATTTGTATTGGCGTGTTTTCGTAATGATATCCACGGAAAAGTTCGAAACAGCCATGGAAAAGGTGCCTTCAATGTTTTAGCCAAGTTTTAGCCATTGACGATTCACTGTCTTTATAAACCATAATTCTCTTTTTCACAGTTGGCGGGTCGTTCACTCCAGAGTGGTCCCCTAGTCAGATAAGTGAAGCCCCGACTGCCGAGTTTCTCGTTGTTCCGGGATCCTCTCTCGACACCGACACCTCTCTTATCACTGACCGTAAGTTTTTACAATTCTAAACTGCCGACATCAGTAGCTCAGTCAGATGCGCGTCTGACTGGTGATCAGGAGGACGCGGGTTCGATACCTGCCGGGGACGGCAGCATTCTTTCGTGGAGATTGATCATGAAATCTTTTCTACGGTCATTCTCTCCCTTCCGCTGATTCAAGAAGGGTAATTGTCAGTTTCTGGCGAAAGAATTTGCACCGCTTACGTTTTGGGGAGGGCGGTAACTACTGTTGGCATAACTTGTGGCCGACCCTGTTGCTTGATTTATGATGCAATAAAATATGTTTATACTATACTATACTAACCGCTTACGTATAAGGCTGCCCTGGAAAAGTGAGGAAAGGTAAACTGACCGGCTCAAAATTGACCTATATAGTGTTGTCAGGGCCGTTAAACTCCAATACATCTGCAAAATATCATCCGGCCGGACCTTCTTTCTTTCTTTCCATCACATTAAGATGTCTTTGAAATTACAACCCCGCGCGCGTTTTCTTGATGCACAAGAATTATGACCCCCCCCCCCGCCCCACACACACACACACACACACACACACGCACACACACCGATGCCCCCCGCCCATTTGGGCTTGAAGAAATAGATAGGCTGCATGATGCTTCCACGCAGAGCTGAAACCGACCCGCATACGAGTACTGGTAAACCGCTTAGAGGATCTAAGCCTGCCAAGGCAAAGCGGTGCGAGTCGGCCCGTCCATGCTTATAAACCCTATTGGTTTCATTGGACGGCAGGGATTGAGATGTCATTTCATCTCAATGTTAGGTAAAAGTCCCACAAAATTGGAAGCAACGTCTCCAGAATGACCTATACAGTGTTGACGGGAACGTTAAACCTCAATTCAAACAAAACAAACAAAACACACACACCGAAGGGAAGGGGGACATATTGTTTTTGGTGCGGATCCCGCTGGCGAAAGCGTAGCCATCTGCAAAGGCGTTTGCGTGTGCGTCGGCGTGACACTTTTTTGTGTGCAAGAAATCTCATGACATACTGGTCGGATTTTAATCAAATTTAATTGGATAACGCTGGGACAGGATGAAGAACTGATTAGGTTTGGTGACATTAACCTTATTTTTAAGTTTCAAGGTCACAGCCGTGCTAAATAGGTCAGAGTTATGCCCGATTTTGGTTGTGTGCAGTATATCTCATGAACTACTGGGTGGATTTTAATCTTTGCGTGGATATGACATTTGCATCACGTGAACAAGTCCGTGAAATGAACACCCAATTACACCCCAAGTAGTATAGAGAAAACTGGGGTTTACGGGGGTATACTTTATTTTTCTTATTTTTATTCCAAGACATAGGTTGTGGGTACTCGTTAGAACCGCCTCAATGAGGCGGTACTAACGAGCACTCACAACCTATGTTTGCAGTATAAATAAGAAAAATATCATGGATTTTCATCCGAAAAGAAGCCATTTTGGAGATGTGAAAAATGCACTGTCGCACGGGTGTATCGTAATGGTCAGGATGTAAAAACTGATTAGGTATTTGTGATCTTGACCTTGACCTTGACCTCAATTACACAGCGGTGCTGTTATATTAACCCTTTTTGTAACAAATGGAATCGTCCTCCTTATATATAGCAGGAGTTCATTTCAAAATATAGGGGTGTTAGGGTATGTTTTCATCAAAATTTATTTGGAAAATGACTGAACTTTTAGCAAACAGTGTAGGCCCTGATCAGACGCCGCGTTCTGCGGCGTCTGATCTGGGCCTGCACTGTTTGCCACGGTACCCGTTTAGGGGTTTCCAGTCTGAAATGGGTTAAGCTTCTTTTGAAAGGGGTATGTGGTGGTGGTGAGGGGGGGGGGGCATCTGTTTTCTCAGAAAACAAGTCTAGTTTGTTACATTTTGATAACGCTTTCAGGCTATACGTGTTCCAACATTCAGGGTACTTTCGTGGTCGATGTGTCGGACAGTAAAATGCTCAGCCTTACATTAACCACAACGTGGGATGTTGGTGATACCCCAAAGTGTGATGTTGACTGGGGTGACGGGTCCGCAGATGAGGTTGAGTTTGATCCGGACCCTGCAATAGTCGCTAACCATACGTACGCCGACTATGGAGTGTACGTTCTCGAATTTCTGTGCTCGGATGAGGCCGGAAATTCGCAGAAATGTCCTGTTAAGAACGCAGGCTGCGCAGAGTCAGCGGGGATGTTCGACGACTTCTTCAAAAATATACAAACGCCGTTGAAATTCTTTGTTCATGAAAGGATACAGGTAATACACTGTTTGTTTGTTTGTTATTTCCCAGCAGGCACATGACGTAACTGTGACGTCAAATCAACGTCGGTGCAACGTCACGATGTTGCACGTCAAATCAACGTCGGTACAACGTCATGACATTAATGCAACGTCGCATCTACGTCGGTGCAATGTCATGACGTTGCACCGATGTTGATTTGACGTTACTCTAGCGACGTGTGCCTGCTGGGTTGTTTTTATATGTTTTAGTTGTTTGTTTGTTAACGCCCTTCTCATTTTAGGAGACGTTGCTTCCATTTTGTCGGACTTTTATCCTTCATTGAGATAAAACGACATATCAAGCCCTGCCGCCAAATTAATTTGCAATTACGGTCTGACTCGCACCACTTTGTCTGGGAAGGCCTAGACCCTCTAAGAGGTTTACCAGTAGGGTACTCATGTGTGGTTGGTTTCAGCTCTGTGTGCGGTTGGTTTCAGCTTCTCGTGGAAGCACCAATATATTTCTTCAAGCCCCGGTGGGCGGGACCCAATAACACACTGTTAGCAGATCAAATCACTGACCGCACTGGTGGGTCGTAAAAAGGGAAATGGTGCTGAACGGGTTACACGTTATCGTTCAGCACTTCAGTTCCTGTTTTGTTAGCAAACAGTGTGGACCCTGTTCAGTCACCGCCGTGTATAACCCTCTTTACACATCACTGTGATGTCACAGCGACAAACAGAGCGCAGCCATGAATAACTGTTACCTGGATCTCGTAAGTCAGCGATAGTCACGTGGACAATAGCAGGGAAACTTTATAATCAATTTGTAACTTTGTATCCATGCGCGTCTCCATTTTTCTTTTAATCAAAGTTTAAGAATCCCCGACTCCTAATCGTTACTCATGGCTTTTATGGCTCTATCCGATTCCCTAAAATTTAAGCTGCAGTTCTTTTATAAACTCTTCACAGTGAGGGCGATTGAAAGCACCTTCATCTTTAACCGCAAGAATATGAACGAATCTAAATCACCAACATGTGTGTGTGTGTGTGTGTGTGTGTGTGTGTGTGTGTGTGTGTGTGTGTGTGTGTGTGTGTGTGTGTGTGTGTGTGTGTGTGTGTGTGTGTGTGTGTGTGTGTGTGTGTGTGTGTGTGTTCGGTTTTAACGTCGCTTTCAACAATATTTCAGTCATATCACGACGGTGTCTGGTTGCGACAGGGAGCTCAATGCTCACTTTTATAGTGCTGCCTCACTGAAGTATCATGTCCCAGTCACATTATCCTGACACTGGGTCGACCAGTCCTAGCTCTACCCGTAAATCTGAGTGCCAAGCGAGGAGCAGCTAGTACCATTCCTAACGACTTTGGTATGTCGCGGCCCGTGATCGAACCCGTGACCTCCCGTTCCCCGGAGCGGACACTCTACCAACTGAGCTATCGGGGCTGGTAAAATAAATCACCAACATGACAAACATTAAACTGGAAGGACAAATGTAGGTAAAAATGGACAACCAAAAGGGAGAAGAATCAGAATCATCAATGTAAGAATCAGAACCACCAACACAAAAACGAAGGAGCCCTAGCAAAATGAATCAGTATGATAACTCACCCGTGCGGCATAGTGCATTTTTTTCTTTTCCCCAAATGGCTACTTTTCTGATGAAAATCTGGGATATTTTTCTTATTTTTACTGCAAACATAGGTCGTGGGCGCTCGTTAGAACCGCCTCATTTGAGGTGGTTCTAACGAGTACCCACAACCTATGTCTTGGAACAGAAATAAGGAAACAATGAATACCCCCGTAAACTCCAGATTTCCCTGTATAAAGTGGGGTTTAGGGGGCATTCATTTCAAGGACGTGTTATCGTGATGACCTTCCTTCGTTTTGAACCTTCGAACCTACCTTCGTTTTGATGAAGGAAAGGGAACCTTCCTTCGTTTTGATATGCCAAAGGAACCTTCCTTCGTTTTGATGAAGGAAACGGAACCTTCCTTCAAGTGATAACATGGAGGAACCACGGTAACATTTGTTACGTATTCCGCTTTTGCGCGCAAATAGGTTGCACCTCATATTACAAAATAAAATCATTTTATTTATATATTCATGTTTTGTTTATTTATTTTCAATTTCAGTTTGATAGTTTTCTGTCACTGAAAGAGTCTTGCCTTTCACAAGATCCGGTTATGAAGTGGAGATTGGACAGAATCAACGGTTCTTACTTAGAATCATTCACCAATTTTACCCAACCAAACAATTCTGTTCTTATTTTTGAACCTTATATCTTGCAACCAGGACTATATATTCTATATTTGGAGCTAATATTTCCTCACATAAGCGTAAATGTGTGGAATGCGGACTACATTTTAGTGAACATCATACTTCCGGAACTGGTCGCAACAATTTCCGGTGGAACTATTTTGACTGTTCCTCACGGAACTACTTTTACTATTGACGCATCCAGATCAAACGATCCTGTTGCGGCGCTTGAAATGCTCTCTGGGGAGGAGCTTTCTGCCAACTGGAGTTTTGCCAACTATCCCGTTGTGCCATTAGCAAATCAAAGTCTATATACGAAGTCATTTCCGACAAAGGCTCTCCCCCTCGGAAGTAATATCTATGTCATACAAGATGGAGACGAATATTTATTGACAGTTGATTCGTCGTTCTTTCCCGCCAACTCTTGGTGTGCAGTTTTGTTTTCTCTGAAGAGAGGAATTCGAGCATCTTCCGTTATACAGTGGATACAGCTCGTACCGAACACAGTACCAGTCACGCTAAGGTAAGACCTTCCGAGCAGGAACATGACGTAATTGTGACGTCACATCAATGTCGGTGATACGTCATGACGTTTATGCAACATCACATCCACGTCGGTGCATTGTCGTGACGTTGCACCGACGTTGATTTGAAGTTGCCCTAGTGACGTTTGCCTGCTGGGCTAAGAAGCAGCCCAGCAGACGCACAAAATTGCAGAAAATAGAGGACAACCGTTACTGTATTCAAAATTGCAATTTGCGGAAGTAGATGATCGGTTTTCCGTCCGGAAATTTTGTTTTACGGCGACGCGTAAGGGTAAAACCGATGATTTACCTCCCCAAATGACAATTTTCAATGCAGTTATCCCCATTCTAAAGCGCTTATGCGGTTGTAAAGTTTCTTGTTCTGCACAAGGTGGAGAGCGCTATGAGTTGCGTAAAAAGTAAATGCCAGCCAATGAAAAGCGACGTTACATGATAACACCGGGTTTCCGATATCATTATTATACTGTCGCAAATTCTTGACGTTATCCAAGCAGACGTCGCGTTACATACGCATGTGCATGGGAATGTTGACTTAACGTATTTAAGAAATGAATATTATTTTTCTGCTGTTCATGAAAGTACTAATGCAGTGGTCTGTGTGCAAAGTATATGAAAACCGAAGGGGTTCATGTAAACTTTGCTAGCGACCCGTTGTCGTTCATACTTTCATGAAAATCAGAAAATTAAGATTATTTTTATATTTACATTCTTTACCCCTCATCACTGGGCGAAAAAAAAAAAAAGCTTATAGTGCAAACTTTCAAGGCTGGAAGACATTAACACGCTGTTTTTCTACAAAGAGCGGAACAACGTTCACGTCACCGACGCCCGTAGAGAATCACTTGACGTCACTGAAAAATCATGTGACTCGATGTGTTCAAGGAAGTATGTTACAGGATATTTGATATTTTCAGTGTAAGATCGATTTTTAGCTCACCTGAGCCTTTAGGCTCATAGGTGAGCTTATAGTATAGCCATGGTCCTCGTCCGTCCGTCCGTCGTCCGTCCGTCCGTAGTTTAGGGGTACTTTTGTGTCTTGTTGGGTAGTTTTTAACATGGAAGTACCAAATAAGTGTCCATCTGTGAGGACGTGCGTCCGTCCGTCCGTCCGTCCTTCCACCATTTTCAAATATCTTCTTCTCCTATACTGCAGGGCCAATCAAAGCCAAATTTCGTATGGAGCCTCAGTGGGATGGGGGAACGAAAGTTTGTTCGCAGGGTCTGGATCACATGACCAAGATGGCCGCCATGCCCATATATGGTAAAAAGCCTTCAAAAATCTTCTTCTCCAGAACCATAAGGCCAGTGGCCTTGAAACTTGGCATGTAGCATATGGTACTAGGGCCCATCATGGTTTGTACAAATGGTGACCCCGGGTTGACCTTGACCTATTTTACAGCAATGTCAAATTTGCCGAAGTAGGCTTTTGCATGGGGCAAAGTGAAAATAATGAATTTATTGGAAAACCATTGAAGACAGTGTCACCAAAATTTGTAGATCAGGTAAAGTAACGGAATACATGAAGATCTATGGGTCAGAAAGGTCAAGGTCATTCAATGGCCTTAGACCAAGGTCATTCAGGATCCATTATTAAACATTTTTTTCTCCAAAACTGCTGAGCCAATTTAAGTGAAATTTAATATGGAGCCTTTGTGAGTTGAACAAATGAAAAAAAAATGCCAATACGGTCTAGATCGCATGACCAAGATGGCCGTCACGCCTATATATATGGTAAAAAGCCTTAAAAATTCTTCTTCTCCAGAACCGTAAGGCAAATGGCCTTGAAACTTGGCATGTAGTATATGGTACTCAGGCCCATCATAGTTTGTACAAATGGTGACCCCGAGTTGACCTTGACCTATTTATCAGCAATGTCAAATTTGCCGATTTAGGCTTTTGCATGGGAAAAAGTGAAAATAATGGATTTTTAGGAAACCATTGAAGACAGTGTCACCAAAATTAGTAGATAAGGTAAAGTAGCTGAATACATGAAGATCTATGTGTAAGAAAGGTCAAGGTCATTAATTGACCTTAGACCAAGGTCACGCAGGTTCCATATTTCAAACATTTTTTCTCAGAAACTACTGAGCCAATTGAAGTGAAATTCAATATGGAGCCTTTGGGAGTTGAACAAATGAAAAGCTGCCAACATGGTCTAGATCACATGACCAAGATGGCCACCACGCCCATATATGGTAAAGAAACTTCGAAATTCTTCTTCTCAAGAACTGTAAGGCCAATGGCCTTGAAACTTGGCATGTAGCATATGGTAGGCCTACTCGGGCCTATCATAATTTGTTCAAATGGTGACCCTGGGTTGATCTTGACCTATTTTACAGTAATGTCAAATTTGCTGACTTAGGCTTTTGCATAGGAAAAAGTGAAAATAATTGATATTTAGGGAAACCATTGAAGACAGTGTCACCAAAATTTGTAGATTAGGTAAAGTAACTGAATACATGAAGATCTATGGGTAAGAAAGGTCAAGGTCATTCATTGACCTTAGACCAAGGTCACTCCGATTTCATATTTCAAAAAAAAAAAAAAACATTTTTTCTCAGAAACTACTGAGCCAATTTAAGTGAAATTCAATATGGAGCTTTTGTGAGTTGAACAAATGAAAAGTTGCCAGTACGGTCTAGATCACATGACCAAGATGGCCGCCGCGCCCATATATGGTAAAAAGCCTTCAAAAATTTTCTTCTCCAGAACCGTAAGGCCAATGGCTTTGAAACTTGGCATATATCATATGGTACTCGGGCTCGTCATAGTTTTTACAAATGCTGACCCTGGGTTGACCTTGACCTATTATATGGCAGTGTCAAATTTGTCAACTTAGGCTTTTGCATGGGAAAATGTGAAAATAATAGATTTTTAGGAAACCATTGAAGACAATGTCACCAAATTGGTAGATCAGGTAAAGTAAATGAATACATGAAGATTCATGGGTAAGAAAAGTCATCATTCAGTGACCTGGGACCAAGATTAACCAGGTTCCATATTTCAAACAGTTTTTTCTCAGAAACCGCTGGCCCAATTCAAGTGAAATTTGATATGGATCCTTTATATGATGAACAAATGAAAATTTGCTCATATGGTCCAGGTCACATGACCAAGATGGTGGCCATGCCAATATATGGTAAAAACACTTCGAAATTCTTCTTCTCCAGAACCGTAAGGCAAATGACCTTGAAACTTGGCAGGATGCATCTGGTACACGGGCCTATCATAATTTGTTCAAATGGTGACCCTGGGTTGACCTTTACCTATTTTACGGCAATGTCAAATTTGCGGACTTAGGCTTTTGCTTGGGAAAAAGTGAAAATAATTGATTTTAGCTCACCTGAGCCTTTAGGCTCATAGGTGAGCTTATAGTATAGCCATGGTCTGTCGTCCGTCCATCCGTTGTCCGTCCGTCCACCATTTTCAAAGATCTTCTCCTCCAAAACAGGGAGGCCAATCAAAGCCAAATTTCATGTGGAGCTTCAGTAGGATGGGGAAACGAAAGTTTGTTCACGGGGTCTGGGTCACATGACCAAGATACCAGCCATGCCCATATATGGTAAAAAGCCTTCAAAAATCTTCTTCTCCAGAACCATGAAGCCAATGACCTTGAAAGTTGGCTTGTAGCACATGGTACTTGAGCCCATCATAGTTTGTAAAAATGGTGACCCTGGGATGGCCTCGACCTATTTTATGGCTATGTCAAATTTGCAGACTTGGGCTTTTGCATGGGAAAAAGTGAAAATAATGAATATTTAGGAAACCATCATCTGCTGTTTTTGGTCACAAAGTAGATAAAATGCAATGACCAGGAACTGATAAAACAAATTCACGTTGTGTCCCAGCCACCATACTGCAAAGAAACACCTATAATGTAGATGGTATTAAGTAAAACTGTACAAGTGGAAAATCAAGGAGTCAAGTGCTCTTTCCCAGCACATTGTCAATCAGACATTCCCTAAATAATATGAAAAGTTAAAAAAAAAATATGACAAATGGAATAAACCATGTTGAAAGCATGGCCTTCGAACTGTCAGAAAGGTAGGAATAGGTGGAAAGTTTTATCACATTGTTAGACATTAAAATTTTGTCCCCACAAGTTGTGTACCCCTGCTCTGAGGCTATATACATATATAAAAACATTAAAATGTACACCAGGACCAGGTGTCAGGTGAGCGTTTACAGGACCACTGGTCCTCTGGTTAATTCACCGAATGAACACAAAAAGAAGTATTTTCACGAGTGGCGAAGCCACGAGTGAATATACTTCTTTTGGTGTTCATGAATGAAATAAAAATAGATCTTACACAGAAAAAATCAAATTTTCTGTTTCTTATATGCTTTAAACGGTAATTATTAACGCAATTTTAAAGCGTCGGCCGTCTGCGCCGTGGACAAACTTTTCCATGGTGATTTCTCGTCGATTTAGAGGTGCTCATTGTGTTAACTTGGTATAATATTGGGTGTAAACTGAAAGTTCACTTGAAATTTGCATTCAAATAATGTCCGCAGTTGCAAAGTTTGTCTGGCGTCATGTGCATTATTTACGTTGCGTAGGTGCTAAAAGTGACGTCATCAATGTCTGAATGACGTGAAAAAGTGCGTGACGTAATTTCTGACACACGTTTATAACGTTTAGCTAATTGACATCTGACAAGCAGAAAATATATGTTACACAAACAGTGAAAATAGAACATCGTTGTTTCACTGTTTGAAACTGTGACAATATCGATTTCGATTTCAATGATAATTCTCTATATTTCATTGAAAAGCATCTAAGAAATTGTTTTCTATGGGTTTAAATTAGACTTAACATTGGAAATGTAAATATTTAACATTGTCTTAATATAGGGATCAACCATGGTTTTTCATGCATTAACATTTGCCGGATCTTGAGGAAGCTGTTTGAACATGAGGCCGCTAGGCCGAATGTTCAAATATCTTCCGAGGGATCCGGCAAATGTTAATTTCAATGAAATAACCATGGATGATCGTTGTTCTTGCATAACTTACGAATCCGACCGCAAATTTTGACTAAAACGCCAAGAAGCTCCATATAAATTCCATGTAAACTCTTCAAATGCGACAGGCAATCAAAATGGCGGCGAGTTCAGAATGTTGTTTACAATGACGTTGTTATGCAATGACGTCATCATAGAACCCCAAAACGCTACGTTCAGGGCGATAACGTTACGTCGCTCAACCTAACGTCAACAAAACAAGGCCCGTCTTGTGATATCAAAAGCTCAAAATACATGTTCAAACAGCACGCGAATTACATGATTTGAACATGGTTGTTGCTGTTTGAGCACGGCTTTCGTTCCATTTGACAATGGCTTCAAACAGCCATGCGCATAGATATTTATGCAAGAACGTTGATTCAACCGGCGTTGGGTGCTTTCTGGTCTCCTTTGAGCACACTTATATTGCCAATGCTAACACAGTGCTCCTATATAGGCATTGGAAAGGAACTGTGTTTTATTCTACAACAAATCACGGCAAGGAAGAGCGTGACAAGTGACGTCATTAAAACTGCCAATTTATGACGTCACTAGTCGATTTCCTTGACGTTAGACGGTGTAACGTCATTTTCTCGTATCGAAAACGCTAGAAAAGGATATAAATGCATGTGTTTCAGTCGATAATTTTAGCGGGGTTTCTTCTAACAATGGCAAAAAGTTGTAAGATTTTGAAGGAAACAACAGTATTATTGCCGATTTTCAACGTGTTAGAATCGAAATAGATCAGCTCTAGTCTGTGATTTATTGAGTAATAAATCACAGTTTGTCGGTCAGTAGTAAGTAGACAAATCACGCGCGCTACGCGCTCGTGATTTGATATACTTTACAACTGACCTCCAAACTGTGATTTATTACTCAACAAATCACAGTTAGAGATGATCTATTTCTTAAATGAACACCTCGTTAAATTCGAAAAACACTCAGGATGGTATAGATTATCATGCGCGGTTCAGCAACTTTAAAAGGTTCAAAGGAAATAGTCAATAGGAGCTAAGTCCGAAGAATAGGCGGGGTGCGGTATTAGCTCGTACCCATTCCGCTCATCAGCATCAAATGCAATTTTGCAAGTGTGGACTCTTACATTGTAGGGTTTACCTCGACATTTATCAGGGATCACCGTTCTCAGTTGGTCGAGCAAATTTGCATAATACGCACCCGTTATTGTACTTTTCTTTGCTTTGCACCTTGTGCGTCCAAAAATACAGTTGTCATCACCTTGTCCGCAGAAGGTTGTGTTTTGAACTTCTTTGGCGTCGGAGATCCCCGCCTTACCCATTGGCGACTTTTTATTCTCTGGCTCATAATAATGGACCCAAGTCTCATATAGAGTCACAAGACGGGAAAGAAAATCATCTTCGTTTGTCCTAACCCGCTCAAACAATGCGCTGCATACTGATGTGCTCGTCGCTAAGGTTTTTTGGACCCAACGGGCTGTTGGCTCGCGCATACCTAAGCGATCGTATTAAACATTTTAAACAACCGTGTGAAGTGTGTCTTCCACCTTAATTCGCCTATCAGAGTACACCGGATCCCGTGCTTTGTTACACGTTTCTTCATCGGTGGCATCTGATGGGCATCCAGACCTGGTTTCGTCTTCTAAAGATGTTCTACCGCGTTAGAATTCCCCAACCCAGAATTTAACTTGTGCATATGATGATGCAGAAGACCCATAAACATTCGTCAACTCGCAATGTTTTTCCTGACCTGTTTTGCCTGTACCGAATTACGGCACGGTATTCAACTTTTGACAAAAAGCTTGCCTTTGCATCGCTAGCCATGTTTGACGTTCAATATCTTATGAGTTGATGACACGATAATGGTGCAATTTTGTCCTCATGTCTAAAAAGGCATGCAAATGTTGGTTGTCTCGTTCAACTGGAAATGGGATAGGTTTGGTAACTTATTGACTTGCCCTCGTATGTTTATTCACTTATGAAAAAAAACAAAGGAACTGTCACTTTTTGTCGCCCATCACGAAAACACGCCTATATGATTTTGACCCTCTTGAACCCCACTTTTATATTGTAAAACTTGGAATTAAAGGGGTGTACCACATTTTTTTCCTATTTCTGCTCTAAAATATAGATTGTGGGTACTCGTTAGAACCGCCTCATCAAGGCGGTTCTAACGAGTACACACAATCTATATTTTGAGCAGAAATAAGAAAAATATCACAATTTTTCATTTTTAGCTCGCCTTACGAAAGTAAGGGGGAGCTGTTGCCATACCCCCGGGCGTCCGTCGTCAGCGTCGGCGTCAGCGTCGGCGTCAGCGTCAGCGTCGGCGTCAGCGTCGGCGCCCGCATTTGGTTAAAGTTTACCTGCAAGCTCTTATATGTGATGTTTTACAAGTTTATTTTGAATATATAATTAACAATTGGTAAAAAATATATATTTAACATTATCATTGTACTTCATTTTACAGGTTTTTTGGCTTAAATTGGTCTTTTTGAGAAGTTAATATTTTCCTCTGTATTACCTCCCTTACTTTCCTGTGTTTAAGTTTACCTGCAAGCTGCGTGAGTTCAAATCCCAGGGGAGGCATGTTTTTTTTTTCTTTTTATTTATTTTTTTCTTTTTGAAAACATAGCGGGTCTGGGGCTCAAGGTCAAGGTCACTGTAGCTATTTTTAGAAATACATTGTCATCGCTCTTGCGCCTTCATTTATTGATGGTTTTTTATATAACTTAGGTATATAGTAAATACATGGTTAGTGTCTTTAATAATAAAATATAATCGGTAAGCCTTAGACAATTTTATAGGGGCGAGCTTCAGCGAGCCCCTATTAAATTGTCGCGGCGAACCGGTTATATTTTATTATTAAAGACACTAATGATGTATTTAGTTTATACCGCAATTCAAAACACTCAAGAATTTTGCAATACTTTAGCAAATTTAAGCCAAAAAAGACAACAAACAGTGTGGCACGTTGAACGACATTCAGTGCCATGGCGCGCACACGTAGTATAACGTGACGTCAAGGAGTGCAAAGTTTCTGACGTTACCGCGTCACATAGACGCAGGAAACAACATGGACGCTCGGATAAAAATTTCTCAGCGCTTTCAATTCTGTATGAAAATCTACAAAAAAAAAATAGTTTATTTTAGCTTTAGAATTTATTTTCGAGGTTGAGACACAACCGCAGTAGCAGTGCGCAGTTATTCCAATGGACCATTCAAACCAGGAAAGTCCGAGAAGGTAAGAATGTAGCTGAAATTTCTGAAGATCTGTTTAAATAAATATTGCAAAGATTATAACTGTTAATTGTAAGCACATTATCCAGGGGAAGCTACTCTACACTATCTTAACTATGACGTCATCAATACCATGGTAACGCCGTTATGACGTTACATGAGTTTAACTTCTACCAGGGTAACCAATAAACCTACTAGAGTAAATATGGACTAATTTATTGCGTTAACAAGTGGTAGCAGAGCGATTTACTGTCTGAGGGCAGTAATTTACATACACAGAAGTAGACAGCAATCCGAGGAGAGCTGGTCAAGACCGAGAAGTGACATTAATTCCTGAAAATGGCAACCAGGATAGATCAACCTAGTTTAAGGTCAAAACCTTATGAGCTGTACAGGCAGGAGTTACTTGCTTGGAGAGAGGTGACAGAGCTTAGAAAGGAAAAGCAAGGAGTGGCTATAGCCTTATCGCTTCCAGAGAATGACAAGACACAGATCAGAGAGAAGGTTTTTGAGCAAATCAGTATTGAAGACTTGAAGACGGAAGATGGATTAGATACATTGATTACATTTTTGGATGAACATCTGAAAAAGGATGACCTAGCAGACAGTCTTGAGAAATTTGAAGAATTTGAAGATTTTCAAAGAATAAACAATATGTCTATAACTGAGTACATAGCATCTTTTGACACAAGATACAGGAAGATTGAAAAACTGAAAATGTCTTTACCATCAGAAATTTTGGCGTTTAAACTTTTGAGAAAGGTAAACATTAGTAAAGAAGAAAAGTTGTTGGTTTTGACTGGTATGGATTATTCTAATAAGGTAACATTATATGAGGAAGCTAAGAAATCACTTAAAAAGTTCAAGGCTGATTTTGCAGAAGGAAGTTCAAGTCCTGCTCAGGCTCTGAAATAAAACTTGAACCATCATTTTTAGCCGACAATGAAGAAGCGTTGTTGGCAGCAGGATACATCAAGCAGAATCGTGGAGGAAAGCCGGGTAAACCAGGACGAGGAGGTTTCGGTCGTGGCAGACAAGCAGACCATGGACAGCTTAGGAAAATGAATCCATTAGGCCCAGACGGTAAGACACTTACATGTCGATGTTGTGGCTCTTATAGACATTTTATTGCTGAATGTCCACATAGCTGGGAAAATGCATCTAAAGGCAGCATTCAAAAGAGACTGGCAAAGGTGAGCATTGCAGAGGATGAAAATGTCGTGCTTTTCACGGGATATAATCAAGGGGACATTGCACAACTGGGCATTGATGCTCAGAATTGTGCTGTGTTAGACAGTGCCTGTAGTAGCACAGTATGTGGAGAGAACTGGCTTCAGAATTATATCAGTTCTTTGAATCAGATTGATGAAGAGAGAATTAAACAGACTGTTGGAAAGCGAACATTTAAGTTTGGAGGTGGAGAAAGGCTGAGATCAAAGGGAGAGTTCAAGCTTCCAGCAGTGATTGCTGGGAAAGAGGTTTTCATTAGAACTGATGTTGTAGACTCCGATATCCCTCTGCTATTATCACGACAAGCTATGAAAACAGCAGGGGTAAAGATGGATTTGGAAAGTGACACTGCAATGATTTTTGGAAAAGATGTTGCTTTGAATCTAACCACATCCGGGCATTACTGCATCCCCATAGACAGGACAGAAAAGATACTAGCTGAAGAAGTGTTTTCAGTAAAACTAGGAGAGATGAAAAGTCATGAGACATATGATACATTGCTCAAGTTGCATAGACAATTTGCACACCCACCACTTAAAAAGCTGAAGGCTCTAATGCAGGATGCAGGGCAATGGGAAGAGGACTTTCAGGGAATGCTTGAAGACATAGGTAAAACATGTAATTTATGTAAACGATACATGAAAACACCACCACGTCCAGCAGTCGGTTTACCTATGGCATCAAGGTTCAATGAAAAGGTAGCCATGGATCTGAAACAGCTGAATGGACAGTGGATACTTCACATTATAGACATGTGGTCCAGATATACAGTGTCTATTTTCATTACAAGGAAAAGGTCAAGTGATGTCATAAATGCCTTGATGCAAGGATGGATTGCAGTCTTTGGTGTAATGGAGGCAATACTTACCGACAATGGAGATGAGTTCAGCTCTGATGAAATGCGAGAAGTGATGTCGATCCTGAATGTTAGAGTCATCACCACCGCAGCTGAAAGCCCATTTCAGAATGGACTATGTGAGCGTGTCCATGCTGTAACTGACACGATGTTATTAAAGCTGAAAGAAGAAAATGGAAAAATGGACAAGCAAACATTGTTGGGCAAATATGGCACGTAATTCGTTATCAATGTGGAATGGGTTTAGCAGTCATCAGCTAGTTTTTTGGACATAATCCAAATCTGCCAGGTATAATGACAGACAAGCTCCCAGCACTCGAAGGAACCACACAGAGTGAGGCATTTGCAAAGCATTTAAATGTATTGCATGATGCACGTAAGGCCTATATACAGACTGAAGCTGATGAAATATTAAGGAGAGCATTACGTACTAAAGTACGAGCAGCAGAACAAATTTTTGAGAATGGAGACACTGTTTTTTACAAGCGCGAGGGAAAAGACAGATGGTTGGGACCCGCTAATGTCGTTTTCCAAGACGGAAAGGTAGTATTTATTAGGCATGGTGGAATATTTGTCAGGGTATCTCCAAATAGACTAACCAAAACATATGATAGTCAGATCAAAGCAGAGGTGGAAGGCCTTGACTGTAACAGCTCAGATCAACATAATGAGGCTGATAAAATTAAGATGTCAAGTAACACAGAGACAAGTGTTTCTGAAACAGTGCCGACTCCACCTGACAATCCAGAGGCAATTCAAGATAAGGATGAAAGAATTGAAAGAGGCAGAATTAATCCAAGGCATGTCAAAGCTTATGATATTATCAAATACAAAGTAAATGATGAATGGGTGACTGGCACAATCATAAGTCGAGCAGGGAAATCCACAGGAAAATATAAGACATGGTATAATATAAGGGGTGGTAACAATAAGGAAAGAAGCGTTGACCTAAGTGTTGTAGAGTGGGAGAAGATTCCTGATACTGAAATAAATATAACATGTGCTTCTGGTAAAGTGGAGTCAGAAGAGAAAGACATTACCATGGCCAAGAAAAATGAGCTTGATAAGTTGGCTCAATTTAATACATATGAAGAAGTGGCAGAACAAGGACAAAGAACCTTATCAACAAGATGGGTTATTACAAGTAAAGAGGGGAAAACCAAAGCCAGGTTAGTCGTCAGAGGGCTTGAAGAGAAAGATCTAGAAATTCCGAGGGACAGTCCAACAGTTGGTAAGGGTGCAATGAGGATTTTTCTATCAATTGCAGGACTAGAACAATGGACAGTGAAAACAACAGATATCAAATCTGCATTCCTGCAAGGTAAGGAATTAGATAGACAGATATTTGTCAAACCACCCAAAGAAAGTGGCACAACAAAACATAAAATTTGGAAGCTAAAACATGGCCTATATGGGTTGAAAGATGGAGCAAGACAGTTCTATGACAGTGTAAAAGCAGAGTTACTGAAACTAGATAATGTTGGTTGGTGCCTGATGCTCTGTCTCTGGTCGGGCTCATCGGAGTCTAACTATTGGTTTTCTTTTGCTCCAGCATTTCTGTGGTTTCTTGCTGTCGAGTCCTCACCGTTGTCTCACCTCCGTGGTTCTTTGATTTTTGTGTTCACGGAGATGTTGCACTGATGAGTTAGGAGGCCTTCATGCGGACTGAACAAATTATTTGTCTAAATCGCGACGGAAGTAAGGGCGAGGATTGTGGCCACGTAAAATCGATTTAAGCCCCCCAGTGGAAATCTTCCACTGACCGTTCCAAGGCGGCTCTTCTGTGGCGATTTATTTATGTTGTTGTTTGTTACTTACTTTGTGTATCACTTGTGTATTTTGGTTTTGGATGGCCATATGGCCATTTTGTGGGAAAGTAACTGTCCTTATGGCCTTCCTTTGTTTAGGTTTCCATTATGATCTGTTCGCTTAATGTTTGTATTTCTTTCCCTTTGGTGTCTTTTATGGGTGGAGTAAGTTAATTGTATCAATTCCTGATCTTTGTTTTACTTCTACTTTTCATCCAGTGCAGACTGGACCCAGCAGTTTTCTACTTTCAAGAGCAAAAGAAGCTAAAAGGAATGATTTGTTGTCATGTAGATGATTTCCTGCATGCAGGAGACCTACGATTTGACCAATTGATGGAAAAATTAAGAGCAAGATTTTTTGCTGGCAAAGTAGAAGAGAAAAAATTCAAATACATATGTTTTCAGATAGAGCAGCTTCCAGATTCAATAGTTTTAGATCACTCTGACTATGTTAATAACATGAAGAATGTCTCTCTAGATCCAGGGCGAGCCTCGCAGAAAAAATATTTTTAAGTGAGAAGGAGCAAACACTGTTTAGACAGCTGATAGGGCAGTTAAACTGGGCTGTCCAGGGCTCTAGACCAGACATGGCACATGAAATGATAGTCATGAGCACAAAACTGAAACAAGCTAATGTAGGAGATCTTGTTCGAGCGATAAAGAAAATCAGCCACACAAAGGATATCCAGTCATTCATGACATTCCCAAGTCTTGACAAAACAAAAGAATTAAAAGTGGTGGTTTTCACAGATGCATCTCTTGGGAATATAAATGAAGGGACCGGAAGTACAGGGGCATATATCATTTGGCTAATGGATAGTAGTTGCCAATGTTGTCCAATAGCATGGAATGCGAAGCAGATAAAAAGAGTAGTACGTTCAACTTTAGCTGCAGAGATGCTCGGTTTAGAAGAAGGTCTTGAAGCTAGTTTATATTACCGACAGATGTTAGAGGATATCTTGGGATATGAACACAAGACTATCAGAATCGAAGCTTACGTGGATAATAAAAGTGTCATTGAAGCACTCTTTTCAACACGAATGGTTGAGGACAAGCGTCTGAGGGTTGATGTGGCAGCAATTCAAGAATCGCTAAAGTTACAAGACATTAATCTAATACAGTGGATACCAGGACAATTACAACTTGCTAATGTGATGACAAAGCAATGGGCATCTGGTTTTCTGTTACTTAAAGTATTGCAGTCAGGCAACATGTTGGCTGATATTTATAACCATTAACTTTCTACAGACATGTATAGCAACTTCATAGGAACTCTTTAAATTATTCCTCTGGATAATAATTTATTTTGGCATCTTAATATCTTCAATATTAGATAGTTGTCAAAATTCAATATAATGTTTTTTTATACCTTTTCGTGGTTTAAAATTCCTTAGCAGAAAAGATTATTTTAAACTATGAAAAGAAAACAAAAACAAAAGAAAGAAAATATAATTGATGTTAATTGTAAGCACATTATCCAGGGGAAGCTACTCTACACTATCTTAACTATGACGTCATCAATACCATGGTAACGACGTTATGACGGTACATCAGTTTAACTTCTACCAGGGTAACCAATAAACCTACTAGAGTAAATATGGACTAATTTATTGCGTTGCAGGTTCGTTGTTTCCCCGTGTGTAAAAAGTTGCATGCTATTGTTTACACTTGCAAATTATGGAGTTGAAAATAGGTCCGGTCTATTAACGGTCACTAGACGTATTATAGGTCAGTAGAAGGTATTATAGGTCACTACCAATAATAGCGTGCACTAGAAGGCCTGATTGCGGTATAAAATGATATCTCGAGTGACTTTGACTTTCAGGGACCGGGGCTTAAGGTCAAGGTCCCTACTTTCAGGGTCATTGGGTCAAGGCCACTGTGGCTATTTTTAGAAAAAACATTGTCATCGCTCTTGCACCTTAATTTATTGATGGATTTTAATATAACTTCACACAAATGTTGGGTATGATGATATCTCTAGCAAGTTCAACTTTCAGGGTCAGGGGCTGAAGGTCAAGGTCACTGTGGCTATTTTTTTGAAAAAAAAAATTGTAATTGCTGTAGTGCCTACATTTATGAATGGATTTTAATATAACTTTACACAAACATTGGGTTTGATGATATCTCGAGCTGGTTAGACTTTCAGGGTCTGGGACTGAAGGTCAAGGTCACTGGGGCTATTTTTAGAAAAATCATTTTTATCGCTCTTGCGCCTTTATTTATGGACATATTTTAATATAATTTCACACAAATATTGGGTATGATGATATCTCGAGTGACTTTGACTATCAGGTTCCAGGGCTGAAGGTCAAGGTCACTGTGGCTATTTTTAGAAAAAACTTTGTGATCGCTCTAGTGTCTACATTTATGACTGGATTTTAATATAACTTTACACAAATGTTGGGTATGATGATATCTCGAGCGAGTTCGACTTTCATGGTCTGGGGCTGAAGGTCAAGGTCACTGTGGCTATTTTTAGAAAAACTATTTATGGATGGATTTCAATATAACTTTACACAAATGTTGGGTATGATGATATCTCGAGCGAGTTCTACTTTCAGGGTCTGGGGCTGAAGGTCAAGCTCACTGTGGCTATTTATAGAAAAACTTTGTCATCGCTCTTGCACCTTCATTTATTGATGGATTTTAATATAACTTGACACAAATGTTTGGTATGATGATATCTTGAGTGACTTTGACTTGCCGGGTCAGGGGCTGAAGGTCAAGGTCACTGTGGCTATTTTTTTTTCAGAAAAACTTGATCATTGCTCTAGTGTCCACATTTATTGATGGATTTGAAGATAACTTCATAAAAATGTTGGGTATGATAATATCTCGAGTCGGTTCAACTTTCAGGGCCTGAGGCTCAAAGTCAAGGTCACTGTGGCAATTTTTAGAAAAACTTTGTCATCACTCTTAAGTACCTATATTTATTGATGGATATAATGTAATTTGACGCAAATGCTAGGCTAGGCTTTTTTAATTTGTCTTGCACAAGGGAATTTGTATTGGCTTTGATGCCTTGTTATTACTTGGAAGTTTGTAGATTTTTTTTATTAAATATAGATTTCTTTTTTTTTTACAGTGGAAAGGCTTGAAAACAGGATGATTAGGGGTACTTTTTGGTTCTCTTTCATTTGCTGCAGTCTGTTGGGCTTTTTTACAGAAGAAAAATATTTAATAACTTGCCCTCATCCATCTTAGGCCCCCAAAGGCGAGCTATGTTGTCTTCTGACAACTCTTGTAAAATTTTCGTGTTGTTTTTTCGGGGGTAAATTTCTAAGTTTACAATGTATTTGTATAGTCGTGTCTACGTAATGTACTTATAGTTGTATAAAGAACTGTCACGCTGGTCGAGAAAAAAAGTTTTTGGATGATGAGCTGATGTTGGACTCTGTGTTACCTCAGGAGGAACAGAACATAACTGGAATTACCTACTCATGGACAATAGCCTATTTTGAACCTCTCCTAGGGAATATATTTGTGTCCGACCCAGTAGCTGCTTCACTCACATCAACAGGTAAAAGTATAAAAATTAACTCAGTGCATGGGAACGCTACAATAAGCCATGACTCAGATCAGCCTGCGTGTCCGTGCAGTCTAAAGAGAGTATTTACTTTCTTGAGGTGGATACCAAAAATATTTCATCGAGTGTGTAGAAAACATCCAAATTTTCACGAGTGCGAAGCACGATTGAAAATTCGGTTGTTTTCAACATACGAGATGGAATGTTTTTGGTATCTGCCAAAGAAAGTAACTTTTCTTTTTATTTTATTATTTTAGACGGATATTTATGGTAATTGATCAATTGAGCCCCGCCAAGCGAATTTGGGTCTTCGAGCATTCCGTCATGACAAGTTTTAACTGCGCATGCCCAGCCATTCAGAGGGGCCAGGGATATGGCTTTCTGTCTGAAGGTTCCTCTTGATTCACTGCTTGTATGAGCGAGCAGCGAAGGTTCTGGCGAGACTGCGCGGGTGCGCAGGCTCGCCTGAACCTTCGCTGCTCGCATAGGCGATAAGCACCAAAATCGCTTGACGGGGCCCAATTGTATCGTACGTCAAAATTTTTGACCTGGCTATGACGTTACAACTGTCAGTTTCAAAACATAAACAAATCGCCATTTTGAATACAGCATTTTTACAGTTCAAAGATTGCTTTTCGATGTATTTTACAGAATCATTTTATCGATAACATACGAATTTTGGCGAGAAAAGGTAGTCCGGGCTTATACTGTGAAAATAACAATTTCAAGTTATTTTTCACAGTGTGAAAATATAGGCTACATTGTGAAAATATATTTTCACACTGTGAAAATATCATTTGTATTCGTTTCAGATATGCATTGATTTCACTGCAGAGTGCAAAATAAAATTAAAGTCTTTGATGCTAGGTCTAGCCTTCTAAAGCCACTTGACCTAGAGGTGTCCAAAGATCAAGAAGAAAAGATTCTGGTAAAACTGACTTGACACGCTGGCTCATATGAGTGTTCGCTTGTCGCAAAATTCTTATCAAGGACTATGAGAATGTCTTCATGGCACGTGATCTAAAACTCTTTGGTGTTTGGCATGGTGGCATATTTCTAGAAAAACAACCCATAATGTTCCAAATTAAATAAATAATTGTTAAACATGCATATTAAAAAATGTATTTTTGTTGTTCGAAGGAAAAAAAACAATTTGTAAGAAATTTATCTTTCAAAATGGTCCATTTTTGAACGGCTATTTCAGTCTCCACTGTCCTTCATAACAAACGTACTATTTTTACACTAAAATATACTTTAGTGGGTGTACTAGCAACGACGGGACGTGATTCTTCCAGAATCTGGCATTATAACAATATTTCTTGCACACCAGACAAGGAAATCCGTGATTTTACCCTGGGATAGAAATTTATGTTCTGACCCTGGTGTAGAAGCCTCCGTGGTGCAGTGGTTACGCTACTCGCCTTGTAAACCAGGGATCGCAGGATCGATCCCGGGCTTCTTCAGACTTTCGGATGAGTCTTTAAACCGAGGTCCCGTCTCCGTATGACCTTAGCTGTTGGTGGGACGTAAAACTCAAACACTCACTCACTCTGACCCTGGTGTTCCGACCCAAAATCGAAATTCCCGCGTGTTTGATAAATGCACTGGTTGAATACGACCTCGTATGCGCCGTCGTTAAGGTTGACGCAATGCACGTTACGTGACGTCACTTAACATTCCTATAGTGTTATAACAATATGGCGGACGTTGGTAACCGAAGTGACGGCAGCATTAAAAATCAGCGCTAAAAATGGAAGGTATGCAAGAAAAAGAACAATATATGGGTGTTAGGGGTGGATAGAAAAATCCGTCCTTCGGGATCACTGTCCGGCATCACTCGGCAAGCCTCGTCCACCCCACACCCAAATAAGATTCTTATAATCCATGCCGATAGAACCTCTATCAGCATGTAGTCTTCACTATACATTGTCAGCCATGTACATAGTATTATTCACGCATTAATTTAACACTGGGCTGAATCAGCGTAGCGATAATAAAAATTCTGTCAAATCGTTATTATGTCTTTTTTGGACGAAACAAACAATTTCCCCCTCTTGTATCTATTCTAACATAATAACAGTTACCAAATTAACGGAAGAATAAAGGAAATCATGATCTGGGCATTTGTTTGTTTGTTTGTTTGATTTGAGGTTTAACGTCCCCGTCAACACTGTATAGGTCATTTTGGAGACGTCGCGTCCAATTTTGTGGGACTTTTACCCGACATTGAGATGAAATGACATCTCAAGCCCTGCCGCCCAATGAAACAAATAGGGTTTATAAGCATGGACGCGCCGACTCGCACTGCTTTGCCTGGGCAGGCTTAGATCCTCAAAGCGGTTTAGCAGTACTCGTTTTCGGTCGGTTTTAGCTCTGCATGGAAGCATCATGCAACCCATCAATTCCTTCAAGCCCCGATGTGCGGGGGGGGGGGCCGATATGATCTGGGCATAAAAACATAAAGAATAAAATCCGTTTTGCAGGATATTTTTACCCGAAATTAGCATGTTTATACCCCTGATTTACCTGAAGAATTTAACGACCATGTATACAGTAATGGCTGTCAATATCTGACTGACTGACTGACTGAACTGGTTTTTAAGGTAACCGGGCGCTATAAGCACATAGGGGCTACCCCTAGACCGTGTCCAGGATTAGTTTTCCCACTTTCTGAAAGGCTTTCGCATGGAGTTGTACACTAATTCCGGTGTATTCCTCTCGCCTCAGTCACGGTGCAATAAAGGTGAAAGTGGTCTGTAAGTTACCGTGGTTTTTGACATAATCTCCAAATAGTTGTGGGCTGTCAATCGCGGCTATGGAACCTGGTCAATTCCGACCTGCAAATCGTGTTCCATAGCCATTGCCCGTCTGGCCGTGGTAGAGAATGGAGGCGAGGAGGCTAAGTTTTAGTGCTTCTGGGCTGCGAATCGCGGCAGTGGTCAGCGGAATACGAATCGTGCTTGTCTGCCAGTGCCCTCCCCTTAGTAAAATAGAAGCACTGTAATTTTGAATTTTGAACGCCAGGTCGAAAGTGGGCATGAAGCAACAGAGAAATCAATGCCAATTTCGGCTGCAAATCGCGATTTCTCTGTTTTGCCCGAGCAAACTAGGTCATGTTGCTCTCTCTTAGGGCCGCGTGATTGGCGTCGGACTTGCTACACATGAAGTAGCCTTGCAATACCCATGGTAAACAGGGTTTTCGGACATGCAGCCCTAAGTTCACGATCTCGGTCCGGTGCAGGTTTAGGAGGGATGCGCCCTCCTAACTAACACTCCCTCCGTCATCGCCGTATCTAGGAATAGCTTGTGGACCTTCCGGGTTTTCTTCTTGTTCAGGGGGGTCTCTTCGGTGCGTTTTTCGATGGAGTTGTAGATGTGCTCGTCGTAGTATTTTGAGGTAGGTCCCTTGTAAATTATGAAGATGGGCGTATCTTTTGTCTTGAAGGCGTATACGGCAAAGTCCACGTTGATCGTTTCGTTGGGTCTTTTCAGGCGGTGCAATTCTAGGATGGTGGTGGGGGAGTCGGAAGTAGCTGCCACCCAGGCCCTGCCCAGGTGATATTTCTCATGCCATGGTTGTTGTTGGTTGGGTGGCAGCTTCTCGAAGTCTTTTTCTTCCGATGTCCAGATTCTTCCTCTTCTAGTCGGTTGGGCTGGTGACGAGCGTCGTTGTGCTTTAGGCGGGGGTGGTCTCTCTGTGGGTGATGGAACGGTGGTCGCTGGCTGTGGACTTTCTTCGGGCTGGGGATGAGCTGGTGCTGGCGATGACGGGGTTGGCGGGAGCGTTGGTTTCTGTATCGTTGGCGCTGGCTCGGCGCTGGCTGTTGTTTGCGGCCTCTGTTTCCTGGTGATGGTCGCAGTGGTCGTTGAGACTGTATTGACAGCTGGAGGCGCTGCTTGTTGTAATCTTTGCTGTTGGATCTTGACTGTCTTCTTGGATCTGGCTGGAGCAGGAGTGCTTAGATCCCAGCGAAGGCTGACAGTCACGCACTGGTGCTGAAGGTCTGTGGTCACTTCAGGCTCCCCATGCAGTCGGCATGACTGCAAGAAAGCCACAAGTGGCTCTGGAATTCGATATTCTTTCATCGAGACAGACATGCTGAGAGTTGATCTTGACGATTGAAGAGCTGAGAAGCGAATGAATCGGCTGTCAATATGACCGTTCGGTGGGTGTTTAAGGGGATGCCAATGTACATAATGTGGGTGGGGTAATGATGCGTTGTTCAAAATTTGTTTAATTGAATTTTGCAAAACTGTCAAGGTTTTTGAAAAGTTACTGGGTCCATAATTTATTTCAACTAATTCACATGCTCTGTTAGAATTTTTTCATAAATTCAGGAATTATTGAGAAAAACATACCTTACATTATGTACTTCAATCCATTTGCATTCAAATATATTCTCCATGGTAATATAGCCAAATAAAATTGCTTAAATAGGTTCATCAATTATTTTGCTACAATATAGGAGAACGATATAGCTAAAAATATTCATCAGTAGAGTGTAAAGCAAATTTGTGCCCATACAATGTATCAAAATAATACAATTTCCTGACATATTTGTTGCTGAAAAGCAGTCTAGAAAAAAGGTATAGTGGACAATAACTGCTACCACAACTGAATCATTGGACAGTTTTGTTGTCTCCCTTGTTTTAAATTATTATAATTAAATTTAATTTAAATTCCACGATTTGGCTTTTGCATCACATTTTCCATTTTATGTATGTCATTAAAACTTCTTGAATCACAACTTAGTAAATTTCAACTTAAAAGAGGAAATTCTCTGAAAAGAGGAAAATTCTCATCTGCATGCTAGTGATTTACTCTTTGGGGCGTGGATCATCAAATGAACCAAATTTATCTTGTAGAACATAGGTATGACAGATAAAAACAATTTCACAGACAGTCCGATAAAACTACTTTCTTGTTTGTTTTAGATGAGATTTAGCGACCCTGTCAACACTGTTAATGTCATTTTGAAAATGTTGCTTCCAATTGTTTGGGACTTTATCCGACGTTGAAATAAAATGACATCTCAAGCCTTGCCGCCCAATGAGTGAGTGAGTGTTTGAGCTTTACGTCCCACCAACAGCTAAGGTCATACGGAGACGGGACCTCGGTTTAAAGACTCATCCGAAAGCTGCGACCCCTGGTTTACAATGCGAGTAGCGTAACCACTACACCAAGGAGGCTTCTAAATCCTACCGCCCAATGAAACCAATAAGCCTTATAGGCACTAGGCAGTCAATCTAGGGCAGGGTTAGCCCTTCTAAGCGGTTTATCAGTTTCCACACTGCGTGGAAGCACCATGCAGTGCATATATTTCTCGTGAAACTACTGTGTAAAACAATGTACAATCAGGTTGATGATAGTAGTTGGTTGGAGTTCAGGGTGTGCCTGGTCAGCAGGCATTCATGGAAATCATCCATAGTGGACTATAAGAATCTTATATGGGTGTGAGGGGTGGATGGAAAAATCCGTCCCGAGGGTCACTGTCCGGCATCACGAGGCTTGCCGAGTGATGCCGGACAGTGATCCCGAGGGACGGATTTTCTATCCACCCCTCACACCCATATAGGATTCTTTTTCTTGCATTCCTTCGATTTCTTAGCGCGGATTTTAATTGCTGCAGTCACTTCGGTTACCAACGTCCGCCATATTGTGTTGAGACTGCGGGAATGTTTAGTGACGTCACGTAACGTGTTGTGACGTCAACCTTAACGACGGCGCATACGAAGTCGTAATCAACCAGTGCATTTATCAAACACGCGATTATATTCGATTTTGGGTCGGAACACCAGGGTCAGAACATAAATTTCTATCCCAGGTTAAAATCACGGATTTCCTTGTCTGGTGTGCAAGTAAATGAGATCTCACTGAACATTCGATAATTGATACCATCCCAGATTCCTGGCAAATGCAAGTTACTTGACTTGTTACCAGTAATACATGTAATTCTTATTGCGGGAAGAACCACTGGAAGTTAATTTCATGTTGAGCAAGTATACAACACAGCCTTTTTTCTGGGTCTTCCGTATTGATTCCTTTAATCGAGAGTCTTCGAAAACAGGCATCATGCATCGAAGCCTTGAACAAGACTTTTTATCCACATTGCTAAATACTGGTTTCTACACAAGGATTTCTAAACAAGAATTAGCCAGGGCAATGGCCAAATCAGAATCAGAATTGTTAGTGGGTACACGTCAAATGACATTCATACATCAGGACAAATGTGACTAACTCAGTATGATATGACAGATTGAATAGATACACATTCAAAGGAGCCAAATTATTTTTGTCTCCCTTATCAATAAATGTTTAAATTGAAAAGGAATAATTTTTCTCCTGTGGAGCAAAGTCTTTCTCTTAAGAGTAGATATGTATCTTTTTCAGGGCCACATATATTAATTATAACAACATTGACAGTATGCCACAAAATGATTGCAGAAAGCAGATAACTACCGTCTTCTATTGACCACCATACATGTTTACATTTGGTCACGAGGTTTTGGTTTACTTTCATTAACGTAAATTAGACGAGATGTTGAAACACAGATACGTGATATTTTTTCGAAACCTATTTATTCTTACAGCAAAATCCATAATCTAAGTCTCTATATAAAGACTTACCTTGATACACATGTCTACAGTACAAAATTTGTGCAATTTGTTAACACGTTTTTTTCCCAAAGGCTTGTCAATGAAACCGGAAACACCGAAGGACTTCCATATCTAGTGACTAGAACGCAAAAATATAGTCCCAAAATATTCATATTTTTAAGAATTATCACTTATTCAAATACGATATTAAGCAATTTAAGCACAAAAGTCATTTAAATTTCGATGTTTTTTCCTAGCTCCGCTTGAGGCGTAGTAATATTTATGTGATAAAGCCATGACTTCCTCATGCTCAACAACAAATGTTTCCAATCAGCTATTATGATTAAAAAATGACAATAAAATGGACCTGATCGATAATTAATCGTAGGTTTGCAAAATACTTTAACTTTCACACAAATATGCAGGAAGGGTTCCTGTTTCACGGCGCATATTTGTCATGTTACATCGTCAAGCCGATTTGGCGATATGCGTTTCCAAATAAGTGTTGATAATTTGTTTGCAAATTCCATGAATGAAAAATGGCGACCAAAGAATTCATGAAAAATATCTCGTGGTGGCGAGTGAATGAGTGTTTGAGTTTTACGTCTCACCAACAGCTAAGGTCATACGGAGACAGGTCCTCGATTTAAAGACTCATCCGAAAGTCTGGAGAAGCCCGGGATCGATCCTGCGACCCCTGGTTTACAAGGCGAGTAGCATAACCACTACATCACGGAGGCTTCTATCTCGTGGTGGCACTAATGGTTCTTAGACAGGGAACAATTTTGGTTAGTTATACTCTAAGACTTGCAGTTCACCCTTCCTAGAACAGTATACTGTACAATGTTGGTCTTCAAAAATTAGGTAAATATGACTGTGAGCGCAAATGCTGTCACCCTCATTTTTTGCATCGGCTTTATAAACCTACAAGCTGTTTGATAATTGCTTATTAGATAATGTTACGTTTGAAGACGTGTTACTTTCCAGTATATTCAAAGTTTTTCTCCGACTCATTGTTTTGGCTGAAAAGAAAGGTCATGTTGCGGGGTATCCCACCCACTTTTTGTACTTTCGGCATCCCCTTAAAGGAAGGACATAATGTTATTGTGGCAGTGTTTCGATATCTTTTTAACAGAATCAGTTCAAAATTCGACTTTGTTGCGTCGTCCTACAGAGTTGTTTCGTGTGAAAATAAACTTACTTTTTGGTCTAGCAGAGATGTCAATTGAATATCTTCAGAAAGATAATTTATACCAGTTATAGAAAATATAAACACTTTTTCATTTCCAGAAAAGATGATCTTGATTTTTTTTTACAGAAAAATTATTATGATTCAAAATAGAAGTGAAGGCAATGATCAGGAATCGATACAATTAGCCCACAGCTCCCATCAAGGTCATTTCCCATATTAATTATCAGAAAGAGGGGTATTTATTTTATAATCTGCAGTGAAATCAATGCATATCTGAAACAAATAAAAATGATATTTTCACAGTGTGAAAATATATGATATGTTCACCCTGTGAAAAATAACATGACCTTGCTATTTTCACAATTTTAATTTTCTTGATATTTATATATCCATTTTTAAGATTTCTTAACACAATGCAAATGTTAGAGTTGCACATCATCACGAAAAGAAGCCTATAATTTTGCATTACGATAATATATCCGTGTGATATAGTGCATTTTTTTAAACCTCAAAAAAGGTATTTTTTCTGATGAAAATTTGTGATATTTTTCTTATTTATACTCCAAACATGGGTTTTGGGTGCTCGTTAGAACCGCCTCATTGACGCGGTTCTAACGAGTACCCACAACTTATGTCTTGGAGCAGAAATGAGGAAAATAATGTTTACCCCCCTAAACCCCAGTTTTCTCTATATAAATTGGGGTTAAGGGGGTCTATATTTCACGGACTTGTTCACGTGATGATCATTTTGACCCCATTGAACCCCAATTTTAAATAATAAAACTTGACGTTTACAGGTAACTCTTATTTTTCTTATTTCTGCTCAAATATATAGATTTTGGGTACTCGTTGGAACCGCCTCGATGATGTCAACCCTTGTGGATCATGTTGTGTCGTCTCCCAGAGAAAAGTAGAAAAGAGATAGAAAAGAAAGTAGAAGAAATGTCCACAAATAAAGGTCAGGGGAGAAAGAGAAAAATGAATAGAAGTGTAGAATCTGAAGAAATAACAACATTCCTCACTCTACCCTTACCTGCTGCATGGACAAAAGGACTTACCCAACTGTAATCCAATATCATTTGGACGTCCCAGTGAAGTAAGCTACACGTCACATTCTCCTCCCCCAATCACCCCACGCGAATCCAAAAGACGGATTTTCTTGTGACGTGCCTCTTTTGTTTTCTTTGCAGGGCTGACAAGCAGATCCATTGGTTTAATGAAAGGTGCTCTAACGCCCGGCCGGCATTACAAAATACAGGTCCAAGTGACAGTCCCGGGTTACGCAGTTAACACCGCCTCTGTTGTGGGTACAGTAAACTATATACCATATGGTGGAACTTGCGTCCTGGATAGAGCTACAGGTACAATACTTAACATTAGATACTGCCAACGCTACTAGGTTTGGGGATAGTTTAGTTGATCTTAAGACAGGTCCTTAGATTTGTGTTCACGGTTGTTATTGCTGCTGCTGTTGTTGCTATTGCTATTGTTGTTGTTGCTGCTGTTGCCCTTGTTGTTGTTCCTACTGCTGCTGCTGTTCTGTTGTTGTTGATGATGCTGTTGTTGTTTTATTGTTCCTGCTGTTGTTGTTGTTGTTGATAAAGATGTTGTTGTTGTAATTGTTGTTATTGTTTTTGTTTATGCTACTGCTGCTATTGTTGTTGCTGCTGCTGCTCTTTTGTTGCTGCTGTTCGTATTGCTGCTGTTGTTTCTCTTTTTGTTGCTGCTCTTAATGCTGCTGTTGTTTCTCTGTTTGCTGCTGCTCTTGTTGCTGCTGTTTTTTTTTCTCTTTTTGCTGCTACTGCGCTTGTTGCTGCTGTTGTTTCTCTTTTTGTTGCTGCTCTTGTTGCTGCTGTTCAAAGATGTTGAAAGATGTTCTCTTTTTGCTACTGTTGCTCTGGTTGCTGCTGTTGTTTCTCTTTTTGCTGCTGCTGCTCTTGTTGCTGCTGTTGTTTTTCTTTTTGCTGCTGTTGCTCTGGTTGCTGCTGCTGTTTCTCTGTTTGCTACTGTTTCTCTTGTTGCTGCTGTTGTTTCTCTGTTTGCTGCTGCTCTTGTTGCTGCTGTTAGTTCTCTGTTTGATGCTGCTGCTCTTGTTGCTGCTGTTGTGTCTCTTTTTGCTGTTGATCTTGTTGCTGTTGTTGTTTCTCTGTTTGCGGCTGCTGCTTTTGTTGCTGCTGTTGTTTCTCTGTTTGCTGTTGCTCTTGTCGCTGCTGTTCTTTCTCTGTTTGTTGCTGCTGCTGCTCTTGTTGCTGCTGTTCGTTCTCTGTTTGCTTCTTCTCTTGTTGCTGCTGTTGTTTCTCTGATTGATTCTGCTCTTGTTGCTGCTGTTGTTTCTCTGTTTGCTTCTTCTGTTGTTGCTGCTGTTGTTTCTCTTTTTGTTGCTTCTCTATTTGCTGCTGCACGTTCTCTGTTTGCTGTTGCTTTTGTTTCTCTTTTACTGCTGCTCTTGTTGCTGCCGTTCGTGTTCTGTTTGTTGTTGTTGCTCTTGTTGCTGCTGTTGTTTCTCTGTTTTCTACTGCTCTTGTTGCTGCTGTTGTTTCTCTGTTTGCCTCTGCTCGTGTTGCTGCTGTTCGTTCTCTGTTTGTTACTGTTGCTCTTGTTGCTGCTATTGTTTATCTGTTTGCTGCTTCTCTTGTTTATCTGTTTGCTGCTTCTCTTGTTGCTGCTGTTCGTTCTTTGTTTGCTACTGTTGCTCTTGTTGCTGCTGATGTTTCTTTGTTTGCTGTTGCTCTTGTTGCTGTTGTTGTTTCTCTGTTTGCTACTGTTGTTCTTGTTGCTGCTGTTGTTTCTCGTTTTGCTTTTTTTTGCTTTTGTTTTTGCTGTTGTTTCTCTGTTTGCTATTGTTGCTCTTGTTGCTACTGTTGTTTCTCTGTTTGCTACTGTCGCTCTTGTTGCTGCTGTTGTTTCCCTGTTTGTTACTGCTCTTGTTGCTGCTGTTGTTTCTCTGTTCGCTACTGCTCTTGTTGCTTCTGTTGTTTCTGTTTACTGTTGCTCTTGTTGCTGCTGCTGCTCTTGTTGCTGCTGTTCGTTCTCTGTTTGCTGCTGTTGCTCTTGTAGCTGTTGTTGTTTTTGTTTGATCTGAGGTTTAACGTCCCCGTCAACACTGTAAAGGTAATTTTGGAGACGTTGCTCCCAATTTTGTAGGACTTTTACCCGACATTCTTGTCCTTTGGGATCATTGATTCAATTGTTGAATTTTGAGGGTATTTGAGGGTCACTGATGAGGCCTAATTGGCCGAAACTAGCTTGTCTGACCCAGAAAACACGTACACTCCATATTTTTCAGTTGTTTTTATTTGTGTGTATTCCTTGCTTCCAAAGGATAACCCTCTATAGAACATATTTAACGTCACTACAGCTGGTGTTTGGGAATGTGTGGCGGCCGTAAAAAGTCTTCCTGTCCTACATCATAGTGTAGTTTATATTTTCTTGTCCTTTGGGATCATTGATTCCATTGTTGAATTTTGAGGGTATTTGAGGGTCACTGATGAGTCCTACTTGGCTGAAACTAGCTAGTCTGACCCAGAAAACATGTACACTCCATAATTTCCAGGGTTTTTTTGTGTGTGTATTCCTTGTTTCCTATAGAACATATTGAGATGAAATGACATCTCAAGCCCTGTCGCCAAATGAAACCAATAGGGTTTATAAGCATGGACGGTCCGACTCGCACCGCTTTGCCGAGACAAGTTTAGTTCCTCTAAGCGGTTTACCAGTACTCGTGTGCGGGTCAGTTATAGCTCTGCGTGGAAGCATCATGCGGCCCATCTGTTTCTTCAAGCCCATGGGCGGGGGACATGCTGATGTTGTAGTTGATATTATTGCTGCTGTAACCACTGCTGCTGTTGTTGATGCCGTTGTTGTTGTTTTTGGAGACTGTTCTATCTAACGATCACCTATAATCTATATTCGGAGCTGAAAAATGTTTGTACTAAAGTGGTAGTAACAAAACATAAGGATTCAACGCCCGTTTGAGATAATGACTTCTTGCACACCAGACAAGGAAATCCGTGATTTTACCCTGGGATAGAAATTTATGTTCTGACCCTGGTGTTCCGACCCAAAACCGAATATTCCAGCGTGTTTGATAAATGCACTGGTTGAATACGACCTCGTATGCGCCGTCGTTAAGGTTGACGTCATGCACGTTACGTGTCGTCACTAAACTTTCCTGTAGTGTCATCACAATATGGCGGACGTCGGTACTCGATGTGACTGCAGCATTAATAATCCGCGCAAAGAAATGAAGGTATGCAAGAAAAAGAATCCTTTATGGGTGTGAGGGGCGGATAGAAAAATCCGTCCCTCGGGATCACTGTCCGGCATCACTCGGCAAGCCTCGTGATGCCGGACAGTGACCCGCGGGACGGATTTTTCAATCCGTCCCTCACACCCATATAAGATTCTTATAATCTTTAATCTTTCATATCCCTGGAAAAGTGTGATTTCTTCTTTTTGATGCTCAGTAATTCCAATTCACGATCATTAGGTACTTTTCGAGCGATTTGGATGGCTGAAATAAAAGTTTTATACTTCGATAAATTCCATGCGCAAGAATCTCAGAGCTATGATACGTCAAAGAGCACGTTTATATCCCGGGCATACGTCATGATATAAGAAGTGACGTCAACAGGGCTCTGTTAAGATATGAGTAGCTATTGAAAACGTAAATGTTTAAAGACAAATATACTCTGTGTGTGTGTGTGTGTGTGTGTGTGTGTGTGTGTGTGTGTGTGTGTGTGTGTGTGTGTGTGTGTGTGTGTGTGTGTGTGTGTGTGTGTGTGTGTGTGTTTTGGTTTGCTTGTTTTTTGTTGGTTTTTTTTTTATTTGTTAGTTATATTTTTTGTTTCTTTCAAAGATGGCAGGTTCTAAATGAATGATCATTCCGCCGTGGTCGTTGGTACGGTCATTCTTATGCTTTCGAAAAAACTCCTAAATGATTCTGTTTGGTGACATTTGTAACATTTCGATAACAAAATGGGAATTAGAACGAATGAATTATCATTTTTGCGGTAACCCGGGTGAAAATCCACAAAAATGAAGTTGATTCCTATTATACATTAATCGTTGGTCCTTCTTAGAATCGCTACACGTTTTAACGCGTGTCCGTTATCTCTGTCTAATAAAAATAATGTGTACCCAACTTTTCACGGTTGCTCAGTTCACCGACTCATTAACTACCGGAGGCCATAGACAAGATGCTCACCCTTTATTAATATCTCCGTCGTTCTTGGTAAACTTTTCAAAAGTACATACATAATTAACCCTTAAAAGCATTTATTCTTGTAATAGTAGGATACACCGTGTGTTCATAATTGTTTTATTGACCCTTGTGATACACTGCCTATAGCAGATCAAAGGCGGTCCTTAATAGGGTGATGAGTTGCTATTGTTGAAGCCCCTGCCTTAGACACTTAAGGGGAAAATCAATGATGTACACTCTAGTCAAGAGTTAGTAAGCTATTGATTTTCCCAAAGAAGGCCCTTACCTACTTCTCTTCAGTCAGCGTTGAGAGCTACATAACATCATGTAATGAAAAGATAGTCCTCAATAATAAAGAATAAATGCTTTTAAGACGCAGAGAAAAACTACATCTGAAAATGCCGTCTGCTTATGTCGTCTGCTAATTTTTGCAACCTTTTCAAAAATATTTTTTGCATATAGGCAAACAGTGTGGCACCAGATCAGACTGCTCATCCAGGAGCAGTCTGATCTGGGTCCACACCGTTTGCAAAAAAATACTTATAAGGTAACCGACAGACGGCAAAGCACTGAGCAGACGACATGGCAATTTTCGGTTAATATCCAGTATGGCAGATACGGCCCCCGCCCATCGGGGCAGGCAGAAATATATGGGCTGCATGATGCTTCCACGCAGAGCTGAAACCGACCCGCACACGAGTACTAGTAACCCGCTTAGAGGATCTAAGCCTGCCCAGGCAAAGCGGTGCGAGTCGGCCCGTCCATGCTTATAAACCCTATTGGTTTCCTTGGGTATCTCAATGTCGGGTAAAAGTCCCACAAAATTGGAAGCGACGTCTCCAAAATGACCTTTACAGTCTTGACGGGGACGTTAAACCTCAAACCAAACAAACAAAAACAGTATGACAGAAAACTAGTTTGTTTGGAGTCAGACCTCATTGATGGCATTCATCATCATCTCATGATGTTTTTCTAATCAAAATTTAAAGACACTTTCAATCTTTCAATAACTTTCAACTCTTTTATTTCTTCATAAAAACGTATTAAATTTCGATATAAATTACTCAATAATGTATGCCCGTATTGATTCAAAGCGTTAACTGCTTTAGGTACTCCCCATTTGTTGGGCTGCATGATGCTTCCACGCAGAGCTAAAACCAACCGCACACGCGTATTGGTAAACCGCTCAGAGGATCTAAGCCTGTCTAGGCAAAGCGGTGCCAGTCGGACCGTCAATGCTTATAAACCCTATTGGTTTCATCGGGCTTGTGATGTCATTTCATCTCAGTGTCAGGTAAAAGTCCTACAAAATTGGAAGCAACGTCTCCAAAATGATCCATACAGTGTTGACGGGGGACGTTAAACCTCACATCAAACAAACAAATTTATCATATGACGTCGCGTCTGACAGTGTAATAACGCCGTGCATTATTTTCGATAATCCACTAGTGGATTAAATATGCAAATTAGCTAGATACGTCCCATAACGTTACATGTACGACGTCGCATTTACTAACAGTGGAATATTGACATTTTTGCAAACAATCGTGAATAAAATGCGCTTTAAATGTCATATGATAAATAGAATCTTTCATTCGTGCTCATCTATTATTGAATTTATTAAACTCGTTGAGGAAAAGGGATAAAATGCTCGGCACAGCCTCGCATTTTATCCCTTTTCCTCAACTCGTTTAATAAATTCAATAATACATGAACACTCAAGTAAGATCCTCTATAAAATTTGTTTCAGCTGCAACATCCTCTTCAATAAAAATAAATCATTGATTTATAGAGGATCTTACATGAGTGTTCATGTATTATTGAATTTATTAAACGAGTTGAGTAAAAGGGATAAAATGCGAGGCTTTGCCGAGCATTTTATCCCTTTTCCTCAACGAGTTTAATAAATTGTTGATATAGAGGATCTTACATAAGTGCTCATGTATTATTGAATTTATTAAACGAGTTGAGGAAAATGGATAAAATGCGAGGCTTTGTCGAGCATTTTATCCCTTTTCCTCAACGAGTTTAATAAATTCAATAAAACATGAGCACGAATGCAAGATTCTATTTATCATATGACATTTAAAACGCATTTTATTCGCGATTTGTTTACAAAAATGTCAATATTCCGCCGTTAGTAAACGCGACGTCGTTAAGGACGTCGTACATGTAACGTAACGGGACGTATCTAGCTAATTTGCATATTTAATCCACTAGTGGATTATCGAAAATAATACATGGCGTTATTACACTCTCAGACGCGACGTCATATGATAAATTGAATTACAGATCGTCAGATCAAAAGGTTTTGCGATACCTGTATCTTTAATGGCAAGACTGTATTACATTTGCCACAAAGCACTGTGAAGACAGGTCATTCTTGCACACCAGACAAGGAAATCCGTGGCTTTACCCTGGGATAGAAATTTATGTTCTGACCCTGGTGTTCCGACCCAAAATCGAATATAATCGCGTGTTTGATAAATGCACTGGTTGAATACGACCTCGTATACGCCGTCGTTAAGGTTGACGTCACAGCAAGTTACGTGACGTCACTAAACATTTCTGTAGTGTCATCACAAGATGGCGGACGTCGGTAACCTAAGTGACTGCAGCATTAAAAATCTGCGCTGAGAAATGGGAGGTATGCAAGCCTCGAGATGCCGGACCGTGATCCTTGGGACGGATTTGTCCATCCACCCCTCACACCCATATAAGATTCTTATAAGATTCTTATAATATGTTTGACAGTTGTCGGTAGTGTCAACTTTGCACCGGTGACCTCAAAATAGTACATTGTCCAATGTAAAAATCAACATGATACACTATTTTTGGTGTTGTTGGCGGTTCATTGACCAATCGGTGTCATCACTGACAAGTGGGTAGGTTCTTGATCTAATACAGTGCACTTTTTGATCGTCAAAATTCTTCAGATAAAATAAACTTGATTGCTATTCAAATCTTGGAATTTTACATAGAAAAGAAACATTTGACAGCAGTGTTAGGAATGGAATGTTTTAGCTGAAGCAAAATGGGTCGTATCACCCTAATTATCATTTCATTAAATTTTAAAGACACTTTATTCCTTTCAATAACTTTCAACTGTTTATTTCCCTCATAGAATGATATTAAGTTTCGGTATTAATTACTTCAATAATGTACGAGTACACTCGTATTTCTTTAAAGCGTTAATTGCTATTGCATAATTATAAGTGGCGTCACGCGAGACAATAAAGCCTGCGAACCCAGCTGTACTCAGAAGACAAGGTTATGTTACACACTCCCATGTCTGCATAAAAAAAACATTGGCCAAGGGTCAGAAATATAGCACCAAGCAAAGATTCTGATCAGACTGCGCACATGCGCAGCCTATTCAGAGTCTTCGCTTGGCACAATTGACCTAAGACACCCTTTCCCTTGAAGTAGTCCATATTTTGAGATGAACAAATATGTTTGTAATATTTCATCTTTTTTTTCGCGTAAAATACAATGTTGATTGCACAATAGAGGACAACGAATTAGTCGATTGAAACCGACAGTCATACAAAGGCTGGTACTGGGCTAGTTATTGTATGTCATTTGAGTGTTTTTTATTAATTAATTATTTTGTTTTGCTGAAACTGAAACGAAATTCATAGTTTTGTCGGTCATATAAAATGGCGAGTTTTTCGATTACCCTTTTCCTTTATTTTTATCAATTAAATTAGCTATTACACTTTCATCCCTGAGTTTCTGAAATATACAGTCCATCTTAGAATTGTGACACATCCAGTCTTATGCATAGACATTTTAAAGTTCGTTTGGAGAGGAATGGTGCTTCCATATAGAGCTGAAAGCGACCGCAAATAAGTACTGGTAAACGATTAGAGGGTCTAAGCCTGCAAAGACAAAAAGTGCGAGTCGGACCGTCCCTGAATACAAACCATGTTGGTTTCATTGGGCGGTAGGGCTTGAGATGGCATTTCATCTCAATGTCGGGTAAAAGTCCCACAACATCGGAAGCAGCGACTCCATCGGGGACATAAACCTCAACACAAACAAACAAACAAACAATCATGCTTATACATAGGGGTTTTAAATGCAATTAACAGGATGGGTTGTCGAAAGTCGTTAACTGTGTGATATGTTTATGGGCCATCTCATCTGGATCTACATTGGCTGAAGGGTATCTGTATAAGTCCACATGAATGAAAGTGCTAAGGGAACTGAAATCCATTCTTTTGTGCACCAGTCAGGTCGACTTATAATATCAAAGATAAGCTGTATTTGATGCGATCACGAAAACACGGTTATATAATTTTGACCCCCTAAACTCCCAGTTTTATATCGTAAATTGGGAATTACCGGGATGTACATTAGGTTTCTTTAGGTTACGTCTCCCCGTACATCAACCATAGTGCAGTTTATATTTTACTTTTGGTCCTTTGAGATCAGCGTGAATATTCTGAGAAATCAGAAATAAATTAATGGTTTAGACTCATATTCTAGACAGGTTTTTAATTATTTGGACCCCTTTTTGATTTATATCAGTCTTTGTATCGACTGCCGATTCGAAATTCGCAAAATTGCAGTATGTTTCCTCTGGCTTTCTTTGCCGGATCATTACAGGGTCACTGATGAGGCTTTATTAGCCGAAACTACGTAGTATGACCCATCTTCTTTCTTATGAATGTTTTCATTGCTCTTAAAGGAACTCATTTTTGATTTTTATTTGCCTTCACTGCAGCTGGTGTTGTGCCGTGTGGCGGCCGTAAAACGTCTCCCCGTACATCAACGATAGTGCAGTTTATATTTTACTTTTGGTCCTTTGAGATCAGCGTGAATATTCTGAGAAATCAGAAATAAATTAATGGTTTAGACTCATATTCTAGACAGGTTTTTAATTATTTGGACCCTATTTTGATTTATATCAGTCTTTGTATCGACTGCCGATTCGAAATTCGCAAAATTGCAGTATGTTTCCTCTGGCTTTCTTTGCCGGATCATTACAGGGTCACTGATGAGGCTTTATTAGCCGAAACTACGTAGTATGACCCATCTTCTTTCTTATGAATGTTTTCATTGCTCTTAAAGGAACTCATTTTTGATTTTTATTCTTATTTCTGCTCAAAACAGATTGTGGATACTCGTTTAAACCGCCTCACCTAAGCGGTTCTAACGTGTACCCACAATTTATGTTTAAAGCAGAAAAATGGACAATATCACAATTTGTTACCTGAAAAAAAGGTTCTGGTGGTTAAATTTTCATTATATTTTATTTGAATAGGCGTGTTTTCCTTATGCAATTTGGCTTGCTGTAAGTACGCCATTTTCCATAATTTTAATTCCCAATATTCAATCAGCGAAACTCCGATCATCCTGCGCAACACCGCAGTCAGCCTGTTAACAGGTTTCGCAACCTGATAGAGTTATCTCTCGATCTCAACACTCCCTTTAATGGAACACCATTAAGTACCAGAAACCCATGAGGGGGTACCTTGGAAAACAGTTCAGGCCCAGATCAGACGCCACAGAACGCGGCGTCTGATCAGGGCCTCCACTGTTTGCTAAAAGTTAAACCATTTCCCGAATAAATTTTTATGAAAACACAACCTGACACCCCTAACTTTTGAACAGGAATCCTGCTATATGTACAGAGGAAGATTCCATCTGGTACAAAAGGGTTAAGCAGAAGTGAAGGCACTGGTGTTTGTATATTTCGTTAATTTTACCTGTCTGAGCATGTCTCTTATCATATATTGTACTTTACTATATGTATATTTGAACAGACAGGCCTGAGCAAACAGTGTAGACCCAGATGAGACCCCGCAGAATGCGGCGTCTCATCAGGGTCTGCACTGTTTGCCACCCATCTAGCTATTTTAGGCATAACTTTGGTTAGTAAATTGTACCTGTCAAGTAATCGATTACAAGCAAATCAGAAATGATAATCATTTTTTCTGGAATTTATCGATCGATTATACGATTAATCGTGTCAGCCTTAATTGGCGTGCAAGCTAGGTACATTGGCGTGCAAGCTAGGTACATTGGCGTGCAAGCTAGGTACATTGGCGTGCAAGCTTTGTACCATGGCGTGCAAGCTAGGTACATTGGCGTGCAGCTGGTTGCACTGGTGTTCAAGCTGGGTGCACTGACGTGCAAGCTAGGTACAATGGCGTGCAAGCTAGGTACATTGACGTGCAGGCTATGTACCATGGCGTGCAAGCTAGGTACATTGGCGTGCAAGCTAGGTACATTGGCGTGCAGCTGGTTGCACTGGTGTTCAAGCTGGGTGCACTGGTGTGCAAGTTGGGTTCATTGATATATATAAAGAGGAGGATTCCATTTGGTGCAAAAGGGATAACTTTATTTCACAGGGATCGCTGCAGTCGACTGGTTTGTCTTCACGTGCAGTGATTGGAAAGGAACAGACGACAGGCTTGTCATGGACGCTGTAGCAGACGTAAATCCTTTGTTAACAATAAGTGTTATACAGAACACAGAGGATGCCATCTTGAAAGAGGAACCTATTCTGTTTACAAGTGAGTGCATAATGTACTTTATGAGCAGCCCTGCCCAGCCCCCGGGCTTAAAGAAATATACGGGCTGCATGATGCTTCTACGCACAGCTAAAATCCGACCGCACACGAGTACTGGTAAACCGCTTAGAGCATCTAAGCCTGCTCAGGCAAAGCGGTGCGAGTCAGACTGGTCATGCTTATAAACCCCATTGGTTTCATTGGGCGACAGGGCCTGAGATGTCATTTCATCACAATGTCAGGGAAAAGTCCCACAAAATTGGAAGTAACGTCTCCAGCATGACCTTTACAGTGTACGTTAAACCTCAAATCAAACAAAAAAATGTTCATTATGAAACACGCATATACAATACGTAGTAAATTTTACCGCCATAAAAACTCAAATTTTAGATGAAAAATTGTTATATTTTCCTTATTTCTGCTCAAAATACAGATTATGGGTCACGTTAGAACCGCCTCATCAATAGGGTTTATAAGCATGGACGTTCCGACTCCCATCGCTATACCTGGGCAGGCTTAGGTCTGATCCTGTAAGCGGTTAACAAGTACTTGTGTGGGGTCGCTTTCAGCTCTGTGTGGAAGCATCATGCCACCTATCTATTTCTTCAAGCTCCGATGGGCGGAGGCCGTTTTTCAAGTAATGATATTCGTTTCACGGGCAATTTAACCCATAATGCCAGCTAATGAGTTTGGGGTGGTCCATTTACAATAATAGGGGTGTCAGGTTAGTTTTGTTTATGGTAAGTTTTACAAAACCGTACGGCCTTTAAGCAAACAGTGTATACTCAGTTCAGACGCCGCGTCTTGGGGCATCTGATCTGGGTCTACACTGTTTGCCAATGTCCCATAAATGGGCCGCTAGGCATATATGGGTTGATATGATGCTTGGCAAAGAAAACGAAAGATATGGACACGCAAATAATCTTTACATTCATAAGTTGTAGGTACTCGTTAGAACCGTCTCAATGAGGCATTCTAAGGAGCATCCACAATCAATGTTTGGAGTATAAATAATAAACATATTTTGAATTAGCATCAGTACACTAGGAAAACAGGTCCATCAGAAATAATGGCGTCCAACATGGTGTCAGAAAATGATAAGTATAAGGTAAAAATGATAACAGTTTTATTATTTCTGCTTTCAACATAGCTTGTGGGTGATCGTTAGAACCGCCTCAATGAGGCGGTTCTAACGAGTACCCACAATCTATGTTTAGAACCGCCTCAATGAGGCGGTTCTAACGAGTACCCACACTCTATGTTTTTTAGCAAAAATAAGGCAGATAAAGTATTTCCCCATAAACCCCACTTTTCTCTATATAAAGTGGGGTTTAGGGGGTCTTCGATTTTTTTTATTTGGGTTTTACGGCCCTTTCAAGATTATTTCACTCATATCGAGCCGATCGTTAATCAGAGGTGGGCGAAAACCGGAGTACCCGGAGAAAAACCACCTGGCCTTCCGTTGCAGAACTTGGCGTCTCACATGTGACCCGAGCGAGGCTCGAACCACAGTGGTGAAAGACCTAATGATCAAGAGTTAGCGCGCTTAACCACTAGCCACGGAGGCCCGTGGGGGGGGGGGGGGGGTCTTCGATTCACGGACTTGTTATCGTGATGAATATGACCGTATTGAAGTTATGATGCATTTTCTCACACATGGGGCAAGCATATCCCTGTATGACACTGTGTGATTTGCCGACCTCGGTAGCTCAGTCGGATGCGCGCGCGTCTGGCTGGTGATCAGGAGGACGCGGGTTCGATACCTGCCGAGGTCTGCAACATTATTTCTTGGAGATTGATCATGAAATCTTTTCTACGGTCATTCCCTCCCTTCCGCTGATTCAAGAAGGGCAGTTGTCAGTTTCTGGCTAAAGAATGTGCACTGTACCGGTTAACCGCTTACGTATAAGCCTACCCAGGAAAAGGGTGGATAGGTAAACTGACCGGCTCAAAAATGACCTAAAATGGTGGTGACTGGGCCGTTAAACTCTAATTCAAACACAAAGATTAGTGTGTGATTTCTTTGTCACACACTGCTGTCGCACCCTAGGATTTATCAGCTGTCTCAGCCTGCCAATCATTGCTAAATAGAGAAAAACATGTACATTGTTAACTGTCTTCTGTTGCATGTTTTGTTAACCTTGCAAAAAAGGGAAACACCTTTTCTTTGTCTCCCTACATGTACATTTTAACCCTTATCTTGCTGAATATGCATTCAAGCCACACCCATTTCTGTCTATCAACCAATCAAATTACTTGATGTAATTTATTGCTACAAATTCATAAACTGAATGTCAAACAGTGTAGATCCAGATCAGATGGCTTCTGAACCTGATCAGATGGCTTCTTCAGAAGCCATCTGATCTGGATCTACACTGTTGACAAAGATGGGGGTTGTCGTGAACAGCATGATAAGGTATAACAGCAACATTTTCATGACCTTTATCAACGTTTAGTGAAATGGTTCACTTGGGCATCATTTTTATCTATTTATTAATTATTTATTTATTTATTTTCAGAATCGAGAAAATCCTACATAATTTTGAAAGTTGGTGACCCGAGCAATAGTTACCAGACAACACTGTTAATTCGTGTGTCAGACTTGTATAAAAACTATGTTGAATTCCCAATTATGATTGAGGTAAGATCAAATCACGCTTTGCATATCGGACCCCGCCCTTTGGGGCTTGAAGAAATAAATGGGATGCATGATGCTTCCATGCAGAGCTGAATCCGACAGCACACGAGTTCTGGTAAACCGCTTAGAGGATCTAAGCCTGCCCAGGCAAAGCGGTGCGAGTCGGACCGCCTATGCTTAGAAACCCTATTGGTTTCATTGGGCGACAGGGCTTGAGATGTCATTTCATCTCAATGTCGGGTAAAAGTCCCACAGATTTGGAAGCAACGTCACCAAAATGACCTTTATAGTGTTGACGGGGGCGTTAAACATCAAATCAAACACTTTGCATATTGTTTCATCTTTGGTCACTTTTTCAGTCTGAACTATTGGGATCAACCATGGTTTTTCATGCATTAACATTCGCCGGGTCCCGAGGAAGCTGTTTGAACATGAGGCCGCTAGGCCGAATGTTCAAATATCTTCCGAGGGATCCGGCAAATGTTAATGCAATGAAATAACCATGGATGATCGTTGTTCTTGCATAACTTACGATTCTGACAGAAATTTTGACGAAAACGCCCAAAAAGCTCCATAAAAACTCCATATAAACTCTTCAAATGCGACCGGCGAACCAACATGGCGGCCAGTTCAGAATGTTGTTTACAATGACGTTGTTACGCAGTTACCATCTGACGTCATCATAGAACCCTAAAACGCTACGTTCAGGGCGCTTATGTAACCTTGCTCAACGTAAGGTAACAAAGTAAGGCCCGTCTTGTGATATCAAAAGCACAAAATCCATGTTCAAACAGCACACATATTTCATGATTTGAACATGGTTTTTACTGTTTGAGCACGGCTTTCGGTCCATTTGACAATGGCTTCAAACAGCCATGCGCATAGATATTTATCCAAGAAAAATTTTTTAAACACAAATTATTCAATTAATCAGAGTCAGTTTGCTATCATTCTCTATATAGGCCAACCTTACGATTTTTGGACATCCGCTTAACCCTTGTCCTGATGTTCACGACAACCCCTAGGCCCCCGCCCATAGGGGCTTGAAGAAATATATGGGCTGCATGATGCTTCCACGCAGAGCTGAATCAGGCCCGCACACTATTACTGGTAAACCGCTTAGAGGATCTAAGCCTGTCCAGGAACCGCGGTTCGAGGCGGACCGTCCATGCTAATAAACCCTATTGGTTTCATTGGGCAACAGGGCTTGAGATGTCATTTCATCTCAATGTCGGGTAAAAGTCCCACAAAATTGGAAGCAACGTCTCCAAAATGACCTTTACATTGTTGACGGGGACGTTAAACCTCAAATCAAACAAACAAACAAATCACGACAACCCCTTTCCTTGCAAACAGTGTAGATCCAGATCCGAGGGCTTGATCAGGATCTACACCGCTTGACATTCAGTTTATGAATTTGTAGGAATAAATTACATCAAGTAATCTGATTGGTTCAAAGAGAGAAATGGTCATGGCTTTACTAAATATTCAGCAGGATAAGGGTTAATATTTCTACTTTTGAATAAAACACGTATCGACCGTGTATTATCACGTTAACGAACATCCATGGCCTAGTGAGCAAAAGCGTTGACTCTTACCCCATTGTATGCGGGAAACCCCTAAAGAGGTACCTTGGCAAACAGTAAAGGTCCAGATCAGACGCCGCAGAACGCGGCGTCTGATCAGGGCATGCACTGTTTGCTAACAGAATTTTCCGTCAAAAACAGACTAAAAACGAAAATATAGACCTGACACCCCTTAAATGACAACTGGACTTGTCCAACATATAGCAATGGAAGAGTCCACTAGTATACAATGGGTTAATCACTAGGTCTCTTAGCGCTGTGGTTCGGCCTCGCTAAGGACCCATATGAGACGCCAGCTTCTGCACTTGAAGGTCATATGTTTTTTTCGGGTACCCCTGTTTTCGCTCATCACTGATGCTATATCCTAATATTATTGCTCTTCTCATCTTGGAGCAGTTTGATATTGGTCCACACTATTTTCGAGTATGTAAAAATATGATTGAAACATTTGCATCAGACAGACGACAGTTTTCAGACGCAGTCTTCCTTGGCAGCTTAATGATTAGGCTTTACCGTATGTTTACGACAACCCCTGCCTTTGTAAACAGTATAGATCCAGATCAGATGGCTTCTGTAGAAGCCATCTGATCAGGATCTACACTGTTTGACATGAAGTTCGTGAATTGCAAGAATCGATTACATCAAGTAATCTGATTGGTTCAAGGTAAAATATTGGGTGTGGCTAAATTAATTATGCAGCGGGAACAGTCAAAAAGGTAGTCCGGTTATCGAAATTTTACCATATACATGCAATAACACCTATCCGCACGAGTTTAGGCTTCATTTTTCTTTCAGCAATATCTTTTTTATGGTTCCACAAAATTTTCTTTTATTTTTATGACATGAAGTGATCTTGTAATTTGCGCCTCATATCTTGCATGTCCGAAAAATAATAGTTTCATTCCATATATGTACACCGTCTACAAATAGAGAACGACCACTTGAAAAAAATGCCTATGTTTCAGGCCTTACCGGCATTCAACTGGGCGGATGTTGACGCATCGCAAAATGGCGCTGATATAGTTTCCGCTTACCTAAACACCGAATTCAAACAGACAGAGAACCAGCTGAGGATACAAGGCAAAACTGACATGTTGGTGCCACTTGTATCAAGCGTTGCAAGTCACGTGCAGCAAATTAATGTAAAGTATAATCCCAGTAAACTTACAATCATTACCAAACAGGCACATGACGTACTTGTGACGTCACATCAACGTCGGTACTACGCCATGACGTTTATGCAGCGTCAAATCTACGTCGACGCAACGACGTTGCACCGACGTTGGTTTGACGTTGCCCTAGCGACATGTGCCTGCTGCGTATGTATATAGAGGATTTTACATGAGTTTTCATGTATTATTGAAAATGCGAGGCTTCGCCGAGCATTTTATCACTTTTCCTCAACGAGTATATTAAATTCAATACATGTATTATTGAATTTATTAAACGAGTTGAGGAAAAGGGATAAAATGATCGGCGAGCGAGTTGAGGAAAAGGGATAAAATGCGAGGCTTCGCCGAGCATATTATCCCTTTATCTCAACGAGTTTAATAAATTCAATATTACATGAGCACACATGCAAAATTCTTTTTATCATATGACATTTAAAACGCATTTTTTCGCGATTGTTTAATAAAATTGTCAATATCCACCATTAGTAAACGCGACGTCGATAGGGACGTCGCACATGTAACGTTAACGGGGCGTATCTTTCTAATTTGCATACTGTTTAATCCACCAGTGGATTATCGAATTTATTACATGACCTTATTATAGTCTCAGACACGACGCCATATAATAAATTTATTTCACTGAATCAGTGCTGACTCAGTTGGTAACCTTTGATCCAATTATTGAAAATGGTTTCATCTAGAACACTTTCGCCATTTTAAAAACAGAAACAACTTTTCGGACTTCCTGTTAGCTTAATCATTAACGGATCCCCTCTAAAAAATGTTTTCCCATCAGAAGCATGTTATTTTCTCCACGTGTTAAACCCTAGTTATAAGAGAGAGGAAATATTTTGAACATATGTTGCCTTTCCCACCCAAAGTGTTGTTCTGATTTGGATTGTCTTAAAGAAAAACAACCACAAAAATTAACTTTCACTTGAGAACAAAGGTTTTGAGGAGACAAACATTTTGGTACAAGTTTTATGAAAATTGACTGAGTGGTTTAGAAGTTATGACCTTTTGAATATTTCACAAATTCTGGTTTTGTTAGTCCAAAACGAGGCTGTGAGTAAATGGCGTCATAAACTCACAATTGGAAAACTTTGAAATTACAGCGATTCTCGTGCGGTAAAACAGCAATAAATAGTTCAGTATGCATTCCATTTATTCAATGCGATGATAATTTACTGTTTTTAAGTACAAAATCTGAAAAGTATGCTGTAAATTATTATTTTTCTATTTTGGTCACGTGACTAGATTAACAAAATGGCGGCCCTCATAGACAGCAATTGTAAAATGTTCAAAACCGCACAACCGATTTTCATAAAATTTGTACCAAAATGTCCGCCTCATCAAAGGCAATATTTAAAGTGACAGTTAATTTTTGTTGGTGTTTCCCTTTAAGTGTGTAATATTTTCAGTCGATTATCAGAAAGATCTTTGTGTAATGATGATCTGAAGCTTGACAGGCCTAAATAAAACGAATCTTCAACGAAAAGCCATACTATTGCACGTAGATAACGTGGATAACGTAGAAAATTTGCGACGGTATATTCTGCAACAAACTGTCAGAAATCCGACATCAACACGTAATGTAACAACACGTAATGTCACTTTTCATTGGCTGGCAATCGGTTTTACGCAGCTCACAGCGCTCGTCACTTTGTGCAAACTAATACAGTTTTAACAAAACAAACGAATAGGTGCATTAGAATGGGGATAACTGTATTGAAAATTGTCATTTGGGGAGGTAAATCGTCGGTTTTACGGTCGAAAATTCCGTTTTACGGCTCCGCTGGCGCGTCGCCGTAAAAGAAAATACCGACCGTAAAGCCTCCAATTTACCTCCCCAAATGACAGTCAGTTTTACGGTCGCTCTTCCGTTTAACGGCTCCGCTGACGCATCGCCGTAAAACGAAATTTCCTTCCGTCAAACCTCCAATTTAACCCCACAAATGACAATTTTGAATACAGTCGGTTTTACAGTCGCAATTCCGTTTTACGGCTCCGCTGACGCATCGCCGTAAAACGAAATTTTCGACTGTAAAACCTCCGATTTACCTCCACAGATGGCAATTTCGAATACAGTTATCTCCCCTAAATGCCTCGAACATCGACGGCTGATTTATCTTAGCTGATTTGAACTTGTTCTTGAGCATCAATGCAATTCTTCCAGTACCTGCAGAAAAGAAATATGTAGTAAGGGATGATTAAGATTGATTTTTTACGTTATTATGACAATACATGATGTTTGTAGTCATTAAAATCGACAAGATGGGGCGATTCTAATGAGTGCACGCAGCATACCTTTATTTTCTGGGACATCGAAACAATATCTCGAAATAGACTCCATTATACCTATCACTATGAATAACCATCGGTGGATGGTGCAACAACTATTTAGAATAACGTTTATTAGTTCCAAGGGAGGGAGATGATATGTGCTTGCAATCCTTATGAGTTAACATTTTAGCATGTTCTATTCATCTGCGCATTGTGCAACATTTCTTTCGAAAAATAGAAAAGGCTAGCCTTCCATATACGAGGACTGTTCAAATATGAATGCAAGTAAAACGTTTTCTCATGCACTAATGCGAAGATCACCTGGAAATAAATATCACAGCGTAGAAAAACATTTTACCTATACATTAATACCAAAATTGTTAAAATCCGTCCACTTTAGCCATGTATATCGTTCGATAAACACTGTCTACTCTTGTATACTAATACAAAACATGGTTGAAAGAAGGTCAGAGTACGCCGTTGAAATACGGTCCTATATTAAGAATCGTTGTATTCTTGGTATACGGTGCAAAGTCATTTTTGATGAAATTTGTTCGGTTTATGGGCATAATGAAATGTCTTTTCCGACAGTTTTTCGTTGGTGTAAGAAATTTAGCTGTGGGCTAGGCTCAACAGAAGATGCACCACATGATCGTCGGCCGAAAAGAGCAACATCTGCCAAGATGGTTGCTAGAGTGAAAGAAATAGTTGCTACCGATGCACGATACACCAGTAGGCAAATAGCTAGTATGGTTTGCATCTCATTAGGAGCAGCTCATACAATTCTGAAACGGGATTTGAAAATGAGAAAGATCTGTGCTAGATGGATTCCCCATCTGTTGACAGATGAGCAGAAAAAAGACACGCGTTCAGTGCTCCAAGAAGTTGCTTAAAAAGTTTCCAAATTACAATGCACGGTCTTTTGCTAATGCCGTCACAGGTGACGAGACATGGGTTCACTTTTTTGAGCCAAAACGAAAGATCAGAACAAAATATGGGCAACAAAGTATTGCAAAAGACCATGCATTGCAAAGCGGACCATGAGCGTCAAGAAGGTAATGTATGCCATATTCTTTTCAAGTCAGGGCCCTGCTATTCAGGCTGCTGTGCCAAAAGGCAAATCTGTAAATGCGAATTTTTACAAGAATAAAGCTCTTAGAAAATTGAAGAAATATTTCAAAGAACGAAGACCCGCAACTGGTTTGGCCAATATCAGATTGCTACATGACAAGGCGTCATCGCACAAGGCGTTCATTGTGCAAGACTATTTGAAGCAGGAAAAGGTTGCTGAACTCCCTCACCTCCCGTATTCCCCTGACCTTGCCCCGTGTGACTTTTTTGTTCCCGCGGCTGAAAAAATACCTTTCTGGTCGAAAATTTGTACAGTGCAAACACCTCGGTTCTGCAATATTCCAGTGCCTTCATAGTATACCTCGAAAAGACTACCAAAATGCATTCAATGATTGGATCAGAAGACTGAAAGTTTGTATATCTGTTAAAGGGGAATACTTTGAGGGGACAAAATAAATTTTTCATCGAAATCTATCACGGAATCATTTTTATGTGCTAAGTTGCATTCATATTTGAACAGTCCTCGTATTTACCATGTGCTGTAACATGACGCTCTGATGCCAGTTTATGGCCGCATTTGCACCAGAACTGTGTATGTGCGCAAAATAATTTATTCACTGTCATTTTTTATTAGACATATAGACGAGCCGTGTCAGTATTTACTTGTGATTTCAGCTACCTGTGTGGGAGCCACCTGTCCCCCGAGAGCTTACAAACGATAAAGGAGCTATTCTTGATTTAGGTCCTGGTGGAAACAAGGATGTTGGCACTCTTGACGAGGTTATAAATGATGCATTGACTGTAATAGTCGACCCGGCAACATTGGCTCTTCAACATGTAAGTGTGCCCACTCACCGGGCGTCCAACTGATATTGGCTTAGGCTTAAAAACCTGTTATATTTCCGCTAACATGCTGAAAAAAAATTTGGTCGGTAGGTAGGAGAAACATTTTTTATTATTTTATTTTTTCTCCCGATAAACACAGGGTCGGGTCTGTATTTTTTATGTGTTTTTCTTGGTACACGTGTTTTGTTAATAAAATTCAGCTCTGTATTTTGGAAGGTACTAAATGCCAAAAGCTACAAAAATGTACATAAAACCCGAAATTACTATGCAAAAATGCAAAGACGACACTGGGTAGGGTCGGGAATTGAAAAAGGTAGGGCGGTGTTTTAATTTTTATTTTATTGTTTTATTGATAAAAATAGTAGAGTCGGGGCATCAGAAGCAGGGTCCGTCGGGTTAGCGGAAACACGGCTATTTTTAGGCCTTACAGCTAAGGAATTCCTGTTTTACTTACAGCACTTTTTCTAACGTGAATTTCAAATGGGTGCGAATTGCGCACCCCTTGTTGCTAATTGGTCTTTTTTGTTATTAAAGAGACTTCATGATGTCTCTTTTTGTAGAAAACCAATCTGAAATTATTGAAGTTTTCATCATGTAGGCTAGATATTCTGATATTTATTAAATATTGACAATATCTACTTAATTGGTTTGCTGAGTCTGATTTACCCTTCAGAACTTGAACTAAATTCTTCTGATACTGAAACACCATTTGTGGATTTTACATTTATCTATTTTAGATGGATTTGTTTTCAGCGAAATCTATGATAATCGCAATACTTTTAGTTTTGAGACAATATATTTTACTTCCTTGAATGGGAGTGTTCCTCATGCGGCATCCTATGGTGTTTATTATAGGGATCAACCATGGTTTTTCATGTATTTACATTTGCCGGATCCCGAGGAAGCTGTTTGAACATGAGGCCGCTAGACCGAATGTTCAAATTTCTTCCGAGGGATCCGACAAATGTTATTGCAATGAAAAAAAAAACATTGACTTGCACAACTTACGATTCCGACAGCAAATTTTGACGACGACGCTCGAAGGCTCGAAGAACTCATTTTTGATTTTTATTCATATAAAATCTTCAACTGCGACCGGCAATCCAACATGGTGGCTAGTTCAGAATGTTGTTTACAATGACGTTGTTAAGCAGTAACCCTCTGGCGTCATCATAGAACTCTAAAACGCTACGTTCAGGGCGATAAAGTAACGTCGCTCAACGTAACGTAAACAAAGCAAGGCCCATCTTGTCATATCAAAAGCTCAAAACCCATGTTCAAACAGCACGTGGGCCCCGCGCCTGCCCGGGGGGTAGAAATATGGCGGCTGCCTTCGGGAGTGTGGCAGAGTGGTAAGACCCCACCGAAAACAGTCCCATTGCCGAGACCACCCGGTGCCTCGAAATAGGTGGCTGCCTTCAGGTTCTGTGGCAGTTGGGTAAAAGCCTCCAACATACAGAACAATCGTCCGTTCGACCGGTATTATTTTGTAATTCAATTTATTCAAATGCATCTTACAATTTTTTTTCAATTCACTACGCGAGATCTAGCCTTTTAAACCTTTCCTATCTCATGTTACTACCACGCTGCATTTGTACGTGTATCATCATTGCTGGTGGGTCGCGCACCACAAAGAAGAAACCTCATCTGTATATGTTTGTACTGTGTATGTGTCACTTTTTCATGCTCCATCACTCTGCACATCAATGAAAGATGCATTTTAAATACGTTATTAGATAAGTAACTTGTCGTTTCATGTTACCTCAAATTTATTTCATGTTATTCCAAAGTTAACAGAATCAGATACTTTTCACTAAATTCTGAAGTGTACGTTATCATCTAACACAGCTTATTTCTTCATCAGTCTATAAAATCATTTGTACTCTCTGAAATTTATCACCTCAATAATTTCTTACCATAATCGTGGATCTCATATTTAGCAAAGGATCTCCTGTTTTCAGAGCCAAGCTTTTATTTAAGCAAACGTTTTCGGTCTCCCTTGTCTGTAGGGAATAAAATATACAGGTCACTTTCCTTCTGTAGTGAATGGGGATGAAATTCCTTGTTGAAACAGGAGCGACTTGTTTGCCGTGGGTGGCGTCTCGTATGCTGGAAGAAGGGATCCTGATGATTGAGAAAAGCCCAGGGATCTCCAGCTTTTCAACACATCATTTTGGCCCATATTTCAGATAGAAGAGGGGTTTGGGCTAGATCCGGCCTGAATCAATCGGCTCAGTCGTGCCAAGCTCTAGAATCGCACAGCTTGTCCTTATCTTCCTTCTTTCTTTCTTACGTATCTTTATGGTACAAACCGGGTGTATTTTTTTCTTATTCCTCTATCTTTGAGTGTTATTTGATGGGCGGCGGCTGATGGATCAATCGGTGGGCTTGTACTGGGGAAATTCAGCAGAAACTTCTGTGAGGGAGAGAATATGGGTGGGAATGGGTCCCAACTGTTCCTCATTTTTTCATTGAAATCTGGGTGCATAGTTGGGAATCATAAAGCAGAAGTGGAGCGGAAGGACTCTGGTCCTGTCATCGAGTATAATAGCCATGTAGCCTTGGCGTTGGAAATAGGAGATCCATTTCCATTAAACGTCCCCTTGTAGGGCTCCAAGGAGGGTGGGGCGCATAGCTATCGAAACATAAATTTCAACCATGGGATCCAACAATAGAAAAAGAGCTTTCTTAGACTTATCTGATGACGACCCGGAACCGACAACATTCACTTTTAAAGCAAATGAAAATTTTGCAAGATTTTTAGTGGTTTCGAGCAACGAAGAAAAGGCCGTAACTACACTCTCACCTTTTGTCATTGAAAAACAAATTGAAGCTTTAATTGGAACACCAAAAAATGTTAAAAAATTGAAAAACGGAACTCTCCTTATTGAAACTAATCGAAAATCCCAAACAGAAAACCTCCTCAAAATCAACAAATTTTTCAACCTTAATGTCTCTGTCACGGAGCACAAAACATTAAACTCATGTAAAGGAATACTCCGTGACAGAATGCTTAAACAAGAATCTGAAGCCAGCATTGTCGACTATTTGAAAGAGCAAGGAGTTACGGCCTGCAAACGATTTAAAATTAAAAAAGACGGAAATCTAATAGACACCAACACTCTACTGCTAACTTTCAACACAACTACGTTGCCGAAATCTCTAAAAATCTTCTACAGAATAATACCGGTCGAAATCTACGTGCCCAATCCTCTGCGATGTTTTAATTGTCAGAGGTTTGGGCATCATGAAAATGATTGTACTGTCCCTGATGGATCTGTGTGTGAGAAGTGTGGTGGTACTGATCACCACACTGTCAACTGCAAGAATTCTCCAAAGTGTGTGAACTGCGGAAAAAATCATCTATCCAAATCAAACGTCTGTGAAGTTTGGAAAACGGAAAAAGAAATTATGAAAATCAAAGTCACTCAAAACGTCACATATTTGGAAGCTAAGAAAATTCATCAAAATAAACCAGAAACCGCATTCGCCAAAGTTGTTCAATCACTTAACAGCAAACCTGAAACCAAAGAAACATCAACACAATTCAACGAAAAAGATTTTGAAATTAAACCTCATTCTAAAGTTATTACCTCTTCTGTAAAACCCAAAACCACATCGTCACAACCTACATCTTCACAACCTACTACATCGTCACAACCTACTACATCTACTCATCATTCAAGAACAGAATCTAGACAAACTTCACAGACCAGTTCACAACCCAAACATTCTAGCAGATCTCACTCCCGATCCACGTCGGGGACAGCAGATCAAAAAGAAAAAAAACGGCAAAGAAAAGCATAAAGGATCAAACCCAAACAGTAAAGGGGCGTCTGCTGATCCAGTAAAACTGGCTAATCAGTACGGCGCCCTTGAGGACATGGAGTTGGACAATGATCCCTCCATGTTCTTAAAGCCTAATAATAAAAGATAAAGGATTAAATTCCTTGTTTTAATCTTCTCTCCATTCAACCATGGATAAGAAGTCAATAATTCAATGGAATTGTCGAGGACTGAAAGCCAATTTTAACGAACTTTTAATTTTAACTACACTTTTTTCTCCTAATGTCATTTGTCTCCAAGAAACTTTTTTGAAAACTACAGATAATATTAATTTCAAAGGTTACAGTATGTACAATCATATCACAACGGATAATCAGAACGCATCAGGAGGTACATCAATCATGGTAAAATCTGACGTTCCTCATAGGAAAATAGATGTAAACACTAATTTACAAGCTGTTGCTGTAAACGTCACTTTATCCAAATCCATAACGATTTGTTCTGTCTACCTTCCACCTCACTATAATTTTTCTAAACAAGAATTAGAAAATTTAACAAATCAATTACCTAGTCCTTATATATTATTAGGAGATTTTAATAGTCACAGCAAATTATGGGGTTGCTCGGATACAAATGACAAAGGAGAAATCATAGAAAATTTTATTGCTGAAAATGATTTATGTTTATTTAACGATAAACAACCAACATATCTTCATTCTCCCACAAGAAGTTATTTTGCTTTAGGTCTTTCAATTTGCTCTCCAAATATTTATCTGGATTTTGATTGGTCTGTTGTGGACGATCTCCATGGGAGCGATCATTTTCCGATAGTAATTGAAGAAATTGAATCGACCCATGAGGATCGTCACCCCAGATGGAATTTGAGTAAAGCAAATTGGGAAAATTTTAATCAATTATGTAATGAAAAACTCGACCCTGAACTTTTTAAAACTGCAAATGATATACAAGATTTTACTGATGAATTGATTGGTATTGCTGAAAAATGTATTCCTAAATCCTCGACTTTTTCAAAAACAAACAAACCTTGGTTTAATGACGAAGTTAAAACTTCAATCAATAAAAGAAAATCTGCATTACGAAAATTCAATAAACAACCAACAAAAGAGAATATCTTATCCATGCCAAACACATGCGAGCTAAAGCTCGCAAAACAATAAAATCGGCCAAAAAAGCATCTTGGCAGCAATACGTCTCCAAACTGAATAACAGAACACCAACTAAGAAAATATGGGACATGATTTGAAAAATTTGTGGCAAAAACAAATCAAATAAACATGTCCATATCAAATCTAACGGCAATATATGTTCAAGGGCTAAAGACATTTCCAATGCCTTGGGGGAAAATTTTCAGAAAAACTCCTCTAGCTTAAATTATTCAAAAAATTTCCAAAATATTAAACAAGAACAAGAGAAAAAGAATTTAAATTTTTCATCATTAAATCACGAAAAATATAATTTACCTTTCACTACTAAAGAATTATTAGATGCTCTCCATAAATCTCATGATACTGCTGTTGGTCCTGATGACATACACTATCAAATTTTAAAACATTTACCCAACAAGGCATTGGAAACATTATTAAACATTTTGAATGATATTTGGATCACTGGAAAGTTCCCCGAAAACTGGAGAAAAGCTACAATTATTCCTATTCCGAAACCTAATAAAGATCATACTGAAGCCACTAATTACAGACCTATTGCTTTGACAAGTTGCTTATGTAAATCAATGGAGAGAATGATTAATGATAGGCTGGTTTGGTTCTTAGAATCAAACCAGCTTATCACTAAATTTCAAGCTGGTTTTAGGAAAAACAGCTCTACTAACGATCATTTGATTCGCTTAGAATCATTTATACGTGATGCCTTTATTAAAAAAGAACATGTCGTAGCTGTATTCTTTGACCTAGAAAAGGCCTATGGTACCACTTGGAAGTATGGCATCATGAAAGATTTACACACATTGGGCCTTAAAGGCCGATTACCACTTTTTGTTCAAAATTTCTTATCCGATCGAACATTTAATGTTCGCTTAGGAAATACATTATCGGACACATTTGATCAAGAACAAGGTGTACCACAAGGTAGTATTTTATCACCAACCTTGTTCAGCATAAAAGTTAATAATATAGTTAAATGTGTAAAAGACCCAGATTGTTCGCTTTTTGTTGACGATTTTGGAATCTTTTATCGATCCAAAAATATGGAAACCATTGAATTTAAACTGCAAAGGTGTTTAAATAATATAGAAACTTGGGCAACAGAAAATGGTTTTAAATTTTCTAAAACAAAAACTCAGTGTGTTCATTTCTGCCAAATACGAAAGTTACATTTAGATCCTGTTCTGACTATATACGGCAGTCCAATTCCAGTCGTCACTGAGGCGAAGTTTTTGGGTCTTTTATTCGATAACAAATTGTCTTTTATTCCTCATATCAAAGCTTTGAAAGCTAAATGTTTAAAAGCTCTTGATATTTTAAAAGTCCTGTCCAGTTCCGACTGGGGAGGAGATCGCACTGTTCTTTTAAATCTGTATAGATCGTTAATTCGTTCCAAATTGGACTATGGTTCCATAGTCTATGGTTCTGCTAGGAAATCTTATTTAAAATCTTTGGATACTATACATCATCAAGGTTTACGTTTAGCACTAGGCGCCTTTCGCACTTCACCCGTTGATAGTCTCTATGCTGAATCTAATGAACCATCACTTTATATTAGAAGAGAGAAATTGTCTCTTCAATATGCTACTAAATTAGCTGCAAATCCACGCAATTCAGCATATGAATGTGTTTTTAACCCTAAGTTTGAACGATTTTGCAACAAACCATCGGCGATTAAACCTCTTGGCCTAAGAATTCAATCATTACTCGAAGAGGCAAATATTAATATTAAAACTATTCAATCTTTTTCATTATCATCCAAAGAGCCATGGACGTTAAACCCTCCAAAGATTATTTTAACCTTACATAAAAATAAGAAATCCGAAGTGGAATCGCATATTTTTTAGAACGAATTTTTAGAAATCAAGTCCAATTTTAAACATCATATATCCATTTACACTGACGGTTCGAAACAAGATGAGAAAGTTGCTTGTTCTGTCATTAGTCCGAATTTCACCGACAGCATTAGACTACCCGATAATAGCTCTATTTTTACCGCTGAAGCGAAAGCAATTGATATTGCACTCTATCACATTCGAGATCAATCTGAAAGACATTTTATCATTTATTCCGATTCTCTTTCTGTATTAAAAGCTCTCAAAGACAAACAGCACAGAAACCCCTTGATCCAACAAATTCTTAGAAAATATCACTATCTTTCCGTCTCGAAGGAGATCATATTCTGCTGGCTTCCGAGTCACGTGAATATCCGCGGAAATGAGCTAGCTGATTTGGAAGCCAAATCAGCATTATCGTTAACAGTTACAAATTTAAAAATCCCTTACTCTGATTTAAAATCGAACATTAACAAATATATAAAAAATAAATGTCAATCAATTTGGGAAAAAGAAACTAATAATAAATTAAACCAAATACAACCGAATTTTCATACCAAATGCACTTTTTCGAATTATAATAGGAAAGATCAGACTAAAATCACAAGATGCCGTATTGGACACACACGACTCACTCATTCCTACATTTTAAAAAACGAACAAGCACCTTTCTGTATATCTTGTAACGAACCGTTCACAGTTAAACACTTTCTCATCTCATGTATTGAATTTGACCATATACGTTCTAAATATTTTAACATTACTACGATGAAAGATCTTTTTAATAATGTTCCTTTTTACCAATTAATCAATTTTCTTAAAGAAATCGGTCTTTTTAACAAACTGTAGTTATTAAAATTTTAATTGTTTAATCTTGTACAATTTTATATATAATATATAACTGTTTTAGACGCTATATGCCCTGTTAGGGTTGAGCGTCTTAAAATAAAACATCCATCCATCCATCCATCCGTCCATCAAACAGCACGTGAATTTTGTTTTAGCACGGCTTTCGGTCCATTTGACAATGGCTTCAATTAGCCATGCGCATAGGTATTTATGGAAGAAATATTATTTTAGTTCGATAGAGTGTCTTATCATGTCACTAACTTCAACACTTGTAATAAATTACTAACTGTTTAATTTCTTTATCGGGGTATTGGTATCATAATCTTAGCAAACCCTTTTCAAAGTTATATAGACGTTTTTTCGATTTAGTTCAAAATTTAATGTTGGCCATAATCTCTTCTACAACAAGGCCTGTCGGAAGATGTGTTTTGCTGTAAATTAGTATATAAATTTAGAAAATACATGCTTGCAATGATTTTCGTAAAATCTTTCTTCATTATAAAAAAGTTTGGGTACAATGTTAATGTTATGGGACAGGCTTCATGCTTAGTAGTTAACCATCTTTTGCTTCTCTCTTTAATTGATGACGGGTCGATGACTGCTCTTGTGTAAAGACTTACTTTCTAAGTTATGCCTGTTGCTACCTGATGCTCTGTCTCTGGTCAATTGTTGGCTTCCTTGTTCTCCACCATTTCAGTTATTTCATGCTGTCATTGTCGTTGTTTCATGTTTATATTCGTTGGATTTTAATGTTCTCGGAGATGTTGCATTGATGAGATAGAAACCCTTCGTTCAGACTGAACAATATAAGAATCTTAGGCCCCTATTTTGGTGTGAGGGGTAGAGGGAAAAATCCGTCCCGAGGGTCACTGTCCGGCATCACGAGGCTTGCCGAGTGATGCCAGACAGTGATCCCGAGGGACGGATTTTTCTGTTCAACCCTCATACCCATGTAGGATTTTTTTTCTTGCATACCTTCCTTTTCTTAGCGCTGATTTTTAATACTACAGTCTCTTCGGTTGTCAACGTCCGCCATATTGTGATCACACTACAGTGGTGTTTAGTGACGTCACGTAACGTGCTGTGTCGGCAACCTTAACTACGGCGCATATGAGGTCGTATTCAACCAGTGCATTTATCAAACACGCGAGAATATTCGATTTTGGGTAGGAACACCAGGGTCAGAACAGAATTTCCATCCCAAGCTAAAACTATGGATTTCCTTATCTGATGTACAATAAATTATTTTAGCCGGCGCACGACAAAACCTACAAAAGGACCGGTGTGATCAGCAGAGACTCCAATCAACCTGCGCACCCATCCACTATGAAAAGACCTTTTGCTTATGTCTCTTTGCATAGATATTAGCCTATAGTAGGCACATGCGATCTGTGAAGACTGATCAGATTGCGCGAATGTGAATGCACAGGCTGACTAGAGTCTTCGCTGGTCACTCAAGACTGTAGATGTTGTCATGCGCTGGCTTAATTTTGTCTAAACCATGATAGAACCCCGGGCGAGAATTGTTGCCACATAAAACTGGTTGAAGCACCCCAGTATAAGTTTACAGACCGTGCCAAGGCGGTGCTTCTGTTGTGGTTTATTATTGTTATTGTTTGTCTTTGCATGTATGTATTGATGAATTATAAAGTATCTTTTATTTTGGATAGTCGTTTTGCCATTTTGTGGGAAAGTAATTGTCCTTTGGCTTTTCGCTTGTTATGTTTTAATTCCCGTGAAGTTGTTTTATGTTTGTGTCCCATTTCCTTTGGTGTCTTGGGCGGGAGGTGTATGGTAATTGTGTCGATTTTTTGGTCATTACTTTTCTTTTTAACCCTTTTTGTACAAAATAGAACCTTCCCCCTCATATATAGCAGGAGTCCATTTCAAAATTAGGTGTGTCAGTTTGTGTTTCCTTCAAAATTTGTTTGGAAAATTGGTGAACTTTTTTCAAACAGCGTAGGCCCTGATCAGACGCCGCGTTCTGCGGCGTCTGATCTGGACCTGCACTGTTTGCCAACTACCCGTTTGGAGGTTTCCAGTACAAAATGGGTTAATGACAGTCATTCTTAGCTATCACGCAAGTTTGCTAACAAAATTCTGACTTTGACTCAGTACTGCTGAAACTAAGTCCGCGCAAAAAAAGTTGTCCGGTTTGTTTTCAGTTTTTAGCGCAGTTTTGCTCAAATCATATATATTGGATAAATTTGAACATTTTCTCGCGCATATGTATACATGTATTGATTTAATTCTTAATTTATAGACAGAGATGTTCTAGTCTTGATGTAACTAACGTCTTGAAATGTATTTATTATAGAAGTGAAGGCAATGATCAGGAATCGATACAATAACCTCACACAGGTCTCCAATCCAATACTTCAAAGGAAAGAAAAGACGACATTAAAACTTCACAATAATGAAAATGTCACAAGCGGAAAGCTAAAAGAACAGTTACTGTCCCACAAAATTGCCAAACAGGTATCCAAAATACAAATAAATTAGCAATACATACATGCAAAGACGAACCACCTAAAATAATAAACCACAACATACGAACCGCCTTGGAACGGTCAATAAAAGTTATTTACTGAGGGCTTAAATCGATTATATGTGGCCACCATCCTCAGCCTTGTTTCTGTTATGGTTTAGACAAATAATGTGTTCAGTCCAAGTGAAGGAGTGCAACATCTCCGAGAACATAAACTTCAAACGCATACAGAAATGAAACAACGATATACACTTGACAGCATGAAATAACTGACATACTGGAGCCAAAGAATACCAACAGTTATACTTCGATTGGCCAGAGAAAGAGCACCAACCGACATTTAATTGATAGAGGATCTTATATGAGTGATGATATATTATTGAATTTATTAAACGAGTTGAGCATAGGGGACACAATGCAAGGCTTCGCCGAGTATATTATGCCTTTTCCTCAACGAGTTGTATAAATCCAATGATACAAGAACACGAAGGTAAGATTCTGTTTATCATAGGACAATTTAAAAGGCTTTTCATTCGCGGTTGCTTTACAAAAATGTCAATATTCGCGCTTAGTAAACGCGACATCGTTAAGGACGTCATACACGTAATCTTGCTGGGTGTATGTAACTAAGTTGCATATTTAATCCACTAGTGGATTATCGAATGTATTACATGGCGTTATTTCATTCTCAGACGCGACGTTATATGATAAAAATGTCTAAGTAAAGTAGAAGTAAAACAAAGATCAGGAATCGATACAATTAACTTACTCCACACATCAAAGACACCAAAGGGAAAGAAACACAAACATTAAGCGACCAGACCATAATGGAAACCTAAACAAAAGAAGGCTATAAGGACAGTTACTTTCCCACAAAATGGCCATATGGCCATCCAAAATAAAAAGACACAAGTGATACACACAGTAAGTAACAAACAACACCATAAATAAACCGCCAAACTTAGCCCGACCAGAGACAGAGCACCAGACACCAACCGACATTACTTAGAATTGTTAAGTAAGTCTTTAGGGTGGAGCTTTTTTTTTATGTACATGTATTCGATAATTATGCTATATAATAAAAAAGTGTGTTAGACAATAAGCTAATTGTATATTAAAAATGTCTAAGCGGTTTTCCAGTACTATTGTGCGGGCCGGAATTCAGCTCTGCGTGGAAGCATCATGCAGCCCATATATTTCTTCAAGCCCCAATGGGCGAGGCCGAGATGAACTCAGATGAGAAAGTTCTTACATTACGAAAACACGCCTATACATATACATTGTAAATTTTACTACCAAAAAATGAAAATTTTCAGATGACAGAAATTGATATTTTTCTTATTTCTGCTCAGACATAGATTGTGGAAACTCGTTAGAACCGGCTCAGCGAGGCGGTTCTAACGGGTACCAATAATCTATGTTTTGAGCAGAAATAAGAAAAATAATGTATACCCCTGCAAACCCAAGTTTTACTTTATGAACGTGGAGTTTTAGGGGGGTCAAATTTTCGTGATGGTCTGCCGCAGTCATAATTGACATCTTAAGAGTAAACATTACAGCGATATACCGTATATTGTATAAGATATTTCCTGAATAATTAAAAGGACGCCATAAAAAGTAACATGATCGGTAAACACATTTTGAAAAATGTTGTCTTAAGATGTCATGATTGACACCTTAAGAGTTGACAATACACCGATATACAGTATAAGCTATTCCCTGAATAATTAAAAGGACGCCATAAATGTAACATAATAGACAAGCCTCTATATGTATTTATGTGTTTATTTATTTATTATAAAAGACATTTCACTCATATTTGAATCGGCAGTAATGTTTGTCCTAAATAATTTTAACACAATTTCGAAAAATGTTGTTTGTCGAGCTATAATTGACACTTTAAGAATTCAAGAAAGGTATAAAAAGTACCTAAAAAGCCGGTCACAGAAGGTGATTACAGATACGGCATATTTATTTATTTATTTATTAAAATGGGGCATGCAATTTATAATGTGAATGTGCTGCAATATTTTTATGATCACATCACCAAAACACCCCATATTACCCACTTTTATGTAGTAAAATGTGGATCATTATTTTTCTTATTTCTGCTAAAAACATAGATTGTGGTTTGTCGTTAGAACCGCCTCGCTGAGGTGGTTCTAACGAGTTCCATCAATCTGTGTTTCGAGGAGAAATACAAAAAGTAGCATTTTTTTATCTGAATAATTTCATTTTTTTGGTGGTAAAATTTTCAATATTTTTTAATTGACGTGTTTTCGAAATAAATCAACTCAAAAACTGGAAAATGTCATCTTCACTAGTTATGATTTACACTTTAAGAGTTAATAAAACTGTACACAAATCAAGCACCACAAAAATTGTCTATCGAATCAATCACAAAAAGTGAATATAGATGAGACTGTTAATTTATTTATTATTTATTTAATTTAATTAATCAAAATGTTATCTTCAATATTATGATTGACACTTTAAAGGTAACACATGATTGACACTTTAAAGATTAACACATAGTGGGTGACGACGGGCACGCGCCAACTCACTGTTAAATTAAAGCACGTTTGTAAACTTGGTCATCACGATAAAACATCTGTACTCTGACCCACGTGTACCCCACTTTTATATATTAAAACCTGGGTTTATAGGGGTATACATTATTTATCTGACTGTTGCTCTAAAGCCTCAAATCAAACAAACAAAAGAATATTAACCTTTAAACAAAAGACATACCTTTGATATGCGGAAAAAAGGGGAAAATTCGGACAGAGTAACTTTAAACCGTTTATACTAAATTAGACTCTTTCATTTCTGCCATTATGTATGAGGGATTTAGAGAATAAAATAATTGATTGATCCAACTCTCATCACAAAAACACACCTATATTATTGTGACTCCTTAAAGTAGAAGTAAAACAAAGATCAGGAATTGATACAATTAACTTACTCCACCCATAAAAGACACCAAAGGGAAAGAAATACAAACATTAAGCGACCAGACCATAATGGAAACCTAAACAAAGGAAGGCCATAAGGACAGTTACTTTCCCACCAAATGGCCATATGGCCATCCAAAACCAAAAGACACAAGTGATACACACAGTAAGTAACACACAACAACATAAATAAATCGCCACAGAAGAGCCGCCTTGGAACGGTCAGTGGAATATTTCCACTGGGGGGCTTAAATCGATTTTACGTGGCCACAATCCTCGCCCTTACTTCCGTCGCGATTTAGACAAATAATTTGTTCAGTCCGCATGAAGGCCTCCTAACTCATCAGTGCAACATCTCCGTGAACACAAAAATCAAAGAACCACGGAGGTGAGACAACGGTGAGGACTCGACAGCAAGAAACCACAGAAATGCTGGAGCAAAAGAAAACCAACAGTTAGACTCCGATGAGCCCGACCAGAGACAGAGCATCAGGCACCAACCAACATTATCTCTCTAATTTTCAATAAGCCTTTACGTTGGAGCCGTCATAGAATCTGAGACCTGACCCACCGGCGTGCAATTAAAGAGGGAAGCAAAGTTGCCAACCGTGATTGGGTTAACTACCATGCATGCAGTCTGTCGTATAATATCCATGTTGTACCCAATCTTTTTATATCGAAGAATGATTTTACGAAATTGGGTGCTGAAGTCATTGCGGTTATATATTTTTCTGAATTTATATACTAAGTCACCATAAAATTCGGGTTCCGATAGACCTTGTTGCAGAAGAGATTTAAGTCAAATATTGAATTTTGAAATTAAATCAGAATGGCGTCTATAAAATTTTGAAAAGGCTTTGCGTAGTTTATGGTACCGATAACCCTGATTAAGGAGTTTAGCCGTTAATAATTTATTACGAGTGTTGAAGTCAGTAACATGACTACACACTCTAGCAAATCGAATTAGTTGCGAAATATAAACGCCATAGGATGGCGCACGAGGAACATCACCATCCAAAAAAGGAAAATTTACAATCTCAAAATCAAAGTCATCGCGTTTATCATAAATTTTGCACGAAACAAATCCATCTACAATAGATAGATGTAAATCCAAAAGCGGGGCCTCGGTATCAGAAGAACTTGCTTTATTTAACTGAAGTTCTAGGGGGTAAATCTGACTGATCAAACCATCAAAATAGGTATTATCAATATTTAATAAATCATCTAAATATCTAGAAGTAGAGCTAAAAGCTTCAATAATTTCAGATTGGTTATCAATGGAAAGCGACAAAATGAAGTCTCTTTCATAACAATACAAGAACAGATCAGCCACAAGAGGTGCGCAATTAGTACCCATCGAAATACCCACAATTTGTCTAAATAACTTAGTACCGAATCTAATATAAATATTGTCAAGTAGAAAGGTGAGGGCATCACACACTTTCTGACATGACCAAAGTGTATAATTCTTATGCTCTTTAGAAGTGAAAAATGCATTTCTGACATTACATGCAAGATAGAGAGAATCTTCTCTGTGAAAAGCCCATTCATTTAAATCATTAAGCTTTTCTTTTATAAGATTATGAGGAAGTGTAGTGTAAAGAGTGGAAAAATCGTAGGTAGACAGACTAGAAGCACGAAAATGTCTAGATTTCAATTTATTTAAAACCTCATTCGAATTTTTTATAGACCAAAACAGATTTCTTCCTGATCTTTCAAAGACTTTATCACAATATTTAATTACATGCGTTTTAATAGCAGTAAGACAGGAAGTTAATAATTTAGAAAGTTCAGTGGTAGTGCAAGAGCTAGAATTTGCAATAAACCGTGCTTTGTAAGGTTTTTTATGAAGTTTTGGTAACCAGTATAGCGTAGGAAGCTTGTCTTGGCCTTCGTTAACACACACAGCAAACTTGATGGCTGAAAGACAAACATGTTTATCTACTATAGCTCTCTCTTCAGCTAAAGGCTGAAGTTCATAGGCCTTAGTACCACCAAGCTCCTCCTTGAGCGTGTTAACATAGTGGAGCCGTCACACAACGACGACGTTGTTAGCGGCCTTGTCTGCAGGGGCCAAAACAAACTTCTTATGAAATTCTTGAATACCTAGTTTAAGATGACGTAAAGACGTCTTGGGCTATGGAGGTAATAAGTTAGTATTTTGAGAATAGAAAGAAATGCGTTTATTCACTAGTTTTAAAATGCTAATAAAAATCAAAAATGAGTTCCTTTAAGAGCAATGAAAACATTCATAAGAAAGAAGATGGGTCATACTACGTAGTTTCGGCTAATAAAGCCTCATCAGTGACCCTGTAATGATCCGGCAAAGAAAGACAGAGAAAACATACTGCAATTTTGCGAATTTCGAATAGGCATTCGATTCAAAGACTGATATAAATCAAAATGAGGTCCAAATAATTAAAAACCTGTCTAGAATACGAGTCTAAACCAATAATTTATTTCTGATTTCTCAGAATATTCACGCTGATCTCAAAGGACCAAAAGTAAAATATAAACTGCACTATGGTTGATGTACGGGGAGACGTTTTACCGCCGCCACACGGCACAACACCAGCTGCAGTGAAGGCAAATAAAAATCAAAAATGAGTTCCTTTAAGAGCAATGAAAACATTCATAAGAAAGAAGATGGGTCATACTACGTAGTTTCGGCTAATAAAGCCTCATCAGTGACCCTGTAATGATCCGGCAAAGAAAGCCAGAGAAAACATACTGCAATTTTGCGAATTTCGAATAGGCAGTCGATTCAAAGACTAAGTTTCCAGTCCTTATGGGCTTTATGCTCAACATACTCTCGCTTACACCATCGATTACCGAATTCATTCAAGGAAGCAGCGATTTCATTTCTACATTTACTGAAATCAATTTTAGAAGGAAACCGATATTTCGGTCCTTTAGAAATTATATTCCTTATCCTAGAATCAGGAATAATTTTCAAATTGCCAGTAATTACATGACCAGCAGCAGGATAGCAATACTTTGAGTTTTTACAATCACATGAATCAGGAGTATTAGTATCAATATCAAGATCTGAAACAAGTTTATTGAAATTAAAAATGATAGATCTAACAGGTTTGTTATATTTATAGCAAATTATAGGTGTTTCAGTATTTTGAAAATAAGCAGGAATGGAAGAAATCACCGATCTCTCACGGAAGATACTGGGCAAATCTATAAAATCCATACCCTTATTAATGAAGGATATTTTGAAGAAATGGCGTTAATGATTAATTTCAGAATCAATGTAAGGACGGAGAGTATGCTGAGTATAGCCTCTAGTTAGGAGAGCCGCATCATATAACTGATGAGAACTATCGTAGAATTTATTCGCCTCGGTGTCCAGAAGACGTAAAACAGAAACGGGTAATGAACTTAAAAATGAAAGCATAGAGTGGCGTCCATGATTTAATAATATAATTGACAGTCACTTCAGTCTAGTATTGTTTCGTTTAAACGCACGTGATTTACGTTTAAAGTTACCATTTTTCCTGGTGCCGTGAGATCTAGTTCTGCGTTTTCGACATTCCAGGAGTGAGAAAATATCAAAGTCCGGCATTCTGGAAATATTACCCTCATGATAAATGTTGTCATTAAATCCCAGTGGAAAAGGGGTCTGTAAAAATTTAATCCATTTCAGTTCAGCTTCATGTCTTTTGATTATTTTGAATCTAGATGTAGAATTTGCATCGTAATAAAGTTTTTCCACTGGTTGTATAACAATGTTATTTACAGAATGACCTGTACGTCGAAAGTGACGGTACAAGAAAGTGTCAGTTTTCTTAGGCTTACTCATTCTACGATAATGCTCGTTCAATCTAGTTTTAAGCATGCGGTTAGTTTGACCGACGTACTGCATATTACAGTTTGCAGCACGTCATGTAATTAGATAAATTAAATCTGTAGACTGTCATGTCAAATCAGACATGTTAACTACATAGAAGCGTCTACCATTTACAGATAAAGTAACGGTAGACGCAGTGCTTAAATGCGAACAACATCTGCACCTCTTGGCATTGCACTTAGAAATACTAGGATACATTCCACTTCTTTTCCACGGATTAGTATATTTTCGAAGGATTGGCGATTTGAGAGGAGATAGTCTTATACGAAGACTACTCCCAAAAACATTGGTATTGCCTGCTCCTTTGAGATTAACTGAAGTTACAGAAGACAAATTTAAGGGTCTAACCAATACCGAAGGCAACATAGTATTAAAGTTCTTAATAGAATGGGGAATCCGTACAGAAGAAGCAGAGTGTAACCTAAGGGGTGATATTGATATTTTAAATGTATTTGTAATACTCATTTTGGTTAATAAGGTTGTGATACCGTCAAAACTAAATCGATGTTCATACCGGTTATTAAATAAATAAATAAAACAGCATATAAAATTACTGAAGAAGATTCCTTCGAATAGAAGAAAGGTACAACAAAAGCCCACAAAACATCCTAGTCTACTTAAAGTACAGGGATGTCAAACAAGCAGTTGTTATACAACGAGGAACGAACATCGGTTTAATTATGACCTTCAACAGGTATCTAAAGGATGTCAATTGATGGAACAGTGAAAAGCAATTGCAATCCTGAGGATTGGAAAAATAAGAGCATTAAATGCATGTACGGGGAGACCTTTTACAGCCGCCACACGGCACAAACAAAACAGCCCTGATATGCAAAGTAGAAGTAAAACAAAGATCAGGAATTGATACAATTAACTTACTCCACCCATAAAAGACACCAAAGGGAAAGAAATACAAACATTAAGCGACCAGACCATAATGGAAACCTAAACAAAGGAAGGCCATAAGGACAGTTACTTTCCCACCAAATGGCCATATGGCCATCCAAAACCAAAAGACACAAGTGATACACACAGTAAGTAACACACAACAACATAAATAAATCGCCACAGAAGAGCCGCCTTGGAACGGTCAGTGGAAGATTTCCACTGGGGGGCTTAAATCGATTTTACGTGGCCACAATCCTCGCCCTTACTTCCGTCGCGATTTAGACAAATAATTTGTTCAGTCCGCATGAAAGCCTCCTAACTCATCAGTGCAACATCTCCGTGAACACAAAAATCAAAGAACCACGGAGGTGAGACAACGGTGAGGACTCGACAGCAAGAAACCACAGAAATGCTGGAGCAAAAGAAAACCAACAGTTAGACTCCGATGAGCCCGACCAGAGACAGAGCATCAGGCACCAACCAACATTATCTCTCTAATTTTCAATAAGCCTTTACGTTGGAGCCGTCATAGAATTTGAGGCCTGACCCACCGGCGTGCAATTAAAGAGGGGAGCAAAGTTGCCAACCGTGATTGGGTTAACTACCATGCATGCAGTCTGTCGTATAATATCCATGTTGTACCCAATCTTTTTATATCGAATAATGAATTTACGAAATTGGGTGCTGAAGTCATTGCGGTTGTATATTTTTCTGAATTTATATACTAAGTCACCATAAAATTCGGGTTCCGATAGACCTTGTTGCAGAAGAGATTTAAGTCAAATATTGAATTTTGAAATTAAATCAGAATGGCGTCTATAAAATTTTGAAAAGGCTTTGCGTAGTTTATGGTACCGATAACCCTGATTAAGGAGTTTAGCCGTTAATAATTTATTACGAGTGTTGAAGTCAGTAACATGACTACACACTCTAGCAAATCGAATTAATTGCGAAATATAAACGCCATAGGATGGCGCACGAGGAACATCACCATCCAAAAAAGGAAAATTTACAATCTCAAAATCAAAGTCATCGCGTTTATCATAAATTTTGCACGAAACAAATCCATCTACAATAGATAGATGTAAATCCAAAAACGGGGCCTCGGTATCAGAAGAATTTGCTTTATTTAACTGAAGTTCTAGGGGGTAAATCTGACTGATCAAACCATCAAAATAGGTATTATCAATATTTAATAAATCATCTAAAGATCTAGAAGTAGAGCTAAAAGCTTCAATAATTTCAGATTGGTTATCAATGGAAAGCGACAAAATGAAGTCTCTTTCATAACAATACAAGAACAGATCAGCCACAAGAGGTGCGCAATTAGTACCCATCGGAATACCCACAATTTGTCTAAATAACTTAGTACCGAATCTAATATAAATATTGTCAAGTAGAAAGGTGAGGGCATCACACACTTTCTGACATGACCAAAGTGTATAATTCTTATGCTCTTTAGAAGTGAAAAATGCATTTCTGACATTACATGCAAGATAGAGAGAATCTTCTCTGTGAAAAGCCCATTCATTTAAATCATTAAGCTTTTCTTTTATAAGATTATGAGGAAGTGTAGTGTAAAGAGTGGAAAAATCGTAGGTAGACAGACTAGAAGCACGAAAATGTCTAGATTTCAATTTATTTAAAATCTCATTCGAATTTTTTATAGACCAAAACAGATTTCTTCCTGATCTTTCAAAGACTTTATCACAATATTTAATTACATGCGTTTTAATAGCAGTAAGACAGGAAGTTAATAATTTAGAAAGTTCAGTGGTAGTGCAAGAGCTAGAATTTGCAATAAACCGTGCTTTGTAAGGTTTTTTTATGAAGTTTTGGTAACCAGTATAGCGTAGGAAGCTTGTCTTGGCCTTCGTTAACACACACAACAAACTTGGTGGCTGAAAGACAAACATGTTTATCTACTATAGCTCTCTCTTCAGCTAAAGGCTGAAGTTCATAGGCCTTAGTACCACCAAGCTCCTGCTTAAGCGTGTTAACATAGTGGAGCCGTCACACAACGACGACGTTGTTAGCGGCGTTGTCTGCAGGGGCCAAAACAAACTTCTTATGAAATTCTTGAATACCTAGTTTAAGATGACGTAAAGACGTCTTGGGCTTTGGAGGTAATAAGTTAGTATTTTGAGAATAGAAAGAAATGCGTTTATTCACTAGTTTTAAAATGCTAAGTTTCCAGTCCTTAAGGGCTTTATGCTCAACATACTCTCGCTTACACCATCGATTACCGAATTCATTCAAGGAAGCAGCGATTTCATCTCTGCATTTACTGAAATCAATTTTAGAAGGAAACCGATATTTCGGTCCTTTAGAAATTATATTCCTTATCCTAGAATCAGGAATAATTTTCAAATTGCCAGTAATTACATGACCAGCAGCAGGATAGCAATACTTTGAGTTTTTACAATCACATGAATCAGGAGTATTAGTATCAATATCAAGATCTGAAACAAGTTTATTGAAATTAAAAATGATAGATCTAACAGGTTTGTTATATTTATAGCAAATTATAGGTGTTTCAGTATTTTGAACATAAGCAGGAATGGAAGAAAGCACCGATCTCTCACGGAAGATACTTGGCAAATCTATAAAATCCATACCCTTATTAATGAAGGATATTTTGAAGAAATGGCGTTTATGATTAATTTCAGAATCAATGTAAGGACGGAGAGTATGCTGAGTATAGCCTCTAGTTAGGAGAGCCGTATCATATAACTGATGAGAACTATCGTAGAATTTATTCGCCTCGGTGTCCAGAAGACGTAAAACAGAAACGGGTAATGAACTTAAAAATGAAAGCATAGAGTGGCGTCCATGATTTAATAATATAATTGACAGTCACTTCAGTCTAGTATTGTTTCGTTTAAACGCACGTGATTTACGTTTAAAGTTACCATTTTTCCTGGTGCCGTGAGATCTAGTTCTGCGTTTTCGACATTCCAGGAGTGAGAAAATATCAAAGTCCGGCATTCTGGAAATATTACCCTCATGATAAATGTTGTCATTAAATCCCAGTGGAAAAGGGGTCTGTAAAAATTTAATCCATTTCAGTTCAGCTTCATGTCTTTTGATTATTTTGAATCTAGATGTAGAATTTGCATCGTAATAAAGTTTTTCCACTGGTTGTATAACAATGTTATTTACAGAATGACCTGTACGTCGAAAGTGACGGTACAAGAAAGTGTAAGTTTTCTTAGGCTTACTCATTCTACGATAATGCTCGTTCAATCTAGTTTTAAGCATGCGGTTAGTTTGACCGACGTACTGCATATTACAGTTTGCAGCACGTCAAGTAATTAGATAAATTAAATCTGTAGACTGTCATGTCAAATCAGACATGTTAACTACAGAGAAGCGTCTACCGTTTACAGATGAAGTAACGGTAGACGCAGTGCTTAAATGCGAAAACATCTGCACCTCTTGGCCTTGCACTTAGAAATACTAGGATACATTCCACTTCTTTTCCACGGATTAGTATATTTTCGAAGGATTGGCGATTTGAGAGGAGATAGTCTTATACGAAGACTACTCCCAAAAACATTGGTATTGCCTGCTCCTTTGAGATTAACTGAAGTTACAGAAGACAAATTTAAGGGTCTAACCAATACCGAAGGCAACATAGTATTAAAGTTCTTAATAGAATGGGGAATCCGTACAGAAGAAGCAGAGTGTAACCTGAGGGGTGATATTGATATTTTAAATGTATTTGTACTACTCATTTTGGTTAATAAGGTTGTGATACCGTCAAAACTAAAGCGATGTTCATACCGGTTATTAAATAAATAAATAAAACAGCATATAAAATTACTGAAGAAGATTCCTTCGAATAGAAGAAAGGTACAACAAAAGCCCACAAAACATCCTAGTCTACTTAAAGTACAGGGATGTCAAACAAGCAGTTGTTATACAACGAGGAACGAACATCGGTTTAATTATGACCTTCAACAGGTATCTAAAGGATGTCAATTGATGGAACATTGAAAAGCAATTGCAATCCTGAGGATTGGAAAAATAAGAGCATTAAATGCATGTACGGGGAGACCTTTTACAGCCGCCACACGGCACAAACAAAATAGCCCTGATATGCAAAGTAGAAGTAAAACAAAGATCAGGAATTGATACAATTAACTTACTCCACCCATAAAAGACACCAAAGGGAAAGAAATACAAACATTAAGCGACCAGACCATAATGGAAACCTAAACAAAGGAAGGCCATAAGGACAGTTACTTTCCCACAAAATGGCAATATGGCCATCCAAAACCAAAAGACACAAGTGATACACACAGTAAGTAACACACAACAACATAAATAAATCGCCGCAGAAGAGCCGCCTTGGAACGGTCAGTGGAAGATTTCCACTGGGGGGCTTAAATCGATTTTACGTGGCCACAATCCTCGCCCTTACTTCCGTCGCGATTTAGACAAATAATTTGTTCAGTCCGCATGAAGGCCTCCTAACTCATCAGTGCAACATCTCCGTGAACACAAAAATCAAAGAACCACGGAGGTGAGACAACGGTGAGGACTCGACAGCAAGAAACCACAGAAATGCTGGAGCAAAAGAAAACCAACAGTTAGACTCCGATGAGCCCGACCAGAGACAGAAACCCCACTTTTATACAGTAAAACTTGGGTTTACAGTGGCATACATTATTTTTCTTATTTTTGATCAAAACAAAGATTGTGGATACTCGTTATAACTGCCTCACCGAGGCGGTTCTGACATGTTCCTATAATCTGTTTTTTGAACAGAAGTATAATCTGTTTTTTGAACAGAAGTATGAAAAATAGCAGAATTTTCTATCTAACATTTTCAATTTTTTTGGGGTGGTTAAATTTGTCAGTATAGGCGTGATTTCGTGATCTGAATTTAGACAATTCCATTTTTATTGACGGTGGTTTAGTCAAAGTCATCAACAGAATGGCAAACAGTGTAGATCTGGAGAAAAGACGGGTCATCCTGAGCAGTCGCACCATGATCTAAACTGTTTGCAAAGTAGCAGTGCGGACAGGCAGAGTTGAAAATAATTAACAGAATAGCAAACAGTGTAGATCCAGATTAGGCGCCTCAGCTGGATAGAAATTTGCACTGGATTATATGGCGATAAGGGTTAAAATACCATTAACAGCCTCAACAGGATCTACACTGCAAAGTAGTGTCTTTTCCGAAAAGTGAAAAAACAAAATCATTCAGGATGGCAAACAGTGTAGATCAAGATGAGACGCTTCGTCTGGATGTACAACAAAGAACAGAAATTTGATCTACACAGTTTATAAAGTATCGGGTTGCAAATTCAATCATTAACAGTAGGGACCCATCGTGAGCATTCTCATCCGTATCTACACTGCTTGCAGATATGCCATTACTCAGTGGGCCGGTAGGGTTGACATTACAGGACTTTGGACACAACCCTGAGACCGAACCCCAAGAACACCCTTTAAATCCCCAGTGGTACCAAAAAAAAAAAATAAAATAAAAATAAAACCAAACCAAAAAAAAAAAAAACGCCTATTCAAATACATTGTATAAAAATGAACAATTTCAATATTTTTCTTAGTTCTGCGCAAAACATAGATTGTTGGTGCTCGTTTGAACCCACTCGGTGAGGCGAATGTGCCGTTAAACTCCAATACAAACAAAATCAATTAATGGCTTCAAAATGCCAATTAACTTTTCATGGTGATGGTAGAACACAAATTTTAATCGCCATTTAATCCCCATTTCACAGTTAATGATTTCGACAATTTTTGTCCTTTTGACATATTTGCCGCCCATTCATAATGAATTAAAACATAAATGTAACAAAACTGAGACAAAATAATAATAAAATAAAATAAAGAAATCCGAGAAACATAATCACTGTATCAAGTATATTATCCGTATGTTGTTTATTACTAGTAATTACAAAATTAATACAAACAAAAAAAAACTTTACGTGTTTGATACGATTTCTGGTACATATAATGTGGACTTAGCGATTTTTACATCATGAACTGCAGAACTGAAAAACAGCTTATAAACGATTTTTAAGCTCTCGGGGAAGCAATTTATCATTTTTCAGTAGAAATAACTTTTATATCATCGTAAACTTTGAAGAACAGTCTAACAGTATATAACAGTGAAATAATTCCAAACAAATCATTTCTATTTAATATTGGCAACCAAACATGGAAATCTGCACGTTTTTTTTTTTTTTTTTTTTTGAATACATTGCCGTCTATGGAGCATATAGACATATAGGCATGTTATTATATTGCAGATGGAAGCAATAAGAATTAATTATTCATCATTTCAAAATGCACCAAATGCAAACTGAATAATTTTCTTACATGAGGATAACAGTGACTTTATTCTAGTGTTAAGGATAACTAAGATACGAGGAGTTAATATTTTTTTCCTTCATAATATTAGTATTTATTATAAAAGACATTTCATTCATATTTAAATCGGCTGTAAAACTGAATAGTTTTCTTACATGAGGATAACAGTGACTTTATTCTAGTGTTAAGGATAAATAAGATACGAGGAGTTTTTTTTTCCTTCATAATTTTAGTATGAAAAACCTTCAAAATATAAAGGTAACTTTAACTACCGATTTCCTACGGAAATCGGTATTCCACTCGGTAATTTCCGGCGAATGAAGAAAAAAATTCAACATGCTCGGGCTGATATGGGGAATGATATGAAAAATGACATATGATAATCTCTATTTATCATATGACGTCGCGTCTGAGAGTGTAATAACGCCATGTAATATTTTCGATAATCCACTAGTGGATTAAATATGCAAATTAGCTAGATAGGTCCCGTAACGTTACATGTACGACATTCTCAACGACGTCGCGTTTACTAGCGGCGGAATATTGACATTTTTTGTAAACAATCGTGAACAAAATGCGTTTTAGATGTCATATGATAAATAGAATCTTGCATTCGTGCCCATGTATTATTGAATTTATTAAGCCTCGCATTTTATCCCTTTTCCTCAACTCGTTTTATATATTCAATAATAAATGAACTCTGATGTAAGATCCTCTATTTATTTTACATAAAATAAACGATATTGGCCGCCCCCGCCCATAGGGTCTTGAAGAAATATATGGGCTGCATGATGCTTCCACGCAGAGCTGAATCCGGCCCGCACACTAGTACTGGTAAACCGCTTAGAGGATCTAAGCCTGTCCAGGAACCGGGGTGCGAGGTGGACCGTCCATGCTAATAAACCCTATTGGTTTCATTGGGCGACAGGGCTTGAGATGTCATTTCATCTTAATGTCGGGTAGAAGTCCCACAAAATTGGAAGCAACGTCTCCAAAATGACCTTTACAGTGTTGACGGGGGCGTTAAACCTCAAATCAAACGAACAAACAAAACGATATTGGACAAGATTTGGACGACAAAACAGATTGCTCTGTATATTTTACCATTCTAAAACTAAGAAAACAAACGAACGTAAGATACCACAAAATTTAAACAGAATAGAATAGAAGTGGAGGCAGTGATCAGGAATCAATACAATAAACCCACAGCTCCCATCAGGGACACAAAAGGGAAAGAAGCACAAACATAAAACAACCAGAACCCAATGGAAACATCAATAGCTGAAAGCCAAAAGGACAGTCATTTTCCCACCAAATGGCCATTTGGCTATCCAAAACAAAATAATATAAGCGATACACTTACACAAAGACTAACCATAACAAAAATAAGCTGCGACAGAAGAACCGCCTTGGAACGATTAGTGAAAACTGTGTTGATAAAAATGGTTTCAAGTTCCAAGTCAAAACAGTGTGTGTTCATTTCTGCAAGCTACGGAAGAAATACCAACATACTTCTCTTTATCTTTACAAATCACAATTTTCTGTTGTTACGAAGCTATCCTTTGGATCATAATTGATCAAAAATGACATTTTATTCCCCATAGTAAATATTTAATCTTTTAAAAGTACAATGTACAAGCTGATACAAGTTGGGGAGCAGATCGGTATACCTTATTGCATCTTTATCGTTTTTAATAAGATCTAAATTAGATTATAGGTTTGTTGTGTAAGGTTCTGCCAGAAAGTCCTATTTACAACCTTTGGATTATATTCATTTTGGCTTTGGGAGCCTTTCGTACTTCTCCCGTACTAAGCAGGTTAGCCATCAGAGAAAAGCTGTCTCTTCAGTATGCTGTCAGACTGCTTAACCAAGACAGAACCAAGGGCGATGAGTGTGGCCACGTAAATCGATTTAAGTCCCCCAGTGAAATACTTTTTATTGACTGGTCCAAGACGGTTCTTCTGCCGAGGCTTATTTTTGTTATAGCTTGTCTGTGCATGTATGTATTGTTTATATAGAGGATCTAACATGAGTGCTCATGTATTATTGAATTTATTAAACGAGTGGAGGAAAAGGGATAAAATGCGAGGCTTTGTCAAGCATTTTATCCCTTTTCCTCAACGAGTTTAATAAATAATACATGAGCACGAATGCAAGATTCTATTTATCATATGACATTTAAAATGCATTTTATTCACCATTAATTACAAAATATGTCAATATTCCGCCCTTAATAAACGCGACGTCGTTAAGGAGGTGTTGGGTAGTTGTATCGATTCCGGATCATTGCCTTCACGAGTAACCACAGTGTATGTATATGTTTTAAACAAAGATTGGGCTGCATGGTGGTTTCGCGTTGAGCTGAACCCAAGCAAACTTTAGAAGTGGAAAATATCTTTGAAGGTCAATGCCTGCCCAGAAAAAATGGCACGAGTCGGACCGCACTTTTAACCCTAGCGGTTTCTTTGGTTGGTAGAGCTTGGGATGTCATTTCATCTCAATGTCGGGTAAAATTCCCATAAAAATCGAAACCAACGTCTCCGAAATGACATAGATAGTGAACGTAAAACGCCGACACAAACAAAATGTTTTTAACAAATATAATGAAAATAAAGTGTAGTTCTGGTTTTTGAGATTTAAAACATATCCGTTTGATGTCGTCTATATTAGGGAAAACTATCAGTGTGTAAAAGACGCTCATTCTGAACAAAATTTCACGAGCGAAATCATGTAATATTTTTTCATTAAATTTGTCGAAGGCGCATTTCATTAATGGGCCGGGGCACCACATTTCCTACAATTTACATGTGCGCCCAGCGAAGACAGATCAGCCTGCACATCCGCGCAGTCTGAGTCTTCGTTGTGTGCTCTCAGGACACCTAAGGGCCAAATGCTCCTTCGTACAGCAAGAGAAGTCTACATGGATGCGCAGTGTAATCCGATTCTTCGCTGGGCACACATGTAAATTGAATGAAATGCTGTACCCCGACCCAAATGTTATATGAAATCACCACCCGTTTGAGGTCTAACAAATGTCACATTTCTCTCCACCAATGTAGCTGATCGCTGAGATAACTGGTGTACTGGAAGATGTTGCTGTTGATAACGTCATTAATGGGACAAGGGGTGGAGACAAACGGTTTATATCGATGATAACGAACAGTCTGACAAACTTGGCAGCAACGGATCAGTTTGTCAACCAGTCTGTTAAAGTATGTATAGAAAAATTCATTATAATATCCACTGTTCCCACTGTTTCTTTGGGTTTATTGTTGTTATAGTTTGGAAAGCCTTTTGGCCATTCTGTGGGAAAATAACTGTCCTTTTGGTGAAGTCGTTTTTCCCCTTAATGTCTTGGATGGGAGGTATTATGTAATTATATTGATTCCTGACCATTGCCTTCACTTCTATTTAAGCTCGCCTGTACTAAGTGCAAGGAGAGCTATTGTTGTCACTCCGGTCGTCCGCATTTGGTGTTGCCTGTCCGTCAACATTCCAGTTCCCATCACACTGCGTTAAAGTTTTACAAATGCTTATATACCAACAGTGTCCCCGCCCATCGGGGCTGGAAGAAATAGATGGGCTGCATGATGCTTCCACCCAGAGCTGAAACCGTCCCGAACACGAGTACTGGTAAACTGCTTAGAGGATCTAAGCTTACCCAGACAAAGCGGTGCGAGTCGGCCCGTCCATGCTAATAAACCCTATTGGTTTCATTGGACGGCAGGGCTTGAGATGTCATTTCATCCCAAGGCCGGGTAAAAGTCCCACAAAATTGGAAGTAGCGTCTCCAAAATGATCTTTACAGTGTTGACGAGGACGTTAAACCTCAACTCAAACAAACAAACAAACGATATTTACCAACAGACACTCATCACAGACCATTCATATTTGGAACTTGGGTAACTGTGTGGGTCTTCCGAGATTCAAAGAGAATATACCACTGGGTTCATGCCCGGGGTTGAGGCCAGTGGTCCAAAAGTATAGGACACATTTGTTATTCTGCCTTGGTGTTTTCCAGACAGTCATTCATCACAAAGCATTCATATGAGAATTCGGGTACCTGGAAGAATATTTTGACATTCCAAAAGAACAAAAACCTAGTTGCATTCCTGGAAGGTAGGGCTAGGGGTCAAAATCTGCATTTTATATGCATTTCAAATATGCTAACAATTTATTGACACAAAATTGGTTATACACCAGCCGTTTATAAGACACTGGTTCGAGTGTGGAAGTGTCATCACGAAAACACGCCTATATAATTGTGACCCCCTTCAACCCCACTTTTATGAAGTACAACTGAGGTTTACAGGGGTAAACCTTGTTTTTCTTATTTCTGCTTCAAGATATATAGTGTGGGTACTCGTTAGAACCGCCTTGATGAGGCGGTTCTAACGTGTGCCCACAATTTATATTTTAAGGAGAAAAAAATATCACAATTTTTCGTCATGGTGAAAGGTCATGGTGTCCTACATTTCACGGTCTATGACCTACATTTCACAGTCCAGTGATTTTACCCTATATATGGAAGACTATTTGCTGTAAAAATGTCATACATCGAACATTATTTCCAAGTGACCTGATGACTGACCTCAAAATATATATTTAGGCCAGTGTGACCTATATTTCATGGTTCAGTGATTTTGCGTTTGATCATGGATAAATGGATACCTAGATTATAAGTTCCAAGTGACACGATGATTGACAAAAATAAACCTAGGCCAGTGTGACCTATATTTCGAGGTTCAATTATGAGCTCCTCTGGAGCTCTGCTCAAGGTCAGCTTATGCGTGACCTGTTGTGCGCCGTCTGTCCGTCGTTAACTTTTTTTGTCCGGGTAATAGCAACTTTATTTTCGATCTGATGCTCATCAAACTTGTAAGTAATGAAGACAGCTACAAAATCTAGGACGAGTTCGAATTTTGGACAGATTGTATTGTTCGTGTCTGAGTTACTTGCCATTTCATCTCCCATAGACTTGAAATGGGGTAAATGTTGTCCGGGCGATAAACACTTTATTTTTTATTTGATCCTCAACAAACTGTTAGATGATAAGGACAGCCACAGGGACACGGTTCATATTGATTTTGCTCTTCTAGAATGAAATATAAGCGTACTAGTATATACAGTGTTTATATATAGTGACCAGGGAGGAAAGCTATCATTACACCGGTTGCTACCCCGACCGAGTTCTCTTGACGATTACTAACAAACTTGATTATGCTCATTCATGACACCTACCTCTATCTACGGTCAGTCTGAAAGTCCCAAGACACCACAAGACACCCCAAGACACCCCAAGACACCACAAGACACCCCAAGACAACAGAATTTATTGTTTATTTATTTCCCAAAGAGTTTCAGAAGGCTTTTCAATACATAAAAGTATCTAAAATTATTTAATAAACAAAATTGAGGCGCTGTTTAAGTCCTAAAACAGTCACATAAAGCACTGTATATACTCTGGTAGCTGTCATCGAAAGCATTTCGGCAATGTAATAAACACCCCAAGGCACTTACTTATCTATTGTCTTTATTGTTAATTGTCATATCATCTACGACATTTATAACATGAAAAGATGAAAAGTTATAGAGATAAAATGGTATTATCTGTTCTATAGTTTTGAGTTTGTGATTTATCAAATAGTTGTTTTGCTTCAAAGTTAAAAACCAAAACCTTGTATCTTTGGGTACATTTTATCATTTTTCATTTTTTTTTATTTTTTTTTGTTCGTAATTAGTAAAAAAAAAAATAATGTCAAGTAACCTATCCATCCATTTTTTCTGATCTTAGGATGAAAGGTACCGAATACAAGTATAAAGTTTAATTAGCTCATTAATGCCCGTCAGTTACTAATAGCTGATACCTATGCATGCAAACGGCCACTTGTTTACTGATTACGTTATTGTTCGCTTAATCCTTTTCATCTGATAATACTTTTCACACCTAATGAATAGTCTCTAGTGTGTCTCTGCAAAGATGATACGGCAAAGTGTCGGCGACTGATAGAATATTTAATCTTTGATGTTATTTCTAATGTTATATTTATTTTTACTTTATTTTTACAGAATCATTGAAAACTTTACCTAAAAAAATAAATTAATAGAATATCAATTTTCTGAAGAAAAAATGCGATATTTTTGTATATTTCTACTCCAAACATCGATTGTGGGCACTCATTAGGACACTAATATGGTTCTAATGAGTAACCACAACTTATGTGTTTGAGGGGACCTTCATGTGGACTGAACAAATCGTTGCCTTCACTTCTATAAAAATAATGTATAACCCTGTAAAATAGAAGTAAAGGCTATGATCAGGAATCAGTGCAATTACCCAACATTGTAAACCCCAGTTTCATTATATGAAACCAATCAATTAATCCGTTATAGCCTTAAAAGTAGTTTAGGTCGTAGTACCAAAGCGTTAATCCAAAATCATTAGTCCATAGACAAAATGGCAAATATCAATGTTCAGATCAACAGACATGGACTCCAGAAGAGTGTAATCAGGCGTCCGCGGATAGTAAGCATTACTTGGTAAGCAAGCTTCGCCCACCAAGCCCATCGACCCGAACGAAGAAAAGGTGTAAATGCCGAGAAGGGTATGTCCGAGATTTTGGAAATCAACAGCTAGTGCGACATATTCTGCCCCCGCCCATTGGGGCGTGAAGAAATAGATGGGATGCACAGTGCTTCCATGCAGAGCTGACACTGACCGCACATTGGTAATGATAAACCGCTTAGAGCAAATTGCTTCTATTATATCATAATATATGTATAAAAATAATAAATGAGTAATAATAAAGGTGTTTTAGGGTATAATAATAATAAATGTGTAAACGGCGTCTTGGGGTGTCTTGTGGTGTCTTGGGGTGTCTTGTGGTGTCTTGGGGCTTTCAGACCGACCCCCTCTATCTATTCCTTAGACATTCTTGTTTTTCCTTGTGCTAATCAAAAGTTCCAGTTTCCCTCCCATTTTGGTGAAATTTAAACGTTTTCTAGCAATTGTGAGTTTCGTCTCTTCCATGCCAGCAAGCCAGCACCTAAGCTCCGCCCACTTGTGTATGGGTATATTTACCGGTCCTTTAGGAGACGGTCTTCGTTCCGGTAGTGGTGGGACAAAGGTTTATCTCTCGGTGAATAGTGGTTTAAATTCTGTGCATGAAAAAGAAATAGTGGGTAGCCTGCTATAGCGTGATTTCTTAAACACTTACAAAATTGGAAGCAGCGTCTCCAAAATGACCTTTACAGTGCTGACGGGGACGATAAACCTCAAATCAAAAAACTAAAACGGCTGCAAATACTTTAATTGCACGCCGGTGGGTCAGGCCTCAGATTCTATGAATGTTCCAACGTAAAGGCTTATTGAGAATTAGAGAGATCTAATTCAAGGTAATGTTGGTTGGTGCCTGATGATCTGTCTCTGGTTGGGCCCATCGGAGTCTAATTGTTGGTTTTCTTTTACTCCAGCATTTCAGTGGTTTCTTGCTGTCGAGTCCTCACCGTTGTCTCACCTCTGTGGTTGTTTGATTATTTGTGTTCACGGAGATGTTGCACTGATGAGTTAGGAGGCCTTCATGCGGACTGAACAAATTATTTGTCTAAATTGCGACGGAAGTAAGGGCGAGGATTATGGCCACGTAAAATCGATTTAAGCCCCACCCCCCCCCCCCCCCCCCGCCAGTGGAATTCGTTTCCGCTAACCGTTCCAATGCGGTTCTTCTGTCGCGGTTTATTTTTGTAATGGTTTGTCTTTGGGTGTTTGTGTCGCTTATTTTATTTTGGATAGCCTATTGGCCATTTTTGTCGGAAAGTAACTGTCCTTTTGGCTTTCCGCTGTTGGTGTTTTCATTAGGGTCTGTTGTTTCATGTTTGTGTGTCTTTCCCTTTGGTGTCTCTGATGGCAGCTGTGGGTTGATTGTATCGATTTCTGATCATTGCCTCCACTTCTATTTAGAATGCACCCTGTACGGTTTGAACACTGATCATTTTTTTTTTGTAACTAAATGTTACTAATTATAAGGAACAATAATATATGTGTTAAGGGGTGGGGATATAAATTTTTCTGAGGAATAAAGCCTTTTATAAAAAGTAGAAGTAAAACAAAGATCAGGAATCGATACAATTAACTTACTCCACCCATCAAAGACACCAAAGGGAAAGAAATACAAACATTAAGCGACCTGACCATAATGGAAACTTAAACAAAGGAAGGCCATAAGGACAGTTACTTTCCCACAAAATGGCCATATGGCCATCCAAAATTAAAAGACACAAGTGATACACACAGTAAGTAACAAACAACAACATAAATAAATCGCCACAGAAGAACCGCCTTGGAACGGTCAGTGGATAGATTTTCCACTGGGGGGCTTAAATCGATTTTACGTGGCCACAATCCTCGCCCTTACTTCCGTCGCGATTTAGACAAATAATTTGTTCAGTCCGCATGAAGGCCTCCTAACTCATCAGTGCAACATCTCCTTGAACACAAAAAATCAAAGAACCACAGAGGCGAGACAACGGTGAGGACTCGACAGCAAGAAACCACTGAAATGCTGGAGCAAAAGAAAACCAACAGTTAGACTCCGAGTAGTAGAGCAGAGGCATGGCCTCGGCGGACCCCAAGAAACCCCAAGATTAGTGTCTTATCAAAAGGACCGAGGATATATACGGTTGAGGGATAGAGATCTGATCAAATTCTGAGCTAGCAGGCCTCCTTATGAAGTGGATGGGTTTGAAATGGTTTCTGCGGAACCCAAAGTTGGTGTGAATGAATGCATCTTATCATTATGAAGGAAAAAGAATATATATGGTTTAGGGATGGGGATCTGGACTGTTTCTAAGATATAGGGCCTTACTGAGTGCACCTAATCATATAGAACAATAATATATCTGGATAGGGGTGGAGATCTGAACTGTTTCTGAGATGTATGATCTTTGATGAAGTGGAGGGTAGAACATGACGCCGGCACACCCCCGGGTGAACCCCATGTTGGTGTAACTTATTGCGTCTTATCAAAAGGAACTGGAATATAGATGGTTTATGGGTGGTGATCATATGACCATTTATGAAATGCCTGCCAGGGACCTGGCTCCTGCAAATCCGGGGGATGGGGGTGGGGGGGTGGGGCGGGGGCTGAACGGTTTCTTAGATATATGGTCTTTTATGAAGTGGATGGGTGGTACATGGCCCCGAATATGGTTTATGAACGGGGATCTTTATGAGATATATGGTCTTTTATGAAATGGATGGGTGAAGCACCCGGTGCACCCCGATAGACCACCAGGTTGGCATCACTGGATGTGTCTTACCATAAGGAACGAGAATATATATGGTTCAGGGCTATGGATCTGAAATATTTCCGGGATATAAGGCCTTTTATGGGGTTGGAAGGATATGGCTTGGCCCCGGCACACTCCGGGGACCTTTTTAAACCCTCTTTTATAACTTCCTTTTTAATAACTATCATATTCCCAAAATTTCAGAAAAATCCGTCGAGCGGATACTTAAATACACGTCCGGAGAAAATTTGGACTTTTTGTTTTGTTTTTTTTTTCCATGCCATAAGGAACATTTTTGGCTCGCGTTTTTTTTAATAATTTTTAATTGTATGAAACAATCTTGGACAGCTTCATATCTATGTTTATCATATCCCGAAATTTCAGGTTTATCTGTCTAGTGATTTCTGAGAACTCGTCCGGACAACATTTGAGCGAAGTAAATAATAATAATAATTGTTTGTTTGAATTGAAGTTTTACGTCCATGTTAACACCATTTAGGTCATTTTGGGCACGTTGCTTCTAATTTGTAGGACTTTTACCGGACATTGAGATGAAATGACATCTCAAGCCTGCCGCCAAATCAAACCAATAGAGTTTATATGCATTTGACTCTAAGCGGTTTACCAGTACTCATTTGGGGAGTGGAAATATCATGCAGCCTAATCTGTTTCTCCAAGCCCTGATGGGCGGGGCGGAATAATAATAATAAGAAGAAGAAGAAGAAGAAGAAGAAGAAGACCTGAAGTCTCTTTTGGCGTCGTTTGAGAGACTTAAAAATAGAAACAAAAATAAAGTAATGCATATAAAGAACAAGGTAGCAGCTCCCGCCTCTCGGGGCTTAGAGAAATAGATTGGGCTGCATGCTTCCACGCAGAGCTGAAACCGACCGCACATGAGTACCGGTAAACAGTTTAGAAGGTCTTATCCTGCCCAGGCAAAGTGGTGCGAGTCGGACCGTTCATACATATAAATACTATTAGTTTCAATGCAAGGAAGGGATTGAGATGTCATTTCATCTTAATTTCGGGTAAAAGTCCCACAAAATTGGAAATGACGCCTCCAAAATTACCTAAATAGTGTTGACAGGGACGTTACAAACAAATAACAACGTAGAAGACAAAAATAAACAATCTCAACAAGACAAAAATAAACAATCTCAATAAATACACTAAGAGGCGCGCCTGTGTAGGCAATGGAAACGAACAACGATTTATTCTGCATTAAACCACGTCAGAGAAGAGAGTGACACAAAAGCCGCCGTTTTTAAGTCACTCGCAGTATCTTTGACGTTAGACGGTGAAACTTTATTTTCTCGCATCAAAAATGTTACAAAAGAACTTAAATGCATGTGATACGTCCATATTTTGGCAGGATTTCTTCAAATACTGGTCAAATGTTGGGAGAATTTGAACGAGGACACAACAGAAAAATTTTATTGTCGATTTCGAGTATGTTAGAATCGTTATAGATCAGTTCTAGTAAGTGATGTATTGAGTAATAAATCAGTTTGTGTGGGTAGTTTTAAATTGACAAATTACCCGTGCTACGCATTTGTGACCTTATCTACTTTACAACTGGCCTCCAAACTTTAATTTATTGCTCAACAAATCACAGGTAGAGCTGATCCATTTCTCAAACTAGTAAGAAAAGGTCACTCAGGAAAGGCCACAATCTAAGAACGCAGCCGTCATAAGTCACCTACAGAAAGTGTCACGGAGGCACACACAAAAACAGACGAAACCTGAACCAACGGCACAAAGCCAAATAACAGTTAAGACACTGCAAAAGAACAACCGCCTTGGGAAGGTCAGTAGTAAAACTACTGGGGGGCTTCAACTCCGGAGTTTATGAAGTTTCAGCTCCAGTACATTATCAAACAAAATAACAATAACAAACAGGTCCGCATGGAGGCTTTCTAGCTCAACAGTGAGTCATGATAAAATACATGGTAAAATGGTTATGTATAGATTAATATTATCATGAATCAGGGTTGAGAACTCAACAACAATCCGACGTCAGAGCAGAAGAAAACCACCAGCTAGATCACGGAGGGTCGAACCCAGGAAATATAATTCTAACACAACATGCGTATATAGGCAATAGATAGTCTGCAATAAATCACAGGGTGGAAGAGCGTGACGCGATAACTCGCCGTAATATGACGCCATTGGTAAATTTGTTGCTGTTACGTGATTTTCTTGCTTCAAAAATGTTGCAAAAAGACGTTTGATTTGAGGTTTAACGTCCCCGTCAACACTGAACAGGTCAGTTTGGAGACGTTGCTTTCAACTTTTGTGGGACTTTTACCAGACATTGAGATGAAATGATATGTCAAGCCCTGTCGCCCAATAAAACCAATAGGGTTTATAAGCATGGACGGTCCGACTCGCAACGCTTTGCCTGGGCAGGCTTAGATCCTCCAAGCGGTTTACCAGTACAAGTGTGCGGCCCGTTTTAGCTCTGTGTGGAAGCATCATTCATCCCATCTATTTCTGCAAGCCCGAATGGGCGGGGGGCACAAATACAGATGTCAAAGTCCTTTGTATTTATGGGAATTCGTTTAACAATAGCGGACGGTTGGGACGGTTGGGAGAATTTGAAGGAAAAAAACAACACCCTGTCAATTTTACAGTGTTAGAGTCGAAATAGGTCAGCTCTAGTGTGTGAATTGTTTAATAATAAATCGCCAGTTTGTGAGTTGTAAGTAGATTAATCACTCGCGTTGTGCGCTCGTAATATGATCTATTTAACAACTGACCTCCAAACTATGATTTATTGCTCAATAATTCCATGTTAGAGCTGGTCATTTTCATAAGTAGAATATTTTCTTATTCTGCTTCTCTCAATCAAGTACAAGGTTGTATTGTCTCGAATGGTTCGAGTTGTATCAAACACATTGGGCCCGATATGTCCAAAGTCTTGCTTGTCAGGCATCTACATGGTTTATCTTTGGTTTGCCGAAACCATGATGAAATGGTCTTGGCTTGCCTAAGACACGCCTAGTCAGAAAGTAATCCAAGATTAGTCTGTTGGGTATGATAAAGATGTTTCTTGATCGTCAATTTCCGCCTACCACTATAAGGAAGCTGTGACGGTTGTCCATATTCGCCCCCGAGCTAAACAGTCAGTTTTAAACCGGTTTCAATTTGTTTTATACCAATGCACCAATCCATGTTTAAAATATGCTGGTGTTGCGAAGATGGCGTGTATCTTACGTCAACTGATATTGGCTTACTGTTGGGCAAGGCTTGTGTATCACGTGTGTATTACTGTGTGTATGATTTGTGTCTTTTTATTTTGGATGGCCATATGGCCATTTTGTGGGAAAGTAACTGTCCTTATGGCCTTCCTTTGTTTGGGTTTCCATTATGGTCTGGTCGCTTAATGTTTGTGTTTCTTTCCCTTTGGTGTATTTGATGGGTGGAGTAAGTTAATTGTATCGATTCCTGATCTTTGTTTTACTTCTACTTTGTTATCCGCTTAGCACATTACGATAACACATCCGTGTAATATAGTGCTTTCTTTCATACCTATAAAACGGTCATTATTTTCTTATGAAAAAGCTGATATATTACTTATATACGTTCCAAACATAGGTTTTGGTGCTCGTTAGAACCGCCTCAACGAGTGCCCTATGTCTTGGAGCAGATATAAGAAAATAATTTAACTGCCGTATAGATTTTACCCCAGTTTTCTCTATATAAAGTGGGGTTTAGAGAGATGCTAATTAAACGGACTTGTTAACATGATGGGGTAGGGGTAGAAGGGGGTGTTTTTATTTCTTACTTTGTTCACTTTCATTCCTTCTGTGAGACAAAGGTGATGTGTATCTTGCGTTGCTGAGTCGTTCAACTGATATTGGCTTTATGTTGGACAAGGCCTGCTGCAGCAGGTAATGTTTGGGAGGGGGTGTCGTTATTTCTTCTGTTTCTACACCACCATTCATTTTCCTTTTTCTTCTCTTCTTCTCTCTGGGAGACGACACAAAAATGACCCACAAAGGTTGACGTGTCATTAAACTCAAATCAATCAATCATTTCCCTTTTCTCTTTATTCCTGTTTTTTCCTTTCATCCCACTGCAATCTCCTCTCTCTCTCTCTCTCTCTCTCTCTCTCTCTCTCTCTCTCTCTCTCTCTCTCTCTCTCTCTCTCTCTCTCTCTCTCTCTCTCTCTCTCTCTCTCTCTCTCTCTCTCTCTTTCCTCCCTTTCTCTGCGAGACGGCGCAAAATGACCCAGAAGTGTTGGCGTGTCGTTAAACCCCAACAAAATCAATTCACAGTATGCTGTGATATCTAGTACCGACAAGGCTGGTCATATAGATTTAATATATTATGACGGTCGAATTCTTGACAAGGCGGGACTTCCTTTGTTTTCATACTAGTTTTACTCATTACTGTTTTGTTTGCAACCAGCCATTTGAACAACAAATATTTAATCACTCTTTTGTCTCGAGTCCCACAAGGGAATGTTCTTGGTCCACTGTTATTCTCCCATTACATCAATGATATTTCCACTGACATTGACTCAGAAATATGACTGTTCGCAGATGACTATGTTTGCTACCGGGAAATTAGAGATACAGAGGACTCCCTGAACATTCAGAATGATACAGATAAATTAGGATGTTGGACACGAAGGCAAAAGTATCTTGCGTCACTTGGGCGTCCAACAGATATTGGCTTACAGTTTGGCAACGCCTACTGTCCTTGCCACAGTTAAGGGTTCACGTTTTTTTCGGTTTCTACAATTCCATTCGTTCTCCTCTTTCTCCCGTCCCTCACATACATCTCCTCTATTACCTCTTCTATCCCTTTACTCCATATCTCAGGGGGACGACACAAAATAACCCGCATGACTTGACGTGTCGTTAAACACAAAACAATCAGTCAAAATCTTAATTATTCTGTTTTATTCTGTTCTACACTCACTATCTCCATATACGGAGTAGGTCACATGCATTTAGCATACCTCAGTAATTTAGAATTCAGCTTCAAAACCTGTTATACAAAATGCTATAGACGGCATGAATGCCTTTATAATTGTCTTGTTCTATTTTTCTACTCTTGCCGTTTACATATCACAGAATCCATCAAACATTTGTGGGTTGGTTTTACTATGTATAAAAGATAAAGAAGCTTTATTTAACGTCGCATGTTAGTAACAATTAACATAAGCTATGTTGAGCATTTTTTGCGACAAACAAAGTATCCTTTAACAAATACTTACCTGTCTTCATTTATCTTCATAGGACTACCCCTGATAATGCGAACGTTAGCCAAGGGAGCACCTACTACCATTTTTTCACGCCTTTAGTATGGCGCGGCCGGGGATCGAACCCGCGACCTCCCGATCCCGAAGCGGACGCTCTACCACTGAGCTGTCAGGGCCAGTATATAAATATATGTTGCAATAACATCAACAGCGACAAATCTGTATGCCATCTATGGGCCTACGGAAATGGAAAAGCATGTTATGTTCTATTCTATTCTTTTCCATTCCATCAGGAGACGTGCACGAAGAACGTACAATCAGAAAGAACTGTCCTCTAGGCATAATACCTAAAAATATACAATAATTGGCCGTGCAGACTTAAAAATACAATAGGCCGTACAATAATTGGTCGGGCTTATCGGAGTCTAACTGTTGGTTTTCTTTTGCTCCAGCATTTCAGTGGTTTCTTGCTGTCGAGTCCTCACCGTTGTCTCACCTCTGTGGTTCTTTGATTTTTGTGTTCACGGAGATGTTGCACTGATGAGTTAGGAGGCCTACATGCGGACTGAACAAATTATTTGTCTAAATCGCGACGGAAGTAAGGGCGAGGATTGTGGCCACGTAAAATCGATTTAAGCCCCCCAGTGGAAATCTTCCACTGACCGTTCCAAGGCGGCTCTTCTGTGGCGATTTATTTATGTTGTTGTTTGTTACTTGCTGTGTGTATCACTTGTGTCTTTTGGTTTTGGATGGCCATATGGCCATTTTGTGGGAAAGTAACTGTCCTTATGGCCTTCCTTTGTTTAGGTTTCCATTATGGTCAGGTCGCTTAATGTTTGTATTTCTTTCCCTTTGGTGTCTTTTATGGGTGGAGTAAGTTAATTGTATCAATTCCTGATCTTTGTTTTACTTCTACTTAGCAAGTGATCAGGAAGCAGTACGCCATGATTTATATTGTTCAAAAAATATACCGACCCTTTTATGGGTAAAAAAACTTTTTAAATTTGCCGCAATTTTAACCGGGAAACCGTTCGACTTCCGTCATCCAATCAAATCCACTATACGCAATGCCATGACCTCGTGGGCGGAGCTTAGGTGCTGGCTTGCTGGAATGGGGTAGACGAAAGTCGCGATTACTAGAAACGTTTCACCAAAATGGGAGGGGAACTGGAACTTTTGATTAGCACAAGGAAAACAAGAATGTCTAAGGAATAGATAGAGGTAGGTGTCATGAATGAGCATAATCAAGTTTGTTAGTAATTGGCAAGAGAACTCGGTCGGGGTAGTAACCGGTGTAATGATAGCTTTCCTCCCTGGTCACTATATATATACACTGTATATACTAGTACGCTTATATTTCATTCTAGAAGAGCAAAATCAATATGAACCGTTACCCTGTGAGGACAGCCATAAGATCATGGACAAGTCCAAATTTGGGGCAGATAGGAATGTTCGTATTAATGCGTAACTATACCAAATTTAGTGACAGAGGCCTTTCTGATATTTAATCTTCATCAGTGTGTCTCAATCCCAATGTTATGAAAACCGAAACGGATGATGGACAAGACCCGGCAGACACAACACATCCACCTCCGAGCACACACCAACTCGTATGTGAGTTACTTGCCTTTTCGGGGCAGCTCAGATTGTTCGTGTGATAGTTACTTGCCCTTTCGTTCCCCATAGACATGGGAAGATGTTGCCCAGGCAATAGACGCTTTAATTTTTTTTATTTGATCGACAGCGGACTTGTAGATAATAAGGGCAGCCATACAATCTTGGACGAGTTCGAATATGGGGCAGATTGGATTGTTCGTGTGAGACTTACATGCCCTTTTCGGCCCCCATAGACTTACAATGGAGAACTTGTTGTCCGGGCTATAGAACATATTTAACTCACTACAGCTGGTGTGTGGGAATGTGTGGCGGCGGTAAAACGTCTCCCTGCCCTACATCATAGTGTAGATCATATTTTCTTGTCCTTTGGAATCATTGATTCCATTGTGGAATTTTGAAAATATCTGAGGGTCACTGATGAGGCCTAATTGGCCGAAACTAGCTAGTCTGGCCCAGAAAACATGTACACTATATTTGTCACTTCTGTGGTGTATTCCTTGCTTCCAAAGGATAACCCTTTTATAGAACATATTTAACTTCACTTCAGCTGGTGTATGGGAATGTGTGGCGGCGGTAAAACGTCTCCCTGCCCTACATCATAGTGTAGATTATATTTTCTTGTCCTTTGGGATCATTGATTCCATTGTGGAATTTTGAAAATATCTGAGGGTCACTGATGAGGCCTAATTGGCCGAAACTAGCTAGTCTGGCCCAGAAAACATGTACACTCCATATTTGTCACTTCTGTTGTGTATTCCTTGCTTCCAAAGGATAACCCTTTTATAGAACATATTTATTTTTGATCGGATCCTCAAAATGCTTGTAGGATAGCCATAAAATCCTGGACGAGTTTGAATTCGGGGAAGATCGGATTGTTTATATGAGAGTTACTTGCCAGTTAGTCTCCCATAGACTTATAATGGGGAAATGTTGTCACTTTACATTTGATTCTATCTTCAACAAACTTGTAGGTAATAAGAACAGCGATAAAACATTGACTGGATTCGAATTTGGATCAGATCGGACTGTTCGTTTGAGAATTGCATCCCCCATAGACTTACTCGTATAATGGGGGAAAATATAGTCGGGACAATGGCGAATTTATTTTTAACTGATTCTTAGTAAACTTGTAGGTAATGAGGACAGCCATAAAATCTTGAAGCAGTTCGAAATTGAGCAGGATCGATTATTCACATGAGTCACTTGCCATTTCGTCTTTCATAGACATACAATGACGAAAATGTTGTCCGGCAGTAGCGACTTTATTTTTGATCCGATCCTCATTAAACTTGTATGTAATGAGATAGCCATAAAATCTTGGAAGAGTTCTACTTTGGGCAGATTGGCCTATAAACATGAGGGTTACTTGCCCTTACTTGCCCTTTCGTTTCCAATAGACATAAAATGGGAAAAGATGCTGTCCGTGAGATAGCGACCTTATTTTAATCAGATCCTCATTAAACTTGTAGGTAATTAGAACAGCCAAAAAACATTGGACGAGTTCGAATTTTGGGCAGATCGGAAAATTCAAATAAGAGTCACTTGCCCTTTCGTCTCCCATAGATGTATAATGGGGAAAATGTTGTCCGGGCGGTATCGACTTTATTTTTTATCTGATCTTCATTAACTACTGACCGTCCATAGGCGGTCTTTTTTTGCAGTGTCTTAACTGTTATTTGGCTTTGTAACGTTGGTTCATGTCTCGTCTGCTATTGTATTTGCCCACGTTTCACTTTCTATAGGTGACTTGAGAAGGCTGCGTTCTTGGATTGTGGCCTTTCCTGAGTTACCGCTTCTTACTAGTTTGTAAGTAATGAGTACATCCATAAATCTTGGACGAGTTGAATTTGGGGAAGATCGGATTATTCACATGTGAGTTACTTGCCCTTTTGTCTCCCATAGACATACAAGGGGGGAAATGTTGTCCGAGTGACAGTGATTTTATTTGTAATCTGATCCTCATTAAACTTGCAGGTAACGTGGAAAGCCATAAAATAGATGTGGAGGCAATGATCAGGAATCGATACAATCAACCCACAGCTCCCATCAGAGACACCAAATGGAAAGAAACACAAACATGAAACAACAGACCCTAATGGAAACATCAATAGCGAAAAGCCAAAAGGACAGTTACTTTCCCACAAAATCCAAAATAAAATAATATAAGCGACACAAACACACAAAGACAAACCGATCCAAAAGTCTTGGATGAGTTTGTTTTTAGGGCAAATCGGACTATTCACATGAGAGTTACCTGCCCTTTTTTCTCCCATAGACATAAACTGGGGAAAATGTTGTCCTGGCGACCGAGATGTTTATTGGCTCCTCATACAACTTGTAGGTAATGAGCACTGCCATTACATTTTGGACAAGTTTGAATTTCGATTGTTCTCATTAGAGTTACTTGCCCTTTAGTCTTCCATAGACGTATAATGGGGAAAATGTAGGCTCGACAGTGGATTCATTTATGATAGTATCTATATCAAGCTTGCAGGAAAATGTTGTCCGATAGACATTGGCTTCATTTTTATAAAATCCTTATCAAACTTGCTGGTAATGAGGACAGACATAACATTTAGAACAAGTTTGCATTTGGCTGGCATAAGAGTTACCCATCCTTGAGGGCCCCATACACTTAGGACAATGATGGTCAGATGATAGAGATTTCATTTTTGATGGAATCTTCACCAGACTTACAGATAATGAGGATAGCCATAAAATCTTGGACCTGTTTGATTTTGGGCAGATTAAGCTATTCACATGAGAGTTACGTACCCTTTAGTCTCACATAGACATATAATGGGGGAAATGTTGTCTGGACAATAGCGACTTCAGTTGAAACTTAGTTGTAACTTGTAAGGAAGCAAGAGTCAGTATTGCTAGAACCGTTTCATTTGATATCAAAAGTAGCCATCATGGCAGCTATCTTGGCATGCTTAAAATGACATATCCTCTCAAACTATAAGTCAGAAGTTACATTGGACTTGATGGGAGGCATCAGGGTGGCATGGAGATTCAGAATTTCTAAAATTGTTGTGTTCTGATATCCAAGATTGCCACCATGGCAGCCATTTTGAAAACCTTCAAACCACATCTGCTCATTAACGTTTAGTCCGATTAAGCTGTAAGACAGTGTGATACAATGGGGGCAACATACAGTTTCAGAACTGTTAAAATCCTTGTTTCTTCCTGAATCCAAAATCAGACTATGCTGTTCAGGCATCAAGTCAACATGCAGATTCAGGATTGCTAAAGGCAATGTGATCTGATAGACAAGATGACCACCAAGGCCATGTATGGCCAGCCTCATCCAGCTGAGCGATTCTGATCCACTTGGGCCTCTGGCTGTTACCTTATAATTTGAAAAATATTTGATAGAGAAGTGTCATCTCTTGTATATAAGTTCTATATGACCCGATGATTGACCGGAAAAATATCTAGGTCAGTGTGACCATATTTCATGGTTGAGTGATTTTATCTTAAGTCCTGAACACAGTTTGATGGAGATACTTCAAACCCGGATTATAATTTCCATGTGACCCGACGACTGACATGAAAATATGATGGAGAAATATCATACCTCTAATACAAGTTCGACTGACCTGAAAAGTATCTAGGTCAATGAGACCTATATTTAATTGTTCAGTGACTTTACCTCATATCGTCAAGAACTTTTGTTGGAGAAATATCATATCTGGGATATTAGTTCCATGAGACACGATGACAGATCTTAAAATAAATGTAGATCTGTATGACCTATATTTCTTGCTCTAAAGATTTTGGCTTATATCTTGAATACTATTTGATGGACAAACTTCATACCTGGTTTTAAGTTTCCTGGGACCGGATGATTGACATGAAAATATATCTCGGTCTGTGAGACACTTACTTCATGGTCCAATGATTTTGCAGTATAAGTCGAAGACCGTTCGATGGCGTAATGTCATACCTAATTACTTCTATGTGACCCGCTGATTGACCTCAAAATATATTTAGGTCAATGTGACCTATTATCAACACTATTTAGGTCATTTTGGAGACGTTGCTTCCAAGTTTCTGGGACTTTTACCCGACATTGAAATGACTTCTCAAGTCCTGCCGCCCAATGAAACCAGATGGCTTATATGCATTGAACGATCTGACTCACACCACTTTGCTTAGGCAGGCTTAGTCCTTCTAAGTGGTTTACGAGTACTCGGCAGTGGTCAGATTCAGCTCCAAAACCGTCTTGGACGGACGGTGTTAGGTAGTTGTATCGATTCATGATCATTGCCTCCATTACTACTGACACAGAGTGTAAACTTCGATTGTGCCATTGCAGTACAATGTCTCCCGGCACTTAATCATTAGGGGAAATTTGTATTCAAAAGTGTCAAATGGGAAAGTAAACCGACGATTTACCTCCCCAAATGTTAGAAGCCTCCGTGGTGCAGTGGTTATGCTACTCGCCTTGTAAACCAGGGGTCGCAGGATCGATCCCGGGATTCTCTAGACTTTCGGACGAGTCTTTAAACCGAGGTCCTGTCTCCGTATGACCTTAGCTGTTGGGGAGACGTAAACCTTAAAAACTCACTCACTCACTTACCTCCCCAAATGAAAATTTGCAATACAGCTAACCCCATTCTAATTCAATTATTCAGTTCTTTTGTTAAGATTGTTCTATTTTGCAAAAAGCATAAACAATTTTGATAACTGCAGTACTAAATATGAAGAGGGTCACTTGAATAGAAGACTCTTTTCTGTCAGTAATGATTCCTTTGTTTCCAAAAGTAGTTTTCTAGCTTCAGTTTGTCTTATAGTTAGCTAAAGGGTCCAAAACATGTATATCGTATAAATAAGCAAATGACCGCAAATACAATGAAGCCCGTGTTTCTTAACCCTTTTTGAACCAAATGGAATCTTTCTCCTTATATCTATAGCAGGAGTCCATTTCTAGATTTAGGGGTGACAGGTTGTGTTTTCATCAAAATTTATTTGGAAAATGACTGAACTTTTAGCAAACAGTGGAGGCCCTGATCAGACGCCGCGTTCTGCTGCGTCTGATCTGGGCCTACACTATTTGCCAAGGTACCCGTTTAGGGGTTTCCAGTCTGAAATGGGTTAAAGTATAATACATTTCCTGATAACGTGTCACATCACACTTACAAGTACATGAGGATTTGGGTATGCCTTGTCTACATAAGTGTCGTTCGGAGTACCTAATCGTCGGTTTAGCGTCGTTACATTTTTTCACGCGGTGTCAGTGGAGCCATGGAAATTAATTTGCGACCGCGAAATTTACGATTTACTCTCGCAAATGACAAATTCTAATCAACCGTCCGTCTCCATTCGACAATAAAACGAAGTGTAAAAAGGATGCATATTTGTTGTCTTAGACGATTAAGATGTATCGCTCTCTTTTAATTGAATGTGAAGGCAGCATATTTTTTCGGTTTATTTCAGCCAACCTTGATATTCCTCGGGCGAGCAGTTGGACAGATGTCGTTAGTATCAACGTCGGAAAACTCTACAGATGATGATTCAGCGGAAATAGAAACAGCCGCAGGAAGTGAGTAGTATATGTCATTATGCATTAATTTTGTTAGTTTATTTGATGTGAGGTATTACGTTCCCGTCAACACTGCATAGGTCATTTTGGAGACGTTGCTTTACCCGAAATTGAGATGAAATGCGTCTCAATACCTGTCGCCCAATTAAACCAATAGGATTTATAAGCATGGACGGTCCGACTCGCACCGCTTTGCATAGACAGGCTTAGTTTGGTTACCTAAACTTCATAAAAGACCATACAGAGCACGGTTTATTGCAAATTCATGCTCTTGTGCCACCACTGAAATTAATGACTTCATGTTTGACTGCCATCAAAAAGCATGGGGTGGAGTGTTGCGACAAAGTCTTCAAAAGATCGGGTGGAAATCTTTTTGGTCTATAATAAGTTCTGGTGGTGTTTTGGATAAATTGAAATCCAGGCGGTTTCGTGCTTCAAGTCTGTCTACTTATGATTTTTCTGCCCTTTACACTACACTTCCTCATAATCTTATAAAAGAAAAACTTAATCATAGGGAAGACTCCCTCTTTCTTGCATGTAATGTGGGAGGTGCTTTTTTCACTTCTGGGGAGCGTGGGGGTTGTACTTTATGGTCATGTCAGAAAGTGTCTGAAGCTCTCACCTTTCTACTTGACAATATTTACATAAGATTTGGTACTAAGTTATTTAGACAAGTTGTGGGTATTCCGATGGGTACTAGTTGCGCACCACTTGTGGCTGATTTGTTTTTAGCTCCACTGGCCGAAGGCCAGCGGGGCTATTGTCATAGCCCTGTGTCCGTCGTGCGTCCGTGCGTCCGTGCGTCCGTGCGTCCGTGCGTTAACTTTTTCTTTAAACATCTTCTCCTCCTAAACTACTGGGCCAATTGTAACCAAACTTCACAGGTATGTTCCTTACATAGTCCTCTTCTAAATTCCTTCAAAGAATTTTGTTACACCCAGAACTCTGGTTGCCATGGCAACAAAACCAAAAAAAAAAAAAATCTTTAAAAATCTTCTCCTCCAAAACCACCTGTTGGATTTCATTTTTATTTTGCATGAATGTTCCTTGGGTGGACCCCTTTCAGATTCCTTGAAGAAATTTTGATCCGACAAAAAACATGGCCGCCATGGGCGGGGCTTATTTTCCCTATTTAATATATAGTGTAATGCTAAAACATCTTCTCCTCCTAAACTACTGGGCCAATTGTAACCAAACTTCACAGGAATGTTCCTTACTTAGTCCTCTTCTAAATTCCTTCAAAGAATTTTGTTACACCCAGAACTCTGGTTGCCATGGCAACAAAACAACACAAAATATTAAAAATCTTCTCCTCCAAAATCACCTGTTGGATTTCATTTTTATTTTGCATGAATGTTCCTTGGGTGGACCCCTTTCAGATTCCTTGAAGAAATTTTGATCCGACAAAAAACATGGCCGCCATGGGCGGGGCTTATTTTCCCTATTTAACATATAGGGTAATGCTAAAACATCTTCTCCTCCTAAACTACTGGGCCAATTGTAACCAAACTTCACAGGAATGTTCCTTACTTAGTCCTCTTCTAAATACCTTCAAAGAATTTTGTTACACCCAGAACTCTGGTTGCCATGGCAACAAAACCACACAAAAAATTAAAAATCTTTAAACATCTTCTCCTCCAAACCCACCTGTTGGATTTCATTATCCCCTCGCACAACATAGTTGTGAGGGGGGATATAGCATTTGTCCCGTACGTACGTACGTAAGTACGTACTTTTGTCATCGCTCTAGCGCAACGTACGTACATACTTTTGTCATCGCTCTAGCGCCACGTATGTACGTATGTACTTTTGTCATCACTCTAGCGCCTACATTTCTTGACCGATTTTAATATAACTTCACACAAACGTTCCTTACGACAATATCTGGAGCAAGATCGACTTTCAAGGTCATGACCTCAAGGTCAAGGTCACTCTGGCTATTTTTTGAAAAACTTTATCATGGCTCTAGCGCCTACATTTCTCCCCCAATTTCAATATAACTTCAAACAAATGATCTTTATAAAAATATCTCGAGCGAGTTGGACTTTCAAGGTCATGACCTCAAGGTCAAGGTCACTGTGGCTATTTTTAGAAAAACATTGTCATCGCTCTAGCGCTTACATTTCTTCACCAATTTCAATATAACTTCACACAAATGATCCTTATAAAAATATCTTGAGCGAGTTCCACTTTCAAGGTCATAGCTTCAAGGTCAAGGTCACAGTGGCTATTTTTAGAAAAACTTTGTCATCGCTCTAGCTCCTACATTTCTTCACTGATTTCAATATAACTTCACACAAATGTTCCTTGTGACAATATCTTGAGCGAGTTGGACTTTCAAGGTCATGACCTCAAGGTCAAGGTCACTGTGGCTTTTTTTAGAAAAACATTTTCATCGCTCTAGCGCCTACATTTCTTCACCAATTTCAATATATCTTCACACAAATGTTCCTTATAAAAATATCTCCAGCGAGTTCGACTTTCCAACTCATGGCCTCAAGGTCAGGGTCACTGTGGCTATTTTTAGAAAAAAAATGTCATCGCTCTATCGCCTATATTTCTTCACTGATTTCAATATAACTTCACACAAATGTTCCTTATGACAATATCTCAAGCGGGTTCGACTATCAATGTCAAGGCCTCAAGGTCAATGTCAAGGTCACTGTGGCTATTTTTTAGAAAAACTTGTCATCGCTCTAGCGTTTACATTTCTTCACCAATTTCAATATAACTTCATACAAATGTTCCTTATGACAATATCTCTAGCGAGTTCAACTTTCAAGGTCAAGGTCACTGTGTCTATTTTTAGAAAAACTTCGTCATCCCTCTAGCGCTTACATTTCTTCATCGATTTCAATATAACTTCACACAAATGTTCCTTATGACAATATCTCACCATTTCGACTTTCAAGGTCAAGGTCACTATGGCTATTTTTAGAAAACTTTGTTATCGCTCTAGTGCCTACATTTCTTCACTGATTTCAATATAACTTCACACAAATGTTGCTTATGACAATACCTCGAACGAGTTTGACTTTCAAGGTCAAGGTCACTGAGGCTATTTTTAGAAAAACTTTGTCATTGCTCTAGCGCTTACATTTTTTTCACCAATTTCAATATTACTTCACACAAATGTTCCTTATAACAATATCTCTAGTGAGTTCCACTTTCAAGGTCAAGGTCACTGTGGCTATTTTTAGAAAAACTTTGTCATGGCTCTAGCGCTTACATTTCTTCATCCATTTCAATATAACTTCACACAAATGTTCCTTATGACAATACCTCGAGCGAGTTTGACTTTCAAGGTCAAGGTCACTGACTATTTTTAGAAAAACTTTGTCATTGCTCTAGTGACTACATTTTTTTCACAAATTTCAATATAACTTCATACAAATGTTCCTTATGACAATATCTCGAGCTATTTAGACTTTCAAGGTCAAGGTCACTGTGGCTATTTTTAGAAAAACTTTGTCATCGCTCTAGCGCCTACATTTAATGATGGATTGTAATAGAACTTCACACAAATGTTTCTTATGATAATATCTCGACTTACTTCGACTTTCAAGATCATGACCTCAAAGTCAAGGTCACTGTGGCTATCTTTAGAAAAACTTTGTCATCGCTCTATCGCCTACATTTATTAACAGATTTTAATATAACTTCACACAAAAGATGCTTATGATAATATCTTGAGCAAGATCTACTTTCATGGTCATGGCCTCAAGTCAAGGTCACTATGGCTATTTTTAGAGAAACGTCATCACTCTAGAATGTACATTTATTGGAGGATTTTTAAACAAACTTTACACAAATGTTGCATATGATAATATCTCAAGCAAGTTGGACTTTTGTCATTTCAGTGTTTTCCACACACGAAGTTGTCTAGTGCGAGGGGATTTGTATCGCATGCGATGCCTTGTTTTTATTTTGCATGAATGTTCCTTGGGTGAACCTCTTTTAGATTCTTTGAAGACATTTAGATCCGACAAAAAACATGGCCGCCAGTGGCGGGGCTTATTTTCACTATTTAACTTATAACGTAATGCTAAAAAATCATTTTCTGCAAAAGTACTTGTGGGATTTCATTGTAATTTGCATGAATTGTCCTTGGGTGGACTGTTGTCAGATTCCTTGAAAAAAATTTGATCTTACAAAAAAACATGGCCGCCATGGGCGAGGCTTATTTTCACTATATAACATATAGTGTAATGCTGAAAATATTTTCTGCAAAAGTTCTTGTTTTATTTCATAGTTATTTGGCATGCATGTTCCTTGGGTGGACCTCTGTCAGATTCCTTGAAGAAATTTTGATCCGACATAAAACATGGCTGCAGTGGGCGGGGTTTATTTTCATTATATAACATGTAGTGTAATGTTAAAAAAGTCTTTTCTTCTTCAAAAGTTCTTGTTTATTTATTAATTTATTTATTTAAAAGTACCTTCCTGTATCTGAATTAATCTCCTCCAATTTTGCTGACTATCGCATATCTATAGAGGTCCACCTACAAATTGTCATTCTAAAATTCAAAACATCAGAAATTTCACATGCCCATCACACTGGTGATACACAAACTCTATTTATACGACTTGATGTTTCAAAATAAATTCAAAATACTGAGGGAGATTGATTTATTAGACCTAATTATACTACAGTGTCAACAGTTCTCCAGATCCCTGAGGGTTAAAATGGCTTAGTTGAAAAGGGAGGCATACCGAATCCGACGGAGGAAAGGAAAAAATAAATAAATAAAGAAATAAAAACATAAATCTGTTCATTTTTTAGCTCCACTGGCCAAAGACCGGCGGGTCTTATGTTATATGTTATGGCCCTGTGTCTGTTGTGCGTCTGTGCGGTTGTGCATCCATGCGTTAACTTTTTTCTTTAAACATTTCCTCTTTCACTACTTGGTCGATTGTAACCAAACTTCACAGGAATGTTTCTCACATAGTCCTCTTCTGAATTCCTTCAAAGAATTTTGTTACATGCAGAACAAAATGGCATAGAAAGCAAAAAAAAAATATTTAAAAATCTATTCCTCCAAAACCGCTCAATGGATTTTATTCTTATTTTGCATGAATGTTCCTTGGGTGGACCTTTGTCATATTCCTTGAAGAAATTCGGATCAGGCAAAAAACATGGCCACCATGGCCATGCCCCACATGACTGCCATGGCCATGCCCCTTGGCTCATTAGCTTTCAAAGACTTATATGGGGAAAAGTTTTAAAAACCTTCTCCTCCAAAACCGCTCAACGTAATGGATTTCATTCTTACTTTGTATGAATGTTCCTTGGGTGGACCTCTGTCAGATTCCTTGAAGCAATTTTGATCAGACAAAAAACATGGCCGCCATGGACACGCCTATTGGCTAATTAGCTTCCATAGACTCATAAAGGGATCTTTTTTTTTTAATCTTCTCCTCCAAAACCGCTAAATGGATTTCGTTCTTAATTTTCATGAATGTTCCTTGTGTCTACCATTGTCAGATTCATTGAAGAAATTTTGATCAGACAAAAAACATGGCCGCCATGGCCACCACCTTTGGCTCATTAGCTTCCATAGACCAATAAACGGAAAAACTTCTTCTCTGAAACCATAAAGCCTAAAGCTAAGACATTTACATGTAGTATGTAGCAAAGTTATGTGGTCACCTACTAAGTCCTGCGAACTATGACTCTTGAGTCCAAATTGGCAACGCCCCGGTGCTTAGTAGCTCCCATAGACTAATAATGACAAAATCTTGAAACTTTTCTCCTCTGAAACCATAAGGCCAAGAGCTTAGTATGTAGCAACTTGAAGTATTCATCTGCATAAATCCTGCCAACTATGCCCATAAGCTCCCATAGACTTATACTGGGAAAAACTGACAAAAATCTTCTCTGAAACCATCAGTGCCCAGAGCTTAGATATTAAGTATGCAGCAACGTCAAGTGGTCACTCAAATAAATCCTGCCAACAATGCCCCCGGGGTAAAAAATTGGTCACGCCCAGAGGCATATTAGTTCCCATAGACTTATAATAGGAAAAACTTAAAAAAGTCTTCTTCTCTGAAACCATAAGGCCCAGTGCTTTAGATATTTAGAACGGAGCAATGCCAAATGGTCACTCACATTAATCCTGCCAACCATGGCTCTGGGGTCCAAAAAATATAGAATGGACATTCCTTGGGTGGATCACTTGTTTCTTTTTTACCCATTGCATGCGGGAAAACCCTAAATGGGTACCTTGGCAAACAGTGCTGGCCCAGATCAGACCCCACAGAACACCATGTCTGATCAGGGCCTGCACTATTTGCTAACATAATTTTCCATCAAAAATAGAAAAAAAATAGGTCTGACACCCCTTATATGACAAATGGACTGGTCCAACATATAGCAATAGAAGAGTCCACTAGTATACCATTGGTTAATGTAATAAATAAAACAATTGTCTGAAGTTAGCCGGTGGAGCGACAGGCCCTCTTGGGCCTCTTGTTGTTTTGTTATGAGAGAGACTTCATTGTGTCCCTTTCTGCTGGGAGCGGGTCTGAAATCATTGGGCTTTTGGCTCCACTTCTGGATGCTTGGATGATTTGTTGAATATTGAGAATACCTATTTCCATGGTTTGATCAGTCAAATTTACCCCCAAGAATTTCAGTTAAATAAAGCAAATTCGTCTGATACCGAGGCCCCGTTTTGGGATTTACATCTATCTATTGTAGATGGGTTTGTTTCGCGCAAAATTTATGATAGGCGCGAGGATTTTGATTTTTAGATTTAAAGTTTTCCGTTTTTTGGATGGTGATGTTCCTCGTGCGCCATCCTATGGCGTTTATATTTCGCAATTGATTCGATTTGCCAGAGTGTGTAGTCATGTGGCTGACTTCAACACTCGTAATAAATTGTTAACGGCTAAACTTCTTAATCAGGGTTATCGGTATCGTGGACTACGCAAAGCCTTTTCAAAATTTTATAGACGTTATTCTGATTTAATTTCAAAATTCTACGTTGGACTTGGGTCTCTTCTGCAGCAAGGTCTGTCGGAACCCGAATTTTGTGGTGACTTAGTATACAAATTCAGAAAAATTTATAACCGCAATGACTTCAGCATCCAATTTCGTAAAATCATTCCTTGATATAAAAAGATTGGGTACAACATAAATGTTATACGACATACTGCATGCATGGTAGTTAACCCAATCACGGTCGACAACTTTGATTTCCTTTTTAATTGCACGCCGTTGGGTCAGGCCTCAGATTCTATGACGGTTCCAGTGGAAAGGCTTATTGAGAATTAGAGAGATCTAATTCAAGGTATTGTTGGCTGATGCCTGGTGCTTTATCTCTGGTTGGGCCCATCGGAGTCTAACTGTTGGTTTTCTTTTGCTCCAACATTTCAGTGGTTACTTGCTGTCGAGTCCTCACCGTTGTTTCATCTCTGTGGTTGTTTGATTATTTGTGTTCACGGAGATGTTGCACTGATGAGTTAGAAGGCCTTCATGCGGACTGAACAAATTATTTGTCTAAATCGCGATGGAAATAAGGGCGAGGATTGTGGCCACGTAAAATCGATTTAAGCCCCGCTGTGGAATTCGTTTCCGCAGACCGTTCCAAGGCGGTACTTCTGTCGCGATTTATTTTAGTTATGGTTTGTCTTTGGGTGTTTGTGTCGCTTGTGTTATTTTATTTTGGATAGCCTATTGGCCATTTTGTGGGAAAGTAACCGCCCTTTTGGCTTTCCGCCATTGGTGTTTCCATTAGGTCTGTTGTTGCATGTTTGTGTTTCTTTCCCTTTTGTGTCTCTGATGGGAGCTATGGGTTGATTGTATCGATTCCTGAGCATTGCCTCTACTTATGTTTTAGATCCTCTAAGCGGTGTACCGGTACTAGTGTGCGAAAGGTTTCAGCTCTGCGTGGAAGCATCATGCAGCCCATCTATTTCTTCAAGCCCCGATGGGCGGGGGCGATCATTATGCATTATACTTATAGATATTAATTTCTCATAAAATCTTATTTCAGCTCACATCAATCGCAGGCCGCTGGAAAACAATACGATAATAGCCTTCGTCGGCCATATCAAGGAAACACACCTATATTATTTGACCCCCCCCCCCCCCCCCTGCCCCCTTGAACCCCACTTTTATACAGTAAAACTGAGGTTTATAGGTTTATGCATTATTTTTCTTATTTCTACTCGAAACTTCTTATTTCTATTCGAAATATAGAGTGTGGGTACTCGTTAGAGGCGGTTCTTACAAGAACCCACAATCTATAATTTGAGCAGAAATAAGAAAAAATATCGAAATTTCAATCTTAAAATTTTCGATATTTTTAGACGGTAAATTTACAATGTATTTGTATAGGCATGTTTTCGTGATGATTCTCAAAACTTCGAAATGCTCTAATGCCGCATTCTAAATGCTTATTTCAATCGGTTCTTGTCCTTAGCTTGCCACTATGAGATAATAAGATGACGGGTGTGTGTTTATACTTATCGCAGGACCGTTTTGGCTGACTTTTTACTGAAATGTCCCGAAGGTTTGTCATAGGAAGTGAATTCCACCTGGATTACTCTTTCCTCTAACACTCAAAATTGCAGACAAAGAGCAAATATATGGAGCCCTGTTAAGACACTTGTTGAACTAAAGTCGGCGTTTCGAAACAAGACAACCTATGTTTTATGAAATTTTATTAATTGATTATCCTATAGTACACAAGGTCAACCAATATTCAAAAATCATAAATCATGTTTTTAATTGCGTCAATTAATAAAATTGTCATTAATCAAGTAATTTCGTATTGGCCCAGTTACAGGTCCAAGGTCAGCTGTATTGGCCTCGGCCTTCGGCCTCGTGCCAATACAGCAGACCTCGGACCTGTAACTGGGCCAATACGAAATTATTTGATTAATAACATTATTTATCATATGACGTCGTTGATAAGCAGTGGATAAAGTCGTGTAATAAAAATCCTATGACCACACGTGTAATAACATTTTGGCGGGATTAAGTAACGTCATGACGACGTCCATGTCAACCATGCATTTTTCGTAGAAAAATTGTCAAATAAAAAGGCGATGAAATCCAATTTAAAGTAGTCATATGATAAAGAGAATCTTACACTCGTGGTCATTTCATATGAAATTTATGAAACTCGCCGAAGGCTCGTTTCATAAATTTCATATGAAATGACCACTCCTGTGAGATCCTCTATATTATAGAATTACCTATACTCTTGTAAGCCGTCTTTGTCCGTGTAAAATTCCAATTCTTCATCATTATTTGCATTTCGAGCGATTTGTATTGGTTGAAATAAGTTATATTCATAGATAATTTCCATGAGCAAGAATCTCACATAGCGACAGGTAGTGATATACCGTGACGTCAAAGAGCACGTTAAGAACCCGCGCGTTACGTCATTGTTTATGAAGCGGCGTTCTTGCATAAATACCTATGCGCATGGCTGTTTGAAGCCATTATCAAATGGAACGAAAGCCGTGCTCAAACAGCAAAACCATGTTCAAATCATGTAATTCGCGTGCTGTTTGAACATGGATTTTGAGCTTTTGATATCACAAGACGGGCCTTGTTTTATTTACGTTAGGTTGAGGGACGTGACGTTATCGCCCTGAACGTAGCGTTTTGGGGTTCTATGATGACGTCACTGCATAACAACGTCATTGTAAAAAACGTTCTGAACTGGCCGACATTTTGGTTTGACTGTCGCATTTGAAGAGTTTACATGGAATTTATATGGAGCTTCTGGGCGTTTTAGTCAATATTTGCGGTCGGATTCGTAAGTTATGCAAGAACAACGATCATCCATGGTTATTTCATTGCATTAACATTTGCCGGATCCCTCGGAAGCTATTTGAACATTCAGCCTAGCGGCCTCATGTTCAAACAGCTTCCTCGGGATCCGGCAAATGTTAATGCATGAAAAACCATGGTTGATCCCTATAATAACAACGTTGGATTAAAAGATGGAAAACTATTGACATCGTAAATGGTAGAAGAAAAATAAATTAAATAAAGAAGTCTTTTTTCGCTTGGATTTCATACAAATATGGCAGCTTGTAACTGAATAATCATTCCGCCGTGGCCATTTGTAATCTTGATGGCATTTCTAAACATTTCGATGGCATAGTTGGAATAATGAGAAATGAATTATCATCTTTGTCTCTTTTATCGATGTGTAAACTCCGGCGAATCACTCACAAGCTTAGCATGCACAAACTATAATGATGGGTATAAAAATGATATTCATTCCTATAATAAGATCGGGTTTACGAAGGTACTGCATTCACAACTATTTAGTATGATTAAACCAGGTCACAAACATATTGAACGATCAATTGAATCATCGGTTTAGCGATGAATAAACTCTTGACTATGATTATCGATTCTGAATTCCTAATTATCATTTATTTGATATATATTGGGTATTTTCTTTCTATAGTGAGTTGTTCTCGTTTTTATTTTCAATAAGTCAACAAAACATAGCAAACTATATACGAAATGGTTTTTAGATTCACAATAACGGTTGGTGTATTAAATATAGGCTGCTCAGTATTAAATCAACCCCGAATGTTCCATGATTACAAGTCTAATAATGACACTATGGCAGGACTGATAATCGATAACTTTTTCAGCTCTGGTTAGCCAACCCCGACTAAAGATATCGATATCGGATTTGACCGTAATGTCGGCCCCCGCCCATTGGGGCTTGAAGAAATAGATGGGCTGCATGATGCTTCCACGCAGAGCTGAAACCGACCCGCACATGAGTACTGGTAAACCGCTAAGAGGATCTAAGCCTGCCCAGGCAAAGCGGTGCGAGTCGGCCCGTCCATGCTAATAAACCATATCGGTTTCATTGGGCGGCGGAGCTTGAGATGTCATTTCATCTCAATGTCGGTCAAAAGTCCCACAAAATTGGAAGCAACTTCTCCAAATTGACCTTTATGGTGTTGACGGGGACGTTAAACCTCAAATCAAACAAACAAATTGACCCTAATGTATATCTACCAATGTAACAAATGTCTGAAAGTTTTGCAAGACCTGAATAGATTTGAGTTTTGCCCCTTTGATTTCAGCTAAGCTAAGCGGTACTTGCCATCGGCAATACTCTGTCAAATTAAAAAGATCTCATTAAACCTAAAATATACAGAACAGAAAAATAATCAAAGTTTAATAGCTCTGAAGGGTGATGTAAAAGTTTAGTGTTTCTATAAGTTGCATTACTATAGATTCAGGGTTCTTTCAGTTAATGTTTGTTAGAGTGATGTTGTTGTGATAAATTTCATTTAAGAAATAGATCAGCTCTAACTGTGATTTGTTGAGTAATAAATCACAGTTTGAAGGTCAGTTTTAAAGTAGACAAATCACAAGCGCGTAGCGCGCGTGATTTGTCTACTTACAACTGACCGACAAACTGTGATTTATTACTCAACAAATCACAGACAAGAGCTGGTCTATTTCGATTCTAACACGCTAAAAATTGACAATAATGTTGTTGTTTCCTTCAAAATCTCACAACCTTTCGCCATTGTTAGAAGAAATCCCGCTAAAATTATCGACTGAACCACATGCATTTATATCCTTTTCTTACGTTTTCGATGCGAGAAAATGACGTTACACCGTCTAACGTCAAGGAAATCGGCTAGTGACGTCATAAATTGGTAATTTTAATGACGTCACACGTCACGCTCTTCCGAGCTGTGATTTGTTGCAGAATAAAACACAGTTATTTTCCATTGCCTATATAGGCGCGCTGTGTTAGAATACATCACGAAACCACGCCTATATAGTTTTACCGCCTTGAACCCCACTTTTATATAGTAAAACTGAGGTTTACAGGGGTAAACATTATTTTTCTAATTTCTGCTCTAAAATATAGATTATGGGTACTCGTTAGAACCGCCTCGATGAGGCGGTTCTAACGAGTACACAAATCTTTATTTTGAGCAGAAACAAGAAAAAAATTACAATTTTTCATCTTTAAATGTTCGTTTTTTCGGCAGTAAAGTTAACAATGTATTTGTATAGGCGCGGTTTCGTAATGACATACATATATATTAATCCTTTCAGATGCAAACCAGATGACAAAACAAGTTGTCAGAACAGCTGTTCCAGACACTCTCAGCCAAATACGTGCTATAAGCGGGTTTCAAGATGGACGCAGTCAGATATCTAATATGCTAGATGTAGCCGGTCAGAATATCAGTGTCGAAAATTCTACCCTGACACCGGAGGAGAGGGCATACCTGTTTTACAGAATGCAACTAGCTCTTGCCTATGAGACTGACGAAAAGAGAGAAACGGTAAATTTATATCAATATAGTGTTTCTCTTGCAAACGGGATAAAAATGTCTTTATTTCTGCTTTGGCTTCTCTTTTCTACCATGACAACCGTTAAGCTAAGAGATGCCTTCGAGCATAATCGTCCAGCAAAACATCTGCATGTACCTTCGCACTAACTGATCCGAGTTTTCGTTGTGGATGCATGAACTAGGGGAAAGCGGTTTTCAAAAGTGTCATTACGCTCTGAAATTTCGTTTTCCAGCGACACGACAGGGGAGCCTTAAAACAGAATGTGCGACCCTAAAACCTCCCCAAATGACAATTTTCTGGACAGATATTCCCATTCTCACACACTTATTCTCATGCCTTATGTAAACATTTTTTGCTCAAAACGGCAAGCGCGGTGAGATGCTACCATTTTATATCATGACGTCAGGTTTCCGGCAGTATATTGCAGGTTCTAACACTGGTCGCCTATGTAGCCAGTGGTTAAATCCAGTGATATGTTAAGTGACAAATCACTAGGCGAAAAAGCATGACGGGAAGAGCCGCCGTGTTTTGACATTTTGCGACGTCAACGTTCGTTTCCGTCGCGTTGGACGGTGTAACATCTTTTTCATACATCTAAGACGTTACAAAAACAGGTAACTGTATGTGTTACAGTCAAACGGGTTGGCGGGATTTCTTCAAACAAGTCGGAATGTTGAGAGAATAAGAAGGAAACAACAGTATTAAGTCGACTTTCAGTGTGTTAGAATCGAAATAGATCAGCTGCATTGCGTGCTCGGTTTGCTTAACTAGTTTAATAATTTTCATAATATTGATTTTATAAGAAGACTACTTCGGAAAAGCTTTACTGTTTTTCTTTTCTGTTATCGTTTTAGGCAAGACAGGCTGCTATCATGGCGCTGGAACTTGCTAGAAATGTACAGAATGTGCTGAAACTCTGCTCTGTTTGTAGCAACGAAAACAGCAACACCACAGACCAGAGGGTTTTAAACAACAAAGTCGCCAATATGTCTGAGAAACACATCATCATGAAAAGCTCTAGCTTTGTTCTGGATGGACTGGCTAGTGTTGTATCGCAAAACAGCTCATCAGGAACAGTATCAACGTCGGTATGAAACACATTACGAAAACACGCCTATACAAATACATTGTAAATTTTACAGCCGAAAAAAATGCAAATTTCAAGACGAACAATTATGATATGTTTCTTATTTCTGCTCAAAATATAGATTGTGTGTACCCGCTAGAACCGCCTCACTGAGGCGGTTCTAACGAGTACCCACAATCAATGAGGCGGTTCTAACGAGTACCCACAATCAATATTTTTGAGCAGAAATAAGAAAATAAGGTTTACCCCTGTAAACCCCAGTTTTACAATATAAAAGTGGGGTCCAGGGGGGTTAAAGTTATACAGGCGTGCTTTCGTGATGTTACACGATTTATGGTCCAACAGCTGTAGAGGTTGAAACAGAACTACTTTTTTTAAAAAAATAGAAACAGTGTCATAATTTAAATATCTTAGCGATATAGTTCAGTATCTGTAATCATCACTAATGATAGCTCCATGAACGATAAGCAATTCTATGGTGTGATAAAGTTAATAAAGCGGCATCGGTATAAATAAATCATTTTGTGATTCAATGAGATAATAATTAAAACTAGCCAGTTTTGTTTCGTTTTCTGCAATACTTTATATCATTGGTTAAACCAATATTGAATATGTTCATATAAGCATGACAAGGGTCATCGGCCCCAGCCAATCGGGGCTTGAAGGCTGCATAATGCTTCCACACAGAGCTGAAATTCGACCGCATACGAGTACTGGTAAACGGCTTAAAGGACCTAAGCCTGCCCAGGTAAAGGGGTGCGAGTCGGACCGTCCATGCTTATAAACCCTATAGGTTTTATTGGGCGACAGGGCTTGAGATGACATTCCATCTCAAGATCCCATAAAATTGGAAGCAGCGTCTCCACAATGACCTATACAGTGTTGACGGGGACGTTAAACCTCAAATCAAACAAACAAACAAAAAAAAGGCATGATTATTTATTAAATGAGCCATCGCACGACAAAACCTACAATAAGCTATATGCACCCATCGAAGACTCAGATCACCCTGCACATCCATATAGTCTAACCAGAGACTTCTGTTGCTGCATGGAGGAGCATTTGGGCCCTTAGCTATTCTTAGAGCGCAAAACGAAGACTCTGATAAGACTGCGCGGATGCGCAGGCTGATCTGAGTCTTCGTTGGGAGCACATACCTTATTGTTGGTTTTGTCGTGCGCTGGCTTAAATGTCAATAATTAATCCTTTGGCTTTGTTTTAGGCTCTTGAACTGGACGAAAACGTCTTTATGTATGACAGTGACAAAGAATCATCCAGAGTCTCCTCTAAAATTCTACATATTGATGTCAAATCTGATGACCAGCTTATCTCCCCTGGCAACGTGACATTCAACCAGGATGTTGTAACTCCAGAAGCACAAATAATTACTCCTGTTGTAGACCCTGATGATGCGTCACACCTCTCTTACCATAAATTCATCTACAGTTCCTCAAGGGATCAGATTTGTCTCATTGTTCGACCAGAGGATGAGACAAAGGTCAAAGAATACCGCATATATCTGCATTACAGAAGATCGCCAACTCTGCTAGACTACGAGTTTATGGTCAATGTCACTGCAGAGTCGGACTGGCAGATATGCATACAGCCCGAAATGATGAGAGGCTACACAGGAATCGCATACCTTGGTGTGCAGGTTCAAAAGGAAAGTAAGTCCGTATCATTACCTTTCGACTACTTTGCTGGTGAGAAAGTTAAGACATTTTTCGGACACTTTAAACTCTTTGCTTCAGTGAAATGTTCCGAAACTTGCCTTTTTTTAACTATGTTAACAACAACATGCACATATTGTTCAAGTACCTCAGAATGCTGCTTTCTTCCGGAATCGCAATATGCTGTTCCGAAGGTAGATCCATACATGTAGTTTATATCTGCTGCAGGAACTAATGGTCAAGTCAGAGAACTTTCTATATGGTTTTAATTGCTTTTCAGTACAATCTGTCAAATACCAGTTTAATCTCGTGACAGTAGCGTGTATGGTTTGGGAGGAAGACACTAAGTCATGGTTATCTGACAAATGCGATGTAAGTAGAATGACTTATATATTTAATTTTCATTACTCTTTTTTACGACCCAGACAAAGCTATTTGGGTAATATCGAGCCACCAGTTTACATTTTTATACTTCTGGAGCAGACTTTTACTTCTACTTTATACATACGTGGTTAACCAGTACAGTGCCTATTCTTTCGCCAGAAGCTGACAACTGTTCTTCTTGAAGGGATCGGATGACCGTAGAAAAGATTTCATGCTCAATCTACACGAAAGAAAGTTGCCGAAACCAGCAGGTATCGAACCCGCAGTTCAGAGGCACGTCTGACTAAACTACAGAGGCCCATATATTCGGTATTTGACCAAATATATACAAAACTGAAAGTAGCAATTTACACAGCAAGTCAGCGAGAGGAAGAGGAAATAAAACAAGGGACAAAAAAGCACATGCATAGTATAACAACAATAAACAACTTTAAAGAGACTCAATAAATCCGGGTCTCCGATTTAAGTTCTTTTTTGTGTTCTTTGTTTCCAAAGGCAACTTTTTAGCTTTTGACGTTACCTCACCGCAGCTGGTGTTACGTGCCATGTGGCGGCTGTAAAAAGTCTCCCCGTGATTCATCATAGTGCAGATTATATTTTCTTTTCCTAAAGCCTTGCAAACTACATTGTTGTGTATGAAAGGACTCAATAAAACCGAGTCTCCGATTTTCGTTCTATGTTTCCAAAGGCGACCTTTGAGCCTTTTATTTTCTCTCTTCATAATAAGTGTTTCTTTCAGATACCAAATCATAGCCCCATTAAAGTGGGGATATCCACATATTATTAAGTCTCCCAATCGAAGTGGCAAGACATTGGTTTTGCTGCATTCCTTCTTCTTCTTATTATTATTATTCTTTTTCTTTCCTGCAAAATTTTGTCCGGACGAGTTCTCAGTAACCACTGGACAGACTGGTCTGAAATTTTAGGATATGGTAGATATGGATATGAAGTTGTGCAAGTGGTTTTCAACACTCAAAACTCAGGACCCAAAACATCCGCTCTGGACAGGCATAAACGCCCAAATTTTGTCGGGACGAGTTCTCAGTAACCGCTCGATGGATTTTCTTGAATTTGGATGATATGATAGCTATAAATATGCAGCTTTGCAAGAGGGTTTCTTTTATTTTGGATAGCATATTGGCAATTTTGTTGGAAAAAACTGTCCTTTTGGCTTTCCGCTATTGTGTTTCCATTAGGGTCTGTTGTTTCATGTTTGTGTTTCTTTCCCTTTGGTGTCTCTGATTGGAGCTGTGGGTTGATTGTATCGATTCCTGATCATTGCCACCACTTCAAGTTTTTCAAGGGTCTCCCGGGGTACGCCGGGGCCGTGCCCCACCCCGTCCACTTCATAATAGGCCTATTATATCAGAAACCTTTCAGATCCCCACCCCTAAACTACATATAGCCTTGTTCCATATGATAAAACGCATTCAGAGGCACCACACTGTGGGTCCACCAAAGTGCGCCGGGGCCATGCCCTACCCCTCAACTTCATAAAAGGCCTAATATTTCAAAAACCATTCAGATCCTCAACCCTGAATCATATATCGTCTTGTTCCATATGACAAAACGCATTCAGTGACACCAACCTGTGGGCCCCTCAGGGTGCGCTGGCCCTACCGTTCCACTTCATAAAAGGCCATATATCCCAGGAACCGTTCAGTTCCCCAACCCTTAATCATTTATACTCTTGTTTGTTCTGATAAAACGCATTTAGTGACACCAATCTTTGGGGTCCCCTGTGTTGCGCCAGGGCATGCCGCACCCCTCCACTTCATAAACGGCAATATATCTCTATATATATAAACCATATATACTCTTGTTCCTTATGATAAGACACATTCAGTGACACCAACATAGGGGTGCCCCAGCCCTCCACTTCAAAAAAGGCCATATGCCAGAAACCGTTCATATCCCCATCCTTAAATCATATTTATTATTGTCCTTATAATCAAACGCATTCAGTGACACCAACCTCGGGATCCGATAAGTTGCGCCTGGACCATGTCCCACCCATCCACTTCGTAAAGGCCATGTATCTCAGAAACCATCCAAATCCAAACCCCCTAAACCATATTTATTCTTGTTATAATAAAGAGACGCACTCAGTTACACCAACCTGGGGGTCCCCCGGGTTGTGCTGGGACCATGCCCCACCCCCTAGATTTCATAAAATGCCATACATCTCAGAAACCGTTCAAACCTCTCCCTCAACCATATATACCCTTTTTTCTTATGAGAAGACGCATTCAATGGCACCATCTTCGGGGTCCACCGGGGACATGACCACCCCTCCATTTCATAAAGGCCATGTATCCCAGAAACCATTCAGATCCCCACCCCTTAACCATATACATGTATATTCTTGTTCCTTATGATGAGACACATTCAGTGACAGTGACAGTGACAGATCATGCCCCACCCCTCCATTTCTTAAAAAAAAACATATATCTCAGAAACCGTTCAAATCCGCCTCCCCTAAATCATATATATTCTTGATTGTTATGATAAGACGCATCCAGTGACACCAACCTGGTGGTCCCCAGGGTGCACTGGGGCCAGCCATGCCACACCCTGCCACTTCATAAAAGACCATATATCTTAGAGACGGTTCGGATCACCATATATACTCTTGTTCCTTATGATAAGACGTATTCATTGACACCAACCTGGCGGTCCTGGGGGTGTGCCGGGGCCTAATTGTTGGTTTTCCTTTGCTCCATCATTTCAGTGTTGTTGATTTTTTGTTTTTGTTTTGTTTTTCTCTGTCGAATCCTTACCGTTGTTTCATCTCTGTGGTTGTTTGATTTTTGTGTCCTCTGATGTTTTGGACTAGTGAGTTAGGAGGCATTCATGCGGACTGAACAATTTATATGTCTAAATCGCGACGGAAGTAAGTGCGAGGTTTGCGCCACGTAAAATTTATATTAGCTCCCCAGTGAAATTCTTTTCCTTGACCGTGACAAGGCGGTTCTTCTGTCGCAGTTTATTTTTGTTATGCTTTGTCTTTCAATGTGTGTATCGCTAATATCTTTTTTGTTTTGGATAGCCAATTGGCCATTTTGTGGGAAAGTAACTGTTCTTTTGGCTTTCCGCTATTGCTGTTTCAATTAATATTTGTGTTTCTTTTCCTTTGGTATCACTGATGGCAGCGCTGGGCCATTTGTATTGATTCCTGATTATTGCGTTCTCTTCTATTTTGTATACGGAAGATTATAATCATTTATCATATGACGTCGCGTCTGAGAGTGTAATAACGCCATGTAGTATTTGCGATAATCCACTAGTGGATTAAATATGCAAATAAGGTAGAAACGTCCCGTACGTTACATGTACGACGTCCTTAACGACGTCGTGTGTACTAATGGCGGAATATTGACATTTTGTTAAACAAACGTGAATAAAATGCGTTATAAATGTCATATGATAAATAGAATCTTGCATTCGTGCTCATGTGTTATTGAATTTATTCAATAATACATGAGCACTTATGTAAGATCCCCTATGTATATCATGGACGGGATTCGATGTCCACGCAGCTCAGACAGCGCTGGATAAAGACAGTCAGATACATCAGACACGGTAGCTAAGTTGGTCTTAATATGTTGCATAATACATTTCAGCTGACATGGAGACCAAGTGAAGGCCAGCTGCAGTGCAAATGCCACGACGTAAAAGATATGACATTTGGCAACTCTTTCTTTGTTGCTCCAAACTCCATTGACTTTACATCAGTATTCCTCAGATTTTCTCCACTAAGTCAAGCAGCAGTAATTGGCGTGTTGTCAGGGATGTTCGTTGTCTTCTTCTTTGTCATTATCTGGGCGATCGGAAGGGACAGAAATGACTTTTATAGGGTAAGGTATATGTAGGGCTGGCTAATCGGAGCTGGAAAGATAATCGACTATCAGTCCCATCATTGCGATCGATAATCGATTAGTAATAGCTGAGGGGTTTTTTTTTCATAATTTTACCTTTCTGGCTTTTTGTCTGGGCATAACTCTTACCATATGTTGCACTTTACCATATGTATATTTGAACAGGCAGACCTGAGCAAACAGTGTAGACCAAGATGAGACGCCGCATTCTGCGGCGTCTCATCAGGGTCTGCACTGTTTGCCACTCATCCAGCTATTTTAGGCATACTTTTGGGTCGTAAATTGTACCTATCAAGTAATCGATTAAAAGCAAATCTGAAATGATAATCATTTTTGTGGAATTGATCGATCGATTAATCGATTATACGGTTAATCGTGTCAGCCTTAGGTATATGAGCCGGCACATGAAAAAAACATACAATAAGACCCGTGCTATAGTCGAAGACTCAGTTCAGCCAGCTCGTCAGGTCAGCCTGGTCGGAGCATTCTCTTGTTGCCCTATTAATAGCCCAGAGGCTATAGAAAGCTCATGCGAACAGCGAAGACTCTGATCAGACTGCGCGGATGCGCAGGCTGATCTGAGTTTTCGCTGGTCGCAAATGCCTTATTTTAGATATTGTCGTGCGCTGGCTCATTTAATAACCTTATATGGGGTTCCGTTGCAGATGAGCATATTCAACCTGAGGGATGACCGTGCTGTGAGGAACCGAAGCTACGCCGAGGATCCGCTTGGCAAGGTCATCCCGAGGGTTGCAAACGCCCATCTACAACTGAACAGGGCGTTTTCTACCCGAGGGATAACCGTGCTGAGCAGAACCGAGGCTATGCCGAAGTTCCGCTTAGCACGGTCATCCAGGGGGTTGGAAACGTCCATCTACAACAAAACACCATAATTGCTTCTTTTTCTTGCACAACACCATCCAAAATTGTCATTTTATTTATTTCACAGTTTATTTTTCGCACACTATTCTTCGTAGTTTGCCTGGGTAAGACAAGGGATAGAAAAGAATTTCTATCCCAGGCTAAAATCACGGATTTCCTTATCTAACGTGCAAGGACCTGATTTCAAATGTTAATCTTTATGTGTCATTTGAAGCGAAGCATATTTTGTTACCTAACAAGCTTCTATGCCCCAATGCTCTTAATATTAGGTCTTCGCGCCTCGCTCGGGTCACGTGTGAGACGGCAAGTTCTGCAAAGGAAGGTCAAGGGTTTTTCTCCGGGTACTCCGGTTTTCGACCACCTATGATTACGCTCGGCTCGAAGTGAATCAATCTTTAAAGGGTCGTAAAACCAAAACCAGTTTCTTTACCTTATCTGGGGCCGTGCCAACAGAAATGGTGCTTTCGACCATGGGCGCCTGGCAATGAGTTTTGCACATAAGCTCAATCGGAACAGAATATTAGCTGAACGCTTTATCATTTAACACAATTACACAAAATTTCTTCGTGTGGCAAAGAATTACGAATACATGCCAAATCAAATTTACTGAAAATTTTCATTATGCTTACACACCCGAGCGACTTAGTGCTTTTTCTACATCTCCAAAATGGCAATCTTTCTGATGAAAATCAGTGATATTTTTCTTATATTTATACTGAAAACATAGGTTGCGGGTTCTTACAACATGTGTCTTGGAGCAGAGAAAACGAAAAATAATGTATACCCCCGTAAACCCAAATTTTCTCTTTATAAAGTGGGGTTTAAGGGGGTCTACATTTCACGGACTTGTTCTTTCCCTTTGGTGTCTCTGATGGGAGCTGTGGGTTAATTGTATCGATTCCTAATCATTGCCTCCACTTCTACTTTGTTAGCGTGATGTACGACCAAAAACTTAAAGTTTGAAGATATACAATTCTTATATGTTTCAAATTTCTGCACAAAACATACACTGTTTTTGCACACTTGTGTTACTGTATAAAAGTGGGGTTTAAGTAAGGGGGTCAAATTATATATGTGTCTTTCTTGATGGAAGATTGTGTTCTGAATAAGTATGTTTATCACTCAGAATGTAATCAATTCCACTAGTGGATTAAACATGCAAATTAGTTAGATACGTCCCATAACGTTAAACATACAACGTCCTTATGGCCATCCTTTGTTTAGGTTTCCATTATAGTCTTGTCGCTTCATGTTTGTGTTTCTTTCCCTTTGGTGTCTTTGATGGGTGGAGTAAGTTAATTGTATCGATTCCTGATCTTTGTTTTACTTCTACTAAACAATGTCGCGTTTACTAATGGGGAATATTTACATTTTTTTTGTGAAAAATGTCGTGAACTGAATGCGTTTCAAATGTCATATGATAAAAAGAAGCTTGCGTTCGTGCTAATGTATTATTGAATTTATTAAACTCGTTGAGGAAAGGGATAAAATGATCGGCGAAGCCTCGCATCATTGAATTTATTCACAAGTTGAGGAAAAGGGATCAAATGCACAAATTGAGGAAAAAAGATCAAATGCTCGTCGAAGCCTCGCATGTTATCTCTTTATTTTAACTCGTTTAATAAATTCATTAACTCGTTGAGGAAAAAAGATAAGATACTCGGCGAAGCCTCGCATTTTTATCCCTTTCTCCAACTCGTTTAATAAATTCAATAATACACGAACCCTCATGTAAGATCCTCTATGTTACAGTCTAATTTGACGCTTCCCTGCCCACCTAACCGAAATCCCATTTTACTTGGCTCGACCCACATGATATCGAATAAACCAAGGCAACAGATAAGGTGAATATGTTTTTGATAAATGAAGGATAGTTGTCCTTATTACTCCCTATAAAACATAGAAATGGAGGCAATGATCAGGAATCGATACAATTAAGGCACAGCTCCCATCAGAGACACCAAAGGGAAAGAAACACAAACATGAAACAACAGACCTTAATGGAAACATCAATAGCGGAAAGCCAAAAGGACAGTTACTTTCCCACAAAATGGCCAATAGGCTATCCAAAATAAAATAATATAAGCGACACAAACACCCAAAGACAAACCATAACAAAAATAAACCCCGACAGAAGAGCCGCCTTGGAACGGCCAGCGGAAACGAATTCCACTGGGTTGGGGGCTTAAACCTGTGTTGTGGGTATTCATTTGAACCGCCTCATGAATACCAATAACATAGGTTCTTAGGGAGAGACAGAAACTTTTCTCCAATTACCGCAAAATATGGATCTTATCTGTTGCTGTGATTAACTGTTCAACAGCTACTTTGCATATAATTGCTTACAATTGCCAATGAAAATACCGATTGTCTGTTTTAATAGAAAACATATGAGACTATCTTAGGAAGTTCCAGTTGTCGCACATATCCTTCCAAACACGACTACAATGTTACTGCAATATAAAGTAGACATTTTGTAGTCTTGACTATCTTTATTTAAAAAAAACGGCATTTATTAACAATTAATATGTAAAACTTTAAGTTAGGCGATGTTGTTTAAGTTTTGCAGTATTTCTTTTCTTAGCCCTTATCCTGCTGAATATTCAGTTTAGCCACACCCATTTCTGACTTTGAACCAATCAGATTACTTGATGTAATTTATTCTTAAAAATCCATAAAGTGATTGTCAAACAGTGTAGATCCTGATCAGATGGCTTCTTTAGAAGCCATCTGATCTGGATCTGCATTCTTTCCAAAGATATGGTTGTCGTAAACAGCAGGATAAGAGTTAGATTTAATTTCCATTTAACACAATTTTTTGTTGTTTCCAAAGCTTTCGATTCATTTGGAGGTTTAACTAATGACAGTCAGCTGTATCCCCGTTTTAACCATAAATATTCGCATACCAAAACGCCTTAAAATTAAACTTCGATAAGCAGTAAGCACAAACAAATTGCTACGAGTGTGAGTCAATAAAAAACGGCCTAATTCAAGGTAATGTTGGTTGGTGCCTGATGCTCTGTCTCCGGTCGGGCCCATCGGAGTCTAACTGTTTGTTATCTTTTGCTCCAACATTTCAGTGGTTTCTTGCTGTCGAGTCCTCACCGTTGTTTCATCTCTGTGGTTGTTTGATTATTTGTGTTCACGGAGATGTTGCACTGATGAGTAAGGAGGCCTGCATGCGGACTGAACAAATTATTTGTCTAAATCGCGACGGAAGTAAGGGTGAGGATTGTTGCCACGTAAAATCCATATACAGTTGTAAGCCCCCCAGTGGAATTCGTTTCCGCTGACCATTCCAAGGCGGTGCTTCTGTCGCGGTGAATTTTTGTTATGGTTTGTCTTTGGGTGTTTGTGTCGCTTGTGTTATTTTATTTTAGATAGCCTATTGGCCATTTTGTGGGAAAGTAAGTGTCCTTTAGGCTTTCTGCTGTTGGTGTTTCCATTAGGGTCTGTTGTTTCATGTTTGTGTGTCTTTCCCTTTTGGTGTCTCTGAAGGGAGCTGTGGGTTGATTGTATTGATTCCTGATCCTTGCTTCCACTTCTATTTTACTTATTTCTGGGTGATATCAATCTCTTACTTTTCGATGCAATTGAATAATACACTTGGACTAACGCAGTTCTAGTGCCATCAGCCAAGAAATGAAGAAGTCAGGGTCCGTGTCTTCAACCCGCTCCTCAACTGTTGCCACGACTTCTTCGTTGGACTGGAAATGACGTCCACGGATATCCATTTTAAAGTTTTGGTATAGAAAATAGTCACTAGGAGCTAAGTCCGGAGAATAGGCGATGCGGTATTGGCTCGTACTCATTCCACTTGACAGCATCCATTGCCATTTTGCAAGTTGTCATGTTGAAGCAGAATCCCTTTGGAGAGTTTACCTCGGCTTTTTTCACGGATCGCAGTTCACAGTTGGTCGAGCGAATTTGCATAATATGCACCTGTTATTGTACTTTTTTTGCTAGAAGTCCAACATAATAACGCCTTTTGCGTCCCAAAATACAGCTGCCATCACCTTGCCAGTAGAGGGTTGCTTTTTGAACTTCTGTGGTCCCGTAGACCCCGACCCTTCCACTGGTGACTTTGAGTTTTATTCTCAGGCTCATAATAATGGACCCAGGTTACCAGACGTGAAAGAAAATCATCTTCCTTTGACCTAAACCGCTTCAACAATGAGCTGCATACTGATGCTCTGCTTGCCATTTGCTCGTCGCTAAGGGATTTTGGGACCCAACGGGCTTAGCTTGCGCATAAACAAGTGATTTGTAAAATTGTTCAAACGCTACCATGTGAAATGTGTAATGCATTCGCTTTTTCTTCCATCTTGATCCTATCAGAGTACACCAGATCCCGTACTTACACATTTCTTCTTCGGTGGCATCTTATGTGCGTCAAGCCTTGGTTTCATCTTCTAAAGACGTTCTACCGCGTTCGAATTGCCCAACCCGGAATTTAACTTTTGCATACGATGGTGTAGAAGACCCATAAAGATTGGGTAGAAGTACCAAATTTCAGCACGGTATTCAACTTTTGACGAAAAGCTTGCTTTTGCATCGCTAGCAATGTTTGACGTTCAATATCTTGAATGGCACGACAAGGGTGCAATTTTGCCCTCATGCCTAAAACATGTATTGAAGCAAAGCATGAAAATCTTGGTTACTCGGTCAATTGAAAATGGGAGAGGCTGGTTTCTTATTGACTTGCTCTGGTACTAAGCACAAATCCTTCCAGTAAATATATAGAGGATCTTACACGAGTGACCATTTCATATGCTATTTATGAAACGAACTTTCATAAATTTCGTATGAAATGACCATGAGTGGTAGATTCTGTTTACCATATGACCACTTTAGAAAGGATTTTATCGCCTTTGAAGTTGACAATCGTTTGGCAAAAATGCATTGTTGACATGGACGTCGCCATGACATTACTTAATCCCGCCAAAGTGTTATTACATCTGTGGTCATACGATATTTATTACACGGCGTTATCCACTGCTTATCGACGACGTCATATGATAAATATCACCACAATAAGGCTCATTGAAAAATTCCGAATATTTAGTGTAAATACGATATACTTGATCATCGCATTTCCCCTCTAGATTCAATAATGATATTTTCAGTGGAGCATTACCCCTTTGCTCGACAACCATCACGCGGATCATCATTACTACATCATTAAAGTGTTTACTGGAATGAGACAAGGTGCTGGGACACGTTCTCGAATTGCGTTCACTTTATTTGGAGAGAAAAGAAACACTGGTTCAAGACTGTTATATGATGGGGTCAGGGAGGTAAGTACCATCAGGTTAACAAGTATGTATAATTTATCAGTTACCCCCTTTATATATTGCATTGAAACGCACTGACCTGATAAAGATATGCTATCTCTGGACAAGTGAGCTTTATCACGTCAACGGGACATTGCACTTTTTATGAATGAAGTGGATTACCTGAACAAAAGGCTTAAATGTTATTACTATAGGACAATTACATCAAAAATATCAAAAAAGAAAAATAACTGTCAGCTGATAGTAAATATACTGACCGATTATATTCCGCACCGGAATGTTAGGACGCACTGAGGACAATTTATGAGTGATCGTAAATTGCCGGTTTAAAGAGTTTACAAGGTGATAAACTGATAAACAGAATACCAGATTCGTGTCATTTTATATCAAGTTTATCAGGCTCGGCTTCTAGAACGCATGTAGAATCGCTCGGAAAGCCTCACGATTCTACAAGCGTTCTTGAAGCCGAGCCTGATAAACTTGATATCAAATGACACGAAGGTGGTATTCTATTTATTATGTAATCCTCTTGTACACCCCAACAGTTTTTCGCGTAGTCCATTTCAAAGAAGTGCAATATCACGTTGACCTGATAAAGCTCTCTTGTCCTGACATAGCATATGTTTATCAGGTCGATGTGCTACAATGCAATTAATATAGGGGGTAACTGATAAAATGAACACACCTGTAACCGCACTCTATAAAGAGAAAATTGGGATTTACAGGGGTTTACACTATTTTCTTTATTTTTGCTCAAATACATGTATTGTGTGTACTCGTTAGTACCACCTCATTGTGGCGGTCCTAACAATTTGTTTGTTTGTTTGTTTTGGAGTTTAACGGCCCAGTCAACACTTTTAGGTCAATTCTGAGCCGGTCAGTTTACCTATCCGCACTTTTCCTAGTACATTGCACATTATTTCGCCAGAAACTTACAACTGTCCTTCTTGAATCCGCGAAAGGGAGAGAATGACCGTAGAAAAGAATTCATGATTAATCTCCACGAACGAAGAACGAATGTTGCCGACCCAAGCAGGTATCGAACCCGCGACCCCCATGATCATCAATCAGACTCGCTTCCGACTGAGTTACCAAGGCCGGCAACGGTCCTAACGAGAACACGATCTATAATTGGACTTGATATGAAAACTGTCAAAATGGTTCTGCTGAAAAAGGCTTGTTCTGGAGTTATTTGAAGATGCCATTTTTAGCGTTGAGATGTCCAGAAAATAAAATTATCATTCGTATTTGCCGCGACAAGGGAAATCTATCGTTGGAAGTATGGGCTCAGCAACTGCTCAAATTAGCTTTGTTGTTTTGCGACCCAGTCAAAAGCCAAGGTCATGACAAGTCAGCCAGTTTTCTTCACTGTTCCAGGACAAGCTTAGGGTGGTTTTTACATGACTATCAATGTCCTAACCTGAATCTTGTTCTTTTTCCTTTAAAGGCATTTATTCTTGAAACAGTAGGACACACCGTGTGTTCATAATGGTTTTATTGCCCCTTGTGATATACTGACTTTAGCAGATCAAAGGCGGCCCTTAATGTTTAGGGTGATTAGTAGCTCTTGTTGTATCCCCTGACTGAGACACTTAAGTGGAAAATCAATAATGTACACAAGTAAACAGCTAGTAAATTATTGATTTTCCCCCACGGAAGCTTCTTACCTGTTGAAGACAGAAGACTTCTCTTCAGTCAGCTCTGAGGGCTACATAATATTATGTAATGAAATGATAGTCCTCAATAATCACGAATAAATGCCTTTAAGATATTCTTAAGGTTCACAAGTCTGTGTCATAAGCACCCGCATAACTACACTTCATATAGAGACACACACGACCTACATTTAACTAGAATTAAAAATTAAAAAAGTAGCAAACATTTTCATCGAAAAAATTCGATTTCTAAGATAATAAAGAAGCCGTTTTAGCACATTTGTGTCTTGCCGTAAGAATTAGTTTCCAAGCAAGCTGCAGGTAGCAATATATTGTATAATAGAATCAAACTCGAAAATCGCGCGCGTAATAACATCCCCATTGAGTGTCCCAGAGCAATTCAATAAGCTTGGAGCTTTCATCGCAATCGAACTAAAATATTTAGTATAAACTAAACTAAACTCGAAAATCGTATGGAGTGAGCAGGACACAATAGTCTTCATTGCGAAAACACGCCTATACAAATACATTGTGACCTTTATCGCCGAAAAAAAAGAAAATTTTAAGATGAAAAATTTTGAAATTTTCTTATTTCTGCTCAATATATAGATTGTGGGTACCCGTTAGAACCGCCTTATCAAAGCGGTTCTAACGAGTACCCACAATCTATATTATAGAGCAGAAATAAGAAAAATTAGGTTTACCCCTGTAAACCCCATTTTACTTTATAAAAGTGGGATTCGAGGCGGTCAAAATTATATAGGCATGATTTCGTGATGTGCAGGCTACTTAAATCCTTATGAAACCCAACCGTTGTTCCATTTTTTACCTTTTGTATTTTCCCTTCAAGTTAACAAGTCCCGGAAATTAACATCCCAGTAAACCCCACTTTATAAGGAAAAACATGCAGTCTACAGGGTATACAGGATTTTTCGTTAGTCTGCGCCAAGACATAGGTGGTTGGTACCAGTGAGAATCGCCTCATTAAGCGGTTCGAACGTTCAGCAACAATCTACAATATGTGCTTGAGTCTGAAATAAGAAAAATACGACATGTTTTATCAGAAAATATCAGATTTAGAGATTTGAAAAAATACCTATGTTCCAATTCTCCATCATTTCGAGCGATTTGATTGGTTGGAATAAAAGTTTTATACTTCGATAAATTCCACGAGCAAGAATCTCAGATCTTTTTCACATAGCGACAGGAAGTAACCAGTGCTTCAGCTGAAGTGCACGACCCGCCGGATGCTTTTAGCTTTATGAGTGTTACCATATATGGGTATGGCGGCCATTTTGGTCATGTGACCTGGACCTAAAACGGTTCCCCCAATAAATGCGCCTTATCGTAAGGAGCAAAAATATATCTTATACTTTAGTACTTTATTCTGAATCGTTTGCAGGATAAAATGCATTCTCACATTTTCCAATACAAAAGCATATGTGTCAAAGTTTGACCTAGGCACAAAGAAGGTCAAGGTCAACCCAGGGTCTTCATTTTAGCAATTTATGATGGGCCTACGTCCCAGATGTCATTTATTAAGTTTCGTGGAAATCTGCCCAGTGGTTCTGGAGAAGACTATTTTTGAAGGTTTTTTACCATATATGGTTTGGCGGCCATTTTGGTCATGTGACCTGGACCCGTGAGCAAATTTTGGTTTCCCCCATCCCATAGAAGCTCCATATGAAATTTGACTTCAATCGGCCCAACGGTTTCCGAGGAGAAGCAGTTCGAAAATTTTCACATTTTTCGCCTCTGCGAGGCTATACTAAATGGAATGTAATATTTCACAAATTCATTGGTTAGATCTCATTGATATCTATCAGTACGCCATAAATTGTTTAAATATTCCAAGCGGTTAAGTCACTATCACCAATTCTCACAAACGGATTACGGACGGACAGACAGACAGACCATATGGAATGTAATATTTCGCAAATTCATTGGTTAGATCTCATTGATATCTATCAGTATACCAAAAATTGTTTAAATATTCCAAGCGGTTAAGTCACTATCACCAATTTTGACAAACGTGTTACGGATTTTTCGCCTCGGCGAGGCTATACTAAATGGGATATAATATTTTGCAAGTTCATTTGTTAGATCTCATTGATATCTATCTGTATGTCAAAAATTGTTTAAATATTCCAAGCGGTTAAGTCACTATCACCAATTTCACAAACAGGTTACGGACGGACAGAAAGACAGACCATATATGGCTTGGCGGCCATTTTGGTCATGTGACCTGGATCCTATGAGCAAATTTTGGTTTCCCCCATCCCATAGAGGCGCCATATGAAATTTGACTTCAATCTGCCCAACGGTTTCCGAGGAGAAGCAGTTCGAAAATTTTCACATTTTTCGCCTCGGCGAAGCTATACTAAATGGAATGTAATATTTCGCAAGTTCATTGGTTAGATCTCACTGATATCTATCAGTATGCCAAAAATTGTTTAAATATTCCTAGCGGTTAAGTCACTATCACGGGTTACGGACGGACAGACAGACTGACAGACGGACAGAATGACCGAATGACAGAATGACACGGTGATTTTAGGGCACTCTTAGAACATCAACCGACTTCAGTCGGTCGCTTTTTCTGCGGGTCGTGCAATATAGCGTGGCGTCAAAGAGCACGTTTAGAATCCCCACGTTGCGTAATTGTATATAAACGACGTCAACAGCGTTCGATTAAAATACGGAAAACTATTGGCAACGTAAATGTTAGAAGACAAATTAACTGAGTTTATAGACTTGACGTTTTGTTTGCTCGGGTTTCTTTCAAAGATGGCAGCTTCTAATTGAATAATCATTCCGCCCTGGCCTTTGGTTCATTCTTATGCTTTCGAAAGAATTCATCATAAACTTTCCATTTTGGTAGCATTTGTAACGTTTTGATGAGAAAGATGTAAGTATCAGGAATGAACTATTTAGGGCTTCTGATACCGAGGCCCCGTTTTTGGAGTTACATCTTCTATTGTAGATGGTTTTGTTTCGTGTAAAATTTATGATAAACACGATCATTTTGATTTTGAGATTGTAAATTTTCCTTTTTTGGATGGTGATGTTCCTCGTGCGCCATCCTATGGCGTTTATATGTCGCAATTAATTCGATTTGCTAGAGTGTGTAGTCATGTAACTGACTTCAACACTCGTAATAAAATGTTTACGGCTAAACTTCTTAATCAGTGTTATCGGTACCATAAACTACGCAAAGCCTTTTCTAAATTTTATAGACGTCATTCTGATTTAATTTCAAAATTCAATATTGGACTTAAATCTCTGCTGCAACAAGGTCTATCGGAACCCGAATTTTATGGTGACTTAGTATATAAATTCAGAAAAATATATAACCGCAATGACTTCAGCACCCAATTTCGTAAAATCATTCTTCGATATAAAAAGATTGGGTACAACACAAATGTTATTCGACAGACTGCATGCATGGTAGTTAACCCACTCACGGTTGACAACTTTGCTTCCCTCTTTAATTGCACGCCGGTGGGTCTGGCCTCAGATTCTATGACGGTTCCAACGTAAAGGCTTATTGAGAATTAGATAGATCTAATTCAAGGTAATGTTGGTTGGTGCCTGATGCTCTGTCTCTGGTCTGGCCAATCGGAGTCTAACTGTTGGGTTTCTTTTGCTCCAGCATTTCCGTGGTTTCTTGCTGTCGAATCCTCACCGTTGTTTCATCTCTGTTGTTGTTTTATTATTTGTGTTTACGGAGATATTGCACTGATGAGTTAGGAGGCCTTCATGCGGACTGAACAAATTATTTGTCTAAATCGCGGCGGAAGTAAGGGCGAGGATTGTGGCCACATAAAATCGATTTAAGCCCCACAGTTCAATTCTTTTTCGCTGACTGTTCCAAGGCGGTTCTTCTGTCGCGGTTTATTTTTGTTATGGTTTGACTGTGGGTGTTCGTGTCGGTTGTGTTATTTCATTTTGGATAGCCTATTGGCCATTTTGTGGGCAGTAAGTGTCATTTCGGCTTTCCGCTGTTGGTGTTTCCATTAGGGTCTGTTGTTTCTTTTCTGTGTGTCTTTCCCTTTGGTGTCTCTGATGGGAGTTGTGGGTTGATTGTATCGATTCCTGATCATTTCCTCCACTTCTACTTTTCATGCTAAATTTGTGAGTGATTCGCCGGAGTTTACACATCGATAAAATCCATAAAAAAGAAATTCATTCATATGGTAGTTCGATTCAGTATATTCTGTCATCTTATGCCATCATTATAAAAGGTCTAGTCATGACAAACTGTTGTATTTTTGTCTTTATTCTTCCATAGTAGGGTAACAAATGTAAGTGGTGTGCAGTTAGATAAATGCTGATGCATATTTTTCTTGACATGTGTCGTTTATTAAAATATAAAAGAAAATCCACATGGGTAAACACATTTTACAAATGTTTTACTTAAATATCGGACAAAGTGCATCCTTTAATTTATTTTTGTTTTAGGAATTTACAACTGGAAGTGTCTTGGTATTCCTAATGGCAACTAGAAAGGATTTAGGAAACCTCACTTATCTTAATATTTGGAATGACAATTCTGGAGAGGGAAGCTATGGTTCGTGGTACCTAAACCAAGTAATGGTGCATGACGTTCGCTGGGGAAAAACGTATGTTACATTATAACAAGTGCACAAGCATTTTCAGTATTTGCTTAATGGCGGAGAAAATTGGAAATAGCATCTAAGCAGTTTTCCAAATGAGGGCAAGTAGCGTTAACACGAAAATTAATATTGATACAATACCAGTGTTTCTGACATAGATTGGCGTTTCGTTCAGTTGGATCAGTTCTGCATCAATATATTTTCAAAATTCTGACAGTAACTCAGTAAACACTAAGGACTTAACATCAGACACACACTACAGTAAGGGTGATCTCTCAAATATATTCATACAGTTACTCTCAAGTATATGTGCAAGGTGACTAGAATTAGAAAATAAAGTGAAAGCAGTGATAAGAAATCGATACAATGAACCCACACACCCCATCAGAGACACCAAATGGAAAGAAACACAAACAGGAAATAACAAGATCCTAATGGAAACATCAAAAGCGGAAAGCCAAAAGGACAATTATTTTCTCCAAAAAAATGACCAATTGATTGTCCAAAAAAAAAGATATAAGCGTGTATTCTATGATTGTGGCATTCCTGGTCTCTGTCATTTGTGATTTTAAAGCTACTAGCGCTGTTGCGGAAAAAACGTCTCCTGTTCATCAAGACTTTTGCTGAAAATTTTGTGTCTTTGATTTGAGGTTTAATGTCCCCGTACACACTGTATAGGACATTTTGGAGACGTTGCTTCCAATTTTGTTGGACTTTTAAACCAAGTAATGGTGCATGAAGTTCGCATGACAGTGCACAGTGTTGACTGGGACGTTATACCACAAATCAGATAAACAGAAAACAACTGTTACCCCTAAATTTTGAAATGGTTTCGTGTTATATGTAAGATTCCGTTTGGTACAAAATGGGTTATACGTTCTTTGTTTCCAAAGGCAACCTTAAAGCTTTTCATTATACTAATTAATGATCACGAAAAGGCTCAAGAATAGCAATAACCACCTACTAAGATAGCATTAGCTTCCTTTTATGTACCTATAAACTGGAATTGACAAGTTCCTGTGTATAATGAAATATGAATAAATTTTTTCTGAGGATTATTTAGCTTGCCATCTTACAAGTGGAAAGTTTTTGGACTCCACACAAACGGCAGCTTTATCACATGACCAAGGTTCAAATGTTATGACTTGTTTGAATTTCTGAGCACTTTCGTGTAGTTCCATTCAGCATATTCAATTAATACTGGTGTTTGAGAAAATACTTTAGTGTTGATGTATATAGTAGAGATAGTAGACGCCTCCGTGGTGTAGTGGTTACCCTACTCGCCTTGTAAACCAGGGGTCGCAGGATCGATCGCGGGCTTCTTCAGACTTTCGGATGAGTCTTTAAACCGAGGTCCCGTCTCCGTATGACCTTAGCTGTTAGTGGGACGTAAAACCTCATCCACTCAAACACTCATAAAGTAGAGATATGCCTCCTTACAGGTTTTGTTTCTGCAGGTTTTCAAAGTATTTTAATTTCATTGATAAAGCTTCTGCAATCAACATAATGTAAAAGTTAGGCACCATTTTGAAATAAGCCCAGCCTACATCCTTTTATAGAGCAGATGGGTGTTTAACATGTGTTAGGTGGCAAATAATGAGATAATTTGCTGAAAATAAGTTTCTCTTTTTATTTAGGTACATTTTTCCATGCGAAAGATGGCTGTCTGTAGAAACTTCTCTGGAAGCACAAATTAAGGCTGTTATCGAAGGAAAACCAGTTCAGTTTGAGAGCCGTTTCTTCAGTCATGCCCGGGACAGGATCTCTGAAAACCATATGTGGATGTCTATACTATACCGCCCTGTATCAAGCACGTTTAATAGGGTAGAGAGAACTTCCTGTGCGTTGGCATATATCCTGTTAACAATGGTCAGTAATGCAATGTATTACGACACTGGATCTGATTATGAACTACCAGCGGTCTTTGAGATTGGGCCGTTCAGATTTACACCAAAGCAGGTAAGATTGATTGATTGATTGATTGATTGTTTGATTGATTGATTGATTGATTGATTGATTGATTGATTGATTTGGGTTTAACTACACGTCAACCCTTGTGTGTCATTTTGTGTCGTCTCCCAGATAAAGGGAGAAAAAAGAAAGAAAATATAGTAGAGAAGATGAAAGTGAGTGACAGAGGAGAAGAGACAAATGAATGAACGTGTAGAAACAGAAGAAATTACAACATTCCCCCTCTACCCTTACCTGCTGCAATGACAGCAGGCCTTATCCATCTGTAAAATAGAAGTGAAAGCAATGATCAGGAATCGATACAATTAACCCACAGCCCCCAGCAGGGACACCAAATGGAAAAAACCCAAACATGATATAACTAAACCCAATTGGAAGCATCAATAGCAGAAAGCCAAAAGGACAGTTACTTTCCCACAAAATGGCCAACTGGCTATCCAAAACAAAATAATATAAGCGAAACACACACTCAAAGATAAGCCATAACAAAAATAAACCGCAACAGAAGAACAATATCAGTTGGACGTACCAGAGATGCAAAATACACGTCATCGTTGGCTCATCAAGCCATCCCCAAAGCAGGTAAGAGATACCTGCATCAGAATAACAAAGGGTCACTGGAACTGGTATCACTCTAACGACATACAAAATCGAAACAATGGGAATGGAGCACAACTGACCGCATTCTTGTCAACTGTAGTTTTCTTGCACACCAGACAAGAAAATCCATGATTTTACCTGGGATAGAAATTTATGTTCTGACACTGGTGTTCCGACCCCAAATCGAATATAATCGCGTGTTTGATAATAATGCACTGGTTGATTACAACCTCATGCGCGGTGTCGTCATGCGTGACGTCACTAAACATTCCTGTCGTGTCATCACAAAATGTAACCGAAGTGACAGCAGCATTAAAAATTCGCAATAGAAATGGAAGGTATGCAAGAAAAAGAATCCTATATGGGTGTGAGGGGTGGATGGAAAAATCCGTACCTCGGGATCACTGTCCGGCATCACTCGGCAAGCCTCGTGATGCCGGACAGTGTCCCTCGGGACGGATTTTTCCATCCATCCCTCACACCGATATAAGATTCTTATAGTCTACCCCAGGCCGCCTATAAGCTATAGATAATCTACAAAAGTATATAGTTGGAAAGAATTTTGGGCCGTAACATATTGATATTTCTGGTGCAAAATAAAACTGAAGATGAACAGGAAGTCAGTCACAGACCACTGTTATGACCATGTCATAATATGTTTCATGCAATTACTTTTTGGGGTTGTTTAAAGTACGTTTTTGTTCTTTTAAAAACGTTTTATTACCTGCCATTGAGAACTCTTAAACAGATATATATGTTTTTGTATAACATTAAATTATGATTAAGACACAAAAAGATATTACTGAAATTCTCACGCAGTGCGCATTTACTAATGCCAACCGGTTCACAAGTCATGAAACTTTAGAGTCTGACTTTAGAGCAGAAATATTATTTCTTTTTCTGAAATTATCTTACGAATATCCATGAGAATTTACTGATGTTATAAATATCGTACAAATTAAATAATATTTGAAAGCTTCACTGCCCGTTCCAAGGCAGTTCTTCTGCCGCGGTTTCGCAAAATTGTAGTATGTTTCCTCTGGCTTTCTTTGCCGGATCATTACAGGGTCACTGATGAGGCTTTATTAGCCAAAACTACGTAGTATGACCCATCTTCTTTCTTATGAATGTTTTCATTGCTCTTAAAGGAACTCATTATTGATTTTTATTTGCCTTCACTGCAGCTGGTGTTGTGCCGTGTGGCGGCCGTAAAAAGTCTCCCCGTACATCAACCATAGTGCAGTTTATATTTTACTTTTGGTCCTTTGAGATCAGTGTGAATATTCTGAGAAATCAGAAATAAATTATTGGTTTAGACTCATATTCTAGACAGGTTTTTAATTATTTGGACCCCATTTTGATTTATATCAGTCTTTGAATCGACTGCCTATTCGAAATTCGCAAAATTGTAGTATGTTTCCTCTGGCTTTCTTTGCCGGATCATTACAGGGTCACTGATGAGGCTTTATTAGCCGAAACTACGTAGTTTGACCCATCTTCTTTCTTATGAATGTTTTCATTGCTCTTAAAGGAACTCATTTTTGATTTTTATTTGCCTTCACTGCAGCTGGTGTTATGCCTTGTGGCGGCCGTAAAAAGTCTCCCCGTACATCAACCATAGTGCAGTTTATATTTTACTTTTGGTCCTTTGAGATCAGCGTGAATATTCTGAGAAATCAGAAATAAACTATTGGTTTAGACTCATATTCTAGACAGGTATTTAATTATTTGGACCCCATTTTGATTTATATCAGTCTTTGAATCGACTGCCTATTCGAAATTCGCAAAATTGTAGTATGTTTTCTCTGGCTTTCTTTGCCGGATCATTACAGGGTCACTGATGAGGCTTTATTAGCAGAAACTACGTAGTATGACCAATCTTCTTTCTTATGAATGTTTTCATTGCTCTTAAAGGAACTCATCTTTGATTTTTATTTGCCTTCACTGCAGCTGGTGTTGTGCCGTGTGGCGCCGTAAAAAGTCTCCCCGTACATCAACCATAGTGCAGTTTATATTTTACTTTTGGTCCTTTGAGATCAGTGTGAATATTCTGAGAAATCAGAAATAAATTATTGGTTTAGACTCATATTCTAGACAGGTTTTTAATTATTTGGACCCCATTTTGATTTATATCAGTCTTTGAATCGACTGCCTATTCGAAATTCGCAAAATTGTAGTATGTTTTCTCTGGCTTTCTTTGCCGGATCATTACAGGGTCACTGATGAGGCTTTATTAGCCGAAACTACGTAGTATGACCAATCTTCTTTCTTATGAATGTTTTCATTGCTCTTAAAGGAACTCATTTTTGATTTTTATTTGCCTTCACTGCAGCTGGTGTTGTGCCGTGTGGCGGCCGTAAAAAGTCTCCCCGTATATCAACCATAGTGCAGTTTATATTTTACTTTTGGTCCTTTGAGATCAGTATGAATATTCTGAGAAATCAGAAATAAATTATTGGTTTAGACTCATATTCTAGACAGGTTTTTAATTATTTGGACCCCATTTTGATTTTTATCAGTCTTTGAATCGACTGCCTATTCGAAATTCGCAAAATTGTAGTGTTTCCTCTGGCTTTCTTTGCCGGATCATTACAGGGTCACTGATGAGGCTTTATTAGCCGAAACTACGTAGTATGACCCATCTTCTTTCTTATGAATGTTTTCATTGCTCTTAAAGGAACTCATTTTTGATTTTTATTTGCCTTCACTGCAGCTGGTGTTGTGCCGTGTGGCGGCCGTAAAAAGTCTCCCCGTACATCAACCATAGTGCAGTTTATTTTTTACTTTTGGTCCTTTGAGATCAGTGTGAATATTCTGAGAAATCAGAAATAAATTATTGGTTTAGACTCATATTCTAGACAGGTTTTTAATTATTTGGACCCCATTTTGATTTATATCAGTCTTTGAATCGACTGCCTATTCGAAATTCGCAAAATTGTAGTATGTTTCCTCTGGCTTTCTTTGCCGGATCATTACAGGGTCACTGATGAGGCTTTATTAGCCGAAACTACGTAGTATGACCCATCTTCTTTCTTATGAATGTTTTCATTGCTCTTAAAGGAACTCATTTTTGATTTTTATTATTTTTGTTATGGTCTGTCTTTGTGTGTGTGTATCGCTTTTATTTTTGTTTTGGATAGCCGATTGGCCATTTTGTGGGAAAGTAACTGTCCTTTTTGGCCTTCCGCTATTGATCTTTCCATTAGGGTCTATTTATTTCATGCTTGTGTTTCTTTCCATTTGGTGTCTCTGAAGGGAATAAATTTAATAATACATGAGCACGAATGCAAGATTCTATTTAACACATGATATTTAAAACGCTTTTAATTCACGATTTTCGCCATTGGTAAACGCGATATCAATATGGACATAGTACCTGTAACGGTACGGGAGCTATCTAACCAAATTGCATATTTAATCCACTGGTGGATTACCGAAAATTATACATTCTCAGACGCGACGTCATGTGATAAATATACATTTTATATATCCATGTATGTATATTTCAGATCTATGTATCACTGATTTGTGCTCTTATCACAACCCCTGTGATGATGGTAATAATAACAATATTTAAACGAACTAGAAGAAAACCAGAGATTCCCGGGACTTCGAAGAAATGTTACTGTTGTGGATTCTTCTGTTGCAGCAAACCAAATGATCCGATGATGGAGAGAGTTGTCTTAAGTAAAGGTAAAGTCAAGCGAATTTGTGTCTTCGAGCATTCCGTCATGACAAATTTTAACTGCGCATGCCCAGCCATTCAGAGGAGCCAGGGATATGGCTTTCTGTCTGAAGGTTCCTCTTGATTCACTGCTTGTATGAGCGAGCAGCGAAGGTTCTGTTCGCGCAGTCTCGCCTGAACCTTCGCTGCTCGCATAGGCGATAAGTACCAAAATCGCTTGACGGGGCCCAAGTAAAGGTAAAGTCTTCGGCTTAAAGGAAATGAATACAACCAGCCATTCAGAGGGGCCAGGGATATGGCTTTCTGTCTGAAGGTTCCTCTTGATTCACTCCTAGTATGAGCGAGCAGCGAAGGTTCTGGCGAGACTGTGCGGACGCGCAGGCTCGCCTGAACCTTCGCTGCTCGCATAGGCGATAAGTACCAAAATCGCTTGACGGGGCCCAAGTAAAGGTATAGTCTTCGGCTTAAAGGAAATGAATACAACCAGCCATTCAGAGGGGCCAGGGATATGGCTTTCTGTCTGAAGGTTCCTCTTGATTCACTGCTTGTATGAGCGAGCAGCGAAGGTTCTGGCGAGACTGCGCGGATGCGCAGGCTCGCCTGAACCTTCGCTGCTCGCATAGGCGATAAGTACAAAAATCGCTTGACGGGGCCCAAGTAAAGGTAAAGTGTTCGGCTTAAAGGAAATGAATACAACCTAATGGAAAGACCTCTGACGACACTGTTTGTTCTTTCTAATTCACACTCCTAAAAGAAACTATTCAAGAATATTCACATTCTCAGTGTTTTTACAGGCAAACATGTTCTAGAAAGGGTTATCTTTTGTTCTAGAAAGGGTTATCTTTTTGAAGCAAGGAATACACCACAGAACTGGAAAATATGGCGTGTACATGTTTTCTTGGCCAGACTATCTAGTTTCGGCCAATTAGACCTCATCAGTGACCCTCAAATATTTTCAAAATATAACAATGGAATCAATGATCACAAAGGACACTACACTATGATGTAGGGCAGGGAGAGTTTACGGCCGCCACACATTCCAAGACACTAGCTGTAGTGATGTCAAATATTTTCTAGAAAAGGGTTATCCTTTGGAAGAAAGAAATACACCTTAGAACTGGAAAATATGGAGTGTACATGTTTTCTGGACCAGACTAGCTAGTTTCGGTCGATTAGGCCTCATTAGTGACCCTCAAATATTTTCAAAATTCAACAATGCTATAAATGATCCCAAAGGACAAGAAAATATAAACTACACTGTGATTTGTTTGTTTGTTTGTTTGTTTGTTTGTTTGATTAGAGAGTTTAACGTCCCCGTCAACACTGCAAAGGTCATTTTGGAGACGTTGCTTCCAATTTTGTGGGACTTTTACCCGACATTGAGATGAAATGACATCTCAAGCCCTGCCGCCGAATGAAACCAATAGGGTTTATAAGCAAGGACGGTCCTACTTTCCCCCCACTTTGCCTGGGCAGGCTTAGATCCTCTAAGGGGTTTACCAGTACTCGTGTGCGGGACGGTTTCAGCTCTGCGTGGAAGCATCATGCAGCCCATCTATTTGTTCAAACCCCGATGGGCGGCGGCCTTAAAACTACACTATGATGTAGTGCAGGGAGATTTTTACAGCTGCCACACATTCTTAGATACCAGCTGTAGTGACGTCAAATATGTTCTAGAAAGTGTTATCCTTTAGAAGCAAGGAATACACCACAGAACTTAAAAAATATGGAGTGTACATGTTTTCTTGGCCGGACTAGCTAGTTTCGGCCAATTAGGCCTCATCAGTGACCCTCAAATATTTTCAAAATTCAGCAACGGAATCAATGATCCCAAAGGACAGGAAAATATAAACTACACCATGATGTAGGCCAGGGAGACATTTTACGGCTGCCAAACATTCCCAGACACCAGCTGTAGTCATGTCAAATATGTTCTAGAAAGGGTTATCCTTTAGAAGCAAGGAATGCACCACAGAACTTGAAAACATAGAGTGCACATGTTTTCTGGGCCAGGCTAGCTAGTTTCGGCCAATTAGGCCACATTTGTGACCCTCAAATATTTTCAAAATTCAACAATGGAATCAATGATCCCAAAGTAAAAGAAAATATAAACTACACTATGATGTAGGGCCGGCGGACTTTTTACGGCCGCCACACATTTCCAGACACCAGCCTTCGGAAGCAAGAAATACGCCACAGTACTGGAAAATATGGAGTGTACATGTTTTCTGGACCAGACTAGCTGGTTTCGGCCAATTAGGCCTCATCAATGACCCTCAAATATTTTCAAAATTCAACAATGGAAGCAATAATCCCAAAGGACACGAAAATATAAACTACATTATGATGTAGGGCATGGAGACTTAACGGCCGCCACACATTCCCAGACACCAGCAGTAGTGACGTCAAATATGTTCTGGAAAGGGTTATCCTTTGGAAGCAAGGAATACATCAGACAACTGGTCAGACTAGCTAGTTTCGGGCAATTAGGCATCATCAATGAACATCAGATATTTTCAAAATTCAACAATGGAATCAATGATCCCAAAGAACAGGAAAATATAAACTATAAACTACAAACTAGACATTTATTTAACCCCATTAGTTAACAATAAGGACTCAATGTTGTTCATACATCACTATTTACATTTCCAGTGTAAAGTCTAATGTAAACCTATAGAAAACAATTGCGTTCATACTTCCTTGAACGCATCGAATCACATGATTTTCAGTGAGGTTAAATGACGTCATTCTAAACCATGGTTTTCTACGGGCGTTTATGACGTCAACGCTTCTCCGCTCCTTGTAGAAAAACAGCGTGTAAATGGTTTTCAGCTTTAAAAGTTTGCCTACAAGCATTGTTTCACCCAGTGATGAGGGGCAACTAATGTAAATATAAAAATAAACTTTATTTTTCTGCTTTTCATGAAAGTATGAACGACAGTGGTCGCTAGCAAAGTTTACATGAACACCTTCGGGGTTCATTTACTTTGCACGCGACACACTGCATTCATACTTCCATGAACTGCAGAAAAATAAATGTCATTTCTTAAATGAATACATTGACTCACGCGACGTCACATGATCACCCAGTGATGTAAAACTTCTAACATGTTTATCTCTAATATGATTAGATGTGTCAACGGCGTTCTACTCTGTGCAGTTTTCTTCTTAACCAGAATCTTTCGACATATTATGGGAGGAAAAATGTAAACCTATGATAACAATTGTTCATCTACCGTTCGTTGAAATATAAAAAAGCATCGGTATACAGTCAAAAGTGCACGTGACCTGATGTTTTTCATGCATCAATGAGCGTTAAAACAAATTACCTTAATTTCTCTAGTGGCCCGCGCCGATCGGGCTTGAAGAAATATATGGGCTGCATGATGCTTCCACGCAGAGCTGAAACCGACCCGCACACGAGTACTGGTAAACCGCTTAGAGGATCTAAGCCTACCGAGGCAAAGTGAGTGTGAGTCGGCCCGTCCGTGCTTATAAGCCCTATTGGTTTCATTGGTGGACAGGGCTTGAGTTGTCATTTCATCTCAATGTCGGGTAAAAGTTCCACAATATTGGAAGCAACGTCTCCAAAATGACCTTTAAAGTGTTGACGGGGACGTTAAACTTCAAATCAAACGACACCTTAATTTCTTAAGTACTGTCGAACTTCAATGGCACGAACACCGATGGCTAGTTTACCATCACTGACTCGAACTAATTCTTTAGTCCCTAGAAAATCATTCTTAAAGCATCAGATTACTTAGGGCTAAATTAGGGTGACTTTTCTTATTTTGTCTGGAAAAAGATGCTTTGCGTACTTATTAAAATCGCCACAAAGAGGCAATTGTGATGAGTACACACAACATACCTCAATAAGGCGATTCTAACGTGTCCGTAACACAAGCTTTTTTCTTATAAAAAACGAAACCATTCCTATGACTCTTCCTGGCCTGGTGCTATGTTTCAGCATTGACAATAGCTCGAACTTTCACTATCTCGAACAAACATCACGAAAATACGCATATATAAATTTGATCCCCTTGAACGCCACTTTTATACAGTAAACTTGGGTTTACAGGGGTAAACCTTGTTTTTCTTATTACTGCTCTAAAACATAGATTGTGGATACTCGTTAGAACCGCCTCGATGATGCGGTTCTAACGACTACCCTCAATCTATATTTTGAGCAGAAATAAGAGAAAAAACAAAGATTGTGGCTACTGGTTAAAACCGCCTCGATGGGGCGGTTCTAACGAGTACCCACAATCTATATTTTGAGCAGAAATAAGAAAAATATCACAATTTTTCATATTAAAATTTTCTTTTTTTCAGCGATAAAGGTTACAATGCATTTGTATAGGTGTGTTTTCGGTAATGTTTAATGCTCCCAAAGGTGTTCGAGCAACTGAAGTTTGATCGAAGAGCCTTTTATGGAGGTGCTCAGGTTACCTCAATATAATAAAAAAAACAATAACGCAAGAAAAAATACGAACAAAGCATACAGCCATATCAAGTCACTGCAAAAAAATAGAAATGTAAGTGATGCGGAACAGGGTATCATTCCCGCTTTTAGCATGTACCAGGGAAGTACTTCGGTCGCCTGTAAAAAAAGTCGGCCGTCTTCTCCGAAAACTCAGGTTTCTGTCAGCGCATATGAGCACAAAATGCATACATCCACACATTAGAGAACACGTTAATAAGTATTTTTAGCTTTCTGCATAATCGAAAAAAAAAGACTTTAAATAACTGGTCTTTAAGAAGACATAAATTCTTATTTTTCGTCTTATACTTATACCATAACAAAATAGCACAGTATCAAATCACAGTTTCAAAATGCCTTACACTCTATCATTGAATGTTGAGAGAAAATTGTAATCCTTTGGAAGCAAAGACTACAGCACAATACTAAAAATCCGGGAGTGTACAAGATTTACTGTTCCAGACCAGCTAGTTTCGACCAGTAAGGCCTCATCAGTGACCCCCAATTTTTTTTTAATTTCGCAGTGAAATTAGTGATCCCAAAGGACTAGGAACTACAACCCATACTATGATAGGGGGCAGGGAGACTTTTTACGGCCACCACACATTCCCTTAACACCAGCTGTGGTGAAGTTAAATGTTCTAATAAAAGAGTAATCCTTTGGAAGCATGGAGTACAACACAGAACTGAAAATTTTGGAGTGTACAAGATTTTCTGGACTAGACTGGCTAGTTTCGGCCAATAAGGACTCATCAGTGACCCTCAAATATTTACAAGACTTTCTGGGCTAGACTTGCCAGTTGAAGAATGTCCCTACCCTGTGTATATGTGATACAATCATCAAATAATATACAACCTTATTTCTAAATATATATTAATATTTAAGCTTTATCATTGATTAAGCGAAGGTCATTCTCTCCCTTTCGCTGATTCAAGAAGGGCAGTTGTCAGTTTCTGGCGAAAGAATGAACACTGTACTGGTTAACCGCTTACGAATAAGCCTGCCCAGAGAAAGTGTGGATAAGTAAATTAACCGGCTTAAAATGACCTAAAATAGTGTTGACTGGGCCGTTAAACCCCAATACAAACAAACAATTTATCATTGATGGCGTTTTTATATACTCAACAAGAGATTAAACTTTTTGTTCAATAATAAAGTCAACATAAAGACTATGCGACTTTCAGATGTTAAGGCAATGATTCGGAATCGATACGATTAACCCACATCCCCACCCAAGTCACCAGAGGGAAAGAAACACCAACATAAAACAATTCCAACTCAACCAAAACGCCACAAGCGGAAAGCCAAATGGACAGCCCCGCCACTCCAACAAAAAGGGCAAACGGCCACTCATAACAAAAAAACACTGGCAGCCCAAACATGCAAAAACAAACAATAACGTTAATAAACCGAAAAAGAAGCACTTAGCCGGAACGGACAGTAAAACTGTTTCTACAGGAGGCTTAAATCGTTTTTACGCGGCCAGAATCCTCACCCCCGGTTCCCTCGCGGTTAAGATTAACAACACCAGCAGGTACACGTCGCTAGGACAACGTAAAATCAACTTGCATAATAATCATGACGTTGTATCGACGTTGATGTGACGTCACAATTACGTCATGTGCCTGCTGGGAACGCGCTCAGTCAGCATGAAGGATCTCTAAATCACGTAATAATCTTGATAATCCTCTAGGCTACACAAACCTATTGACAAGCAATGCCTCTGGTCAGATTGTGTATACCTAGTGTTTGCTCGTCGCATAGGTTTTCGTTTAGATTTGTTCATGATCCATTTGCTTTCATTGCAGGTGTAATTGAACAACGTGGCTTTTACTTCCCTCATTTCTTTGTGTACATTGCCTGGCTGTTGATTCTCGGAGCTATAGTTGTGCCTGCGTTCTTTGTCTTACTCTTCAGCATGAGCTGGGGGAAACAGAAATCAGAAGAATGGCTGACATCATTTCTCATGTCATTGGTTGAGTCTGTCATCTTCGTAGATCCTCTAATGGTATGTCATTATTATGTCCACTCACAGGAAGAATAGGCGTGTTTCGTTTTAGCTCGCCTGGACGAAGCCCAGAAGGAATTATTGCATTACCCCTGGCGTCGGCGTTGGCGCTTACACCGACGTCCACATTTATGTTAAATAGATATGAAGGCAATGATCAGGAATCGATACAATTAGGGGAGGGGATTGTTTTACTGGCATTTCAAGACTAATTCAATCATTTCAAGCCGTTCGCTAATTACAGGTCGCCGAAAACCGGAGTACCCGGAAAAAAACTTCCTTTGGTGAACTTGGCCTCTCACGTGTGACCCGAGCCAGGCTCGAACCACAGCCGTTGAAGACCTATTGATTAAGAGTCAGCGTTCTTATCCACTAGGCCCCGGAGGCACGTAATACAATTGCCATACTCCTCCAATCAGAGACACCAAAGGGAAAGAAACACGAACATGAAGTAACCAAACCCTAATGAAAACATCATAAGCTGAAAGCCAAAAGGAGAGTTACTTTCCCACAAAATGGCCAAACGGCTATCAAAACAAAAAACATTCAGACGAAGTACATCATTAACAAACCAACGACTGAAGTACCGCCTTGGAATGGCCAGCAAAACACATCTCACTGAGGGACTTAAGGGGAATGGGAACACCTTCAGGGGAGGCAACTCCTGCAAGAGTAGTTTTGTCTCCCATGTCAATAGGGGTCCGCTCTTAAAGGAAAGAATTTGCTCCTGAGGAGCAAATTCTTTCCTTTAAGAGTAGACTCCTTTTTCAGTTGGACGGGGCTTATCGAACAGCGAACAGGAAGTCCCGAAAGTTGTCTCCCTTTGAAAAATGGCGGAAAAATCTGCCAGGTGTTCCCATTCCACTTAAAGCGACCCCATGCAGTCACAATCCCCGCCCCTGGTTCTATTGTGTTTTGGACAAATTATTTCTTAAGTACGGACGAAGGACCATGCTGCATCTCCGAGAACAAAAAAATCAAACCAATTCAGTGAAGTAGCAACGATGAGGACTCGACAGCATGAAATAACTAAAACGCCGGAGCAAAAGAAAACCAACAGTCAAACTACGGTGGGCCCGACCAGAGAGCATCAGGTAGCAACCGACATCACCTAAAATTTAAGTAAGCCTTTACGTGGAGCCGTCATAGAATCTGAGGCTCGACCCAAGCAATTAAAGATGGAAGCAAAGCAACCGCGATCGGGTTAACTAGATCACGGTTTTTGCTTTCTGCCGCACAAAACTCATGCCGCACCCAAACCCCTACACCGAAGAACGACTTCATGGAACCGGGACACGAAATCATTTCGAGCACACACCTTTCTGAACTACACACCAAGCCACCATAAAATTCGAGTTCTGACAGGCCCCTCAGCAGAGGAGACCCAAGACCTACATTGCACCTGGAAACAAAATTGTCTGACTTGAAGGAATCTTCTTCAGTAATTTTATATGCTGTTTTATTTATTTATTTAATAACCGGTATGAACATCGCTTTAGTTTTGACGGTATCACAACCTTATTAACCAAACGAGGCCCCGTTTTTGGATTTACATCTATCTATTGTAGATGGATTTGTTTCGTGCAAAATTTATGATAAACGCGATGACTTTGATTTTGAGATTGTAAATTTTCCTTTTTTGGATGGTGATGTTCCTCGTGCGCCATCCTATGGCGTTTATATTTCGCAATTAATTCGATTTGCTAGAGTGTGTAGTCATGTTACTGACTTCAACACTCGTAATAAATTATTAACGGCTAAACTCCTTAATCAGGGTTATCGGTACCATAAACTACGCAAAGCCTTTTCAAAATTTTATAGACGCCATTCTGATTTAATTTCAAAATTCAATATTGGACTTAAATCTCTTCTGCAACAAGGTCTATCGGAACCCGAATTTTATGGTGACTTAGTATATAAATTCAGAAAAATACATAACCGCAATGACTTCAGCACCCAATTTCGTAAAATCATTCTTCGATATAAAAAGATTGGGTACAACATGGATATTATACGACAGACTGCATGCATGGTAGTTAACCCAATCACGGTTGGCAACTTTGCTTCCCTCTTTAATTGCACGCCGGTGGGTCAGGCCTCAGATTCTATGACGGCTCCAACGTAAAGGCTTATCGAAAATTAGAGAGATAATGTTGGTTGGTGCCTGATGCTCTGTCTCTGGTCGGGCTCATCGGAGTCTAAATGTTGGTTTTCTTTTGCTCCAGCATTTCTGTGGTTTCTTGCTGTCGAGTCCTCACCGTTGTCTCACCTCCGTGGTTCTTTGATTTTTGTGTTCACGGAGATGTTGCACTGATGAGTTAGGAGGCCTTCATGCGGACTGAACAAATTATTTGTCTAAATCGCGACGGAAGTAAGGGCGAGGATTGTGGCCACGTAAAATCGATTTAAGCCCCCCAGTGGAAATCTTCCACTGACCGTTCCAAGGCGGCTCTTCTGTGGCGATTTATTTATGTTGTTGTTTGTTCTTACTGTGTGTATCACTTGTGTCTTTTGGTTTTGGATGGCCATATGGCCATTTTGTGGGAAAGTAACTGTCCTTATGGCCTTCCTTTGTTTAGGTTTCCATTATGGTCTGGTCGCTTAATGTTTGTATTTCTTTCCCTTTGGTGTCTTTTATGGGTGGAGTAAGTTAATTGTATCAATTCCTGATCTTTGTTTTACTTCTACTTTGTTTTAAATCTAGATAAGGCCTTTCGTAGTTTATGATACCGATTACCCCGATTATGAAGCCCAGCAGTTAACAATTTATTTTGAGTGTTTAAATCAGTGACCTGATAGACAATCTGGCAAACCGAATTAATAACGAAACATAAACACCGCAACATGCCGTGCGAGGAACACCACCACCCATGAAAGGAAAACCCACATGCTCAAAATCAAAATGATAGCGTTTATCATAAATGTTGCAGAAAACAAACAATAGATAAATGTAAACTAAATAACGGGGCTGTGGTACCATAACAATACGCCCCCAACCCAACCGGAGCCCGGGGCGGGGGGGGGGGCAAACTCGACCGACCAAACTACCGACGCAGGCTCTGCCGATATCTAACAAATCACCTTAACATCCACACGCCGAACCAAAAGTTTAAATATTTTTAGACTGTCTCTCAACAGAAATGTACATCATGAAGTCTCAAGAACAAAACATGACCAAATCAGCCACAAGGGTAGCGCAATTCGTATCCACCGGAATTCCCTAAAAATACCAAATCTTATTTCATATAAACACTGTCAAGTAGAAAGGTGATAGCCCCAGACACTTTTTATCATGACCATAATGTGTATTTTGTATGCTTTTTAGAAGTGAAAAAATCACTCTTTAGACCACATGCAAGGCAGAGAGAATCTTCCATTTGGAATATCTATTCAATTAAATCACTAAGTTTTTCTCGCACAAGATTAGTGGGAAATGTAATGTAAAGCGTGAAAATATCATAGGGAGAGAGACCAAAACCACGGAAACGTCTAGATTGTATTTCACCCAAAACCCCACTCAAACCTTTGATAGGTAAAACAGATTTCTCCCTGATGTTTCAAAGCATTTGTCGCAATATTTAATCACATGTTCCTCGACGGCAACAAATCACGAAGCCAACTACCGAGAAAGTTCAGCTTGAATTTGCAATAAACCGTGTTGTATGAAGTTTTGGTAACCAACACAGCGTAAAAAAACATAAAAATAGATGCACTGGAAAATCTACAATCAAAGATTACAACCTGCTGGTGACACAAAGAGGAAGAGTAACTACAATTCTAATACAGCGCGCCTATATAGGCAAGGAAAAATAACTGTGTTTTATTCTTCAACAAATCACGACAAGGAAGAGCGTGACGAGTGACGTCATTAGAAACTGCCAATTTATGACGTCACTAGTCGATTTCCTTGACGTTAGACGGTGTAACGTCATATTCTCGCATAGAAAACGTTAGAAAAGGATATAAATGCATGTGTTTCATTCGATAATTTTAGCGGCATTTCTTCTAACAATGGCGAAAAGTTGTGAGACTTTGAAGGAAACAACAGCATTATTTCCGATTATCAGCCTGTTAGAATCGAAATAGATCAGCTCTAGTCTGTGATTTGTTGGGTAATAAATCACAGTTTGGAGGTCAGTTGTAAAGTAGACAAATCACGAGCGCTACGCGCTCGTGATTTGTCTACTTTACAACTGACCTCCAAACTGTGATTTATTACTCAACAAATCACACTTAGAGCTGATCTATTTCTTAAGCAATGAGGTGAAAAAAAGAGGGAAACGAATCACAAAATGCACAGCAATCAGCTTCCTCTTCCACACTTGTCTTTGCCTTCTTTGACACATACAACAAACTTCGTGGTTGAATGACAGATATGGTTACCTACAGACCTCTATTCAGCCAAAGGCTGTAGTCAAAAGGCCTTTGCTTTGCACCACCAAGTTTTTGTTGAAGAGTGTTAGCATAGTGGAACCGTGAAACAACTACGACATTGTTTGCGGCCTTGTTTGCCGGCACCAAAACATACGTCTCGTGTAAAAGGACTTAGTTTTTAAGCGCTCCTCTTTTTTCAACAATACCCTGCCAAAGCCCACGACCTCAGCGTCAAAGTTTTATAGACCTAGAGATTTTTAATGTTGAAGGTTATTCAAGAGCCCAATTGCTTTTGTTTGTTTGTTCTAACGGGGGTCATGGCCCTTTCAAGATAATTTCACTTATTTCGAGCTTCTTGTAGAAAAAGTGTTTTTATGTACCAATATTTTGCTTCGTGTTGGAGTTCGATGAAAGATGATATATTTTCTCACCTTGGTGTCCAGCTGATACTGCATTACAGTTGACTTAGGCCTGATGCATGCAGTGACAGTGGAACGTAATTCGTTACATGTTTGTTTTTCTGCTTAAATTAACTTTCCCTAACCTTATGTACTCCATTCATTTATCTGATGTAGTTGCACTTCCATATTTATTTCTTTATTTTGCCACAACACAGTAAAATGGTAAGATTTTATCATAGTTTTCTCATAATCATTACGAAAACACGCCTATACAAAAACAGTCTAAATTTTACCGCCGAAAAAAAAAATTAAGATGAAAAATTGCGATATTTTCCCTATTTCTGCTCAAAATATAGATTGAGTACCCACAATCTATGTTTTAGAGCAGAAAAAAAAAGACAAACAAGGTTGCCTACACTTCTATTTTACCCCTGTAAACCCCAGTTTTACTATTTTTGTGGGGTTCAAGGGGGTCAAAATTATATAGGCGTTTCGTGATGTATTTAAAAAGCATATAGAAATAGATGCTCTGGAAAAGCCACAAGCAAAGACTACAGTCTACCAATGGCATCAATGGCAACCGTTTTCATTAAGAATTGACATCCAATTCGTTTTTCTTCGCCCTTTATTGCTTTCGTTTGACATATGTCATTTATTTTTGTGTCGCAGAATGTTTTTGCACATCCTTATTCAACCTTTGTGAATATTTTCATATGGTTGTCATAGTTGATTAGAGCTGTTTCTACGCAACATTTTCCAGTATTTTGTATAAGTATGGTTTTTCTTTTCTGTTTCAGGTGATTAGTATATCACTCATATTTGCATTGATATTCAGACTGAACAGGCAGTTAATGTCCATAGATTTTGTGACACTCATAAGAAATTACAGACGGATGGTTGACAGAAATGCTGGTAATAATGAATTCATTCATGTTTTTCAGTATCCAAAATTTGTATTTAGTTCGATTTGTCTCTGGCCTTTTACAAGCAGCTTGAAGCTAGAAATGCCTCGACCACGACAGCTTCTTTATGGTAACACATATTTCAGGGGTAATTAATATAGATGTCCCTTGTTTTACCATGAAACTATATGGTGTATGTACTTAAAAGAATATCCTCAGTGAGACGATTGAAACGTGTAATACAGCGTACATTTACGCACAAAAAAGAATTAGATGTTCTGCAGTAGTTTTATTGTAATAATTTAAGATGGTTGTAACAATATAGAGAACTCTTTAACACAATAGCGTCATGTATGTTGTTCAACAGAATGAATCACATTATAAAAACAATTGCATATAAAAATACAAGATATTACTCGGTGTTGTAGGTAGTATGGCTATCCTTTGATTTTAGAAAAAAAATTCTGTATATGAACTTGAGACTAGAGTTTTTAAGATATGGGTTATTATTCATTACGAAAACACGCCTATTCAAATACATTTTAACCTTTATCGCCGAAAAAAATGTAAATTTTAAGATGAAAAATTGTGATTCTTTTCTTATTTCTGCTCAAAATATAGATTGTGAGTACTCGTTAGAACCGCCTCGATGAGGCGGTTCTAACGAGTAGTCACAATCTATATTTTAGAGCAGAAATAAGAAAACTAAGGTTTGTAAACCCCTGTAAACCCTAGTTTCACTATATAAAAGTGGATGTTCAAAGGGGTAAGAATTATATAGGCTTGTTTTCGTCATGAATATATTTAACGTATTGCTGTCTCCAAGTAGCGGCAGCTAGCTCGATCAACGTGACACTTATCCTGCTGTTTGAGACAAATCCTACCTTCGCAGACAATATAAATCCAACTTAGAGGGTTCCTACTTCTGAAAAAGCCATCTGATCAGGACCTACACTGTTTTCATACAGTGTGTGAAATTGAACGAAAACATATCATGTAATCTGATTGGCTGATAGTTAGAAATGGGTGTGGCTAATTGAATTATTAAGCAGAATAAGGGTTGAAGTAATGGAAGCAAAATGTCAAATACAAAAGTTCAAAACCAAGCGTGCTGTACAAAAATCGAAGCAAAGCAGTGATCAAGTATCGATACAATAAGGGAAGAGGCGGTTCTAATGAGCTCACACCATCTATGATTCTGAGCAAAAATAAGAAAAAATATTGTATACCCCTGTAAACCCCAGTTTTACTGAAAGTAGGATTTAAGTGGGGTGGGGGGTGGGGGCAACATTATATTGGCTTGTTTTCGTGACGGTCGTTCTCCAGTTCCTTGACTGACATGTCTATGTTGCTTGGTTGGCCTTTTTGTGTTTAACCCATTTAGTACCGGAACCCCCAAAACGGGTACCCTGGCAAACAGTGCAGATGGCGTCTGATCAGGGCCTCCACTGTTTGCTAAAAGTTCAGCCATTCTCCAAATAAATTTTGAAGGCAATTCAAACTGACACCCCTAAATTTTGAAAAGGACTACTGCTATATATAAGGTGGAATATTTCATTTGGTACAAAAAGTGTTAATGTGGTCACAAAATGTCACAGACAGTTTTCTCTTAATGTGGTTCGTGTTTTGGTTTTCTTTTCTATAATTGTCTATATTCATAAGGGACACTCCATTGAGAATTTAGAAAGGAGCCAGCGCATGACAAAACCTACAATAAGACATGTGCGCCCAGCGAAGACTCAGATCAGCCTGCACATCCACGCAGTCTGATCAGAGTCTTCGCTGTGCGCTCTAAGGATAGCCAAGGACGCAATGCTCCTTCATGCAGCAAGAGAGGTCTCTGATTAGACTATATGAATGCGCAGGCTGATCTGAGTCTTCGCTGGGCGCACATGTAAATTGTAGGAAATCCTGTGCCCCGGCTCAAATTATTTGGTCCGAAACAATCGCAAAATTGGTCTTCGAACATCAGTGCTCAGATAATGCACAAATAAGCCCCCCGTACCCACTCAGAATACATCTTCTCCGGTCTCCATTAAACTGCTTTCAAGTCGAGTCCTCATCATTGTTTCATCTCTGTAGTCGTTTGATGTTTATTTTCTCGGAGATGTAGCACTGATGAGAAAGACTTCATGCCGACTGAACAAATTATTTGTCTAAAGGGGAATGGGAACACCTTGAGGGGAGGCAACTCTTTGCAAAAGTATTTTTGTGACCCATGTAAACAGGGGTCTACTCTTAATGGAAAGAATTTGCTCCTAAGGAGCAAATTCTTTCCTTTAAGAGTAGACCCCTTTTTCAGTAGGACAGGGCTTATAGAAAGGCGAACTGGAAGTCCCGATAGTTGTCTCCCTTTGAAAAATGGCGTACAAATCTGCCAGGTGTTCACATTCCCCTTAAACCACGACAGAACCAAGGACGAGGGTTGTGGCCACGTAAAATCAATTAAAGCCCCCCCCCCTTCTAGTGAAATACTTTAACTAACCACTCAAATGCGGTTCTTAGGTCGTCGTTTATTTTGTAGGTGTTTGTCATTGAAAGTCTATATTGCTTATGCATTATTTTATTTTGGATATCTGCGTGGCCATTTTGTGGGAAAATAACTGTCCTTTTGGCTTCCCGTTTGTGATGTTTTTATTAAGTTTGAGTTATCTAATGTTCGTGTTTCTTTCCCTTTGGTGTCTCTGATGGGGGCCGTTGTGTAGTTGTGTCTATTCCTGATCATTGCCTTCACCTGTATTTTCAAAACAACGCACATCCAATGCTCTGCGCAGCCTAATCTGAGTGTGTTGTTTGTACATGGTTGAAAACCTCGTTTGAGTTACGGCTCATTCAACGTTTTTTAACCTTTTGCTTTCAGTACCAAACCGTGCAGCACCTCGACCACTAAAGGGCCACAAACTTAAAAAAGAGAAGCGAATATCAATCAATCGAACACTAGCTTACACAGCTCTCCGTGACATAGGTCTGAATCTCTTCTTAGTATGGATAGTTTACAGCATCGCATACAACAATAGAGATCCTCGGTCCTACTACCATCACAGAGTCATGGACAACCTGTTCCTTGTGCCCAGGAAGCTTCCCCAGTTTGGAAAGGTAAATGCATTAAGTTTTTATGTAGTTAACTCTAATCATGCTGTTCACGACAACCCCTATCTTTGGAAACAGTGTAGATCCAGATCAGATGGCTTCTGAAGAAGCCATCTGATCAGGATCTACACTATTTGACATTAAGTTTATGGCGTTGTAAGAATAAATTACATCAAGTAATCTGATTGGTTCAAAGTCAGAAATGGGTGTGGCTAAACTGAATATTCAGCGAGAGAAGGGTTAATGCAATAAACGGCCCCCGCCCATCGGGGCTTGAAGAAATATATGGACTGCATGATGCTTCCACGGAGAGCTGAATCCGATCCACACACAAGTACTGGTAAACCGCTTACAGGATCTAAGCCTGCCCAGGCAAAGCAGTGTGAGTGTCGGACCGTCCATGCTTATAAACCCTATTGGTTTCATTGGGCGACAGGGCTTGAGATGTCCATTCATCTCAATGTCGGGTAAAAGTCCCACAAAATTGGAAGCAACGTCTCCAAAATGACCTTTACAGTGTTGACGGGGACGTTAAACCTCAAATCAAACAAATAATGCAATAATGAGGACCGTAACCCCGTTGCATTTTAATACAACGCATATTGTCTCACAAGGCCACAGGTATTAAGCTATTTCATATTCAAAAAAAGCACAAATGCAACAATAAAAACCTGTAACTGGTGATATGCAACCATGAGATAGGTTGTATTATTCCTGGATAAGGTGTTATCAAAGTGTTGTGTGCGATGTTGGGCTAATTTAACATTTGGCAAAGCATTTTTTTTTCAATTTTAATTTGTCCGAAGACAGCACAACGTTCAACTGTTCTGTAAAGAAAAAAGGACAGTCTCTTTGTAGATAAGGTACATCCTGTGTTAAAGGTATTTATTCTTGTAACGTGTGCTTATAATTGTTTTATTGCCCCTGTGGTATACTCTCTATAGCAGATCAAAGTTTGTTTGTTTGATTTGAGGTTTAACGTCCCGGTCAACACTGTAAAGGTCATTTCGGAGACGTTGCTTCCAATTTTGTGTGACTTTTACCCGACATTGAGATGAAATGACATCTCAAGCCCTGTCGCCCAATAAAACCAATAGGGTTTGTTAGCATGGACGGTCCACCTCGCACCGCGGTTCCTGGACAGGCTTAGATCCTCTAAGCGGTTTACCAGTACTAGTGTGCGGGCCGGATTCAGCTCTGCGTGGAAGCATCATGCAGCCCATATATTTCTTCAACCCCCTATGGGCGGGGGCCGAGCAGATCAAAGGCAGCCCCTAATAGGGTGATTAGTAGCTCTTGTTGAATCCACTGACTGAGCCACTTAAGGGGAAAATCAGTAATGTACACTCTCGTCAACAGTTAGTAAACTACTGATTTTTTCCCCCAAGGAGGCCCCTTACGTGTTGAAGACAGAGGACTTCTTTTCAGTCAGCACTGAGGGCTATATAATATTATGTAATGCAATGATGGTCCTCAATAATCAAGACGACCAGACAGAATTACGACGGTTCTTCTTTAAAACATACAGTCCAACCTGTATTAAGCAAGCACCTAAGGGATAACCAAAATGTGCTTGCTTAACACAGGTGCTTGCTTAATACTGGTGAAATTTAACACATTTGCCTTTTTGGGGAACTGAATGCCTGCTTGCTTAAGTCAGGTTGCTTGCTTAATAGAGGTGGCCACTAAGACAGGTTTTACCGTATTTATAATGTTCCATGTATTTTTCTTTTGTTTCTAATAAGGGACAACCTTTAGGACTTAAAATGTGGTAAGTCCAATTTTGCAAAACAAAGGTGGTCTGTATATTGGTAATTTACTTTATCATATGACGTCGCGTCTGAGAGTGTAATAACGCCATGTAATATTTTCGATAATTCACTAGTGGATAAAATATGCAAATTAGCTAGATATGTCCCGTAACGTTACACGTACGACGTCCGTAACGACGTCGCGTTCACTAATGGTGGAATATTGATATTTTTGTAAACAATCGTGACTAAAATGCGTTTTAAATGTCATATGATAAATAGAATCTTACATTCGTGCTCATGTATTATTGAATTTATTAAACTCGTTGAGGAAAAGGGATAAAATGCTCGCATTTTAATCCCTTTTCCTCAACTCGTTTAATAAATTCAATAATACATGACCACTAATGTAAGATCCTCTATGTATTTCTTATTTGAGTAGATAAAAACACCAGCTGACCTCTACACCTGGTTGAACAAGACAGTGATCCCGAGCTTATTCCCCGAAACTGATATAAATGGGGATCCTTTGCACTGGAGAGAGCGACAGTATATTACTGGTATACATAGTTATAGATTGGGACCGCCGAGACTAAGGCAGCTACGAGTTACAAAAGGTAAATTCTTGACATCAAACTAGATCCATGTCAAGCAAAACTCTGCTTTCGGACATGCAAATTCAGCAAATGCTCAAATCTGTCTGCGTAACAACTCAATCAAACAAATTCAGCACATGATAAAACCGAAGTGAAGACAAGGATCAGAAATCGATACAATTACCCCATATCTCCCATCAGAGACACCAAAAGGAAAGAAACACGAACATGAAATAACTAAACCCTAATGGAAACATCGTAAGCGGAAAGCCAAAAGGATAGTTACCCCAAACTGGCGAAAGGGCTATCCAGAATGAAAATATATAAGCAATGCATACTTGCATAGACAAACAATAACAATAATAAACAACGACAGCAGGACCGCCCTTGAACGGTCAGTAAAAAGTATTTCACTTGGTGGGTGGGGGGAACTTTAATAGACTTTACGTGGTCACAATCTTCGCCCTTATTCTGTAGTGGTTCAGACAATTAATTTGTTCAGACCACATTAAGGCTTTCTAACTCACCAGTGCTGCATCGCCGTGAACATAAAAATCAAACGATTACAGAGATTAAGCAACGATGAATACTCGACACCATGAAATGACTGAAGTGCTGGAGCAAAGAAAAACCAATAGTAAGAAGTCTACAGTAATACACGTGCGACCGGCAGAGACTCAAATAAACATGCTTATACGCCAAGTAGGTCATGGATTTTGTCTTATCTCTCATTACGAAGTTCATCATACGGACTGGAAATATTATTTGTCTTATTCGCGACGGAAGTAAGGACGTGGCAAAGTCAAATCGATTTAAGCCCCCCAGTGGAATTCGTTTCCAATGACCTTTCCAAGGTTCATTACGAACACTTGCCTATACAGGTGCATTGTTAACTTTACTGCCAAAAAAATCGATAATTTTTAGATGAAAATTTAAAATATTTTTCTTATTTCTGTTCAAAATAGAGATTGTGGGTACTCGCTAGAATCGCATCGATGCGGCGATTTTAACGGGTATCCACAATCTATATTTAAGAGCAGAAATAAGAAAAAATAAGTTTACCCCTGTATACCCAAGTTTTACTATATAAAAGTGGGGGTCAAGGGGGTCAAAATTATATAGGCGTGTCTTCGTGATGATTTGTTGATTGCATTAACCTGCTCTAGCCTCAAAACAAAAGTGAAGGCAATGATCAGGAATATATACAATTAACCCACAGCTACCATCAGAGACACCAAAGGGAAAAAAACACAAACATGAAACAACAGACACTAATGGAAACATCAACAGCGGAAAGCCAAAAGGACAGTTACTTTCACACAAAATGGCCAATAGGCTATCCAAAATAAAATAATATAAGCGACACAAACACCCAAAGACAAACCATAACAAAACTAAACCGAAACAGAAGAACCGCCTTGGAACAGTCAGCGGAAACAAATTCCACTGGGGGGTGCTTAAATCGATTTTACGTGGCCACAATCCTCGCCCTTACTTCCGTCGCGATTAAGACAAATAATTTGTTCAGTCCACGTGAAGGCCGCCTACCTCATCAGTGCAACATCTCTGTGAACACAAAAATCAAACAACCACAGAGATAAAACAACGGTGAGGTCTCGACAGCACGAAACCACTGAAATGCTGGAGCAAAAGAAAACCAACAGTCAGACTCCGATGGGCCCAACCAGAGACAAAGCATCAGGTACCAACCAACATAAGCCTTTACGTTGGAACCGTCATAGAATCTGAGGCCAGACCAACTGGCGTGCAATTAAAGAGGGAAGCAAAGTTGTCAATCGTGATTGGATTAACTACCATGCATGCAGTCTGTCATATAACATTTATGTTGTACCCAATCTTTTTATATCGAAGGTTGATTTTACGAAATTGGGTGCTGAAGTCATTGCGGTTATATATTTTTTTCTGAATTTATTTACTAAGTCACCATAAAATTCGGGTTCCGATAGACCTTGTTGCAGAAGAGATTTAAGTCCAATATTGAATTTTGAAATTAAATCAGAATGACGTCTATAAAATTTTGAAAAGGCTCTTCGTAGTTTATGATACCGATAACCCTGATTAAGAATGTAAACCCCAGTTTTACTGTATAAAAGTGTGGTTCAAGGTGGCCAAAATTATATAGGCTTGTTTTCATGATGATTTTAATTCCCTGATTCTTTTATTCTTTCTTAAACATAGATTGCTGGTTCTCGTTAGAACCGTCTCAATGAGGCGGTTCTACTGAGTATTAACAATCCATATTTGGAACATAAATATGTACGTTTTTATACTTAGCAGTAAAATCAATGCATATTACAAACAACTTAAAATGATATTTTCACATGAAAATATATATGATATTTTCGCATTGTGAAAAAAAAAACACGACATTTTATTTTCACAGTAGCAGTACATATTATATTTTTGGATTGTTTTCCGTATGGAATATAAAGAAAATTCACATTAATTGATAAATGTCAAAACAAAATCATCTCTGTGTTGAAAACATTAGTATTTTCACTCGTGCCTTGCACTCGTGCAAATTTTGATGTTTTCAACACACTAGATGAAATATATTTGGTAAAGTAAATATCCTCTATACTAATTTATCAGTTACCCTTAATATTAATTGCATTGCAGCACATTGACCTGATAAAAATATGCTATCTCAGAACAAGTGATCTTTATCAGGTCAACGTGACATTGCACTTTTATGAATGAACCGGGCAACTAGAAAAAAAAATGGAAAAATTGTTATTATTATTGGACAAAAGGAGAAAATTACTTGAAAAAAAAAGTGATAGAAAAATATGGTCAGCTGACACAAAATATATCGACCTGCGGTATGTTCCGACGCACTGAGGACCATCGATAATTAATCGTAAATTGCTAATTTAAGAGTGTACAAGGGGGTAAACTGATAAATAGAATACGAAATTCGTGTCATTTGATATAAAGTTTATCCGTCTCGACTTCGAGAACGCATGTAGAATCGCACGGCAAGCCTCGCGATTCTACAAGCGTTCTCGAAGCCTTGCCTGATAAACTTGATATCAAAAGACACTCACCTGGTATTCTCTATAAGAAAAGGTCAGGAAAAACCACAATCAAAGAACTGAACCATCTCAAGTCACCTAAAGAAAGTAAGCGACATGGAGGCACACACAAAAACATCAGACAAAACATGAACCAATGGCACAAAGCTTATAAACAAATAAGACACTACAGAAAAAAACATATCTAAACAAGAGGGCCATAGTGGCCCTGGGTCGCTCACCTGATCCTTATTGTAGAAATAAAACAGTAGGTATTGTAAGTTGGATTGGCTGGTTTGAGCATTTTTGTTTTTGACAATGACCCAAGAAACATTTCTGTGAAATTAGTTTGTATATTTAGGAGTAGAAGTCATTTTAAGGATTCTATATTTTTAGTTCTGGTGACTGGGTGGTAGGGGGCTAGATTTATCGCAAGAAACCTACATGCAAACTATGAAGGCTCCATCTCAAATGGTTCAATAGTCATGACAAAGTAGGTCAAAGGTCAAGGTCACAGGCCAAAAATTTTGTACGGGTGGGGGGGGGGGGCTGGTCAGAAGGAACACACATGCCAAATATGAAGGCCCTATCTCAAATGGTTCAAACGTTAAGATAAAGCAGATCAGAGGTCAAGGTCACAGGTCAAACTTTTTATATGGGTAGGAAGCCCTCGTCACAAAAACATACATGCAAAATATGTAGGCTCTATCTAAAATGGTTCAAAAGTTATTATAAAGTAGGTCACATGTCAAGGTCACAGGTCAATTGTTTTATATGACTGAGGAGCCCTTGTAACAAGGAACTTACATCCCAAATATGAAGGCTGTATCTAAAGTAGTTCAAAGGTTATGGAAAAATAGGTCAACGATTAAGGTCACAGGTCAATTTGTTTGTATGGGTGGGAGGTCATTACCAGAAGGAACATACATGCCAAATATGAAGGCTCTATCTCAAATAGTTGAAAAGTTATGGTAAAGTAGGTCCTATATCAAGGTCACAGTATCCAGACTCGCTGTACCCTCCATCGGATGTATCTGGTGTATAAACAATGGTTTCTAATACTCGTGTGTGGCCAGTAGTCAGAATTCGCTATGATTTAATTCGTTTTCTGACATAAATCGCGTCATTTATGATGATTTACCTTCGTTAGCATCTATGGGCTAAGTTAAACGCGTATTCCTTTATTTTTGTGACTGTTCTTTCTGGTACATCGATAAACTCATTGCCGTGACATGATTTTTTTTTGTGATACACAGAACCTTTTGCATCAAGATTTTTGGTGTTCAAAACACGATTTTCGTTCTGTTATTTAAATCAGCAGTCTGTAGGTTAATAACACTGCCCGCTAGTCATAGAATTTTCATCAAATTTCGAAAAATAAGCCGAAAATGGCTTAAAAGCAGTGCCACTTTACAATCTATACACTGTACCCCTAACTCCGTTTTTAGTGTACCCCTAACTAAGCGAATGCTTGTTATAGTAATATTTTTACAAGAACATGATACCCTTGTACGACATCTTGTTACCTCATGATTTCGTTTTTATAATAAACCGGAATGTCTCGAAGAACATAATGACTACTTTTTAGGATGCCAAGGATATTAAAGTGTTTTTGCGAAGTGTGTTTAAGGGAGAAAATGTGTTCCCGTTCTATGAGTAGGACTCATTAACCACACATTGGTGTGACAGTACTTTGTTATATTTACATACTTTTTTCTGATGAAACTTTGTGATATCATCTTATTAATACATCATAATCTATATATCTTTATCATATGACGTCGTTGATAAGCAGTGGATAACGTCGTGTAATAAATATCGTATGACCACACGTGTAATAACACTTTTGCGGGATTAAGTAACGTCATGACGACGTCCATGTCAACAATACCTTTTTGCGGAAAAATGTCAAATGAAGAGGCAATAAAATCCTATTTAAAGTGGTCATATGATAAACAGAATCTTACACTCGTGGTCATTTCATATGAAATTTACGAAACTCGCCAAAGGCTCGTTTCATAAATATCATATGAAATGCCCATCGTGTAATATCCTCTATATCTATCTATCTATCTATCTATCTATCTATCTATCTATCTATCTATCTATCTATCTATCTATCTATCTATCTATCTATCTATTTTTTACATACTGAGACTTCAGATACTGAATCAGTCACATTTTACCATTACCTCAGTTAAGTGAAAGGCTAAATTTAGAATTGAGCTTTAAACAAAAGAGTTACTGGATGAGTTCCAAAAACTATTTACAATCTTATTAGTAGAGGTATACTAAAACGCATGCATCTGAGTCCCAGTCTGTACTGTACGGCTTTAAACTCCCCTGTGGTCTTCGCATCTACTGCAGATGAGGGAAGACTATTCCATTGAGGAACAGTTCTGAGAAAGAAAGAATGCCTCGGGACATCCTGGTTCCTACAGTGTTTTGTATTGTTTACTTTTGATGCCCTTGTTTGGGCTGAAACTGTCGCATGTGTAAAGTACTTATCTTTATTCAGAGACACTATACCGGAGTGAATCTTATAGACAAAAGTGTCAATGAGGAATACCCACGACGGCCATCAAGAGACGGCCACTCCGATTCGCTGAGCATATCACCGACGCTACTTTTATTTCGCCATCGTCGGTAGGTCCTTTAAGCTACTGACCTAAGAATCTGAGTTGTAACATGGGGATGCCAAATAGGTAATGTATACTCAAGTTGAGGGCAAACCAGTGGCCTTTGTCTGCCTAGGTGCAAATAACGTCTAAGAAAACCTCCAAGTCCTAGTTGCTTAGTGGTTACCAGTGAAGTTGTTGACCCCAATCAATGTCGTCTGTGACGGTGATACCGAGATATTTTCCGGATTGAACATGCCCCCCAAAGTGTGCTGGTGTAGTGAATAGTCAAACTTAATCTGCTTGTCAGGAAGATGTCGTGACTCCCTTGTCCACAATGCACTTCATCTGCCCACCGTGCTAGTCGACATAAGACCTGATATTGCCAGGAAGATCATTAATGAATGACCTCCCACCCCCACCTCTCGCCCCCCCCCCCCCCCCCCCAAAAAAAAAGGACCAGTCCAAGTACCGAACGTTGTGGAACTAACGTTTCTTCAGATGAAAATGTTTGATATTTGATTATCTATAGTCCAAATGTAGACTGAGTGCCCGTTAGAAACCGCCTCAACAATTATGCCCCAATCAGGCGGTTCTAACAAGCACTCACAATCTTTATTTTCGAGCAAAAAAGGAAAATACTTGATTCTCCCGTCAACCCGCTTTTCTGTCCATAATGTGGGGCTTATAGGGGTCTTAGTTCACGGACGTGTTAATCTCATGTCTATATAGACGGGCTGTTATGGAATGGGACATGAAAGAGAAGTGAACAAAAAAGACATTTGTAAATTCTCACTCTGCTGAACGATAACTATGAACCAAATGAATAAATAAATAAATAAATAAATATATAAATAAATAAATAAAACTAAAAATCACGTAATGGGCTGTCAAATTCCGGTAGCCCGATATCTGAATCATAACAGAACTGAAACATTATCCATCTGCCTAATAGTTTTGGGGGATTACCTCGCCTACAAACTCCTGAATTAATTCCATGTTCAAAACTATGGGAATTGCATTTCTGTTAGATAAAATATGAATAAATGAATACAGCAAGTGTGTATCTCTAAGTATATCTAACTTCCGACGTTTACTTCTAACTTATGAGGCTTTATTAACCGAAACTAAGTAGTATGACCCATCTTCTTTCTTATGAATATTTTCATTGCTCTTAAAGGAACTCATTTTTGATTTTTATTTGCCTTCACTGCAGCTGGTGTTGTGCCGTGTGGCGGCCGTAAAACGTCTCCCCGTACATCAACCATAGTGCAGTTTATATTTTACTTTTGGTCCTTTGAGATCAGCGTGAATATTCTGAGAAATCAGAAATAATTACTAGTTTAGACTCAAATTCTAGACAGGTTTTTAATTGTTTGGACCTCATTTTGATTTATATCAGTCTTTGAATCGACTGCCTATTCGAAATTCGCAAATTTGCAGTATGCGGCCTCTGGCTTTCGTTGTCGGATCATTACAGGGTCACTGATGAGGCTTTATTAGCCGAAACTACGTAGTATGACCCATCTTCTTTCTTATGAATATTTTCATTGCTCTTAAAGGAACTCATTTTTATCCCCCGACCGAATAGGTTCGGGGGATATAGCGATCAGCCTGGCGTTCGTCCATCTGTCCGTCCGTCTGTCCGTCCGTCCGTCCGTCCGTAGACGCAACCTTGTGATGGCCATAACTCCTATACCCTTTGAGATTCAATGATGGTTCTTGGCACAATTGTTCCAAGGCCGATACGGCGTGTCATGTGCAAGTACCAGAACTCTGGATGTCATACTTTTTTAGTTATCTCCCCTTTTAATAAAATAGAATGACTACTTTGTGATGGCCATAACTCCAATACTTTTTGAGATATATTGATGGTACCTGGCACAGTTGTTCACAAGGCTGAGACGGGGTGTCATGCACAAGAACCACAACTCTGGTTGCCATGGTTTTGGAGTTATCTCCCCTTCCAATAAAATAGAGTGACAACCTTGTGATGGCCATAACTCCTATACCCTTTGAGATTCATTGATGGTTCTTAGCACAAGTGTTCACAAGGCTGAGACGGCGTGTCATGCGCAAGAACTAGAACTGTGGATGCCATACTTTGTTAGTTATCTCCCCTTTTAATAAAATAGAATGACTACTTTGTGATGGCCATAACTCCAATACCCTTTGGGATATATTGATGATACCTGGCACAGTTGTTCGCAAGGCCGAGACGGTGTGTCATGCACAGAACCACAACTCTGGGTGCCATGGTTTTTTAGTTATCTCCCCTTCCAATAATATAGAATCACTACCTTGTGATGGCCACATCTCTAAGACTCTTTGAGATATATTGATGATACTTGATACAGTTGTACATGAGGTTAAGCAGGTGTGTCGCGTGCAAGAGCCACAACTCTGGGTGCCCTGGTTTTTTAATTATCTCCCCTGACAATATAACCTTGTGATGGCCATAACTCCAATACCCTTTGAGATACATGTATATTTATGGTACTTGGCATAATTGTATACAACATTGAGATGGCGCTTCATGCCTAAGAACAACAACTCTGGGTGTTATGATATTTGAGTTATCTCCCCTTCCAATATAACAGTATGACAACCTTGTGATCATCGTACCTACAATACCCTTTGAGATATATTTGTGGTACTTGATGCAGATGTACATGAGGTTAAGCAGGTGTGTCATGCTCAAGAATTACAACTCTGGGTGCTCTGGTTTTTTAATTATCTCCCCTGGCAATATAACATTGTGATGGCCATAACTCCAACACCCTTTGAGATATATTGAAGGAACTTGGCACAATTGTATACAAGGTACAGAATGGATGTCAGGTGCAAGAATCACAACTGTTGGTGCTGTGGTATTTGAGTTATCTACCCTTCCAATATAACAGTATGACCAGCTTGTGATCACCATATCTCCAATACCTTTTGAGACATATTGATGGTACTTTGTACAGAAATACATGAGCTTAAGCAGGCATGTCATGCGCAAGAACCACTTTTCCAAGTGCCATGGTTTTTTAGTTATCTCCCCTGACAGTATAATCTTGTGATGGCCATAACTGCAATACTTTTGTGATATATTGCTGGTTTAATTCTGGTGCACTTTCTATTGGTGAACGCTTCTGAAGGCAATATTGGCTTTTGGTCGGGGGATTTGCCATCTCTTCCGATGGCTATTTTTGATTTTTATTTGCCTTCACTGCAGCTGGTGTTGTGCCGTGTGGCGGCCGTAAAACGTCTCCCCGTACATCAACCATAGTGCAGTTTATATTTTACTTTTGGTCCTTTGAGATCAGCGTGAATATTCTGAGAAATCAGAAATAAATTATTAGTTTAGACTCAAATTCTAGACAGGTTTTTAATTGTTTGGACCTCATTTTGATTTATATCAGTCTTTGAATCGACTGCCTATTCGAAATTCGCAAATTTGCAGTATGCCATCACTGGCTTTCGTTGTCGGATCATTACAGGGTCACTGATGAGGCTTTATTCACTACAGCTGGTGTGTGGGAATGTGTGGCGGCGGTAAAACGTCTCCCTGCCCTACATCATAGTGTAGATTATATTTTCTTGTCCTTTGGGATCATTGATTCCATTGTGGAATTTTGAAAATATCTGAGGGTCACTGATGAGGCCTAATTGGCCGAAACTAGCTAGTCTGGCCCAGAAAACATGTACACTCCATATTTTTCATTTCTGTGGTGTATCCCTTGCTTCCCAAGGATAACTACGTAGTATGACCCATCTTCTTTCTTATGAATATTTTCATTGCTCTTAAAGGAACTCATTTTTGATTTTTATTATTACTTTCTGCATTACACATCTACAGTAATTGTATGAGATGGAGTAGGAACTTCTTGCTTCGTCTCTCCTTAGCTATTACTTCTGACATCCTACTTAGGAATTTTAACTTACTGCTTCTGACTGTTACCTTCCAACCTCCGACTTCTTACTTCAGACCTCCTATTTCCGACTTCATACGTCTACGTTCCGACTTCGTACTTCGGACATCTGAAGGTAAGAAGTTGGAAGTAGGAAATCTGGAGTTAGAAGTAAGAAGTTGGAAGTAAGAAGTTATACGTAGGATGCAGGAAGTAGGAAGTCAGAAGTAAGAACTAAGAAGTGTAATGCAAGAAGTAATAAGTTGGAAGCTAGAAGTAAATGATTGTTTGGGTTTAACGACACGTCAACCCTTGTGGGTTATTTTGTGTTGTCACCCAGAGAAAGGGAGAAAAGAGATAGAAAAGAAAATAGAAGATATTTGTGATAGACAGAGCAGAAAGAGAAAATAAATGGACGTGCAGAAACAGTAGAAATTACAACACTTCCCCCACTACTCTTACCTGCTGCAAAGACTGCAGGTGTTGCCCAACTGTAAGCCAGTATCAACTGGACGCCCCAGTGACCGTTGCCTCAACCGACCACCCAGCTACAAATAAAGGTTGGAAGTTGGAAGTAAGCAGTCTGGAGTTGGTTGAAAGAAGGACGCCCGAAGACAGGTCGAATGTAAGATGCCAGAAGTCAGGAGTCGGAAGAAAGAAAAAATCAGTGAAAGTAAGAAGGCTGAATATAGAAGATGAAAATTCGATGTCCCTCCGGGCTTCAATGTGATGCAGATAGGGCTCTGGATTATTTTGATACTATTTCCAATACCAAGGGGGCTAACCTTCAATATATGAAATGACTGTAGAATATTGCAAAAACGTCAAGTTGCTGGCATAATAAACAGGATAGGTTCTGTGTGTGTTTTATATTAGATACCGTACTATCATTGTTGATTTCTTATAAAGTTATCAAAACAGTGCATGTAAGTTCCAAGCAGAGCTAGTAAACGGCTTAGAGGTTCTAAGTCTGCCCTGGCAAAGGGGTGTCAGTCGGCCCGTCAGTGCATGTAAACCCTATTTGTCTTGTTGAGCGGCAGGGCTTGAGAAGTCATTTGGTCTCAGTAATGGTTAAAAGTCCCCCAAAAGTGGAAGCAACGTGTCTGAAAATTACCTATATATACTGTTCAGGGGAACGTTGAACCTCAAATAAATTAACCCGTAAACCCTATTAGATCAGTTTTTGTTGCCTCTCAGAGAAAGTGAGCAAAAAGATAGATGATTTATTTGAGGAGATAAAATTGAAGGACGTAGGGAAAAAATGAAAATGAATGTAAGGGTAGAAACAGAAGAAATGACAATACAACATTTGCCTCACACAACCACCCAACATAAAGAAATAAAAGGGACGGTCCCTACAATTACCAAAAAGACCAGAATTACGGGAATGACCTCCGAAATACCGGAAAGACCATGCAAAATATTTATGAAAATAGGTTTGGGTATTTTAAGTTTTTAACCATTAATATTTATTTTTAAGCTCTAGTGAGGCTAGAAAGAACAAAAATAACAAAACTAAATAAATATATGTAAGATTTATAAAAGTGAGATTTAGATCTGAACTGGTCTGATTTTAATTAAGATCTGAACCAATCTGCCATCACAGTTAGGGGCACAGGTACTCAGCAGTTAATCGTACAGTTGTCTGCTCAAAGATGGTAGATAGGGGTACAGCTGCACCTACAACTCATTATTTATTCAACTCAAGATTTTTCACAGATCTTCCATGCCACAGCAATATCAACCAAACATTCATGTTAAGATTTACCTCCTGATCATATGCATACCTCACAACTTGGCAATATACGCACGTTCTTGAAGCATAGCGGCTCTGTCTTTAGGCAAGTCGTAGTTTACACAACATGTTGGAAACGAGTTTGTCAATAAAATAATGCAATTTAAGGTAAGACTTTCATCAGATTTAATTTTTAATCTTACCAGAGTTTGTCGAAGCTACACTATTTCGAATTACAGTTGCACACTGAATAAAATATAAAATATCTTGTAATTTCCGACCTCTGGTAACACACGAATCTTTGCATTCGTTGTTTACATACCAGAAGCATCCGATGGAGGGTACAGCGAGTCTGGATACTGTGAAGGTTATATGTCAAAAATATTTGCATGTGCGGGAAGCCATTGTTACAAGGAACATACATGCAAAATATGAAGGCTCTATCTCAAATGGTTCAAAAGTAATTATAAGGTAGGTCACAGGTGGGAACAAGGAAACTACACCCAAATATGAAGGCTCTATCTGGTTAAACAGTTATGACAAAGAAGGGCAAAGGTCAAAGACACAGGTCAATAAGTTGTATAGAGTGGAAAGCCCTTAGCACAAGAAACTTACATGCCAAATATGAATGCTTTATGTCAAATGGTTCAAAAGTTATGACCAAGTAGGTCACAGGTCAAATTTTTTGTATAGGTGGTAAGCCCTTATCACAAGGACAATACATGCCAAATATGAAGGATCATTCTCAAACGGTTCAAAGTTTATGATTAATTAGGTCACAGGACAAGGTCACATGTCAAAAGTGTTTGCATGAGTGGGAAGCCCTTGTCACAAGGAACCTACATCCCAAATGTGATGGCTCTATCTGAGATGGTTCAAAAGTGATGACAAAGTAGATCAAAGGTCAAGGTCACAAAACGTCAAACTTTTTGTATGTTTGGGAAGTTCTTGTCAAAAGGAACATACATGTCAGATCTGAAGGCTTTATCTCAATTGGTTCAAAGGGTATGGTAAAATAGGTCACAAGTCAAAGTCAGTGTCACAGGTAATATTTTTGCATGAATAGGAAGCCCTTGTCACAAAGAACCTACATACCAAATATGAAGGCTCTATCTCAAATGCTTTAAAAGTTATGACAAAGTAGGTCAAATGTCAAGGTAATATGTCAAAATATTTTGTTTGGGTGGGGAGACAATGACGCAAGGAACTTATATGCCAAATATGAAGGCTCTATCTCGAATGGTTCAAAAGTTATGATAAAGTAGGTCACATGTCAAGGTCAAGGTCACAGGTCATTTCTTTTGATATGTGTGTGAAGCCCTTGTCAAAAGGAACTTACATACCAAATATGAAGACTATATCTCAAACGGTTCAAAGGTTATTTCAAAATGACCTTCTGATCTACTTTTTTATTCGACATGATCCATATTCGAACTTGACCCAGATATTGTCAAGATGATCGTTCTGAGCAAGATTTATGACAATTGGACCAAAACTGTGGCCCCTAGAGTGTTCACTATGTTTATCTATGATTTGACCTACTGACATATTTTTATCCGACATGAGCCATATTGAGCGAGATATTGTCAAGCTGATTATTCTGAGCAAGTTTAATAAGGATTGGACCAAAAGTGTGGCCCCTATAGGTTTCATGAGGTTTTTGTATGATTTGACCTACTAACCTACTTTTCGACCCGACTTGACTCATATTCGAACTTGGACCATAAATTGTCAAGTTGATCATTCTGAGCAAGAATGATGATGATTGGACCAAAAGTATGGTCTCTAGAGTGTTCACAAGGTTTTTCTATGATTTGACCTGCTGACCTACTTTTTAATCCAACATTACCCGTATTCAAACTTGACCGAGATATTGTCAAGATGATCATTCTGAGCAAGTTTGATGATGATCGGACAAAATCTATGGCCTCTAGTGTGTTCACAAGGTTTTTTCTATGATTTGACCTACTGACATACGTTTTGACCCGACATGACCCGTATTCGAACTTGACCGCGATATTGTCAAGATTATTAATCGGAGCAAAGTCGATAATGATTGGATCAAAAGTGTTGGCTCTAGAGTGGTCACAACGTTTTTTTCTATGCTTTGACCTACTGACCTACATTTTGATCCATCATTACCCATACTCGATCTTGGCCGAGAAATTGTCAAGTTGATCATTCTGAGCAAGTTTGTTGATGATCGGACCAAAACTGTGGTCTCTTGTGTGTTCACAATGTTTTTCTATGATTTGACATACTGAACTTCTGTTTGACCCGACATGACCCATATTCAAATTTGTGTGAGATATTGCCAAGATGATCATTCTGAGCAAGATTGATGATGATCGGACCAAAATTGAGACGTCTTGTGTGTTCACAAGGTTTTTCTATGATTTGGCCTACCGACCTACTTTTTGATTAAACATGACCCATATTCGAACCTGACCGAGATATTGTCAAGATGATCATTCTGAACAAGTTTAATGACAATCGGACCAAAACTGTGGCCTCTAGTGTGTTCACAATGTTTTTCTATGATTTGGCCTACCGACCTACTTTTTGATTAAACATGACCCATATTCGAACTTGACCGAGATATTATCAAGTTGATTATTCTGAACAAGATTGATGATGATCGGACTAAAATTGTGGCTTCTAGTGTGTTCACAATGTTCTTCTATGATTTGACCTACTGACCTACTTTTTGACCCGATATGACCCATATTCGAATTTGACCGAGATATTGTCAAGATGATCATTCTGAGCAAGTTTGATGGTGATCGGACCAAAACTGTTGCCTCTAGTGTGTTCACAATTTTTTGGGTATGATTTGACCTACTTACCTGACATGACCCATTATCAAACTTGACCAAGGTATTGTCATTATGATCATTCTTAGCAAAATAGAAGTGGAGGCAATGATCAGGAATCGATACAATTAACCCACAGCTCCCATCAGAGACCCCAAAGAGAAAGAAACACAAACATGAAACAACAGACCCTAATGGAAACATCAATAGCGGAAAGTCAAAAGGACAGTTACTTTCCCACAAAATAGCCAATAGGCTTTTAAAAATAAAATAATATAAGCGACACAAATACCCAAAGACAAACCATAACAAAAATAATCGCGACAGAAGAACCGCTTGGAACGGTCAGCGAAAACCGATTCCACTGGGGGCTTAAATCGATTTTACGTGGCCACAATCCTCGCCCTTACTTCCGTCGCGATTTAGACAAATAATTTGTTCAGTCCGCATGAAGGCCACCTTACTCATCAGTGAAACATATCCGTGAACACAAATAACCAAACAACCACAGAGATGAAACAACGGCGAGCACTCGCCAGCAAGAAACCACTGAAATGCTGGAGCAAAAGAAAAGATGATGATGATGATGATGATGATGATGATGATGATGATGATGATGATGATGATGATTTGGCCAAAAGTTTGATGATGATTGAGCCAAAACTGTGGCCTCTAGAATGTTCACAAAAAAGTTTACGCACGGACAACGCACGAGGCACGACGGACGACGCAAGACGACGCCAGACATCTCACAGTCACATTGTTATCTGTCAGATAAGCTAAAATGTTAGATCTACAGATATTCAATATGCCATTGTAGCAAACGGGTAGGTTAGCAATGCGTTTCCTACCTCTGAACTGAGAAAGAATAATCTTTTCTAGGTAACTGTGATATCCCGGGATACGGCACCTTCGACTGTTACGGACATTATACAATAAGCGGCGAGGACACACGAGGCTTTTGTACAGGCTGGAAACCCCCAGAGTGCCCAGCTTCCGAACTTGCCTTCGGAGTCTCTCCACGTGCATGGAAATTTACTTCGGGTAGGTGCCAAATTCGCTGTTGTCCTCTCAAGTCATACACATGTATTTTCTACCATTGTTATGAACGTTCATTTTAATGAAGAAACAATAGTTATATCTTTTCTGGAGGCAATCTTGATATGAAAAGCAAACAAATGAAAATGATAGCTTTTAAGTTGTCTTGACCGTGTAAACAGTTATTGCCTTCTCCTTAAATTATCAATTATTTAAAGTAAAAGTAAAACAAAGATCAGGAATCGATACGATTAACTTACTCCACCCATCAAAGACACCAAAGGGAAAGAAACATAAACATTAAGCGACCAGACCATAATGGAAACCTAAACAAAGGAAGGCCATAAGGACAGTTACTTTCCCACAAAATGGCCATATGGCCATCCAAAATAAAAAGACACAAGTAATACAAACAGTAAGTAACAAACAACAACATAAATAAACCGTCACAGAAGAACCGCCTTGGAACGGTCAGTGGAAAGATTTCCACTGGGGTTCCACTGGGGGACTTAAATCGATTTTACGTGGCCAGAATCCCCGCCCCTTACTTCCGTCGCGATTTAGACAAATTATTTGTTCAGTCCGCATGAAGGCCTCCTAACTCATCAGTGCAACATCTCCGTGAACACAAAAATTCAAAGAACCACAAAGGTGAGACAACGGTGAGGACTCGACAGCAAGAAACCACTGAAATGCTGGAGCAAAAGAAAACCAACAGTTAGACTCCGATGTAATTCTGAAATACATGTACAAAGTAAATTGTACACATACACACCATTGGAAAAGCGTATGTTTCTCTCTCTCTCTCTCTCTCTCTCTCTCTCTCTCTCTCTCTCTCTCTCTCTCTCTCTCTCTCTCTCTCTCTCTCGTTTGCTATAAAGAAGTGAAGGTAATGATCAGTAATCTATACAGTTACCCCACACCTCCTATCAGAGACACCAAAGGAAAGAAACACGAACATGAAATAACTATACCCTAATGAAAACATTACAAGCGGAAAGCCAAAAAATGACACGTATTTTCCCACAAAATAGTCAAACGACTATCCAAAACCAAAAGCTATAATACATACATGCAAAGACAAACTATACCCAGCAGGCACACGTCGTAAGGGCAACGTCAAATCAACGTCGATGCAACGTCATGACGTTGCATCGACGTAGATTTGACGTTGGATAAACGTCATGACGTTGTAACGACGTTGATGTGACGTCACAATTACGTCATGTGTCTGCTGGGTAACAATATTAAACCACGACAGAAGAACCGCCATGATGCTGTTAAAATTCGGAACTCGCACAATCTAAGATAAGTTTCAATGCCTGAGACCTTTATTGTCTATATTTAGGGCATGATTTTCTGCCTTTCCTCAAAGTTCATATTCGCACAGTACACCTATAGCCGCTATCGTCAGAGAATCGAGAGCACTTGTGGGTCGATTGTCTGGAATAACTGTTCTGAACTAAGACTACAACTGACTAATTCGATATTGAACACACATTATGCCTGTGTTTGTGTGTCTTAATTGCCAGTGTGCAGCTTTTTTCCTTTGAATTCATAGAGCGAAAAACATGGGGCATTGGCAAACAGTGAATTAAATTTTCTCAGGTTTCGGAATATATGAATCTGATATGGGATTCTGTTGTAGATGGGCATTTCCTACCCGAGGTTCCACTCAGCAAGGTCGTCGCCTTAGATGGAAACGCCAATCTACAACAGAACACCACTGTAGATTCTTTTTCTTACACTACATCACCGAAGTTTCATTTTGCTTTATTTAACGGTTATGTTTGCGCATTATACTTATGTAGTTTGCCTGGGTAAGAACACAGGGGTAAGAAAATGCTAAAACCACGGATTTCCTTGGACAAGTGAGCTTTATCAGGTCAACGTGATATTGCATTTCTATGAACTGGACTTCTGGAAAAAGGAGTATACAAGGGGATTGACTGATAAATAGAATAGAAGCCGAGCCTGACAAACTTGATATCAAATGACCGAACCTGGTGTTCTCTTTTAGACGGAAGCTATTTTGGTCAATAAAGGGTTAACTCGGAGTGTAACTGTTGGTTTTCTTTTGCTCCAGCAATTCTGTTGCTGTATGCTGTCGAGTCCTCAACCTTGTTTCATCTCTGTAGTTTTTTTATTTGTATGTTCTCGGAGATGTTACACTGATGAGTTAGGAAGCCTTCATGCGGACTTAACAAAATTAGTGTATACCGCGACAGAGGTAAGGGCGAGCATTAAGGTCATGTAAAATCGATTTAAGCCCCCTCAGTGGAATTCTTTCCACTGACCGTTCCAAGGCGGTTCTTCTGTTGCGGTTTATTTATATTGTTGTTTGTTACTTACTGTGAGTATCACCTGTGTCTTTTTATTTTGGATGGCCATTTGGCCATTTTGTGGGAAAGTAACTGTCCTTATGGCCTTCCTTTGTTTAGGTTTCCATTATGGTCTGGTCGCTTCTATTTGTGTTTCTTTCCCTTTGGTGTCTTTGATGGGTGGAGTAAGTTAATTGTATCGATTCCTGATCTTAGTTTTACTTCTACTTCAAATAGAACAGATAAGCTTTAACCTAATTTGCATTTGGTTTAATTTTATTGATCGGTGAATATCGCGTGGACTATAGCAGAGAACGACCAGCAGTATACTTTGCATCGGTTCAGTCCCAAAGTGTATGGTTTACATATATGTTAAGATAATCTGTTTGAAAATAAAAAGGTGCATCCAAGATTTATCATTTTGAAAATTGCACTGTTGTCATTGTTTTATCATATGACGTCGCGTCTGAGAGTGTAATAACGCCATGTAACATTTTCGATAATCCACTAGTGGATTAAATTTGCAAATTAGCTAGATACGTCCCGTAACGTTACATGTACGACGTCCTTAACGACGTCCATTTTACTAATGGCGGACTTTTGACATTTTTGTAAACAGTCGCGAATAAAATCCCTTATAAATGTCATATGATAAATAGAATCTTGCATTCGTGCACATGCATTATTGAATTTATTAAACTCGTTGAGGAAAAGGGATACAATGCTCGGCAAAGCCTCGCATTTTATCCATTTTCCTCAACGCGCTCAATAAATTCAATAATACATGAACACTCATGTAAGATCCTCTGTATAATTCATATTTGCATGTATGTATTGCTACTATCTTATTATTTTGGATAACTTGGTCATTTTATGAGAAGGTAACTGTCTTTTTTTTCACTTAGGGCGCTTTCGTAATGGTGAAGTTGTTTTATGTTTATGTTTCTTTCCCTTTTGTGTCTTGGATATGAGGTATGATATAATTGTATCGATTCCTGATCATTGTATTCACTTGTATTTTATTGTTGCAGCACTTGATGTGTGGGGAATCCCGACAGCTGGCGTTTATACGACATACGGTGGCGGAGGTTATTCTGCAGAATTTGACATTAACAAAAATACTTCAAAGAAAATTCTGAAAGAGCTCTACACGAATACCTGGATAGATCGTCATACACGTGCCGTCATGCTTGAGTTCACTCTCTACACTCCAAACACCAATTTGTTTGTATACAATATGTTCATGGTGGAGTTCCCAGAGACAGGGGGTGCTTTTACGTCATACTCCATTTTACCTCTCCGCGTGTACCATCATTACGGCCCCGGTGGAATTTATACGCTTATTTGTGAATGTATTCTTGTCATATACCTCATTATACTTTTGTGTAAAATTTGTGTCAGATTTTACCAACAGAGATGTCAGTATTTTAAGAAAATGTGGCAGGTATATGAGTGCATACAGTTTTTGGCAGGAGTAACAGCAGTCGCTATCTACTTTGTTCGTCTAGGTTTTACTTACGTAACTATCAATAAATTTAATGATGACAAAAGATTGTTTGTGAATTTTCAGCACGTTACATTCTGGGACCAACTTTTGGTTCTTTTTCTAGGCATCCTCGTGTTTATGGCAACGCTTAGAATTCTTCAAGTTCTTGAAACTTCAAAACGCGTAAACGCCGTAGTCAAGGTATTTTCTGATTGTGGCGATAGTTTGTTCTGGTTCGGGATGCTGTTTATTTATGTTTTCATCGCATTTTGTTTCCTTGGGACCCTTTTATTTGGTTCTGTTTTGACTGCATACAAAAATATATTCCAATCAATGGGAACTTTGTTCATCTCTTTAATAGGCAAAAGCAATTACAGAGAAATAAACTCAACAACACCAGTATTAGCAAGTATATTTTTCATAGCCTATATTGTGACAATGGTGTTCTTCATTTTGGCAATTTTCTTGTCCGTCCTTGGAGGAAGTATTGGTACTGTTGTTCATGACACAAGGAATGATAAAAATGAGGATATCATGGAAACCGTCATGTCGCAGTTCCGGAAAATGATGTGGCGGCCAAAGAAAAATGCCAGAATAAAGCCAGGGAAAGTTAAACGTGGTAAGTACTGAAATAAGATTTTACAGCGAGTGAGGTGAAAATTATATTTAAAATTGTCTTTCGCATCACGAAAACACGCCTATATAATTTTGACCCCCTTAAACCCCACGTTTATATAGTAAAACTGGGGTTTGCAGGGGTAAACATTATTTTCTTTATTCCTGCTCTAAGATATAGGTTGTGGGTACTCGTTTGAACCGCCTCGGTGGGGCGGTTCTAACGAGTGCCACTATTTATGTTTGGAGCAGAAGTAAGAATAACAACACAACTTTTCTTCTCATAATTCATTTTTTCGGCGGTAAAATTTGCAATGTATTTGTATAGGCATGTTTTCGTAATGGAGACGGTAAGTCGTCTTTAGTCCCCAAATAGCAATTTTCGATACAGTTATCCCAGTACAATGCACTTATTAGTTTTATCTTGCCCGAAGCGCAAGTTCTGTTAGCTTCGTTAATCCAAATGCCACCAAATGAAACGTGACGTAACCTGATGACGTCGGGTTTCCGGCAGTATATCGCAGGATATAAATTGTCCCAAATCTGACGTTATCCAATCAGAAATCGGGTTACATGTGATGTTCTCATAGTACCCAAGCCATAATCCAAACTCACAAATCCGTAAACGAATGACCAATCCGACTATTCATACCAACAGACAATGACCCCAGAAGGAAAGGTGTATTTACCCACCATGTCTATCAGCCTGAATGGAAGAAATGTAGGGAGAGTCATATGTCCGGACTTTTGGATATCTATTTATGGCTTGCTATTGGCAAAACAAAAATATCAAAAATAATTCTAGAAACTGCCACATTGTAGGGATTGACCAAGACATAATGTCTCCCATATATTTTTATCAGTTTTCTACCAGTTGTTTTGTGTTTTGGCTCTACGACCTTGTAGTGAGCAGTTCCCCGCGCTCCATGAAGTCCTGATAATTTGAGCATGCTCTGACATAACGGATTAAATGTGAAACGTAAACTCCGCATGGTGTCGCAGAAGGGAATTGAAAGTTAATATTAGGAAAATTGAAGCCATCCTGTTGTCGTTTAGCTTAGTAGCAAGCTTTCCATTGTCATTGTAGAGCTATTGAGGAAGAGGCTGTACTGTCCGTTTTTTACCTTACCTGAGCTAAAGACTCCAGGGGAGCTATTGTGATCACTCACCGTAAGTCGTCGTCGTCCGTCCGTCCGTTCACAATTTCTTCAAACAACATCTCCACCTAAACCACTGGTTGGATTTTGACGAAATTTCACAAGAATGTCCCTAAGACGGTCCGTTTTTAAATTTGTTCAAATTGTTCCGGTCCATTGCACATCTAGGTCATAGGAGCTAAAATTGATTTTCAAACTAAAAAAAAAATCTTCTTCTCTGAAACCGCAAAGCCTAGATATTTGGTATGTAGCTTCATCTAGTGAACCTCAACCAAAATTGTTCAAATAATAGCCTCGGGTCAATAATGGCCCCGCCCAGGGGCCCACTTGTTTAACATAGACTTATAAGGGATAACCTTAAAAATCTTCTTGTCTGAAACCAGAAAGCCCATGTCTTTGATATTTGATATGAAGCTTAATCTAGTGTACCTCTTCCAAGATTGTTCAAATTATAGCCCTGGGGCCCAAATTGGCCACTCCCTGAGGTCCACTTATTTACATAGACTTATAAGGAAAAAATCTTTAAAAATCTTCTCGTCTGAAACCAGAAGACCCAAGTCTTTGATATTTGGTATGTAGCTTCATCTAGTTGACCTCTACCAAGATAGTTCAAATTATATCCCACGGATCAAAGGTGGCCCCGCCCCGGGCCCCCCTTCTTTAACATAGACTTAAAAGGGAACAATCTTTAGAAATTTTCTTGTCTGAAACCAGAAGGCCCAGTCTTTGATATTGGGTATGTGGTGGACCTCTACCAAGATTTTCAAATTATAGCCCTGTGTCCATTATGGCCCCGCCCTGGGGCCCACTTGTTTTACATAGACTTATTAGGGAAAACCTTTAAAAGTCTTCTTGTCTGAAACCAGAAGACCCAGGTCTTTGATATTTGGCATGAAGCTTCATCTAGTGGACCTCTAACAAGATTATTCAAATAATAGCCCTTGTTCTACATAGACTCATAATGGAAACATTTTCTTGTTTGAAACCAGAATGCCCAGATCTTTAATATTTGGTATGTAGCTTCATCTCTACCAAGATTGTTCAAATTATAGCCCTGGGCCAAAAATGGCTTCGCCCCACGGCCCACTGATTTTACATAGATTTATATAGGGAATCCTTCTTGTCTGAAACCAGACGGCCAAGGCATTTTATATTTGGTATTAAATATGTTCTATAAAAGGGTCATCCTTTGGAAGCACAGAATAAAGCACAGAACCGGAAATATGAAGTGTACATGTTTTCTGGGCCAGACTAGCTAGTTTCGGCCAATTAAGCCTCATCAGTGACCCTCAAATATTTTCAAAATTCCACAATGGAATCAATGACTCCAAAGGACAAGAAAATATAAACTATACTATGGTGTAGGGCTTGGAGACTTTTTACGGCCGCCACACATTCCCAGACATTAGCTGTAAAATATTAAGCCTCATTAATTTGGCCTCTACCAAACTTGATCAAATTTTGGACCTGGGGCCAAAGATTTGCCCTGCCCCGGGACGCACATGCAAATCTCTTAACACAGGTGAGCGATATACGACCACCATGGTCTACTTGTTTAAAGTCCACGTGGATCGATGCTCTGCAAATTGTGTTTGTCAGAGACAACACATCATCTGTATATCTGTAGGTGAAAATACATTGTTTAATAGAAGTAAAGGCAATGATCAGGAATCGATACAATTAACCCACTCCCCAAAGGGAAAGAAACACAAACATGAAATAACAAGACTGCAATGGAAACACCATCAACGGAAAGCCAAAAGGACCTTTATTTCCCACAAAATGGCCAATTGGCAAGTTATAAGCGATACACACATAAAAAGGCGAACAATAACAAAAATAAACCGCAACAGAAGATCCGCCTTTGATCTGTCGGGATGGGTGGGTGGGTGATGTGGGGGGCTCAAAACCTCGCCCTTTCTTCCGTCGCGATTCAGACAAATAATTTGTTCATCCGTATGAAGCTTCCTATCTCATCAGTGCAACATCTCCGAGAACACAAAAATCAATTATCCACAGAGACAAAACAAAGATGACGTAAACGATAGACCTGCTTTGAGGACCTATTGTTTAAACTTCGCTTCATACGAGTAAAAAAAAAACAAGTCGGCAAGCAACGGTGCAAATGTAGTACCCATCGGTATGTCGAGTGTTTGCTGAAATGTCCGTCCATCGAGATAATATAAAATATTGTCAGTGAAATATTCCAGTACCTTTATGACATCTGCATCTGATTATTTTTGGCGCATCAGAGTGATCCCGAACCGTTTTGTATTGCGCTTTTTGATTTTATTCTGATAAATTGTATGTGCTTTTTAGAAGTGGTTCATATAAGAAGACTTACTTTGAAATTCGGATATTTCAATATTTATACTTATTCATGTATCGAACGTTGGCATTACGGTGCAGTTTTGAGTTTCCATATGTTCTCTGAAAATGTTGTTTACAAATCAGTATCCAATTTTTGTGAGCAGCCTTGAAACATTCATTGTTAGGGTCGGCTTTATATCTTACATTCATGGATTACATCTGAAATTAACTGTTTGACGTCGTTGATAAGCAGTGGATAACGTAGTGTTATAAATATCGTGACCACACGTGTAATAACACTTTGGCGGGATTAAGTAACGTCATGGCGACGTTCATGTCAACAATGCATTTTTGCGGGAAAATTGTCAAATTCCAAGGCGATAAAACCCTAGTTAATGTGGTCATATGATAAAGAAAATCTTACACTCGTTGTCATTTCATATGACATTTATGAAACTCGCCGAAGGCTCATTACATAAATATCATATGAAATGACCACTCTTACAAGATCCTCTATATATGTAATGCTTTTCACAATCCCTTTTTTTAGATTCGCAAAATATAAGCTGATGACCCTAGTCCATATATTTGCAAGCTTTTTGTTTACGAAGAAGTGGAATTAATTTGAACCTTACATTTGCACTATGAGAATAGAATTTAGCCTCGAATAGAGTTTCACATTGTTATCACACTCAAAAAGATTGTCGGGTCTCAAATGTGCTGACAAATATGCATTTTAGAATAACTGCAGAGATATAGATTTATCTGATTTTCAATAGGCTCCGGTCTAAATATGTTCTATAAAAGGGTTATCCTTTGGAAGCAAGGAATACACCACAGACCAGGAAAAAATGAAGTGTACATGTTTCCGGCCTAAAGACTTACTAATTTAAAACTTTTAAGTAATGTCGGGTGGTACTTAATACTCTGTCGGCCCCACCGCAGTCCAACTGCTGGCTTTCTTTCTCTAGCATTTCAATTATTTCATGCTGCCGAGTCCTCATCGTCGTTTCATCTCTTTATTTGTTTAATTTTATGTTATCGGAGGTGCTGCATTGATGGGTTAGAAATCCTCCATGCGGACTGAACAAATTGTTTGTCTCAACCACGACAGAACTAAGAGCGAGGATTGTGGCCACTCAAACCCTGCTAGCATTCTACATAAATCTACAGCGGGCCGTTAGCGGCCCGTCAGCTACCCTGACGGGCCGCTAACGGCCCGCTGTAGATTTATGTAGAATGCTTACTGGGAAAGTCAATTTAAGCAAGCCCCACCCTCCACACACACTCGCAGTATTTTTACTGACCGTTCCAAAGCATTTCTTTTTATTGTTAAACTTCGTCCATGCGTGTATGTATTGCTAATATCTTTTAAGTTTGATAGCCGTTTGGCCATTTGTGGGTAAGTAATTGTCCTTTTGGTTTTCCGGTTGTGACGTATTCATTATGTTGAAATAGAAAAAAAGGCAATGATCAGTAATCCGGGATTTTTCAAGATAAATTAATTTCATAACAACTTCACCATTTTGAAAACGTTACAAGTGGAAACCCAAACTGAATGGCCCAACAGCTATCCATTGTATTCATTTACGATACTGCAACCCTCGCCCTTGTCGTTTCATGTTGGCGTGTGTTTGGTGATTACATCGATTCCTGATCATTTCCTTCACATCTATCTTCAAGGAATTGGTTTTTGCACTTCAGGTGTTTCCGATTTTATTTCATGCTGTCGAGTCCTCATATTTTCTTCTATTTCAGTAAAAGTTGTTGCATTTCAAGACAACAAGATGGGATGAGACGTACAGCTGACGATGTCGTCACTGTGACTACTTCCAACAGAATAACCTGAAGCATTCGTCCAGTGTTACATCCTTCGATCAGAAGAGATGAAACAATATACAATCAACTTTTTATTACTGTAACAATAATGGTCTATTCAACGTTATTCTGGGGATCACAGGAAATTCATCAAATTGTACCATATAAAGAAGAAGTTGCTGATAATTTAGAGAAATATATTTTTTATCTTCGCCGGCCTCGGTAGCTCAGTCGGATGCACGTCTGACTGATGATCAGGAGGACACGGGTTCGATACCTGCCGGGGTTGGCAACATTCTTTTGTGGAGATCTTTTCAATGGTCATTCTCTCCCTTCCGCTGATTCAAGAAGGGCCGTTGTCAGTTTCTGGCGAATGCATGTGTACTGTACTGGTAAACCGCTTACGTATAAGCCTGCCCAGGAAACTGTGGATAGGTAATCTGACCGGCTCAAAAATGACATAAATAGTGTTGACTGGACCATTAAACTCCAATACAAACAAACCATTTTTTTATCTTGAAAAGGTAGGTTGTATGTACTCATTATAATCGATGAGGCGATTCTTATGAGTCCATACAATATGCCTTTGTTCTATGGTCGGTGGAAAAGATATCACAACGGGCCTCCATGGCCTAATGGGAAAGATCGCTGACTCATAATCAGTAGGTCTCTTACTGCTGCAGGTTCGAGTCTCGCTACATACACATATGAGGCGCCAAATTCTGCAACGAATGGTCAGATATTTTTTCATCGGGTATTCCGGTTTGGCCCACCAATAATTAACGACCGGCTCGAAATAAATGAAGCTGTCTTGCAAGGGACGTAAAATCAACACAAAAAATAAAAATAAAAAAAAAAATCACTAAATCATCTCCATCATGCCTTCGGATCTGGCGAGAGGCTCGAAACACCCCTACCTCGAACAAATTCTCATTACTCTCAAAGGAGTTCGAGCCATTGCATTTCTGCTGTCGTTAGTATTTACACTCAGTCTGACAGAATGTATTCTTGATGGGATGTTTTATGCACAATTTAAACACTAGTCATTGCCTCGGATTTATAGAACTAAATTTGCATTGCAAGTTTCCTATTAACAGCGCTTTTGGCGTCATACCGTCGCAATCGTCCAGTCATATTGAAGAGAGCCTTGGTTTATTTTCGACGTCACTGAATGACCATGTGGCGTCGCGTGAGTCAATGTATTTATTGGGGGTATAAACAACATTGTAGCCCTATAGTCAACTGTAGGGGTTTCTGTAAATGCACTGGTTAGGACGTCAAAACCAAAATTCCGTTGAAACTTGCTTGTAATTAGTTTCTTGTTTCAATTTTAGCCCATAATAGAAGAGGAGGCAAAGATCAGGAATCGATACAATTACCTTAAATTACAATTACCAATTATCGATACAATTACCTACAAATACCTTATCAAAGACATAAAACAAATATTTTCTTGTCCTTTGGGATCATTGATTCCATTGTGGAATTTTGAAACTATCTGAGGGTCACTGATGAGGCCTAATTGGCCGAAACTAGCTAGTCTGGCCCAGAAAACATATACACTCCATATTTTTAGTTCTGTGGTGTATTCCTTGCTTCTAAAGGATAACCCTTTTATAGAACATATTCACCATAATGAAAACGTGACGAACAATAGGGCCGAAAGGACAGTTACTTTCCCCAAATATGTCCAAACGGCTATCCAAAATAAAAAAAAATATTAGCAATACATACATGTACTAGCAAAGACAATAAACATTTATAAACCACGACATAAGAACCGCCTTTGAACGGTCAGTAAAATTATTATTTACTGTGATGTGTGTTGGTGGGGGGCTTAACTTGATTGTACGTGGCCAATAGTCCTCGCCCTTAGTTCTGTCGTGGTTTAGACAAATAATTTGTTCAGTCCGCATGCTCATCCGTGCATCATCTCCGAGAATATAAAGTGATTAAACACGAAAACAAAACCCTTTCCAGCAAAGCTTGTTTTGCATTTACGCTTGAGCACTATCAATGGAATATTGCAAATGCAGTAAGATGAATCTGTTATGTTGCTCATATTTAGTACAAACATGTATTCAGAAGGGCACACGGTGAAGCTGAAAAGATTTTGGGCTAGGTCAAGAAAGAAAATAAATAAATGCCTATAAGATAAAAGATAAATAAACTGGAGAACCTAAAAAATGCTACCAGTGTAACGAATGCTCCCGACAGGTGAATTAGCAAACAGTGATTAGATACATAAACAGACGCCACACAAGGCAACATAACGCTGCGTCTGATCAGGGATGATGCTCTGTCTCTGGTCGGGCCCGCCGGAGTGTAACTGTTGGTCTTCTTTTGCTCCAGCATTTCAGTGGTTTCTTGCTGTCGAGTCCTCACTGTTCTTTCATCTCTGTAGTTGTTTGATTTTTGTGTGCATGAAGATGTTGTACTAATGAGTAATGAGGCCTTCATACGGACTGAACAAATTATTTGTCTAAATCGCGAAGGAAAAAAGGGCGAGGATAATGGCCACGTAAAATCGATTGAGGCACCCCCCCCCCCCTCCCAGTGGAATTCGTTTCACTGACCGTTCCAAGGCGGTTCTTCTGTTGCGGTTTATTTTTGTTATGTCTTGATATGCTCCCCGAAGAATTTCGGGGGAGCATATAGTCGCCGCTTCGTCCGTGTGTCCGTGAGTCCGTGCCTCCGTCCCGCTCTTGTCCACGCGAATTCTTAGAAACTACTGTTCAGATTTCAATGAAACTTCATGGGAATATTAAGTATCGAAGGTGGATGCGCATATCACCTGCGTGTTTTGGTTCGATGATTTTTCCAACAGTTATGGCCCTTTGATGAATTATGCATGAATATATAAGGTATTGTTCGTGTCCACGCGAATTCTCAGCAACTACTTGCAGAAATTAAACGAAACTTCAATGGAATTTTAAACAGCAGTAGGGGATGCACATATTATCCGTGCTATCTGGTTAGATGATTTGTCACAGAGTTATGGTACTTTGTTTAAAGCTGCAGTGTAAGGTCACTGTGGCTATTTTTAGAAAAACTTTGTCATCACTCTGGTGCCTACATTTATTGATGGATTTTAATATAACTTCACACAAATGTTGGGTATGATAATATATTGAGCATGTTCGACTTTAAGGGTTCTTGGCTCAAGGTCAAGGTCACTGTGGCTATTTTTATAAAATCTTTGTTTTCACTCTAGTGCCTACATTTATTGATGGGTTTTAAAATAATTTCACACAAATGTTGAGTATGATAATATCTCGAGCAAGTTGAACTTTCAGGGTCCTGAGCTCCAGGTCAAGGTCACTGCGGCTATTTTTAGAAAAAAAAACTTTGTCATCGCTCTAGCGTCGTCATTTGCCGATGGATTTTAATATAACCTCACACAAATTTTGGGTATAATAATATCTCGAGCAAGTTTGACTTTCAGAATCCTGGGCTCAAAGTAAAGGTCGCTGTGGCAATTTTTAGAAAAAAACTTTATCATCGCTCTAGTGCCTAGATTTATTGATGGATTTTATTATAATTTCACACAAATGTTGGGTATGATAATATGTTAAGCAAGTTTGACTTTCAGGGTCCTGGGCTCAAGGTCAAGGTCACTGCGGCTATTTTTTAAAAAAAAAAAAAAACATTGTCATCGCTTTAGCGTCGTCATTTGCTGATGGATTTTAATATAAATTCACACAAATGTTGGGTATGATAATATCTCGAGCAAGTTTGACTTTCAGGGTCCTGGGCTCAAGGTCAAGGTCACTGTGGCAATTTTTGGAAAAACTTGCTGGAGGCAGAAATCTTTCCAATGTAAACGGAGTTTCATTGCACACAGCCTTTCATTATCAACCTCTCATCATTCTGATATGACTAAAATACTGCTAAAAAGGATGTAAAATCGCATGTCATCCATCTACATGAGAGTTGCAGACAAACTGGATCACAGTGAAAGAAGCTAGTCTTGGCAGATGGTCAAAATGATCTTTTTGACAGGCAAGGGGATAGGATCAGATTCTATTTCGAACCCGTCTGATATGTTATATGCATGTAAAGGCACCCAATACGGAACCATACCTGGAGACAGTCCTATGAGGATTGCCTCTGTGTACGAGAGTAAGTTTTCAATAATTTGTATTTAACAGTTTTACCCAATTAATATAGCTAAACTACCACCCAGGATCTAGGGTATGGTATATTACCTGAAGACACTTCCTTTCATTTATTCCGACTTTTGTGTTGCTGATGTTTGTATGACAGTGCCACTGTCCACCGACAGGTTTTGTTATACACCATTTTGAAGTATAGCGAGTATACACAGTATACCGCTCTTAAACTAAGATAATGTTTCCTGTTCCGACTATTGCACCATCGGGGAGCATCCATCGGTTTCACCGATATTCTTGTCTTTGAGTGTGTGTGTCGCTTATATTATTTTGTTTTGGATAGCCAATAGGCCATTTTGTGGGAAAGTAACTGCCCTTTTGGCTTTCCGCTATTGGTGTTTCCATTAGGGTCTAGTTGCTTTATGTTTGTGCTCTTTCCCTTTGCTGTCTCTGATGGGAGCTGTGAGTTAATTGTATCAATTCCGGTTCATTGCCTTCTCTTCTATTCTACACTTAAAATACTGGAATTTAATAGTTGAACGAAAAGTCTAAGTTCAGGACTATTTTCTCAGCCTACACTCAGACAGTCGACCAACCAGTTCTTTCAGTGCTTTTATTACTGGCCGTTCCAAGGCGGTTCTTCTGTTGTGGTTTAATATTTTACAGCTCGTCTTTCCAGGTATGTTTTGCTATATTTTCTTTTATTTTATTTTTATTTTTATTTTTTTTTTTTTTTTTTTGGCTAGCCTTTTGGCGATTTCATGTGAAAGAAACTGTCCTTTTTGGTTTTTCACTTGTAATGATTCAAGTATGGTGAAGTCTGTTTTTCTTTATGTTGGTGTTGTGTGATAATTTTGTATATTCCTTATCCTTGCCTTCCCTTCTGTCCTACATAAATTGTACCAGAACACGCTCTGTATATCACGTTAATATTTCCTTGCTATGAACAGTTTTGAAAACTCCACTTCTGATGTGGAAGAAGTGGGAATGATTTCAGCCTGTTATGTTTCTCACATATTTTGTTTGAAGCTATTAAATTTGTTCGTTTTCTTTAACCCATATCTGGTATATGGAATCGTTCATGTAAGCGCTTTGGACAAGCCCATTTCCAATTTGAGGGGAATGGGTACACCTTCAAGGGAGGCAACTCCTGCTTACCTATTGTTTGTCTCCAATGTCAATATGTGTCTACTCTTAAATTCTTTCTTTTAAGAATAGACCCGTTTTTCAGTGGGACAGGGCTTATAGAAAAGCGAACAGGAAGCCCCGAAAGTTGTCTCCCTTTGAAAAATAGCGAACAAATCTGTCAGGTGTTCCCATTTCCAATTTCAGAGACGACTGATTTATTGTTAAAACTGTATGCAATCTGCAAAGGTCCTGATTAGGCGTATGATGAAAACCTTTTCTGTTTTCTTTGCTCCTCTTTGGTTGCTAGGCTAAAATGGATTTTGAAGCCGCTGAATATACTGGCTGGATGTGTAGACAAATCCATTGTAATAATTGCTCAAATATCACGATCCAGAATATTTGCTGTATTTGCTGTAATATCACGATCCGGAATACCTTTTTCTTATGATACCACAATCTAGAGTATTTGTTTTGATACCACGATCCAGAATATCGGCTATAATATAAGGATCCAGAATATCTAAAATATCATCACGACCCAAAATATTTGCTATATTATCACGACCCAGAATATTTGCTGTAAAATAACGACCCAGAATTTGCTATAATATCACGATCCAGAATATTTGATAATATTTGCTAGTATATGACGACCCAGAATATTTGCTATAATATCACGATCCAGAATATCTACTATATCATCACGACCAAGAATATTAGCTACATTATCACGACCCAGAATATTGGCTAAAATATCACGATCCAGAAATTCGGGAAATATTTTTTGGGTCGACGCAAAGTTACTAACTACAAAAGCGTATTGCCTGTTATTTTCCACGTGACTATCACTTAGCATGTACGATTTATAGTATACAGCTATTCTCCCTGTGACGTCTGTACGCTGTGTAAAAAGGTTTGTTATTGTAAAACAGTGTAGACCCAGATGAGACGCCGCAAAACGCGGCGTCTGATCTGTGTCTATACTGTTTGCTTTAAAGCCAGGATTGGTAAGGGTTAAACGAAACAGTCATAGTCCCCGATCAGGACCATTTTTACAGCCTGCTTTCAGAGACAATCGACCCATCAGTGCTGTCAGTTCTATTACATAGCTATAAAACTTGATTATAGCATACGACGTCGCGTCGGAGATTGTAATAACGCCATGTATTTAATTCGGTCTTCCACTAGTGGATAAAATATGCAAATAATAGATACACCATGTTGTTACATTCGATGAGCAAAAGGGATAAAATTCTCGGCGAAGCCTCGCATTTTTCCGCTCGGCAAAGAATCACATTTTTATCCCTTTTCCTCGATCCGTTTAATAAATTCAATAATACGAGGGTTGTTCAATAAGTATCTGGCCTTACCTACTTATGATCACGCTTGACTTCTTCTTTTTCCACATAGTCACTCCGTGGCAGTAAGCACTTCCTCCATCGATGTTCCAAGGCTGAAAGCCCATTTTTTTTTTAGAATTCAGTGTATTTAGAGTCAATCAACCCTAAAACCGCCGCCTTAAGCTCTTCATCTGACCGGATGTGACGTCCACGCAATTCTTTTTTCAAGTTCGGAAACAAAAAGTGTCCATGTCTGTGTCACTTCTGATCCGGAAGAGTTTCTTGAAAGAACTGTTACCGGGAACGAAACTTGAATCCAACGCTATGATCCTGAAATAAACAGCAGAGTAAACAATGGACTGGTCACGGTTCACCGAGTCCAAAGAAATTCAAGACTCAGCTGGCATGGTCATGGAAACTGTGTTTTGGGATAACAAGGTGGTTCTGTTGTCGGGCTATTTACCTCATGGCCAGACTGTTAATTGGGACTATTATGCTAATATTTTGGACCGATTACGTGCAGCTATAGTACAGAAAAGGCATGGAAAAATTACAAAGTGTGTGCTGCTGCAACATGACAATGGTAGAGTCTATATTTGCAACGTTTTTGTGGACCCAATGAAGCGGAACGGTTTCGAACCCTCGCCAGATCCACCTATTCTCCTGATCTGGCACCCAGTGATTACTTTTTGTTTCCGAACTTGAGGAAACAATTGCGTGGACGTCACTTCCGGTCAGATGAAGAGCTTAAGGCAGCGCTTGGAGGGTGGATTGGCTCTAAAGACCCTGAATTCTATAAACATGGGCTTTCAGCCTTGGAATATCGAGGTAAGCGGTTACCAGTAACCCTTGACAGTAACTGACAACAGCCTATGGATCAACGACCGAGTCCTTAAGCAACGGTCTACCTCAAGGCGTCTCCCAAGAGATGGGGTATTAGACTAAAGGAAAGATAGTACAGAGAAGAAGAAATACTAAAACCCAGCCCTACATTCCGCACTTGCTGGAAGCACAATATAAGAGTCTTATATGGGTGTGAGGGGTTGATGGAAAAATCCGTCCCAAGGGTCACTGTCCGGCATCACGAGGCTTGCTAGTGATGCCGGACAGTGATACCGAGGGACGGATTTTTCCATCCAACCCTCACATCCATGTAGAGTTCTTTTTCTTGCATACCTTCCATTTCTGAGCGTGGATTTTTAATACTGCAGTCACTTTGGTTGCCGACGTCCGCCATATTGTGATGACATTACAATGGGATTTAGCGACGTCACGTATCGTGCTGTGACGCCAGCCTTAACAACGACGCACACGAGGTTGTATTTAATCAGTGCATTTATAAAATACGCGAGAATATTCGATTTGGGGTTAGAACACCAGGGTCAGTTTTGTTTGTTTGATTTTGGGTTTAACGTCCCCGTCAACACTGTATAGGTCATTCTGGAGACGTTACTTCCAATTTTGTGGGACTTTTACCCGACATTGAGATGAAATTCCATCCCAAGCCCTGTCGCCCAATGAAACCAATAGGGTTTATAAGCATGGACGGTCCGACTCGCACCGCTTTGCCTGGGCAGGCTTAGATCCTCTAAGCAGTTTACCAGAACTCGTGTGCGGTCGGTTTCAGCTGTGTGTGGAGGCATCATGCAGTCCATCTATTTCTTCAACCCCCGATGGGTGGGGGGCGGACCTTGACCTAATGAATCCAAAGCAGTAGAACGCTCCGGCACTGAAAGCTACACAGTAATTTCGCTCCGACCCGACCTCATACCACCCGCGTGGTGTAATGCTTTCCTTCATTATTGTGACATTTTTTTTTTTTTTTTGATGAAAAAAAGATGATATTGCTCCGCTTTAAACACAGATTGTGGGTGCGTTTAAGAAACACCTCAATGAGGCGTTCTAACGATTACCAGCAGTCTGCTTTTGAGCAAAAAAAAAATGAAAATAATGTACATCACCAAAACACGCCTATTTAATTTTGACACCCTTGAACCCCACTTTTATATAATAAAACTGGGGTTTACAGGGGTACACCATATTTTTCGTATTTCTGCTCTAAAATATAGATTGTGGGTACTCGTTAGAACCGCCTCGATGAGGAGTTACCACAATCTATATTTTGAGCAGAAGTAAGCAAAATATCACAATCTTTTATCTTACAAATTTCGTTTTTTCGGCTGTAAAGTTTACAACGTGATGAACTCCATCAGTGCAGTCATAATCTCCTGTCCTTGTTTACTTATGTCTTTCACCATACCTGTCAACACTTTCAAGTTAATTTCTGTTATCAATCCTATATCTTCCCTATTCAGAATCTCTTCAACTGTGTGCTCTAAAATAACCCTTTCTGTGGTAAATCTCTGATAGCAGAACAGGTAATGATCTACATTCTCTTTCATATTCCACACCTCACCTACACTTGACAAATCTTCGTTAATTTTGTCCTGGTGGTCATTTAATATCGAGTGCCCACTGAGCAACTGATTAACTACAGAGAATGTCCTTCTGTCCCTATCACCATGACAGTTCCTTTTTTCCAAATTCCTCAAATATTTCCTGCAATACAGTACCTTTGTCTGAGCACTTGTACCTTCGTTCCAACTTTTCCTTACCCTGTATTTTACACGCCCGTACTGCTTCTTTCTTGTCAAAGATTGTTTTTACTTCATTGTTTTTATCATTTCTGATGCTACCGCCTTTGCTTGTTGATCTGCCAACTCATTACCCTCAATAGCTTTTGTGCCCAGGCACCCAATGTCAGAACCTTGATAGTGATCTTCCTATTTCTTTTCTTTGCTTAGCTCTCCTTGATACTAAGGACTGTTTCAATCGTGTTTATTGGTATTTCACCACTGAATGCAGTATTAATTGCTGTTGGCAGTCAGTCAGAATCTGAACCACTCTGCCTTTGAAATCTAGGTCAGCGAAGAATTCCAGCCCAATCTGTATACCCACCAGTTCTCCAGTATAATTGTTACCAATAGGACTAACTCCCTAGTTCATCAACACTGGTGTACGGGAATAACACTCTAAATAGACTTCGGCACCAGCTGATTACCTAGCGCCGCTGATCCATCCGTGAAGAGAAGTACATCATTAGTACCACAATGACTTAGTAGCTCTATTAAATTTTCTTTCTGTTCTTCTTTAGAAAACTGTAATTTTTCTTTCTCTATACTACCTTTCTCTTTGAAGAGCCCCATCAGTTCCTTGGTATACCTGAATTGCAAACACTTTCAAAGATGACAGCTTCTAATTGAATAATCATTTCTCTGTGGTCGTTGGTAAGTTCATTCTTACGCTTTCGAAAGAATTCAAAAAAAAAAAAAAAATACCATTTTAGTGGTAGTTTGAACATTTCGATAACAAAGTTGGAATAAAAAGGAATGTATTATCATTTATGAGGATTTTATCGATGTGTAACTCCGGCGAATCACTCACAAACTTAGTATAGAGCCCTTTGGGCTTCATGCAGTTTGTGAGTGATTCGCCGGAATTTACAAATGGATAAAATCCACAAAAATGAAATTCATTGCTACAAAATTTTGACAGTATAAAAATATAATTTTTATTTGTTTTAGATATGCATTGATATCCCTGCTATGTATAAAACTGGACAATAAAATGGTGAAAACAGGGAAAATAAATACTACAGAAATGGATTTCATTTTTGAGGCTTTAATCGATGAGTAAACTGCGGCAAATCACTCACCAACTGCATAAAACCCGAAGAGCTTTTATTTATGCTAAGTCTGTGAGTGATTCGCCCGATTTTACACATCGATAAAATCCACAGAAATGATAATTTATTCCTTATAATTCCAAATTTGTCACCGAAATGTTGAAAAAATGCCACAAAACGATCCATTTTATGAATTCTTTCTAAAGCGTTATAATGAACTTAGCAACGGCCTCGGCGGCATGATTATATAGAAGCTGCTATCTTTGAAAGAAACCCAGGCGAAAAAAAAATCAAGTCTTTAAATTCAGTTTATTTGCCTGCTAACAATTACGTATTCGATAGATTTTCATCTTTTAATCTTACTCCGTTGGCGTCTTTTATATATACAATGGCGTAACGTGCGTGTTCTACGCGTGCTCTTTGACGTCACGTCATATACAACCTGTCGCTATGTGAAATTGCTCATGGAATTTATCGAATAATAAACCTTTTATTTCAATGTGGCATTCATCCCTGTAAATGATGCCAATGGGGCATGTTCGGACACCGCAAATTTATTACCGCTGCCGGGAATGGAACCGCGGGCCTCTAACATCATTGAGGCGGTTCTAACAAGTACCCATAACCTATGTATACGTACAGAAATAAGAACAATACTGTATACCCCGTAAATCCCAGTTTCCTCTATATTAAGTGGGGTTTAGGTGGGTTGTTCATTACACGGACTTGTTCCGTCTTTACGTCACCTTAAACTAGGTATTCAAGAATTTCATAGGAAGTTTGTTTTGGCTCCAGCAGAAAAGGTCGCTAACAATGTGGTCGTTGTTTTGCGGCTCCACTATGTTAACACTCTTCAGCAAGAACTTGGTGGTACTAAGGCCTATGAACTGCAGCCTCTGACTGTAGAGAGGGCTTTAGTTGATGACCACATTTGCAATTCAGCCACTAAGTTTGCTGTATGTGTTACAGAAAACCAAGACAAGCTTCCTTCTTCATATTGGTTACCTAAACTTCATAAAGACCAAACAAAGCACGGTTTATTGCGCATTCAAGCTCTTGTACCATCATTGAACTTTCCAAATTACTAACTTCATTTTTACTGGGATCAAAAAACATGTGATTAAATATTGCGACAAAGTCTTTGAAAGATCAGGGAGAAATCTATTTTGGTCTATAAAATATTCTAAGGAAGTTTTAAATATATTGAAATCCAGACGTTTTCGTGCTTCAAGTCTGTCTGCTTATGATTTTTCTACCCTTTACACTAAACTCTGGTCGGGCTCATCGGAGTCTAACTGTTGGTTTTCTTTTGCTCCAGCATTTCAGTGGTTTCTTGCTGTCGAGTCCTCACCGTTGTCTCACCTCTGTGGTTCTTTGATTTCTGTGTTCACGGAGATGTTGCACTGATGAGTTAGGAGGCCTTCATGCGGACTGAACAAATTATTTGTCTAAATCGCGACGGAAGTAAGGGCGAGGATTGTGGCCACGTAAAATCGATTTAAGCCCCCCAGTGGAAATCTTCCACTGACCGTTCCAAGGCGGCTCTTCTGTGGCGATTTATTTATGTTGTTGTTTGTTACTTACTGTGTGTATCACTTGTGTCTTTTAATTTTGGATGGCCATATGGCCATTTTGTGGGAAAGTAACTGTCCATATGGCCTTCCTTTGTTTAGGTTTCCATTATGGTCTGGTCGCTTAATGTTTGTATTGTATCAATTCCTGATCTTTGTTTTACTTCTACTTTACTCATTAACTTGTGAAAGAAAAACTTAATGATTTAGCTGAATGGATATTTCATAGGGAAGGCTCCCTCTATCTTGCATGTAATGTAAAAAATGTTGTTGTTTTTTCACTTCTGAAGAGCATATAAATTATACTTTATGGTCATGTCAGAAAGTGTGTGAAGCTCCCACCTTTCTACTTAACAATATTTACATAAGATTCGGTACTAAGTTATTTAGACATGTGTGTATTCCGATGGGTACGAATTGCGCACCCCTTGTGGCTGATCTGTTTTTTTTTTTTTTTTTTTTTTTTTTTTTTTTTTATTAAAGGGACTTCATGATTTCCGTGTCCGTTGAAATCCAATGTGAAATCGTTGAAAATTAGAAGTGAAGGCAATGATCAGGAATCGATACAATTAACCCACAGCTCCCATCAGAGACACCAAAGGGAAAGAAACACAAACATGAAATGACAGACCATAATGGAAACATCAATAGCGGAAAGCCAAAAGGACAATTACTTTCCCACAAAATGGCCGATTGGCTATCCAAAACAAAATAATGTAAGCAATACAAACACTCAAAGACAAACCGTAACAAAAATAAACCGCGACAGAAGAACCGCCTTGGAACGGTCAGTGAAACGAATTCCACTGGGGGCTTTAATCGATTTTACGTGGCCACAATCCTCGCCCTTACTTCCGTCGCGATTTAGACAAATGATTTGTTCAGTCCGCATGAAGGCCTCCTAACTCATCAGTGCAACATCTCCGTTAACACAAACAATCAAACAACAACAGAGATGTAACAATGGTGAGAACCAGAAACCACTGAAATGCTGGAGCAAAAGAAAACCAACAGTTAGACTCCGATAGGCCCGACCATAGACAGAGCACCAGGCATCAACCAACATTATATAGAATTAGATTCTCTCTAATTCTCAGTAAGCCTTTACGCTGGAACCGTCATGGAATCTGAGGCCTGACCCACCGGTGTGCAATTAAAGAGAGAATCAAAGTTTTCAACCGTGACTGGGTTAACTACCATACATTCATGCACTATGTCGTGTGACATTTATGTTGTACACAATCTTTTTATATCGAAGAATGATTTTACGAAAAAGGGTGCTGAAGTCATTGCGGTTATATATATTCTTTATATACTAAGTCACCATAAGATTCGGGTTCCGATAGACCTTGTTGCAGAAGGTATTTAAGCCCAATATTGAATTTTGAAATTAAATCAGAATGACGTCTATAAAATTTTGAAAAGGCTTTGCGTAGTTTATGGTACCGATAACCCTGATTAAGAAATTTAGCAGTTAACAGTTGATTACGAGTGTTGAAGTCAGTCACATGACAACACACTCTGGCAAATCGAATTAATTGCGAAATATAAACGCCATAGGATGGCGCACGAGGAACATCACCATAAAAAAAAAGGAAAATTTACAATCACAAAATCAAAATCATCGCGTTTATCACAAATTTTGCATGAAGCCTTAAGCTTGACTTCTAGATATTTGAATGATTTATTAAATATTAACAATACCTATCTCGATGGTTTGATCAGTCAAATGCCCCCCCTCCCCCAGACCTTCAGTTAAATAAAGCAAATTCCTTTGATACTGAGGCCCCATTTTTGGATTTTTATCTACTAGTCTATTGTAGATGGGTTGGTTTTCTACAAAATTTATGATAAACGCAATGATTTTGATTTTGAGATTGTAAATGTTCCTTTCTTGGATGGTGATGTTTCTCGTGCGGTATCCTACGGCTTTATATTATATTACGTTGTGTTTGTACATACATATATATATATACGTAAGTAGAAGTGAAGGCAATGATCAGAAATCAATACAATTAACCCACGCCCCCTATCAGAGAGAAACACAAGCATGAAATAACTAAACTCTAATGGAAACATCAATAAAAGAAACCCAAAAGGACAGTCTCTTTCCCACAAAATGGCCAATTGGTTATCCAAAACAAAAACATATAAGCGATACACACACTCAAAGACAAAACATAACAAAAATAAACCGCAACGGAAGAACCGCCCTGGAACGGTCAATGAAAAGAATTTCACGGTGGGGTGGGGGTAGGGGGGGGGGGGGCTTAAATCTATTTTACGCGGCCGAAATCCTCGCCCTTACTTCCGTCGTGATATTTAGACAAAAATTTGTTCAGGTCGCAACGCAAGAAACCACGGAAATGCTTGCTCAAAAGAAAACCAACAGAGACTCCGCTGGGCCCAACCAGAGACAGAGCAACAGGTACCAAAACATCACATAATTATTCCTTTACGCTGGAACCGTCATAGAATCTGAGGCCTGACCAACTGGCGTGCAAATAAAGCGGGAAGCAAAGCTATCAATCGTGATTGGGTTAACTTCCATTCATGTAGTCTGTCGTATAACATTTATTTTGTACCCAATCTCTTTATATCGAAGAATAGTTTTATTAAATTGGGTACTGAAATCATTGCAAGTGTTATTTTTCTGACTTTATATACTAAGTCGCCATACAATTCGGGCTCCGATAGATCTTGTTGCAGAAGAGATTTACATTCAACGTTGAATTTTGAAATTAAATCGGAGTGACGTCTGTAAAATTTAGAAAAGGCTTTGCGTAGTTCATGATACGGATAACCGTTATTAGGGAGTTTGGCAGTTAACAATTAATTACGAGTGTCGAAGTCAGTTACATGACTAGACACTCTGGCACATCGAATTTATTGCGAAATATAAACGGCATAGGATGCCGCATGATGAACATCACCATCCAAGAAAGCATTTTTTTTCAATCTCAAAATCAAAATCATCGCCCACATTTAATCCAAAAACGGAGCCTCGTTTTCGGAATAATTTGCTTTATTTAACTGAAATGGGGGTACATTTGACTAATCAAACCATCGAAATAGGTATTGTCAATATGTAACAAATCATCCAAAGATCTAGAATTTTCTTAAGTAAAAGTGTTATATGATATTTTATCATATGACGTCGCGTCTGAGAGTGTAATAACGCCATGTAATAAATTCGATAATCCACTAGTGGATTAAACATGCAAATTACTTAGATACCCCTCGTAATGTTACACGTTCGATGTCCTTAAGGACGTCGCGTTTGCTCATGGCAGAATGCTTACATTTTTGTAAACAAATCTTGAATAAAATTCGTTTTAATGTCATATGATAAAAAGAATCTTGCATTCAAGGCCATGTATTATTGAATTTAAACTCTTTGAGGAAAGGGGATAAAAACTCGGCAAAGCATCGCAGTTTATACCTTTTCCACAACTCGTTTAATAAATTTAATAATACATGAACACTCATGTAAGATGAAAAAACAACAGTGACTAAAATAATATAGAAAAATAAGAAGCAAGTACTTTTGAACTTTGTTTTTGTGTTATGTTAAAATCATGCTGATCCCTGATTAACCGACTGTTCAATATATAAAGTTGGGTTTACATGCAAATTCTTTTCCCCGGTATGATGGAAGGAACACCAGAAAAGGTGTACACCCTGATCTTAATAAATCATTTAACAGTTGAAATAAATACATACATATAAAGATAAATAAATAGGAACGAGCTGGTTCTAAATATAACCAACAATCCACGCATTGCGCAAAAGTATAAACAAATAAATAAATAAATTACGATAACACATCCGTGCGGCTCAGTCAATTCTTGATAATTTGTTAATCATCACGTGCACAAGTCCGTGAAATGAAGACCCCCTATACCCGACTTCATATAGAGAAAACTGGGGTTTTACGGGGGTATACATTATTTTTCTTATTTTTGTTCCAAAACATAGGTTGTGAGTACGCGTTAGAACCGCCTCGATGAGGCGGTTCTAACGATCGAGGCGGTTCTAACAAGCACCCACAACCCATGTTTGCCGTATTTATAAGAAAAAGATCACTGATTTTCATCAGAAAAGTAGCCATTTTGGAGATGTGAAAAATGTACTTTATCGCATGGTTGTGTTCTCGTAATGGAAACCTAAAAACATAAGTTTTGTATTCTCGTTAGAACCGCCTCATTGAGGTGGCTCTATCGAGTACCCACTACATATGTCTTTGATAAGAAATAAAAAACCGAATACCACGATAAACCCCAGTTTTTACTATAAAAAGCTTTCTTTCTTTCTTTCTTTCAATTGTAATCTTATTACTAGCTATGTTTGTTTAAATTGTTTAGTTAGTATAAAAAATCTAATCGGGTCATGAAAAATAAATACAATAAATAAATAAATAAATAAGACGCAGATCAGACACCGCATTTTAGATTGTTAAATAAATAAATAAATAAATAAATAAATAAATAAATAAGACGCAGATCAGACACCGCATTTTAGATTGATTTACATTCCAATGAGATGCCCAGGCGAAGATGTGTTCATTTCACGGTCGACGGAGAATGACACGCTTTGAGATTACACTCGTGTGTAGACGATAAAGCTTTTTCTGAATAAGCTCCAAATTTAATCGCAAAATGCCGCTATTAAATATAATTTTGAAATATTGTAATTGCTATCAACGTGCACAATATTGTAACCACATTGCGTCTGATACGGGCGATTGTTTGCAATATTAACAGAAAGTGAAGGTTTTAGCCGTTAAAGTAGGGTACTGTCGTTGTTTTTCCAAGTTTTGTATGCTTCATATAAGGATTAAGGGTTGTTAATTTGAAAATAAAAATGCCGGCAGCTAATTAAATAAAAGTTCCACTTATTTGATATCTTTTTGAAGGTATTTAAACAGACAATTAGTTTAAATCGGAACTTCTTTGTCAAATTGAAAAATGAATAAAAGTAGAAGTAAAACAAAGATCAGGAATCGATACAATTAACTTACTCCATCCATAAAAGACACCAAAGGGAAAGAAATACAAACATTAAGCGACCAGACCATAATGGAAACCTAAACAAAGGAAGGCCATATGGACAGTTACTTTCCCACAAAATGGCCATATGGCCATCCAAAATTAAAAGACACAAGTGATACACACAGTAAGTAACAAACAACAACATAAATAAATCGCCACAGAAGAGCCGCCTTGGAACGGTCAGTGGAAGATTTCCACTGGGGGGCTTAAATCGATTTTACGTGGCCACAATCCTCGCCCTTACTTCCGTCGCGATTTAGACAAATAATTTGTTCAGTCCGCATGAAGGCTTCCTAACTCATCAGTGCAACATCTCCGTGAACACAGAAATCAAAGAACCACAGAGGTGAGACAACGGTGAGGACTCGACAGCAAGAAACCACTAAAATGCTGGAGCAAAAGAAAACCAACAGTTAGACTCCGATGAGCCCAACCAGAGACAGAGCATCAGGCACCAACCAACATTATCTCTTTAATTTTCAATAAGCCTTTACGTTGGAGCCGTCATAGAATCTGAGGCCTGACCCACCGGCGTGCAATTAAAGAGGGAAGCAAAGTTGCCAACCGTGATTGGGTTAACTACCATGCATGCAGTCTGTCGTATAATATCCATGTTGTACCCAATCTTTTTATATCGAAGAATGATTTTACGAAATTGGGTGCTGAAGTCATTGCGGTTATATATTTTTCTGAATTTATATACTAAGTCACCATAAAATTCGGGTTCCGATAGACCTTGTTGCTGAAGAGATTTAAGTCCAATATTGAATTTTGAAATTAAATCAGAATGGCGTCTATAAAATTTTGAAAAGGCTTTGCGTAGTTTATGGTACCGATAACCCTGATTAAGAAGTTTAGCCGTTAATAATTTATTACGAGTGTTGAAGTCAGTTACATGACTACACACTCTAGCAAATCGAATTAATTGCGAAATATAAACGCCATAGGATGGCGCACGAGGAACATCACCATCCAAAAAAGGAAAATTTACAATCTCAAAATCAAAGTCATCGGGTTTATCATAAATTTTGCACGAAACAAATCCATCTACAATAGATAGATGTAAATCCAAAAACGGGGCCTCGGTATCAGAAGAATTTGCTTTATTTAACTGAAGTTCTAGGGGGTAAATCTGACTGATCAAACCATCAAAATAGGTATTATCAATATTTAATAAATCATCTAAATATCTAGAAGTAGAGCTAAAAGCTTCATTAATTTCAGATTATATTTGTTTAAAAATAGTTTCCATTAAAGCGCCTGCTATTTCCAACAAGACATTCTGTACAGGTAAGCCGAGAAGGTCAGCGCACAGTAAAAGGCTTAATCCTTTGCGCCAACGGCATAAATGTCAATAATGGTTGCGGATGTCTATTGTAGATGGGTTTGTTTTCTACAAAATTTATGATAAACGCAATGATTTTGATTTTGAGATTGTAAATGTTCCTTTCTTGGATGGTGATGTTTCTCGTGCGGTATCCTATGGCTTTATATTATATTACGTTGTGTTTGTACATACATATATATACGTAAGTAGAAGTGAAGGCAATGATCAGAAATCAATACAATTAACCCACGCCCCCTATCAGAGAGAAACACAAGCATGAAATAACTAAACTCTAATGGAAACATCAATAAAAGAAACCCAAAAGGACAGTCTCTTTCCCACAAAATGGCCAATTGGTTATCCAAAACAAAAACATATAAGCGATACACACACTCAAAGACAAAACATAACAAAAATAAACCGCAACGGAAGAACCGCCCTGGAACGGTCAATGAAAAGAATTTCACGGTGGGGTGGGGGTGGGGGGGGGGGGCTTAAATCTATTTTACGCGGCCGAAATCCTCGCCCTTACTTCCGTCGTGATATTTAGACAAAAATTTGTTCAGGTCGCAACGCAAGAAACCACGGAAATGCTTGCTCAAAAGAAAACTAACAGAGACTCCGCTGGGCCCAACCAGAGACAGAGCAACAGGTACCAAAACATCACATAATTATTCCTTTACGCTGGAACCGTCATAGGATCTGAGGCCTGACCAACTGGCGTGCAAATAAAGCGGGAAGCAAAGCTATCAATCGTGATTGGGTTAACTTCCATTCATGTAGTCTGTCGTATAACATTTATTTTGTACCCAATCTCTTTATATCGAAGAATAGTTTTATTAAATTGGGCACTGAAATCATTGCAAGTGTTATTTTTCTGACTTTATATTCTAAGTCGCCATACAATTCGGGCTCCGATAGATCTTGTTGCAGAAGAGATTTACATTCAACGTTGAATTTTGAAATTAAATCGGAGTGACGTCTGTAAAATTTAGACAAGGCTTTGCGTAGTTCATTGTACGGATAACCGTTATTAGGGAGTTTGGCAGTTAACAATTAATTACGAGTGTCGAAGTCAGTTACATGACTAGACACTCTGGCACATCGAATTTATTGCGAAATATAAACGGCATAGGATGCCGCATGATGAACATCACCATCCAAGAAAGCATTTTTTTTCAATCTCAAAATCAAAATCATCGCCCACATTTAATAAATAGATGTAAATCCAAAAACGGAGCCTCGTTTTCGGAATAATTTGCTTTATTTAACTGAAATGGGGGTAAATTTGACTAATCAAACCATCGAAATAGGTATTGTCAATACGTAACAAATCATCCAAAGATCTAGAATTTTCTTAAGTAAAAGTGTTATATGATATTTTATCATATGACGTCGCGTCTGAGAGTGTAATAACGCCATGTAATAAATTCGATAATCCACCAGTGGATTAAACATGCAAAATACTTAGATACCCCTCGTAATGTTACACGTACGATGTCCATAAGGACGTCGCGTTTGCTCATGGCAGAATGCTTACATTTTTGTAAACAAATCTTGAATAAAATGCGTTTTAATGTCATATGATAAAAAGAATCTTGCATTCAAGGCCATGTATTATTGAATTTAAACTCGTTGAGGAAAGGGGATAAAAACTCGGCAAAGCATCGCAGTTTATACCTTTTCTACAACTCGTTTAATAAATTTAATAATACATGAACACTCATGTAAGATCCTCTATTGACCTAAGCTGTTGGTGGGACGTAAAACTAAGACTCACTCACTCTATTTATTTAAGAAGATTTTAAACACGTATCCATTGAACGGGGTAGTTGAAATAAAAGATAAGAATAGCAGGTGAAATGAGTTTTTACGGTGCTAAAAGAGTGTTAGCTTAGTTAAAAGTAAGAACAGATGCCAGTGACTAAGGGGATTCATGCACCACTCGGCACACAGCAACACTAAACTGTGCCAGGGAGGGGAGCATGACTATTTGGCGGGTTAGAGCATTCCAATGAAAATGGTTCTGGGAAAGAATGAAAATTTGTAGTAGTAGTTTGTTGGGGTAGTGATGAGTCTGTATGCCAAAGATTGGTTTTGTCTAAAGCCCCTACTGATATGTGATCACATTCCATTAACACGAGCTGTGGTGACGCTAAATGATCTGAAAAAGGGTAAATGCTTTAGAAGCAAGGACTACAGCACAGAACGGAAAATTATAGTGTACAAGATTTTTCGGGGTCAGACTAGCTTTTTCTGTCAATTAGGCCTCATCAGTGACCGTCAAATATTTCCTGAATACCGCAGTGAAATCGATGATCCCAAAGGTCTAGAAAATATAACCCACACCATGATGAAGGGCAGAGAGACTTTTTATAGCCGCCACACATTCCCTAACACAAGCTGTGGTGAAGGCTCTTTAACCGGCATAGGGGATCATTCTCCCTGCACAGGGGTGGAGGCGGGGTTTGGGAGTGGGGGCTCCAGTTAACGCCCCGATCCCAAGGATGGTGCATTTTGCAGCGAGGTAAGTTCACTAACTAGCTAACTAATGTGCTACCATAATAGCACTATCAGTATTGTTTTATGTTCTACACCAACAGTAACTATCTAAGGGGTGTAAATGAGTGTGTGTGCTCAAAAGGCGATGCATTTGTTTTTTTATTTCGTATTATGCTTAGATAACAATGCTCATGTCCACATCTAGGCTTTGCCTTAGTTCATATTACTCTTGTACAAAGGTCTAAAGGATGCTGCCAGCATTCCAACAGATGACCTTGTTCCCCCAGCTAGGCACTGTAGAAAGCACCATTCAATGGCGTTTCAGAACTCACGTTCTTCTACCGGACCATTAGAGATTGGAACGCCCTTCCCGTTTTGATTATTTCGACAGCTGAAGGTGCTGAGGATTGTGTAGCTACGTTTACCTCTTTGGTTAGAGCAAGGGACTAACTTCCCATATCACGGGCCCTGAATGTCTTTTGACGTATCACCGGTAACAATTCTGATAGAAACGGGCATCTATTCTGAGAATATGTGTTCTGTCTATTTTCAAGTAGGAAATAATAAAAACAATAACAACCGACGTTTAAAACTATAAACAGCCTTTATTTATTTCTTTTTATTAAACCCTGCACAAAATCAAAAAGTTATAAGAAAAATATATAAAAAGTGGCGAACCCTCCAAAGGCAAAAATCGGAAAAGTGGCGAACCCTCTCACGGAGGTGGCGAAACCGGCGAACACTAATGTCCGGGAATTGTCCGGGAAATCGCCGGGAATTGTCCGGGAAATGGGGGGTAGTGATGCGTTATCCCTAATATCTCCACTTCGGGTGGTCAGAAATCAATAAAATTAGTATCAAATAAAATTTTAAGCTCCATTCTAAAAGATTATTAAAAATAATTTACTTTTTAAACGTTTTAGGGGTCCATTTATTTAGTTAATTTGTCCGGGAAATTCTCGGATTTTGTCCTGGATTTTGGGGTAGTGGTGCGTTAACCCTAATATCTCAACTTCAAGTGGTCAGAAATTAATAAAATTAGTATCAAATAAAATTTTTAGCTCCATTCTAAAAGATTATTAAAAGATATTTTTCATTTTGAATATTTTAGGGGTCCATTTCTGAAGTTAATTTGTCCGGGAAATTCCCGGTTGTGTCCTGGATGTTGGGGTAGTTGTGCATTTTCATAGTATCTCTGTTTGTGGTGATCACTTATTGATAACGATTGATATATATTAAAATTTTAAGTTCTGTTCTAAAAGAATATAAAAAAAAATATATTTTCATACACCTCACTGAGGCAGTTCTAATGAGTGCACACAACATGACTAATTTATAGAAGATCTCAAAGAATCTTTAATTACGGCAAACAGTGTAGAACTTGGTCAACGGTTTAACACATATATGCCTAGCGCCCCATTGTTGGGCCATTGGCAAACAGTGTAGATCTTGATCAAAGGTTTAACCCATACATGCCTTGACTCCCACTTGTGGGACATTGGCAGACAGTGTAGATCCACTGGCAGTTCAGATATTTAACCCCGATATTTAATCCATATATGCCTATATAGCGTCCCATTTGTGGGACGTAGTCAAACAGTGTAGACTCAAATGATCAGACGCTGCAAAACGTGTCGTCTGATCCGGGCCGCAAAATGCTACATCTGATCTGGGTCTACACTATTTGCTTAAACAACGAGGAAATTTAACCGCATCCATTTCTTGCTAGCAATGAATTAGGTGTACGGACTTTGACGGACCATTATGATCAGTAGCTGCGCAAACATTGGCGTCTGATCTGGGCCGCTAAGTGCGACGTCTGATCTCGGTCTACACTGTTTGCTTAATCAACGACGAAATTGAACCGCATCCATTTCTTGCTGGCAATGAATTAGATGTACGGACTTTGACTTATTTGACGGACAATGATGCTCAGACGCTGCAAAACTTGGTGTCTGATCTCGGCCGCAAAATGCGACATCTGATCTGGTTCTATACTGTTTGCTTGAACAACGAAATTTAAGCGCACCAATTTCTTCCTGACGATGAATTAGGTGTACGGACTTTGAGCGATTTTACGGGCCATTAATTTTCTAACGAGATTAAAAATGTGTTAAGTTAATTGTTTTAACTCATAATAAGTTGGCGTGTGCTGCTTACCTGGATTGAAATAGTAGAAATACTTCATTCATTCACTTGTAAAATCGTAAAAATTCCAGTGTGGTGATTCTGCAAAATGCCTGAGTATATTGATAACATGATTTGCTGTGAAAATCGTAAGTGCAAAATTTGGTTTTATAGAATATGTTTAGGTCTGAATTCATCATCAAATCAATGGTCTTGTGAGCAGCAACATGTGTGACATCATAGAAAGATGTGTAATGGAAACCCATGTAAATCCAACTTTATACAGCGAAAAGTAGGATTTATAAGGGGTGTGCAGTCTTTCTTTCGTTCTCACAAGTCGATATATTAAGAAAAACGAACCAATACCCCAGCATCCTGGATACAATCCGGGTTGTGGGTACTCATTAGAACTGCCTCATTGAGGTGTATAAAGAGATTTTTTTATATTATTTTTTAGAATTGAACTTAAAATTTCAACATATATCAATTGTTATCAATAAGTGATCACCACAAACCGAGATATTATGAAAACGCACAACTACCGCAAGATCAAGGACACATTCGGGAATTTCCCGGACAAATTAACTTCAGAAATGGACCCCTAAAATATTCAAAATGAAAAATATTTTTTGACTATCTTTTAAAATTGAGCTAAAATTTTTATTTGATACTAATTTTATTAATTTCTGACCACCGAAAGTCGAGATATTAGGGTTAACGCATCAATACCTCAACATCCAGGAAAAAATCCGAGAATTTCCCGGACAAATTGACTTAAAAAATGGACCCCTTAAACGTTAAAAAAGTAAATTATTATTTTTTTATCTTTTATAATAGAGCTAAAAATTTTATTTGATACTAATTTTATTAATTTCTGACAACCCGAAGTGGAGATATTAGCGCCAACACACCACTACCTCCAATTTCCCGGACATTTCCCGGCGAATTCCCGGACATTTCCCGGACAATTCCCGGACATTAGTGTGCACCGGCGAAACCTCTGGTGGCGAACATGCAAAGTGGCGAAACCTCTGACAACCAATTTAATGACGTTATTCACATTGACTGGTTTCTGTTTAATGTGTAGTTCATAATGTTTCTACTGTAAAATTCAATAAACCAATCCGGTTTACGCAAAGGATGTTGGAAACAGGTTGGCAGTCTGTCATTGCACAGTAAAATTCTGCAAAAATATTGACTTAGTCGCTCGTTCAAACTAATTCAGTTACCGCAGTTTCATTATAGATAAGACTACTGAAAACCAGAGTAAAAACCATTCTAACGTTGCTTCTCGAATTCGCGAAATCTTTAGAAACGTATTTTGCACACAGTTCTCCGAAAAAATGAAGTTGAACAAACTAGCAATTCTTCTTATGACATTAACATTCTCATGCTTATATAGCAATGCTGCACCGCCTAATGTTATTGAAATGAGAGAGAAAGAGAAGTTGATCGATCAGATTGCTCCATTAGAGCATAAATTCAAGAATGACTCAGCACTGAAAGTGAAGCAGGCTGATCAAATACATGCACCTGCACATAAAGAGAAAATTGACGTGAAGCAGCCTGATAAAATTCTGCCTGTAGAAGATCTTAAACCAGCAGATCATCTTGATGGTGTCAAGCTTGAACAAGATGGAATGATTAACAAGGATTACAAAAAAGAAATATTTCTTGGCAACCATGAAGAGATTGAGGATGATAATTATGAAGTGGCAGAATCGAAACTCAAAGATATATTTGTGAAGTAAGTTTATTTTACAAAGAAGCGTCCTTCTACAGAGTTCCCACTCTAGCAAAATCTTACATGAATCATGCAAAGAAAATAAATATCACGCCCGTTTTTTCCGTCGGGCGAAATTGCTAGCGTACTAAACTGACTGGGGTGAATATGCCAATTTTTCCCGCCAGGCGAAATCAACGCGTCGGAAATTGATTGGGACGAATCGCCCAATTCACCGATTTGCTGAAATGGATTTGGGAAAACCTGCAGACTTCAATCCGGCGCTTGACTAGCTATAGTACAGCTTCCCGCCTCGCATCGGGAACAATAGGAGGTTTTAGGATTTCCATTTATTACGTCGTTCTTGCGAATGCCCAAAGTACTGGCCGTCAATTGAAACCGCCAAATGTATTGGCGGAACTCAAAATGCTAACAATATTCAGACATTTGGAGAGAAAATATACCGGTTTTCATTGAAATAATGCGGCTTTGCCTCGAGAAGGAAAGAATGATATTTTACTTTCATTACTGAAATTCATTTCTCCTAAATCCATTTTTAATTGACGAAAATCTTTTCGTGAATGGCCCATGTCAATTGACCATATTTGCATTATTAAATCACGCTCTCGTTTCCTAGTGCGATTTTGAGGTTGGTGGGGGGGGTCACGTGATCACCTAATATGAGCGCCAACGTTACTGTCTAGTTAAACACGTTAAAGTCATTGTAATTACTTACGTTTTTCTTGAAGTTTTGCCGAACAAAAAAGATAAATAGTGAAGTGATAATTCCGAATATTGTTTTATTATGCCCCCAACTTTGAAAAAGTTGGAGGGGCATATTGCTTCTGCCTCGTTCGTCCGTTCGTCTGTTCGTCCGTTCGTCCGTCCGTTACGCTTTTGATGCATAGCATAACTAAAGAACCGTGTATGCTAGGGTTTTGAAATTTCATATATGGATTCCTCATGGAAAATTAGCTGACGCGTATTTTTTTTCTAGTCCGGATTATGCCCCCTTCAAGAGTTATTGCCCTTTGAAATTTTTTTAATAAAATCTTGTCAGCAAGATATCTCAAAAACTATTGGAGTTAGAGCCTTGAAAGTTGGTGATTATATTGGTGGTGATGAGTAGATGAACTGATTAACTTTTGACAAAATTCTGAAAAATACTTTGTGAGTTATGGCCCTTTGTCATTTTGGTAATTTGTGCCCATTGTAATGTATGCTAAAAGTGATGCATAGCATAACTTTAGAACCGTGTATGCTGGGGTTTTGAAATTTCATATATGGATTCCTCATGGAAAATTAGCTGACGCGTATTTTTTTTCTTGTCCGGATTATGCCCCTTTTAAGAGTTATTGCCCTTTGAAATTTTTTTAATAAAATTTTGTCAGCAAGATATCTCAAAAATTGTTGGAGCTAGAGCCTTGAAAGTTGGTGAATATATTGGTGGTGATGAGTAGATGAACTGATTAACTTTTGACGAAATTCCGAAAAATACTTTGTGAGTTATGGCCCTTTGTCATTTTGATAATTTGTGCCCATTGTAATGTATGCTAAAAGTGATGCAAAGCATATCTTTAGAACCGTGTATGCTAGGGTTTTGAAATTTCATATATGGATTCCTGATGGAAAATTAGCTGATGCGTATTTTTTTTCTCGTCCGGATTATGCCCCTTTTAAGAGTTATTGCCCTTTGAAATTTTTTTAATAAAATCTTGTCAGCAAGATATCTCAAAAACTATTGGAGCTAGAGCCTTGAAAGTTGGTGAATAGATTGGTGGTGATGAGTAGATGAACTTATTAACTTTTGACGAAATTCCGAAAAATACTTTGTGAGTTATGGCCCTTTGTCATTTTGGTAATTTGTGCCCATTGTAATGTATGCTAAAAGTGATGCATAGCATATCTTTAGAACCGTGTATGCTAGGGTTTTGAAATTTCATATATGGATTCCTCATGGAAAATTAGCTGACGCTTATTTTTTTTCTCGTCCGGATTATGCCCCTTTTAAGAGTTATTGCCCTTTGAAATTTTTTTAATAAAATCTTGTCAGCAAGATATCTCAAAAATTATTGGAGCTAGAGCCTTGAAAGTTGGTGAATAGATTGGTGGTGATGAGTAGATGAAGTGATTAACTTATGACAAAATTCCGAAAAATACTTTGTGAGTTATGGCCCTTTGTCATTTTGGTAATTTGTGAAAAACTTTGTCATCGTTCTAGCGCCTACATTTCTTCACCAATTTCAAGATAACTTCACACAAATGTTCCTTATAAAAAAATCTCGAGCGAGTTCGACTTCAAAGTCATGACCTCAAGGTCAAGGTCACTGTGGCTATTTTTAGAAAAACTTTGTCATCGCTCTAGCGCCTTCATTTCTTCACCAATTTCAATGTAACTTCACACAAATGTTTCTTATGACAATATCTCAGCGAGTTCGACTTTCAAGGTCATGACCTCAAGGTCAAGGTCACTGTGGCTATTTTTAGAAAAACTTTGTCATCGCTCTAGTGCCTACATTTCTTCACCAATTTCAATATAACTTCACACAAATGTTCCTTATACAAAAATCTCGAGCGAGTTCGACTTCAAAGTCATGACCTCAAGGTCAAGGTCACTGTGGCTATTTTTAGAAAAACTTTGTCATCGCTCTAGCGCCTACATTTCTTCACCAATTTCAATATAACTTCACACAAATGTTTCGTATGACAATATCTCAGCGAGTTCGACTTTCAAGGTCATGACCTCAAGGTCAAGGTCACTGTGGCTATTTTAAGTAAAACTTTGTCATCACTCTAGCGCCTACATTTCTTCACTGATTTCAATATAACTTCACTCAAATGTGCCTTATGACAATATCTCGAGCGAGGTCGACTTTCAAGGTCATGACCTCAAGGTCAAGGTCACTGTGGCTATTTTTAGAAAAACTTTGTCATTGCTCTAGCGCCTACATTTCTTCACTGATTTCAATATATCTTCACACAAATGTTCCTTATGACAATATCTCGAGTGTGTTCGACTTTCAGGGTCATGACCTCAAGGTCAAGGTCACTGTAGCTTTTTTTAGAAAAAATTGTCATCGCTCTAGCGCCTACATTTCTTCACCGATTTCAATATAACTTCACACAAATGTTCCTTATGACAATATCTCTAGCGAGTTCCACTTTCAAGGTCAAGGTCACTGTGGCTATTTTTAGAAAAATTTTGTCACTGCTCTAGCGCTTACATTTCTTCACCGATTTCAATATAACTTCACACAAATGTTCCTTATGACAATATCTCAAGCCATTTCAACTTTCAAGGTCAAGGTCACAATGGCTATTTTTAGAAAAACTTTGCTATCGCTCCAGCGCCTACATTTCTTCACCGATTTTAATATAACTTCACACAAATGATCCTGATGACAATACCTCGAAAGAGTTCGACTTTCAAGGTCAAGGTCACTGTGGCTATTTTTAGAAAACCTTTTTCATTGCTCTAGCGCTTACATTTTTTCACCAATTTCAAAATCGATTCACACAAATGTTCCTTATGACAATATCTGTAGCGAGTTCCATTTTCGAGGTCAAGGTCACTGTGACTATTTTTAGAAAAACTTTGTCAATACTCTAGCGCTTACATTTCTTCACCAATTTCAATATAATTTCACACAAATGTTCCTTAAGACAATATCTCGAGCGATTTCAACTTTCAAGGTCAAGGTCACTGTGGCTATTTTTTTAAAAAAACTGTCATCGCCCTAGCGACTACATTTCTTCACTGATTTCAATATAACTTCACACAAATGTTCCTTATGATAATACCTCGAGTGAGTTTGACTTTCAAGGTCAAGGTCACTGGCTATTTTTAGAAAAACTTTGACATGGCTCTAGCGCTTACATTTCTTCACCGATTTCAGTATAACTTCACACAAATGTTCCTTATGACAATATCTCGAACTATTTCGACTTTCAAGGTCAAGGTCACTGGGGCTATTTTTAGAAAATCTTTGTCATCGCTCTAGTGCCTACATTTATTGATGGATGTTAATAGAACTTCACACAAATGTTTCTTATGGTAATATCTCGAGTTGCTTGGTCATGACCTCAAGGTCAAGGTCACTATGGCTATTTTTAGAAAATCTTTGTCATCGCTCTAGTGCCTACATTTATTGATGGATGTTAATAGAACTTCACACAAATGTTTCTTATGGTAATATCTCGAGTTGCTTGGTCATGACCTCAAGGTCAAGGTCACTATGGCTATTTTTAGAAAAACTTTGTCATTGCTCTACCGCCTACATTTATGATTTTAATCTAACTTCAAACAAAAGATGCTTATGATAATATCTTGAGCAAGATCTACTTCGCGGCCATGGCCTCAAGTCAAGGTCCCTATGACTATTTTTAGAGAAATATTGTCATCACTCTAGAACCTACATTTATGGATGGATTTTTAAACAAACTTTACACAAATGTTGCATATGATAATATCTCAAGCAAGTTGGACTTTTGCCATTTCAGTGTTTTCCACACACGAAGTTTTCTTGTGCGAGAGGATTTGTATCGCATGCGATGCCTTGTTTTTTTTAATAAAATCTTGTCAGCAAGTCCATATCTTGAGAACTATTAGAGCTTCATTAATCATTCTTGGTACAAACTTGCATCCAGGCATTGCAACTTCAACACAAGCATCCATATCTGACATTGACCTATATTTCATGGTTCACTGACTTCGTGAATTATTGCGACCACCCTGACTTTCACCATTTCTCGAAAACTATTAAAGCTTTTTAAATTATAATTGGTACAGACTTGCATCTAGGAATTCCAACTGCAACGCAAGCATCCATATTTGACTTTTACCCATATTTCATGGTTCACTGACTTTGTGAATTATTGCGACCACCCTGACTTTCTATCTAATGTAAGAGTCCATTTCTCAAGATCTATTAGAGCTTCATTAATTGTATTTGGTACAAGCTTGCATTTAGGAATTGAAACTTCAATGCAAGTATCCATTTCTGACCTTGACCTACATTTTATGGTTCACTGACTTTGTAAAATAGTGTGACAACCCTAACTTTGACCCTGATGTAAGAGTCTGTTTTTAAGAGTTACTTGGTACATGCTTGCAACTAGGAGTGAAATTTTTATGCAGGCATCCATGTTTGACCTTGACCTAGATTTCATGGTTTGGTGACTTTGCGCCCCCACAGGCGCGACATAGCCTTCGGGGGAATTCTTGTTGTATGTTTTTGTGTCTTTAACAATATTTGTTGAATATTTTGCCAGCTAAGGTCAAGCAAAGGTTGGGGGCATTGTGTTTTACAAACACCATTTCTAGTTCATATTTGCTTGATGTTATTTAAATGAAATATTGATTTTCTAACGATAAGACAGTGGCTGAAAGGCACTTATTTCGCAACAACAACAACGAGTGTACGGGGGTATATAAAAAGTGCTAAAGGAGTTACACATCTTATTTTATTTGTGCCACATTTTGTTGTAATCCTACTGTAGAATCGGACAGGGGGTGAGTGTAAATATACAGTCAATGAGTTGGAGATAAACTTCAAATCTATCCAAACAAATAAAAGTAAATATAAAAATGACCTGTAGGCTGTTATTAAGGGTCACAAGATGGTCTGATCCATGGGGGTTGGATCCACTACAAAGTGACCAATCTGATTCCCCAATGATTTTCTTCTGATTAAATGACAACAGCCTCCAATTAATCTCAGGGGTTCTCAATGTCTCCAATCCTGCCCATGTTTTCATCTGTAGTTTTTGTAAGTAACAGTAATGGTCAAATGTGACCGACGCAGTAACCCATTTAGTACCGGAACCCTTGGCAAACAGTGCAGGCCCAGATCAGACGCCGTCGAACATGACGTTTGATCAGGGCCTACACTGTTTGCAAAAAAAAATCGGAGTTTTTTGCAAATGAATTTTGAAGGAATCACAATCCGACACCCCTAAATTTTGAAATGACTTTTGAAAGTCATGCCTTTTTAATTATTATAACTTTCAGGCTTTTCTGGGAACCTGTAGAATGAGCAAACTGCTCCCTTTGAGAGTTTATGGCTTCAACCTGGAACACAACAGAAGTCATTCTGGCACATTTCCCATTATAGACTGCTAAAAACTTAGAAAAAGATCATATGTGAATGCACGATCATCTCCATGGCACGCACACTCACGGAAAGCATTGTTTACGCAACCACATTTTCACTAACTCGCTGTTGTTGCGAAATAAGTGCCAAACAGCTCACCAGTTTCAGCCACAGTCTTTTCATTTGAAAATCAATATTTTTTTTTAAATAACAGCTAGCAAATAGGAATAAAACAATAGTCGGAATAATCACTTCACTATTTATCTTATTTTGGTTGGCAATACTTCAAGAAAAACCTAAATAATTATAACGACTTTATATTGTTTAACTAAGAAGTAACGTTGGCGACCATATTAGATGATCACATGACCCCCCCCCCCCCCCAAACTTGAAATCTCACGAGGAAACAAGAGCGTGATTTAACAATGCAAATATCGTGAATGGCTTGAGATACTGTATTTCACAAAATAAGTTTTTATGTAACTTTCGTTTTATTCGCTATCTGTCTGTCTGTCGAAATAAACTAATGAGTGGACTGACCAAGGGAGGTAGAGTCAATGTTGGTTCGACGTCATGCCGTCGACACCTACTCCAACTCACTTCATTGTCACATGACCGTTGGCATGAGAGAGAGAGACAGATTGAGAGAAGGGTTTGACTGGCAAACTGACAGTAGACAGACAGACGGCACATAGACCCGACTGACTGAATGACTGACTAACAGATGAACGGGCGGACTGTTAGACAGACAAATAAGCATAAACAACAACCAATGAGTGGACTTACAGGCAGGCGTGGTTGAGTCAGCGTTGGCTCGACGTCATGCCGTCGACAACCCCTCCAATTCACTTCAATAGCATGTGACCGTTGAGATGGTTTGACTGATCCCTGTATCCAAGAAGCCCATAACCCTTTTTGGGCCAAACGGAATCTTCCTCCTTATATATAGCAGGAGTCATTTTCAAAATTTAGGGGTGTCAGGTTGTGTTTTCTTCAAGACTTATTTGGAAAATGGCCGAACTTTTTGAAAACAGTGTAGGCCCTAATCAGACGCCGCTTTCTGCGGCATCTGATCTGAGATTGCACTGTTTGTCACTTACCCTTTTGGGGTTTCCGGTACCAAATTGGTTAATGTAGACCTAAGGGCTGGGCAGGTTGAACAATCTACAAATCTACCAGATTTTGCTGTAAAATCTTGCACTTGCGAAGGAGTGTTTAACATTCTTATGTGATGAAAGAGTGTTCTACGTTTGATTTGAATTTACTGTTCCAATCCCACTGAGTCTTGATGGGTCCGAGCACTGGGCAAATGGCATTTTATAAAGCAACGCCGTATTATCGCCAACGAAACGTTGTAACGCTCCGTCGACGTTGAAAAGGCCAAATTCAATGCATTGCTTTGAAGTTGGTTTGATGTAGACACGACGTTGTTGACACGCTACATGTCGGTTGACGTAGAGTCATTTAACGACAAACTGTAATTTTCATTTGCCTGCACTCGCTAATTGTTGGTGTACCAAGAGACAGAGAGAGAGAGAGGTATCGTATGTACAATATATCATTTTCGTAATGCGAAATTTCACATCTGGCAGCATATCGGTGTTTCTCCCATTATCTTACAGAGTTCTCACTAGGATTTTGAAAACAGGAGTTTAAGAATCCATCCATGGAAAAAGTTGGATTCAAATCTGAAAAGTTGGAGTCAAATTTTGAAAAGTTGGAGTTTTACCCTAAAAACGTGTGTCAAATATGGCTAAATGCGTACGGCTGAAGAGTGTGACTCTAAAAGACTTTGGGGCTTGAACCCTATTTCTGCTTTACATGACAAACCCTTTTCTTGCAGTGGAGATCCAGACCAGATGGCTTCCATCTTATCAGGATTTACACTGTAACTTGGATTGTGAATTTGAATGGATAAATTACATTAGGCTTTGAAAGTCATGAGTGGACTGGGTAAATTAATTTATTCATCAGGATATGGGTTTAAATTGAGTGTGAGCCCTTAAGTCGTACAGGCTCTGATCAGGCTGCACCAACAGGACAAGTCTGTTCATGCCATGTACTACATCCTAGTACATAAAATGGCATATGAAACTTTTGGATTCTTTGATATGTTACATGACCATGTCCTGGAAATTTTTATTTTTGACCCCCGCGGGCCCACCCCTAGGGCGTGATCAAAATTCCGAAAGTGTCATGCACTCCCCAGACCAAAGATCTGTCAGTTCCCAAAGTTTCAAGTTTCTATCTATCACCGTCTAGGAGTTATCCGGTAAGACGGACGGATGTACGACGAAGACCGTTACAATAGCCCCACGTGGGGACAAAAAAAAATCAACAGTGCAGGCCCAGATCAGATGTCACAGGTGTCTGTTCCGGAACTTCACTATTAGCAGGCAGTTCAACACCTGATAATTATTTTCTTTCATTCAAATAGGCCTAATCAAGGTAACTGGATAATGCGACAAACTCGAGTCATAATTTTCTTTAATCGTAATAAAGACGATTTATACACTAGATTATCGCATCCTTAAATTATGCCTCCGACATTTTTTTTTCAACAATCAAATTACCGATAATCCAACTGTGTATACAAGTATCCGGAAACAAAACAGTCAATTAATGTTAATTAGCCACGAGATTGCGGCATCTTGCAAACCGCAAGACTGACCTGCCAATCTTCTAGCCGTGACGCTCTGATTGGCCGAGAGAGTAATACAGACGACTGTCCTCGCCAGGTAATGCTTGAACATGCCTGGCGGCGACGATTAACGGTAAACTTTTGATCCGAAAGCGGTAGCTAAATTTGGAGATCAATTGGACACCCGCTGTCATCTTTTGATGTGATAGACGTTTCCGAGAATATATCTTATGCTCCGCCTACTTGGTTACTGTTGCTACGTCCCACAAGCTTTGCAGCCAATATGGCGGAAACAAAGAAAGTCTGTGTAGATCTCGGAGGAGATTTATCAAGTATTCCGGACAATATTGGCGTTTCGTACATACCGAGACATAAAACTTTGACAAAAAAAAAAAATAATAAAAAATAAAAAAAGCCTAACCAAAGGCTAAGGAATTATAAAATAATTCTGTGCATAATTTCAAAATATTCAGACTGGAAAACTGTCTCCAAGTTACCGCGAAGTGTTGGCGTTTGGCATCAGTCTGCTTAGTTACTAAGACACGAGATTTCGTGCATCTCTCTTTGAAAAGTCAGCAGACTATAGAAGGGCAGTTGCAGTCCGCGAGGGCCCCAGTCAGACTGCGCAGATGCGCAGGCTGATCCCAGTCCTTGTTGCCCGCATAAGCCCCAAGCTGGCCCGCAGCACACCAACCATACAATATTTGTGACTGCACTGCAGTCTGAGGAGAAAAATCTGTAAAAAAAAATTCAAATCCAGTCGAGTGCCCTGACCGGGGATTGAACCCATGAAACTAGGGCTACAAAGCGAGCGACACAACCACCAGGCCCGGACCAACAAGACCAGTCAGTTATGCACTCTATATGGATATTTTTTATGGCCGTACTACTACATTCCTCCATACTACAGAGATTTTGTTTGATTTGAGGTTTAACGTCCCCGTCAACACTGTAAAGGTCAATTTGGAGACGTTGCTTCCAATTTTGTGGGACTTTTACCCGACATTGAGATAAAATGACATCTCAAGCCTTGTCGCCCAATGAAACCAATAGGGTTTATTAGCATGGACGGTCCGCCTCGCACCACAGTTCCTGGACAGGCTTAGATCCTCTTAGCGGTTTACCAGTTCTAGTGTTCGGGCCGGATTCAGCTCTGCGTGGAAGCATCCTGCAGCCCATATATTTCTTCAAGCCCCTATGGGCGGGGGCTGCATACTACAGAGATACATTTGTTTCAAATGTTTAGAAGATACTAATGTAATAATATCACATTTCCAGCTTCTTTTGACTCCGCTGCATCTGCCCCGCCCCTGGGCTCAAACGGTTATCATCGTGACACCAGGCACCATTGTAGTAGGAGGAGGAAAAATCTATTAAGAAAAATCCAGTCGAGTGTCCCGACCGGGGACTGAACCCACGACCTGGGGTTACAAAGCGAGTGACACAACGACCAGGCCAAAAGGCCCGGAGCAGTTAGACCGGAACTTATGAACTCTATATGTACATGTATATACACATATACATGTCTGTTTGTTTGATTTGAGGTTTAACGTCCCCGTCAACACTGTAAAGGTAATTTCGGAGACGATGTTTCCAATTTTGTGGGACTTTTACCCGACCTTGAGATGAAATGACATCTCAAGCCCTGCCACCCAAAGAAACCAACAGGGTTAATTAGCATTGACGGGCCGACTCGCACCGCTTTTCCTGGGAAGGCTTAGATCTTCTAAGCGGTTTACCAGTAGTCGTGTGCGGGTCGGTTTCAGCTCTCCGTGGAAGCATCATGCAGCCGATCTCTTTCTTCAAGCCCCGATTGGCGGGGGCCATCATATATACATGTACATATTTATCTAAATACTACAACATGACAATTGTTTGACAGTCCTAATAATAAATTTCCCACACAACCCCATTACTCTGAAATGCCCTTCCCCACTACCGCGTTTCTTTGTTTGTGGGAGAAAATGGCCGTTAGTGACCAACACAGCGGCACTAAATAAAATCGATTTTTTCGATTGGATGAAACAGCGCTCTTGATTGACAGCTCGGAAACGTCTATTGAGGTCATTTTTACACGGATTACGGACGCGTCAGGCGAAAAAAAATGGTGTAATTAAGAATCCACGACAGGAAATTTTACGCGTACAAAAGCAAAAACAGGCGTAAAAATACGCCGGATTCGGCGTTTCCGAGAACTCTGTCTTACATAATAATTCTCTTTTGCCAAAGGTTTAAAAGATTTCCATTGTTTTATGCTGTAATTAATACTTAATCTGTCCCACTTCCTTTGAAGCAATTCGCCAGGGCTTTTCCTGTTCTATTTTTAGAACCGGAAGTAAGTCACGAAAAAAGCTCCTATATACAGGAAACTTAAGGCAATGCCGCAAAATGTCGCAGTCCTGGTTGGAGAAATTCGGGTTTAAAATGGGGTCTACAAAAACCAAGGATCATCTTAGAAAGGCAGAAAAAAAGCCACATTCTATCTGTGTGTCAGGAAAGAACAGCCAAATAACGTTACACTTTCTTTCCAATCATTAATTTGCTTAATATTATCGTATATTTCGTAAACGGTTTCCAGCTACATAGTAGTTCATTCACCTTATTTGCATTATCTGTGGTTCCTAGTCTGATGGTTATCAGCATTGGAAAAGCAGGTAACCAGGTAACCAGACCCCCCTGACCTTAAAAGGTCAGGGGGGTCTGGTTACCTGTTTTTCCAATAGTGACAATGTGCAAGCTGGGAGCCAGCAAATAATGCAAATATGGTGAATACTTACAGTTACGGAGCCACGCGAAAATTGTTTAAAATCTATGATAAATATAGATAATTCTAGCAGCCAATGGAACCATTGTTTTACGACGGCGTCTGAACTGCCGGAAGTAGATAAAACTCGTGTTCAGTTTTTGAAATTAACTCGGCAATTTAGCTGAAATCGGCGTTTTAAATCTCGAAGGAACAAAATGATTACGATCTCAATTTGTTATCATCAAAGTCATTATATAAAAATATAATAGAAATCCAAAATGAATGTCAAATTTGGAGCCGAAATTTACGTTAATTGTGCCAGTAACAGTGAAAACATTGACACTTGCGTTGACAAACATTGCAATATTTTTCTTCTGTAAAGTTTCCGGTTTACATATGAGTCTTTTTTATGCCAGTTTTACATGAAGTTTGAGGGTTTTTTCTCGACTTTAGAGGGAAATGAGCAAAACGGGACACACAGAAAAGGTTTTTGTACCGGTACAGGCAAAAGCAAAAACCGCCACACAATATTTATTTTCGGCGGACCACGGTTTACCGGTATACCGTTGCAACCCTACTAATAATCAAATTTATTTCAAGGTCACGAATGTGAAAAAAAATGATTATTAGTCGGTGACACTAACAATCAAAAATGTTTTTTTTCACATGATGATAAATGGAGAAAGAATAAACAACAAAGCATTAACACAGCCTTTAATGTTTTTGTCGCGCTTGCTATTAGCAGGGCGCGATATAGGCGCCTGGTTTTCTGTCTGTTCGTTCGTCCGTTCATCAAGGCGTCAACATTTGCGACCACCCTAGCGTTCACCCTAATGGTCAAGTTTATTTCTCAAGAACTATAAGAGCTTCATTAATGAAACTTGGTACAAACTTGTGTCTGGGGATGACAACTTACATGCAAGCATCCATATTTGACCTTGACCTACATTTCATGGTTCACTGACTTTGTAAAATATTGCGACCATCCTAGCGTTCACCCTAATGGTCAAGTTTATTTCTCAAGAACTATTAGAGCTTCATTAATGATACTTCATACAAACTTGTGTCTGGGGATGGCAACTTACATGCAAGCATCCATATTTCACCTTGACCTACATTTCATGGTTCACTGACTTTGTAAAATATTACTACCACCCTAGCGTTCACCCTAATGGTCAAGTTTATTTCTCAAGAACTGTGAGAGCTTCTTTAATGTTATTGGTACAAACTTGAATCTGTGGATGACAACTTCAATGCAAGCATCCATATTTGATCTTGACCTAAATTTCATGGTTCACTGTCTTTGTAAAATATTGCGGCCACCCTAGCGTTCACCCTTCTGGTCAAGTTAATTTCTCAAGAACCATAAGAGCTTATTAATGATACTTGGTACAAACTTATATCTGGGGATGTCAACTTAAATGCAAGCATCCATATTTGACCTTGACCTACATTACATGGTTCACTGACTTTGTAAAATATTGCCACCACCCTAGCGTTCACCCTAATGGTTAAGTTCATTTCTCAAGAATTATTTGAACTTCATTAATGTTACTTAGTACAAGCCTTTTATGCAAGCATCTATGTTTGATCTTGGCCTAGATGTCATGGTTCGGTGACTTTGCGCCCCCAAAGGTGCGACATAGCCTTCGGTGGAATTCTTGTTATTAAATTCCAAAGCATTATGGACAAGTATACCGGTTTGTCTTTTATGGGTGGAGTAAGTTAATTGTATCAATTCCTGATCTTTGTTTTACTTCTACTTTTCTTACACATTTCGTTTCGTAAAATTTTATACCCCTAAATTTGATTCTTACCCCCCGGTTTTTGTACCCAGGGGAGTAAGTTTACCCCCCAAAACAAACATGGGTGGGAACACTGCTTCTATTTTTTACTCAGCTCTGATATGAGTTCCGGGTCATTTCGCCCCAAGTTATTTTCGGCCCAATAATGAATTTAAGGCCGTTGTCATGGTTATGGGGCCAGAAATCAAACCAAAACGTATGCAAAAAAGTGAAAGTAATATTGAGATAATTTATGATAAAAAATATACAATTTATTTTGGGTATTAGGGAAAACCGAAAACAAAGTTTTACTGGAAACAACTGAAAACTAATTCACATAACCGAAAACAAATTATATCACCAAGTTTACCCTGATGATTGCATTTTTAGACATATACACATTAAAGGATATGCAAACAGATATTATGCCCCAAGTTTGGGAGAATTCTTTGAAATAATAATGATTTTATTGTTGTTTGTATACTATTTTCATAGATGGATCAGGATCTACACCGCTAGTCTTGTTGTTTGTGACTTAAACCAATGTATACTGGGTCCGTGTTTAAATGAATACAATATTTCAAATTCTAACAATTTGATTAGTTAATAGTCAGAAAAGGGTGTGACTAAATTAATTTATTCAGCAGGATACAGGCTAAGAAATTAACTAAAAAAATGGTTCATCACAGAACAGTCGGCCTCGGTAACTCAGTCGTTTGAGTTGGATGCGATTCTGGCTTGTTAACACTAACAAGACATCCCTGGTTAGATAACTGTCTGGCCAGCAACATCCTTTCGTTGAGAGCGATCATGAAATCTAATTATGAGTAATCCTTTTCCTTCTGCTCATCTGAGAAGTGCAGCACTGTTGTCAGTTTTTGTCCAAAGAATGTGCACTGCACTAGTTTACAGTACTTACATGTCAGAATTGTTGACTGGTGACAGACACATCCTCAGACAATCCTTCACCAGGAAAAATCCTACCCGAGAAAAATGTGATCCGGTAAATTGACTGATGCTTGATATGACCTATATAGTGTTGACAGGGCATTTAAACTTCAAGCATACACCCCCCTCCCGGACAAAATCCCCCCCCCCCCTTTTTTAAAGGTGGACAAAATACCCATCACCATTTGTTCAGTGGACAAAATCCCCCTGGACATAATCCCCCCTGCTGTTTATAAAGGTGGACAATATCGCCACACACCTCCACATGCACAATTACTGATTTTTGAAAACTGCAGATTCCAAATCAGATTTGGTGCAATACTATTCATAGCTATATTGGTGCTCATCGATAAATTATTGCAACAAGCAGGTAGTACTGCACAAGTTCAACAGGTCACAGAATATATAGAACAGTAAAATCATCAATGAAAACTTCTAACAATGAATAAGTCATGTTCAGTGTGCATATCAGGCAAGATCTAGTCTTGAACACTACCTGTCTCAAAGCTTTCGATTTTCGATGTGTTATAATATGTAGCATTGAAACTAATAATTGATAGACCAGTTTAACTTGGTCAGAAAATAAAAAGAAAAAAAAATGAAAAGATTTTGACATTAATTATTTGCGAAGTACTAACTTTCATAATGTAAAACTATACGATCATGGTTAAACCCCACTTTATGGCATGTGTGTTACGTCATAAGGCACACTTAGATTCCAGATAGATTGTGGGTAGTGGAAGGATAATTTACTAGACTAATTATTAATTAAGAGTAAGGGTGATTTTTTGGGGGGGGGGGAGATTATGTCTGGGGGGATTTTGTCCAACCTGACATACAGCAGGGGGGGGGGGGGGGTTTGTCCGAGGGGGATTTTGTTGGGGGGGGGGGGGGGTTTGTCCGGTTACCAAAAAGTACTTTCAAGGACTTTCCAAGAACAAGGTTGGTAAAAAGCTGATCAATATGAGTATTGAAAGGGCCGGTGGTTAAAACCGGTTTTAACCGGTCATTACAGGTCTGTTGGTGGTCTATTTAATCACTGGAGTATATGCCTCTGTCCTGTTGCTAAACTTTCCCTCTACATTATGTTTGTTTGTTTGATTTGAGGTTTAACGTCCCCGTCAACACTGTAAAGGTCATTTTGGAGACGTTGCTTCCAATTTTGTGGGACTTTTACCCGACATTGAGATAAAATGACATCTCAATCCCTGTCGCCCAATGAAACCAAAAGGGTTTAATAGCATGGACGGTCCGCCTCGCACCGCGGTTCATGGACAGGCTTAGATCCTCTAAGCGGTTTACCAGTACTAGTGTGCGGGCCGGATTCAGCTCTGCGTGGAAGCATCATGCAGCCCATATATTTCTTCAAGCCCCTATGGGCGGGGGCGCCCCTCTACATTATGTACATGATGTTAGACTATATTTTCATCACTGAACTAGACAAAATAGTTTTTATTAATAACAGTATTTCTTTGAGGTATTTTTTATTTCATCAAAAGTCAAAAGACATTATTGCTGGTCAGATGAAGAGGTTGGATTGACTCACTGAACTGTAGACAGGCCTGTTCTTTTCAATCAAACACTCTTTATAATTGTTCTTTTAAATTGATTGTTCATATTTTGATTTACAGGAATATGAATAAGCTGAATGTGTCATGGATTTTTGAAGGATTTATGAAAGGTCCTTTATTTATTAGCCAAACAATATTTGAAGATTCACTGATGTCTTTGAATATTTAAAAGTATCTGCAACAACTGTAAATTGCTGTCAAAACAGACTATCCCATGCCACTGCAATGGGTGTGGCAAAGATCCAATTGCTAAATTGACCAGTTGCATGTCCCTAATTATTTAGTAATAGGGGTATTATAAACTGACACCAGGCTTTATTCCTAATGTGTGAAATTTTGATTTGTATGCAATATAGACAGTATTTTATCATCAAGCTATTACTGAAGGTGTCAAAAATGAATGAGACCTAAATACCCAATTCGGAACTTCTTCACTATGTTGGAAGACAACAGCAACAGCAAAAAAAAAAAAAAACAGTGCAAGGTGTTGGAGTTAGTGCTAAGGTCTTAAGACTGATGTGTCATGGATAAAAATGCCTAGGGCTAAAAAGCCAGAAAGCATTACTAAGAGGCCACTTGAAGAAATAACACCTGAACCTGAAACTCTATCAATTGATCAGCCTCCAGCAAAGAGAGCAAAACTTCAAAATAGTTTCAGTAGCTTTGCCTTTTCAACACTGAAATTATTTAGTTGACCACTCAACATTTCAATTGACCAGTATTAACTGATTAAAACCGTCCCTGGTTTTGACCGCCCAACCTTGTCCAAGAACCATGTACTTGAATATGAAGGGCTGTCTTGAAAAGTCCTTGAAACAAAATTTGTCTTGAAAAGTGCTTGAAAACTGTCCATAGACTTGAAAAGTACTTGAATTTGACAGTTTTACTGGGTATTCTTATCAACCTCAATCTCCCTTATAATCAAAAGTAAAGATTCTAGAAGAAAATTGGCAAGTTTTGAGCCATCGCAACCTTCACAGGTACGCCAGAACTCCATAATATAAAAGGTTGAATGTGCTTGGTGCGAACAGACTGGATGCAAATGTTTCGTACTTCGATTTTTGGAATGTCTCCCTTGCAGACTGATACTAATAGATTTTAAGAATATTATTAGCAAAACAGATCAATTTCAATAACCATACTATATAAGCAATACAAAAATACTCAAGTTATATTAAGGAGCCAGAAAACTTTTTTTTATTGGTCAAAGTGTTTTCAGCAGACAGTGGTCAACACAGTATCCTTGGCAAAAAATAGTAGATTATAACTTATATATAAGGCACACTGTCGAGCATGTAGGAAGGACATTGATGTGGCACAGATGGGTGAAAGAGAGTTGCGGTCACATGCAAAGGGAGAGAGTCATCAATACAAGAAACAAGAAAAGTCAAGGAGAAAGAAAGGTCAAAGTCCTTGAAAACTATAAGATTGGTTCTTGGAAAGTCCTTGAAAAGTCCTTGAATTTGAATTGGCCTTGCCTGTATGAACCCTGTTATACTGCAAACTTTTGTGTGGCTGCTCGTTAGACCCACCTCCTTTTGTCAATTCAAACGAGTACCGTCAATCTATGAATTTGAACAGAAATAGGAAAACAAGAAAGTATATGTTACCCATTAAACCCCAGTGTCTATATATAAAGTCTTTAGTGAGGTTTACATGCTTCTTCGTTACATAAACTTGTTAACATCAGAGCTTTTTTTTTAGCTCACCTGTCACGTAGTAACAAGGTGAGCTTTTGTGATCACATTTCGTCCGTCGTCCGTGCGTGCGTCCGTAAACAATTTCTTGTCCGCACGATAGCATCTTCATTTATGATTTGATTTTAACCAGACTTGCACACAACTTGTACCACCATGAGATCTGGGTTCCTTTCTTGAACCAGCCATATGCCATCATGTGTTATAGAGTTACGGCCCCTGAAAGGGCAAAGATTGCCTATTTTGGTCTTGTCCGCACGATAGCATCTTCATTTATGATTTGATTTTAACCAGATTTGCACACAACTTGTACCACCATGAGATCTAGGTTCCTTTCTTGAACCAGCCATATCCCATCATGTGTTACGGAGTTACGGCCCCTGAAAGGGCAAAAATTGCCTATTTTGGTCTTGTCCGCACGATAGCATCTTCATTTATGATTTGATTTTAACCAGACTTGCACACAACTTGTACCACCATGAGATCTGGGTTCCTTTCTTGAACCAGCCATATCCCATAATGTGTTATGCAGTTATGGCCCCTGAAAGGGCAAAATTGCCTATTTTGGTCTTGTCCACATGATAGAATCTTCATTTATGATTTGATTTTAACCAGACTTGCACACAACTTGAACCACCATGAGATCTAGTTTCCTTTTTTGAACCAGCCGAATCTTATCGTGTGTGACGGAGTTACGGCCCCTGAAAGGACAGAAATTGCCTATTTTGGTCTTGTCCGCATGATAGCATCTTCATTTATGATTTTATTTTAACCAGACTTGCACACAACTTGTACCACCATGAGATCTGGATTCCTGTCTTGAACCAGCCATATCGCATCATGTGTTATGGAGTTATGGCCCCTGAAAGGGCAAAAATTGCCTATTTTGATCTTGTCCGCACGATAGCATCTTCATTTATGATTTGATTTTAACCAGACTTGCACACAATTTGTACCACCATGAGATCTGGGTTCCTTTCTTGAACCAGCCATATCCCATCATGTGTTATGGAGTTACAGCCCCTGAAAGGGCAAAAATTGCCTATTTTGGTCTTGTCAGCATGATAGAATCTTCATTTATGATTTGATTTTAACCAGACTTACACACAACTTGTACCACCATGAGATCTAGGTTCCTTTCTTGAACCAGCCATATCCCATCATATGTTTCAGAGTTTCGGCCCCTGAAAGGGCAAAAATTGCCTATTTTGATCTTGTCTGCATGAAAGCTGTTTCATTTATGATTTGATTTTAACTAAACTTGCACACATTTTGTACCACCACAAAATATCTCGGTCAAGTTTGAATATGGGTCATGTCATGTTAAAAAGTAGGTCAGTAGGTCAAATCAGAAAACAAACCTTGTGAAGACACTAGAGGCCACAGTTTTGGTCCGATCATCATCAAACTTGCCCAGAATGATCATCTTGACAATATCTCAGTCAAGTGCAAATATGGGTGTTGTCAGATCAAAAAGTAGGTCAGTAGGTCAAATCATAGAAAAACCTGAACACACTAGAGGCCACAATTTATGTCCAATCATCATCAAACTTGCTCAGAATGATCATCTTGACAATATCTGAGTCAAGTTCGAATATGGTCATGTCGGTTCAAAAAGTAGGCCAATAGTTCAAATCAGAGAAAAACCTTGTGAACACACTGGAGGCCACAGTTTTGGTTCGATCATCATCAAACTTGCTCAGAATGATCTTCTTGATAATATCTTGGTCACGTTCATATGTGGGTCATGGCAGGTCAAAAAGTAGGTCAGTAGGTCAAATCAGAGAAAAACCTTGTGAACACACTAGAGGCCACAGTTTTGGTCCAATCATCATCAAACTTGCTCAGAATGATAGTCTTTACAATATCTCGGTCAAGTTCGAATATGGGTTATTTCAGGTCAAAAAGTAGGTCAGTAGGTCAAATCATAGAAAAACATTCTGAACACACTAGAAGCCACAGTTTAGGTCTGATCATCATCAAACTTGCCCAGAATGATCATCTTGACAATATCTGAGTCAAGTTTGAATATGGGTCATGTTGGTCCAAAAAGTAGGTCAGTAGATAAAATCATAGAAAAACTCTCTGAACACACTAGAGGCCACAGTTCTGGTCTGATCATCATCAAACTTGCTCAAAATGATCATTTGACAATCTCTCAGTTAATTTCGAATATGGGTCATATCTGGTCAGTAAGTAGGTCAGTAGGTCAGAATGTTGAAAAAATCCTGTTGACACACTAGAGACCCCAGTTTTGGTCCGATGATCATCAAACTTGCTCAGAATGATCAGCTTGACAATATCTGGGTCAAGTTCGAATATGGGTCATGTCGGGTCAAAAAGTAGGTCAGCCGGTCAAATCATAGAAAAACATTTTGAACACTCTAAGAGGCCACAGTTTTAGTCAAATCATCATAAAACTTGCTCAGAATGATCATCTGGACCATATCTCAGTTAAGTTCAAATATGGGTCGGGTCAAATCAAAAAGTAGATCAGTAGGTTATTTTGCCATTACTTTTGAACCGTTTGAGATAGAGCCTTCATATTTGGCATGTAGGTTCCTTGTGACAAGGGCTTCCCACTCACATAAAGGTTTGACCTGTGACGTTGATCTGTGACCTACTTTATCATAACTTTTGAACCATATGGGATAGAGCCTTCATATTTGGCATGTATGTTCCTTGTGACAAGGTTTTCTCAACCATTCAAAACTTTTTAGCCATGCCCTTGACCTTTGACCTACTTTGTCATAACTTTTGAAGCATTTAAGATACAGCCTTCATATTTGGCATATAGGTTCCTTTATAGGAGTGAGTGTTTGAGTTTAAGTCTCACCAACAGCTAAGGTCATACAGTGACGGGACCTCTGTTTAAAGACCAATCTGAAAGTCTGGAGAAGCCTGGTTTACAAGGCAAGTAGCATGGCCACTTCACCATGAAGGCTTCTAAACTTCATTGGAATATTGTGTAGATGACCCTCTAGGAAAATAGCATGACGATTAACAAATGGTCACAAGAGCTAAAAATGGAAAAACATAGTAAATTTGCTTCAAATGCGAACTCCTAAACCTTTGGGCCAATTGGATTTAAAACTTAACAGGAATGTTGCCTAGGTGACTCCCTACCAAAATAGTTAAAACTCATTCCACTCCAATGAACAAGATGGCTGCCAGAGCTAAAAAATAAAAAATAAATCTTCAAACAACAATTCCTTCTGTATGCTTGGGCCAATTTCATTCAAACTTCGAAGTTATGTTGCTTAGATGACCCTCTACAAAAAAGGCTAAAACAATCCCGCTCCAATGAACAAAATGGCCACCGGAGCTAAAAATAGAAATATATTGTAAATTTGACTCAAATGTGAACCCCTCCTAAACCCTAAGGCCAATTTGATTCAAACTACACAGGAATGTTGCCTAGGTTACTCCCTACCAAATATGCTAAAATCACTCTGCTGATGAACAAGATGGCCACCATAACTAATAATAGAATGTACTCGAGACAGTGACACACAGGTGAGCGAACCAGGGTCCTGTGGGCCCTCTTGTTATTATTTGAGGTTTAACATCCCGGTTAAGCACTTTAGGTCATTTTGGAGACGTTGCTCCCAATTTTGTGGGACTTTTACCCGACATTGAGGTGAAATGGCATCTCAAGCCCTGTCGCCCAATGAAACGAATAGGGCATATAAGCAATGATGGGTCGACCCGCACCGCTTTGCCAGGCTTAGATCCTCAAAGCGGTTTACCAGTACTCGTGTGAGGTTGGTTTCAGCTCTGCGTGGAAGCATCATGCAGCCTATCTATTTCTTCAAGCCCCGATAGGTGGGAGGCGAACATAAGAGCTCTCGGAAACGCAGGATTCTGCGTATTTTACACCAACTTTTTGCCGCTGTACACGTAAAATTCACGATCTACGATTCTCATGAGCGTATGTTTTTTGGAGACACACATTTCAAAATTACAGAAGCGGTAAATTCAGCAGCTAATTTAGGCCGATTATGCAATACTGATACAAGATCAAATGCAGCATCACTTTTTGGGTTGAAAGCATACATGCCACACATGAGTATGCGCATCCTATATAGTATATATTGACAGGCCATTTTGCACCAGCCAATGGGAAAGTCGATTTTGGAAAGCAGTCGGTCTAGCGGCACATGTTGAAAATGATTGTACCTGTTTAATCACACCGCATTTATTGCCATATAGTACACAGATTATAAAATTTGGATTAAAGTGCAAATAATGTCCATGCATGCTATTATTTCTACAAACAGAACAGTTTGCCGCTGAGACTGATCAACGCACAGCATGCTGTCTTGCGTTGAAATTTTATCCGTAGTGCTCTGACTAGCAATACATGTGCATGTAACCAAGTCTTTTTACGCAAGATTTTTTTTTTCTGTTCTTTTGTGTACAATTAGCATAGTTCTCGTTAACTCCAAATTTTGAGTAATTTGCATGTTCTCCAACTTTTTCATTTCTGGCTCCAACTGTTTGGAAAGTCTCAATCGAAAAGTATGGTTATACTCCAATTTTTTCTGGAGGACACCATCTTTACTCCAATTTTCAAAATCCAAGTGAGAACCCTGAATTAGCCGGATTAAACTGTTAACTTCAGATATATAACTGATTTATCTGCAGTAGTCTGTGTTCAACCCTACATACATGTACTTACCGCCATTGATCTCAAGTAGCCGATAAAATGTCGCACCATATCGAGTGGTGGCGTCTTTGAATTTTACATCAGACAGTGAATCATTATAAAAGGTACTTTGCATTCACATGGACACAGAATGTATTTTTGGTCTCTGGACGTTAGCCCCCCCCCCCCCCCAGGACATTTGCCCCCCAATGACTTAATCAAAAAATGGACATTTGCCCTCCCCCCCCCCCCCCATTTGAAAATGCAGCCCGGACATTCCCCCCCCCCCCCCGAGCTTATTTTTGGTATGGACATCTGCCCCCAGTGCTTATTTTACAGGTGGACATTTGCCCCCCATTGCTTATTTCAAAAAGGGACATTTGCCCCCCAACCTTGATAGAACCATCTCTAGATAGTTCTAACATGTCCCTACAATACCCTTGTATGCCTTAATTTTTTTCTGTGAACTTACAAGGATATTCATTATACAGACTTGTATATAGCTACATAATTTACATGATAATGTTTTGGTTATGGTTTTACAGCCCATTCAAGATGATGACATTTCATTTACTTCAAGAATAATAACCATCAGTCAGCAGGGCCTGACAAATCCAAGATTCAAATACTTGCCCGGCAGTCCACAGCTTCTTGAAATTGGCTCGGAATGAAAATATTCCTTATATATTCTATACATTTTTCTGGGCAAGTGAAATAAAAAATCACTTGCCCAGCCAAAATTTTGGCTTGTCCCGGGCAGCTGGGCAATGGATTTATCAGGCCATGCATCAATGTATCCAGTGTAAAAACCACTTGAGTATAGGCGTCTGACATTGGATCCTCAGTGAGGCACAAACTCAATATATGGTTTTGTAGCTGACTAGCTTAACCCTTATCCTGCTGAATAAATTAAGCATCTCCAGTTGTTGACTATTAACCATCACATTCTTGGTATATTTTTGTTAACAAATTGCATGACAAACAGTACAGATCCCAGCAGATATGGCATCTGATCTGGGTCCATACTGCTTTCTAAGGGAGGGTTATGGGATTCATATTTATTTAGATGGATTATTTTATTGCTTAACTTTTTGTATAAAAATCAAAAATGAGTTCCTTTAAGAGCAATGAAAACATTCATAAGATTCATAAGAAATAAGATGGGTCATACTACGTAGTGTCGGCTAATAAAGCCTCATCAGTGACCCTGTAATGATCCGGCAACGAAAGCCAGAGGTAACATACTCCAATTTTGCGAATTTCGAATAGGCAGTCGATTCAAAGACTGATATAAATCAAAACGGGGTCCAAATCATTAAAAACCTGTCTAGAATATGAGTCTAAACCAATAATTTATTTCTGATTTCTCAGAATATTTACGCTGATCTCAAAGGACCAAAAGTAAAATATAAACTGCACTATGGTTGTTGTACGGGGAGACGTTTTACGGCCGCCACACGGCACAACACCAGCTGCAGTGAAGGCAAATAAAAATAAAAAATGATAATATACCAATAAATACATTTTTTCCCACTTTGTGTTAGCTCTGGTCTGTCTGGGGGGCAAATGTCCCTTTCTGAAATAAGCAGTGGGGGGCAAATGTCCACCTGTAAAATAAGCACTGGGGGCAGATATCCATACCAAAAATAAGCTCTTGGGGGCAAATGTCCAGGTGGCATTTTCGACTGGGGGGCAAATGTCCATTTTTAGATTGATTCATTGGGGGGGGGGGGGGGGGCAAATGTCCTGGAATAGTATTTTTTTCGTGCCCGGTGCGATTTTGCCGAAACTCTCTATTTTTACTGATGAGTAAATGCGACAAAAAGTTTGCGTTGGGTGTTTTTTTTCATCGAGTCGGTCGGGTTTCCGGAAACAAGACATTTGTTTTGGCCCTATGCATCTATCCAGCGATTGACTATCTTTGGCCATTACTCAGGTGTACATCACATACAGACCATCTTTTGCAGATGTTCCCACAGTTTGGGAGCCATGAAAAGTATACAGTTATTCACATATGGATGTGTAAACTGATTATAAGAAATTTTGGGTCTATGTTCTATGAGCGATCAAGACAAGAACTCCAACTTTTTTATGTGGGAATCCAATTTTTTAGCTGTGGATCCAACTTTTCACAAATTCACAGGGAAGTATTCCTGGAATCCTGTTTTCGAAATCCTAGTGAGAGCTCTGAACATGAAAATCAAAGGGAAGTCAGCATACACAACGTGAAAACATTAAAAACAAAAGAAGGAAAAGTTGGACCGAAATGATTAATATTTTATTCCGAACATTTGCACTTTTTCTGTGTCTTGCCATAAAATTCTATAGCACTTTTATTTCTCAAAAAAAAAGATTTGACATCACAAAACTTTGCCCCACCAAAACATCACTTTTGTATTAGTAAATTAGAAGTTGAGGCAATGATCAGGAATCAATACAATTAACCCACAGCTCCCATCAGAGACACCAAAGGGAAAGAAACACAAACATGAAACGACAGACCCTAATGGAAACATCAATAGCGGAAAGCCAAAAGGATAATTACTTTCCCACAAAATGGCCAATAGGCTGTCCAAAATAAAATAATATACATGTAAGCGACACAAACACCCAAAGACAAACCATAACAAAAATAAACCACGACCGAAGAACCGCCTTGGAAAGGTCAGCGGAAACGAACTCCACTGGGGGCTTAAATCGATTTTACGTGCCCACAATCCTCGCCATTACTGCCGTCGCGATTAAGACAGATAATTTGTTCAGTCCGCATGAAGGCCTCCTAACTCATCAGTGCAACATCTCGGTGAACATAAAAAAAATCAAACAACCACATAGATGAAACAACGGTGAGAACTCGACAGCAAGAAACCACTGAAATGCTGGAGCAAAAGAAAACCAACAGTTAGACTCCGATGGGCCCGATCAGAGACAGAGCATCAGGTACCAAACAACAAAAGCCTTTTTGCTGGAACCATCATAGAAGCTGAGGCCTGACCCACCGGCGTTCGATTATAGAGGGAAGCAAAGTTGTCAACCGTGATTGGTTCATGCATGCAGTCTGTCGTATAACATTTATGTTGTACCCAATTTTTTTATATCAGAGAATGATTTTTCAAAATTGGGTGCTGAAGTCATTGCTGTTATATATTTTTCTGAATTTATATACTATATGTCACCATAAAATTTGGGTTCCAATACATCTTGTTGCAGAAGAGCTTTAAGTTCAATGTTGAATTTTGAAATTAAATCAGAGTGACGTCTATAAAATTTTGAAAAGGCTTTGGGTAGTTTATGGTACCTATAACCCTGATTAAGAAGTTTAGCCATTAAAAATTTATTACGAGTGTTGAAGTCAGTTACATGACTACACACTCTGGCAAATCGAATTAATTGCGAAATATAAACGCCATAGGATGGCGAACGAGGATCATCACCATCCATAAAAGAAAAATTACAATCTCAAAATCAAAATCATCGCGTTTATCATAAATTTTGCAAGAAACAAACCCCATCTACAATAGATATATGTAAATAAAAAACGGGGCCTCAGTATCAGAAGAATTTGCTTTATTTAACTGAAGTTCTGGGGGTTAAATTTGACTGATCAAACCATAGAAATAGGTGTTATCAATATTTAATAAATCATCCAAATATCTAGCAGTGGAGCTAAAATGATTTCAGACTGGTTTTCAGCAAAAAGGGACATCATGAAGTCTCTCTCATAACAAAACTAAAACAGATCAGCCACAAGTGGTGCGCAATTAGTACCCATCACAACTTGTCTAAATAACTTAGTACCAAATCTTATGTAAATATTGTGAAGTAGACAGGTGAGAGCTTCACACACTTTCTGACATGGTCATTAAGTATAATTAGTATAAGACTGGGGTTTACAAGGGAATACATGTACATTATTAGGGCCCCACACTGAAAGTGTGGGTGCCCTATAGTAATCACTCTGTCCGTCCATCTGTCTGTCCGTCTGTCCGTCCACAAATTTTTTTACTACTCCTCTGATAGCGCTGCCGGGGCCCTAGTCAGTTTCACTGACAGCTCTAGTATTCTTTATTTCTGCCTGAAACATAGATTATTTGTACTCGTAAGAACAGCCTCGTCGAGGTGGTACTTACTAGTACCATATCTATGGTTTGAGCAGAATTATGAAAACTATCAGAAATTTTATCTGAAAATTTTAAATATATTGGGTGTTGAAATTTTCAATATATTTGATTAGGCTTGTTTTCGTACTGAAACATAAACAAAGAAAATAATACTTATTTGACAATTAAAGGCTCACTGCTTATCCCGTAAAATAGTTAATTTCGTCCTAAAATCCGTATCCATGATTTGTATGTGCATGATTTACACATCTTTTGTTTAATGTTGCCGCAAAGTAGCAATTACCGATCAAAAAATGTCGGCGCCAAAAGTAAGTTTACAATAGGATTACATGAAAAATCACTCACAAATAACGAAAAATGGCTAGATTGTTTAGAAATTTTACATACAAATGGCCATTAGCCAGTATTGTCATAATTTAAATGTGAAATTCCCTAATTAATGATATTTTTGATATTACAGTTTGTTTTCGGTTATTATGTCTCCCCCGAAAAAATTTTTTTCGGAGAGACATATTGTTTTTCCACCGGGCGTCTGTCTGTCCGTCTGTCCCACATTCGTGTCCGCTCTGTAACTTGAAAACCGTTAGAGCTATCGTCACGGAACTTCATATAAATATTAATCAGCATTAGACGACGTGCAGTGCGCAAGAACCATAACTCTCGCATTTATACTTTTTGAATTATCTCCCTTGGAAGTTTGTTGGTATGTATATATGTATGGGCAAATCGTGTCCGGTCAATAACTTTATTATTTTTTGATGGATTTTAAAATTACTCGGCAGAAATATTAACAACCATAAGACGATGTGTGGTGCGCATGAGGCAGGTCGGTACCTCAAAGGTCAAGGTCATACTTAGAGGTCAAAGGTCAAAAAAGGGGCCTTTTTTCGTATTTGGTCAATAACTTTCTCATTTTGAGATGGATTTTAAAATTACTTGGCATAATTATTAACAACCATAATACGATGTGTGGTGCGCATGAGGCAGGTCGGTTTCTCAAAGGTCAAGGTCGTACTTAGAGGTCAAAGGTCAAAAAAGGGGCCTTTTTTTCGTATTTGGTCAATAACTTTCTAATTTTGAGATGGATTTTAAAATTACTTGGCATAATTATTAACAATCATGAGACGATGTGTGGTGCACATGAGGCAGGTCGGTACCTCAAAGGTCAAGGTCATACTTAGAGGTCAAAGGTCAAAAAGTGGGCCTTTTTTCGTATTTGGTCAATAACTTTCTTATTTTGCGATGGATTTTGAAATCACATGGCAGAAATGTGAACCAATATAAGGCGATGTGTTGCGCGCATGACCCAGGTTGGTACCTCAAAGGTCAAGGTCATACTTAGAGGTCAAAGGTAAAAAAGGGGCCTTTTTTTGGGTTTTGTCAATAACTTGCCTATTTTTAAATAGAATTTGAAGTTACTTGGCAAACATGTTAACTATCATGGGACGATGTGTTGCATGCATGATTCAGTTTGGTACCTAAAATGTCAAGGTCATACATAGAGGTCAAAGGTAAAAAAGGGGCCTTTTTTCGTGTTTGGTCAATAACTTTCTTGTTTTTAGATGGATTTTGAAATTGCTAGGCAGAAATGTTAACCACCATGAGATGATGTGTTGCACGCATAACCCTTTGAATTTTTTTTTAATAAAATCTTGTCAGCAAGATATCTCAAAAACTATTGGAGATAGAGCCTTGAAAGTTGATGAATATATTGATCGTGATGAGTAGATGAACTGATTAACTTTTGACAAAATTCCAAAAAATACTTTGTGAGTTATGGCCCTTTGTCATTTTGGTAATTTGTGCCCATTGTAATGTATGCTAAAAGTGATGCATAGCATAACTTTAGAACCTTGTATGCTAGGGTTTTGAAATTTCATATATGGATTCCTCATGGAAAATTAGCTGATGCGTCTTTTTTTTCTCGTCCGGAATATGCCCCTTTCAAGAGTTATTGCCCTTTGAATTTTTTTTAATAAAATCTTGTCAGCTAGATATCTCAAAAACTATTGGAGCTAAAGCCTTGAAAGTTGGTGAATAGATTGTTGGTGATGAGTAGATGAACTGATTAACTTATGACAAAATTCCGAAAAATACTTTGTGAGTTATGGCCCTTTGTCATTTTGGTAATTTGTGCCCATTGTAATGTATGCTAAAAGTGATGCATAGCATAACTTTAGAACCGTGTATGCTATAGTTTTGAAATTTCATATATGCATTTTCTCGTCCGGAATATGCCCCTTTCAAGAGTTATTGCCCTTTGAATTTTTTTTAATAAAATCTTGTCAGCAAGATATCTCAAAAACTATTGGAGCTAGAGGCTTGAAAGGTGGTGAATATATTGGTGGTGATGAGTAGATGAACTGATTAACTTTTGACAAAATTCCGAAAAATACTTTGTGAGTTATGGCCCTTTGTCATTTTGGTAATTTGTGCCCATTGTAATGTATGCTAAAAGTGATGCATAGCATAACTTTAGAACCGTGTATGCTAGGGTTTTGAAATTTCATATATGGGTTCCTCATGAAAAATTAGCTGACGCGTATTTTTTTTCTCGTCCGGAATATGCCCCTTTCAAGAGTTATTGCCCTTTGAATTTTTTTTAATAAAATCTTGCCAGCAAAATATCTCAAACACTATTGGAGCTAGAGCCTTGAAAGTTGTTGAGTATATTGGTGGTGAGGAGTATAGGAACTGATTAACTTTTGACAAAATTCCGAAAAATACTTTGCAAGTTATGGCCCTTTGTCATTTTGGTAATTTGTGCCTATTGTAATGTATGCTAAAAGTGATGCATAGCTTAACTTTAGAACCGTGTATGCTATAGTTATGAAATTTCATATATGCATTTCTGATGGAAAATAAGCGGACGCATATTTTTTTTCTCGTCAGGATTATGCCCCTTTCAAGAGTTATTGCCCTTTGAAATTTTTTTAATTAAATCTTGTCAGCAAGATATCTCAAAAACTATTGGAGCTAGAGGCTTGAAAGTTGGTGAATATATTGGTGGTGATGAGTAGATGAACTGATTAACTTTGACAAAATTCCAAAAAATACTTTGTGAGTTATGGCCCTTTGTCATTTTGGTAATTTGTGCCCATTGTAATGTATGCTAAAAGTGATGCATAGCATAACTTTAGAACTGTGTATGCTATGGTTTTGAAATTTCATATATGCATTCCTAATGGAAAATAAGCTGACACGTATTTTTTTTTCTCATCCGGATTATGCCCCTTTCAAGAGTTATTGCCCTTTGAATTTTTTTTAATAAAATCTTGTCAGCAAGATATCTCAAATACTATTGATGCTAGAGGCTTGAAAGTTGGACCTTGAGTCATGTGCAAGACCAAGGTCCATACCTCCAATGTCAAGGTCATACCTAGAGGTCAAAGGTAAAAAAAAGGACAGTCAATAACTTCCTTATTCTTTGATGGATAATGAAATTACTTGGCAGAAATGTTAGCCATCATGAGACGATGTGTTGTACCGCAAAGGTCAAGGCCATACTTAGAGGTCAAAGGTAAAAAAGTGTTTTTTTTTGTTTACGGCCAATAACTTTTTTATTTTTCTATGAACATTTTTAAAGTTACTATGCAGAAATGTTCATCTTCATTAGATGATGTGTTGCACACAAGACCCAGCTCAATACCTCCAATGTCAAGGTTATACTTAGCAGTCAAAAACGGGGGAGACATCTGTGTTTTTGTAGAAAAACAAATTCTAGTGATAATTTGTTTTTGTTTGTTTCCGGTAAAAGTTTGCTTTCGGTTTTCCCAAATACTGATTTATTTTTACCCATCTTCACCACTCTACCTTTATATTGTTATTTTCAATAACTTTCTCCCTCAGATATGAGTCTTCTTGCTTAATCGCAATGCAACTTTTGTAGTGGAATAATGTTATATGAGATAATAATACAGTCGAACATCAATGGCTCAAAAACCTTTGGGACCATGAAAATCTGTTCGAGACAGGGGTAGTTCGAGCCACTGAGAGCTAATGCCATGAGGCATAACGAGATACTTCAGGACATCTTTTTATGTGTTCTATATTGAAAAATGAATGCTGTGTGTACTCATTAGAATCGCCTCATCGAGGCGATTCTAATGAGTACACACAGCATTCATTTGCAAGATAAAAGACGAAAATATCCTAATTTATCTCCCTACTTCTTACATACAGATATTCCCTAGGGACTCAAGAACGGGTTCGACTCAGCCATGGTAAACGAGTCAGCCATCGAAGTTCTACTGTAATAATATAAAAGAGGGCGTTTTTATTTAGAATATTAATCTAAATGGAAATTGTAGTTTGGGGGTCAACCATCATTACCTCATGCGTCTAGTGATCATGTCCATACTGTGTGGATGAACAAGCTGGTCTCTTGCTGAATATTCATTTAAGCCACACCCATTTCAGTCTCTCAACCAATCAAATTACTTGATGTAATTTATTGCTAAATATTCATAATCTGAAGGCCAAACAGTGTAGATCCTGATCAGATGGCTTCTTTTTGCAAAGATAGGGGTTGTCGTGAACAGCAAGATAAGGGTTAAAAGTACAGAAATTGCTGGACCCTTGCTCAACAGATAGGCTTGTCTTCATGAAAATAATTTTTGTCAGAAGACCATCTTTTGTCTGGTATCACTTTGGTGCATTAGGACCAGGCCCTCAGCCTTAGAGAGGCATACAAATTCAGATAATGTGCTTTTTGCACCGGCCGGTCTGAACATGACCAGCTGTTTACTTGGATGCAAAAGGTGAACAAAAAAATTCAAGATGCTCTTTCAGCACAAGTTCAGCATACGCTTTTGGTTTGTTTGTAAATGGGTTTAATGGCCCTAAACACATTTTAGGTCATTTTGAACATGTTCAGTTAAACAAGCTACACTGCTCCAGGTGTTCCTGGGCTGGTCAAGCTTCCAAAACTAACTCACAAATGCCATTTTCAAATCAGCAGGAGGAGGAGAAATGTACAAATGTTTTTATGACACATGCCATGTGAAAGGATCAAATCTGTGACAGTCCCCATGCCGGGGAGGCGACCAAGCCCGGTGTCCGGTCTGCAATATGCTGCACTTGCAGCATATACTGCATTTGTGCTGCAGCATATTCTGCAAGTGTAGTCATGTATGCTGCATTTGCAGCATATGCTGCAAGTGCAGCATGTATACTGCAAATGCAGCAGGTATGCTGCCAGTGCAGCATTTACTGCATTCGAGCTGCAAGGATGCTGCAGAAGCAGTACAGCCAGCAGTATATACTCCAGCAGCAGCATATTTGCAGCATGATTTAAATATTGTCCAAGGTGCAGCTCAGTTGCAGCATAATTTAAATAATTGAAACCGCTGCAATCATGCTGCGGTTATGTATAATCCAATGGTGAAGCATCAGCTCCTGTACTGCTTTCATGCTGCTGGGATTAAGAAGCGTAAAGGCAGCATGTGCTGCTATATACTGTATTCATGCTGCTTTTTCATGCTGGAATTATACTGCTGATAAGCTGCCCACATACTGCAAATTGGTAAGGGCTTATTTACGTTGTGTTCAGACAGTTTCCTCGGGACCTGGCAAATGTTAATGCATGAAAACCCATGGATGATCCCTATTATAAATTGACTATTTTCTATTGAAAGGTAATCAATATGATTCTTATTCAGACATATTCCATTACTTAACCCTTTACCACTCGGATACGTGTTTTTACGTGTCTGCACCCCCCCCCCTTTAAGCCCCAGAAGCACCTAAAATCTGCATTTCTACCCCTGGATAGTTAGGTTTGCTTTAGGATTTGGTGGACAAAAAAGTGACCTGTTTTTTCTCGCGCCTCCCCACTAAAAATATTCTGGGTGGGGATTGAAGGGGGGGCAACCGCACGGGATTTGAAAATGAGAAAGATCTGTGCTAGATGGATTCCCCATCTGTTGACAGATGAGCAGAAAAAGACACGCGTTCAGTGTGCCAAGAAGTTGTTTAAAAAGTTTCCAAATTATAATGCACGGTCTTTCGCTAATGTCCTCACAGGTGATGAGACATGGGTTCACATTTTTTGAGCCAAAACGAAAGATTCAGAACAAAATATGGGCAACAAAGTATTGCAAAAGACCATGCATTGCAAAGCTGACCGTGAGCGTCAAGAAGGTAATGTATGCCATATTCTTTTCAAATCAGGGCCCTGCTATTCAGGTTGCTGTGCCTAAAGGCAAATCTGTAAATGCAAAGTTTTACAAGAATAAAGTTCTTTGAAAATTGAAGAAATATTTCAAAGAACGAAGACCTGCAACTGGTTTGGCCAATGTCAGATTGCTACATGACAATGCGTCATCGCACAAGGCGTTCATTGTGCAAGACTATCTGAAGCAGGAAAAGGTTGTTGAACTCCCTCACCCCTCGTATTCCCCTGACCTTGCCCTGTTTGATTTTTAGCTCACCTGAGCACGAAGTGCTCAAGGTGAGCTATTGTGATCGCCTTTTGTCCGGCGTCCGTCGTGCGGTGTGCGTCGTGCGTCGTCAACAATTCACTTAAATGACATCTCCTCCTAACCCAGTGAATGGATTTCAAAATACTTTCATAGAAATGTTCCTTGGGTGACCCTCTACCAAAATTGCTAAAATGGTTCCGCTCCGCAGAACAAAATGGCCACCAGAGCTAAAAATAGAAAAACCTTTAAACGACATCTCCTCCTAGCCCTTTGGCCCGATTTCAAAATAATTTCACAGAAATGTTCCTTGGATGGCCCTCTACCAAAATTGCTAAAATGGTTCCCCTCCGCATAACAAAATGGCCGCCAGAGCTAAAAATAGAAAAAACCTTTAAACGACATCTCCTCCTAGCCCTTTGGCCCGATTTCAAAATAATTTCACAGAAATGTTCCTTGGATGACCCTTTACCAAAATTGCTAAAATGGTTCCGCTCCGCTGAACAAAATGGCCACCAGAGCTAAAAATAGAAAAACCTTTAAACGACATCTCCTCCTAGCCCTTTGGCTCGATTTCAAAATAATTTCACAGAAATGTTCCTTGGATGACCCTCTACCGAAATTGCTAAAATGGTTCCGCTCTGCTGAACAAAATGGCTGCCAGAGCTAAAAATAGAAAAACCTTTAAACGACATCTCCTCCTAGCCCTTTGGCCCGACTTCAAAATAATTTCACAGAAATGTTCCTTGGATGACCCTCTACCGAAATTGCTAAAATGGTTCCTCTCCGCTGAACAAAATGGCCTCAAGAGCTAAAAATAGAAAAACCTTTAAACGACATCTCCTAGCCCTTTGGCCCGATTTCAAAATAATTTCACTGAAATGTTTCTTGGATGACCCTTTACCGAAATTGCTAAAATGGTTCCGCTCCGCTGAACAAAATGGCCGCAAGAGCTAAAAATAGAAAAACCTTTAAACGACATCTCCTCCTAGCCCTTTGGTCTGATTTCAAAATAATTTCACAGAAATGTTCCTTGGATGACCCTCTACCAAAATTGCTAAAATGGTTCCACTCCACTAAAAAAAATGGCCGCCAGAGCTAAAAATAGAAAAACCTTTAAACGACATCTCCTCCTAGCCCTTTGGCCCGATTTCAAAATAATTTCACTGAAATGTTTCTTGGATGACCCTCTACCGAAATTGCTAAAATGGTTCCACTCCGCTGAACAAAATGGCCGCAAGAGCTAAAAATAGAAAAACCTTTAAACAACATCTCCTCCTAGCTCTTTGGTCCGATTTCAAAATAATTTCACAGAAATGTTCCTTGGATAACCCTCTATCAAAATTGCTAAAATGGTTCCCCTCTGCATAACAAAATGGCCGCCAGAGCTAAAAATAGAAAAAACCTTTAAACGACATCTCCTCCTAGCCCTTTGGCCCGATTTCAAAATTATTTCACAGAAATGTTCCTTGGATGACCCTCTACCAAAATTGCTAAAATGGTTCCGCTCCGCTGAACAAAATGGCCACCAGAGCTAAAAATAGAAAAACCTTTAAACGACATCTCCTCCTAGCCCTTTGGCTCGATTTCAAAATAATTTCACAGAAATGTTCCTTGGATGACCCTCTACCGAAATTGCTAAAATGGTTCCGCTCTGCTGAACAAAATGGCTGCCAGAGCTAAAAATAGAAAAACCTTTAAACGACATCTCCTCCTAGCCCTTTGGCCCGACTTCAAAATAATTTCACAGAAATGTTCCTTGGATGACCCTCTACCGAAATTGCTAAAATGGTTCCTCTCCGCTGAACAAAATGGCCTCAAGAGCTAAAAATAGAAAAACCTTTAAACGACATCTCCTAGCCCTTTGGCCCGATTTCAAAATAATTTCACTGAAATGTTTCTTGGATGACCCTTTACCGAAATTGCTAAAATGGTTCCGCTCCGCTGAACAAAATGGCCGCAAGAGCTAAAAATGAGAAAAACCTTTAAACGACATCTCCTCCTAGCCCTTTGGCCCAATTTCAAAATAATTTCACTGAAATGTTTCTTGGATGACCCTCTACCGAAATTGCTAAAATGGTTCCACTCCGCTGAACAAAATGGCCGCAAGAGCTAAAAATAGAAAAACCTTTAAACAACATCTCCTCCTAGCCCTTTGGTCCGATTTCAAAATAATTTCACAGAAATGTTCCTTGGATAACCCTCTATCAAAATTGCTAAAATGGTTCCCCTCTGCATGACAAAATGGCCGCCAGAGCTAAAAATAGAAAAAATCTTTAAACGACATCTCCTCCTAGCCCTTTGGCCCGATTTCGAAATAATTTCACAGAAATGTTCCTTGGATGACCCTCTACCAAAATTGCTAAAATGGTTCCGCTCCGCTGAACAAAATGGCCACCAGAGCTAAAAATAGAAAAACCTTTAAAAGACATCTCCTCCTAGCCCTTTGGCTCGATTTCAAAATAATTTCACAGAAATGTTCCTTGGATGACCCTCTACCGAAATTGCTAAAATGGGCCGCTCTGCTGAACAAAATGGCTGCCAGAGCTAAAAATAGAAAAACCTTTAAACGACATCTCCTCCTAGCCCTTTGGCCCGACTTCAAAATAATTTCACAGAAATGTTCCTTGGATGACCCTCTACCGAAATTGCTAAAATGGTTCCTCTCCGCTGAACAAAATGGCCTCAAGAGCTAAAAATAGAAAAACCTTTAAACGACATCTCCTAGCCCTTTGGCCCGATTTCAAAATAATTTCACTGAAATGTTTCTTGGATGACCCTTTACTGAAATTGCTAAAATGGTTCCGCTCCGCTGAACAAAATGGCCGCAAGAGCTAAAAATAGAAAAACCTTTAAACGACATCTCCTCCTAGCCCTTTGGTCTGATTTCAAAATAATTTCACAGAAATGTTCCTTGGATGACCCTCTACCAAAATTGCTAAAATGGTTCCACTCCACTAAAATAATGGCCGCCAGAGCTAAAAATAGAAAAACCTTTAAACGACATCTCCTCCTAGCCCTTTGACCTGATTTCAAAATTATTTCTTTGAAATGTTCCTTGGATGACCCTTTACAGAAATTGCTAAAATGGTTCCGCTCCGCTGAACAAAATGGCCACCAGAGCTAAAAATAGAAAAACCTTTAAACGACATCTCCTCCTAGCCCTTTGGCCCGATTTCAAAATAATTTCACTGAAATGTTTCTTGGATGACCCTCTACCGAAATTGATAAAATGGTTCTGCTCCGCTGAACAAAATGGCCACCAGAGCTAAAAATAGAAATACCTTTAAGCAACATCTCCTCCTAGCCCTTTGGCCCGATTTCATATTGTAGCCTGGGCCAATAATGGCTCTCCCAGGGGCCCACTTGATACCCTATGGATCAGGTGAGCTATCCAGGGCCATCATGGCCCTCTTGTTTTTGTTCCCGCAGCTGAAAAAATACCTTTCTGATCGAAAATTTGTGCAGCGCAAACACCTCGGTTCTGCAATATTCCAGTGCCTTCATAGTATACCTCGAAAAGATGATTGGATCAGAAGACTGAAAGTTTGTATATCTGTTAAAGGGGAAAACTTTGAGGGTACAAAATAAATTTTTCATTGAAATCTATCACAGAATCATTTTTATGTGCTTAGTTTCATTCATATTTGAACTGTCCTCGTATTTAATTTTTTGATATTTGAGAAATTAATATTAATTTCTCAAACTAAACTTTTTTTTTTCATTTCAATCTCCCCTTTTTCGACTTACAGGCTGCCGGCAAACCAATTACATGTATATGCAAACATAGTTATTATATCATCATTACAATTGTCGGCCGATTTTGTTATGGGTTGAATTGTCCAGGAACCCTGATATGCATGTGTGGGAGTATTCGTTTATGGTCTGAAGTGTGGGAAGAGAAGGTAACAGCCTCGTTTCTGTTTTGGTATTTTTAGGCAACGGATATCCCCATAGGGCCACTCTTGTTAATAGCTGCTGTTTATTTGAGGTTTTTCGTTCTGTCCAACTTTTTTGAGATTCAGCTCCAGATCAGAATACATCTGAAGAATCCATCTGATCAGAATCTACACTGATTGACATTCAGTTTGTGAATTTGCAGGAATAATTTACATCAAGTAATCTGATTGGTTCAAAGTCAGAAATGAGTGCGGCTATTTTGAATATTCAGTGGGATGGTGGATTAACCCTCATAATGCTGACTAGTTGAACTAGTTGAATATATACTCAGTCAAAAAACTTCCTATAGTATACATAAAAAAATTTCTGTTACCATAGTTACTACAAATCAAAAATACACAGGTTTTGTTTTCTTTTGGTTAGAGGACTCATTTTTCCATGCAAAGGCGCAAACTGATTTTGTTTATGTAAACTCGCCAGCCTGGGCTATCGTTGTAAACACCCAAGGGGTCACTGTGACAATTTCGCAGAATAACTCATTACAAAGCCGAGATTAAACACCATAAAAATTACACTTAGCAAAAGATTTTCTAAAATGTGGTACATGTATCCTTTTATTAGATACCATGTGTGTCTATTCACAAAAGATTTGGTACTTTAGTTCTATTTGCTAAGAGAAACAGACGATCGCGCATATGCCTCCGATTGTTTGAAAGTGTGTGCAAAATGCTGCTTTCAATTGAAACACCATAGAAAATGACCATTGGTAGTACTACGTGCTACATGAATTTTCTACATTATTTTCTATCATGGTTAACAGCTATGGTGACAACAAATTTTTAAAGAAATTGCAAAAATTGAATGACAGGTATAGAAAAAATCAAAGTACTGAAAGTACTAATAGAAGGTGATGGTAGAAAACTGTTAGTTTTTACACTGGGCCATTTCATTTCATTATGTTTTTTTTAATATTAAAACAGTCAATGGTTATGTATGATTGTAGTAACGCGAGGAGCAGACAAACGAAATGTCAAAAACAAAATTGAGGATCGAACGGTACATGTTGTGAATCCCTTCTTGTGTCAATAAGATTAATTCTGGAGACAATCGTACATACATAGACTCTTGCAAACAAGATAATTTACTCAACACTCTATACGTGCTAGCAAATGGCTTTCTTACACCAACGGCCCCCGCCCATAGGGACTTGAAGAAATATATGGGCTGCATGATGCTTCCACGCAGAGCTGAATCCGGCCCGCACACTAGTACTGGTAAACTGCTCAGAGGATCTAAGCCTGTCCAGGAACCGCGGTGCGAGGCGGACCGTCCATGCTTATAAACCCTATTTGTTTCATTGGGCGACAGGGCTTGAGATGTCATTTCATCTCAATGTCGGGTAAAAGTCCCACAAAACTGGATGCAACGTCTCCAAAAAGACCTTTACAGTGTTGACGGGGACGTTAAACCTCAAATCAAACAAACAAAAAATTCTTACACCAATATTCCGGGACACTGGCTGGTTTTATCTGAGGCTTCGATCACAAGTTTAAAAGTTTGTTGGTTGCTATGTTTTGTCAAGTGTTTGAAAGACCCAGTGAAACCTGGGTTAAACAAGAGGGCCATAATGGCCCCGGAACACTCACCTGATCCGAATTGTACAGATAAAGTGGTAAGTAATATAAGGTGGAGTGGATGGTTTGAGCCATTTTGGTTGAGAGTGACCAAAGGAACATTCCTGTGTAATTATTTCAAATTCAGTCTACCTATTAGTAGTACATCACGTGAACATGCCCGTGAAATGAAGACCCCTCTAAACCCCACTTCATATAGAGAACACTGGGGTTACGGGTGGGGGGTATACATTATTTTTCATATTTCTACTCAAAGACATGGGTTGTGGGTACTCGTTAGAAGCGCCTCATTAAGGCGGTTCTAACGAGCACCTACAACCTATGTTTTGATCATCGTTAAGAAAAATATCACGGATTTTCATCAGAAAAGTGGCCATTTTGGGGATGTTAAAAATGCACTATTTCGCATGGGTGTGTTATCGTAATGAGAAGTCAGTTTAAAGCGTGTTTATTGTTTCGATTGGTGGTTTTTATGTTCAGTTAAGCGAAACTATTTTGAGCAACTTTGCCAGAGGGTCACCCATGGAACATTCCTTCCAAATTATTTTCTTTCTGCATGAGGATGAAGTATTTTCAAATATGTTCTATATTATAAAAGGGTTATCCTTTGGAAGCAAGGAATACACCACAGAACTGAAAAATATGAAGTGTACATGTTTTCTGGGCCAGACTAGCTAGTTTCGGCCAATTAGGCCTCATCAGTGACACTCAAATATTTTCAAATTCCACATTGGAATCAATGGTCCCAAAGGACAAGAAAATATAAACTACACTATGATGTAGGGCAGGGAGACTTTTTACGGCCGCCACACATTCCCAGACACCAGCTTTAGTGACGTTAAATATGTTCTATAAAAGGGTTATCCTTTGGAAGCAAGGAATACACCACAGAACTGAAAAATATGAAGCGTACATGTTTTATGGGCCAGACTAGCTAGTGTCGGCCAATTAAGCCTCATCAGTGACCCTCAAATATTTTCAAATTCCACATTTGAATCAATTATCCCAAAGGACAAGAAAATATAAACTACACTATGATGTAGGACAGGGAGAAAGTTCCCTTCTAAAGAGCTGACTTTACTATCTGGACATTTTCCGGACATTCAGGGTCATGTCCTAGTGCATGGAGATGAATTTGCTCAGCATCACGTGAACAAGTCCGTAAAATGCCCACCCCCCTTTATATGGAGAAAACTATGGTTTACGAGGGAATACATTATTTTTTCTTATTTCTGTTTCAAGACATAGGTTATGGGTACTCGTTAGAACCGCCTTACTGACGAGCACCCTCAACCTATGTTTTGAACACTTATATAAAAAATATCAAGGCTTTTCATCAGAAAACTAGCCATTTTGGAGATGTGAAAAATGCTCTATGTCACACGGGTGAGTTATCGTAATGGTCTAACTTACAATGCCTTGCTGTGTAAATTTGCGGGGCGGGGGGGGGGGGGGGGCAAATGCTAGACATATGAGTCATTGGTTCCCTTTGACAATACAGAGCTAACTTGTATGCCACTATCTGGACATATTGTGCACATTGAGAGTCAGGTGCTAGTGCAACAGTGGGAATTGAAGAGACTCAGTTTAGCTAATAATGTCACATGGTGACAAAGGGAGGGCGGTTATGTGCCAGTGGTTCCCTTTGACAATACAGAACTGACTTGTATGTCACTGTCTAGGCACCTTGTGGACATTGAGGGTCAGGTCTTAGTGCAGCAGAAGGAGATGAACCGACTCAGCCTTAACCCTATTTAAAACCAGTGGGCTCCGGGCAGGTCCAGTTTCGACCCGACGGGGTTTTGATTTGGACAATCTTGGTAGAGGGCAACTAGAGGAAGTTTCATTCCAAATATCAAAGACTTGGACCTTCTGGTTTCAGACGAGAAGGTATTTAAAGGTTTTCAGTACGTAAGTCTATGTGAAACCGGTGGGCCCTGAAGCGGGGCCATATTTGACTCAAGCGCTTTGATTTGAATAATCTTGGTAGAGGTCACCCGCATGAAACTTCTAGCAAAATATCAAAGACCTGGGCCTTGGGTTTTTTAGAAGAACATTTTAAAGGTTTTCCGTGCTATGTAAAACCGGTGGGGCCTGAGGCGGGGCAACCTTTGGCCCCAGGGCTATAATTTACACAGCATAGTAGAGGGCAACCAGCTGAAGCACCATACACAATATCAAAGACCTGGGCCTTCTGGTTTCAGACAAGAAGCTTTTTAAAGGTTTTCCATATATAAGTCAAAACAAAACCAGTGGGCCCAGGGCAGGGCCATGTTTGACCCAAGGGCTATAATTTGAACAATCTTGGTAGAGGTCTGCTAGATGAATCTTCACACCAAATATCAAAGCCCTGGGCCTTGCGTTTTTAGAGAAAATTTTTAAGATTTTCCCTATATATCCCAATGTAAGACCAAAGGGCACGTGGTGGTGGGGGGGGGCAATTTTGGCACAAGGACGATAATTTGATATAGGCCCACAAGACGAAGCTACATACCAAATATCAGATATCTGAGATCTGAGGCATATGGTTTCAGACAAGAAGATTTTTGAAGATTTTCCCACGAGATGTCTATGTAAAACCAGTGGGCTACAGGGTGGGGGCATTTTTGGTAACAGGGCAATAAGCCTATAACCTTAACAATCTTGATAGAGGTCCACTAGACGCAGCTTCATATCAAATATCAAACACCTCAGCCTCATGGTTTCTGACAAGAAGGTTTTCGAAGGGTGTCCCTATATAAGTCAAAGTAAAGCCAAAGGGCCCAGGGGCGGGTGCATTTTTGTCCCCATGGCTATAATTTGAAGTCGGAAAGCCCATTGGTCTCATAGTGTGGCAAGGCTTTAAATGCCATTTCATCACAATTTTAGGTAAGAGTCCAACGAAATTCGAAGCACGTCTATACAGTTATGTTTATTTGTTTGATTTGAGGTTTAATGTCCCGTCAACACTTTATTGGTCATTTTGGAGACGTCGCTTCCAATTTTGTCGGACTTTTACCCGACATTGAGATGAAATGACAACTCAGCCTCTGTCGCACAATGCAACCAATAGAGTTTATATGCATGGATGGTCCAACTCGCATCACTTTTCCTGGGCAGGCTTAGAATCGGAACCTTTAAGCTGTCAACCAGTACTCATGTTCGGTCAATTTCAGCTCTGCGTGGAAGCATCATGCAGCCTAATCTGTTTCCTCAAGCCCCGCTGGGCGGGGCTGTTATACCGTCTTGACGGGGGCGGGGCCGTTATACAGTCTTGACGGGGACGTTACACGTCAAATCAAATAAATCAAATACACCTCAGTGAAAAAAGGGAAATATTCAGATACAGAAGAAGAGGAAACAAAATCTGATATTTTCTGACCTCGGCTAAAAAAAAAAACAAAAAACAAGCACCCACCGCCCGGGAATAAATATGTATTACCCTGTACTGTAAACGTTAAGATTAAGAAGTTTAAGTTATAAATAAACTCTGAAGTAAGATCCTTTGGAAGCAAGGAATACACCAAATAAACGAAAATAGCAGACTCGGTTTTATTGACTCTGTTCATGACCAGTACTGAAATGTGCAACACCGGCCACGCCCTCTAGCACCGGCTTAAGCAGAACTCTATTTTCAAAATGATACCAAATGAACTCAATGATCCCAAAGGACCAGAAAATATAATCTGCACTATCATGATGTACGGGAAACGTTTTACGGCCGCCACACGGCACAACACCAGCTACAGTGAAAATAAATAAGTTCTGAAGTAAGATCCTTTGGAAGCAAGGAGTACACCAAATAAACGAAAATAGCAGACTCGGTTTTATTGAGTCTGTTCATGACCAGTACTGAAATGTGCAACACCTGCCACGCCCTCTAGCACCGGCTTAAGCAGAACTCTATTTTCAAAATGATACCAAATGAACTCAATGATCCCAAAGGACCAGAAAGTCATGCATGTATTTTCCTGATGCTTCACAGAAATATATCCATGCAACAGTGAATCGGCCTCCGCCCATCGGGGCTTGAAGACATATATGGGCTCGTGATGCTTCTATGCAGAGCTGAATCCGACCCGCACACTAGTACTGGTAAACCGCTTAGAGGATCTAAGCTTGCCCAAGCAAAGCGGTGCGCACGAGTCGGACCGTCCATGCTAAAAACCCTATTGGTTTCATTGGGCGAAAGGGCTGGAGATGTCATTTCATCTCAATGTCGGGTAAAAGTCCCACAAAATTGGAAGCAACGTCTCCAAAATGACCTTTGCAGTGTTGACGGGGACGTTAAACCTCAAATCAAACAAATGCAACAGTGAAGGTAACTTCGCTCTATCCGCCCCCGCCCATAGGGGCTTGTAGAAATATATGGGCTGCATGATGCTTCCACGCAGAGCTGAATCCGGCCCGCACACTAGTACTGGTAAACCGCTTAGAGGATCTAAGCCTGTCCAGAAACCGCGATGCGAGGCGGACCGTCCATGCTAATAAACCTTTTTGGTTTCATTGGGCGACAGGGCTGGAGATGTCATTTCATCTCAGTGTCGGGTAAAAGTCCCACAAAATTGAAAGCAACGTCTCCAAAATGACATTTACAGTGTTGACGAGGACGTTAAACCTCAAATCAAACAAACAAACTTTCCCTCTATCTGCAGTGTAGCAAGTCGTAGTATTCCATTCATACTGTCAACTCATTCATTGAATTATTAATCCGCGATCTAGATTTTGGGCGAGTTCAGTTGACATACTAGAGTTAACAAGAGTTGACTTGCTCCAAAACTTTAGTTGGTCAACTGAACTCGCTCAAAGCAAACTGCTGCGAATCGAGACCAATTTGAACCATAGGGTTAATTTTATGGCATTTTACGCTGAAGTTAGTTGTTTGTGTAATTGGCTTCCTCAGTTTGACAATCTGCATTTTTCAAATGATAGATGCGTGTCTATCGATAAATATATGGAGGCTTATATTTCTTGAAGCATAGGAGTGATTCGTCATCACCTTATGATAAGTTTAATTTCATTTCTTTATTAACCTACGATTATTCCCCTGCCGTCTGGTTTTTTGTTCTTGCTAGACAGAACTCCAAACTCCCAAAGCAAGCTTGATTGAACTCAAGTTAACTCTAATAGCGCGGCACGAGCCATAACCCGCGTGTTTTGGTGTAACTATAGTTAACTCTAGAAAGTCAACCGAACTCGCTCTTAATAACTAGGCCAGGTCAGCTGCGAAACGAGACCAATTTCAAATCTAGATCCATTTTATGGCTTTTAACGCTGAAGTTCATTGTTTGTGTATTTTGCATCCACAGTTTTTTTTCAGTCTGCATAATATTTTCACATATCAAATGATACAGGCGCGTCTCTTCACTGATTTATGAGGATCTATTTTTCTTGAAACAGAGTAGTGATGCGGTATCAAGGGGATTCTTTGGAGTGTTGCCATAAGAAGGTGAGACCTGAAAGGTCATCACCTTCTAATAACACTTTGAAAATCGCTTTATTTTTAATTGAAAGGGAGATAATCTCAGAATTTCACAAAATAAAGCTTTGATTGTAGTGCGTGGTCATAAGATATTGTAGAGGTAAAGTGAGTTTCGAAGTTCAGTGGACATGATCTTTCATCTCAGACATAAAATGACCATCTGCACATGCGCAATGCCAACTTCCTTGTAAAACATTTCTAGGCACATATTGTAAGAAAACTCTTGAGCAGAAAAGTATGGGCAAATGCAAATCCATATGTTTTGTAGCTAAACGTCCGATTCACATGTTTACACCCATTTTTAGCTGAATGCATACCGGATAGCTACTGGAATTGACCCGGAAATTGATATAGTTACTTTTTTGACCGAGTATACTAGTCTACACTCCTTACAGATTTTCAACTTTTTGTGTTGCATGATTAAAATTTTCACCATGGTTTTAGAAGCAGAATGGAAAACAGAATAGTTGCTGATCAGCTGGCTTCCAAGAAGCCAGCTGATTTGGACCTATGCCGTTTTCAAAAAAAAAGAAGGATATACCGAGTTCAGCATTTTGAGGGTTAGTGAAGAGCTCCTAACACTATGTTACGTTTTATTTACAGGGTTGACAAGGACCAGGATGAAAAGTTAAGTTTTAGTGAAATTGAAGGATGGATTATAGACAAGATACAAGAACATTTTGATGAAGCTTTAGAAGAGAATGCTCATGTATTCAAACATCTTGATCCTCATAACAAAGGTATGTATGATCTTGCAGAGGAAGAAAATCAAGATTAATGGAAACACCTACAATGTACATGTATAGTGTGAGTACCCGGTAACTAAACAGTGCCTTTTTGATGATGATGATTTTGTGTTTAACAACACGTGAGCCCTCCTTGTGGGTCATAAGCATCATAAATGCCTTTTTGGGTCGATTGTTTATCAAGTGACCCAAAGTTTCTAAGTACAGAAGCTTCCTGCTTGCTATTGTCTATTTTTAGCTCCCCTGTCACTAGAGGTGAGCTTTTGGGATCACATTTTGTTGGTCGTGCTTGCGTCCATCCGTGCGTGCATCTGTGTGTAAACAATTTCTTCAAACGACATCTCCTTTAAACCACTGATTGGATTTTAACAAAACTTCACAGGAATGGTCCTTAGGTGGTCCCCTTTCAAAGGTGTTCAAATGGTTCTGGTCCATTGCACATCAAGGTCACAGGAGCCAAAATAGATTTTTAAATGAAAACTTAAAAAATCTGAAATCGCAAGGCCCAGGTCTTGGATATTTGGCATGTAGCTTCATTTAATGGACCTCTAACAAAATTGTTCAAATTATAGCCCTGGGATCAAAAATGCCCCTGCCCCAGGGCCCTTTTGTTTTACAGAAAACCTTTAAAAATCTTCTTGTCTAAGACCAGAATGCTAAGGTGTTTGAAGCTTGGCCTTTAGGACCTCCATCAAGATTATTCAAATTGTAGCCCTAGGGCCAAAAAAATCCCCCACCCCGCGGCCCTTTGGATTTGCATAGACTTACAATGTATTTAGGGATAACCTTTAAAAATCTTCTTGTCTGAAACCAGAAGGCTCTTTTCTTCCTTTGTTTAGGTTTCCATTATGGTCTGGTCGCTTAATGTTTGTGTTTCTTTCCCTTTGGTGTCTTTGATGGGTGGAGTAAGTTGATTGTATCGATTCCTGATCTTTGTTTTACTTCTACATGTACTTCAAGTATTTGATGTTAGGTATGAAGCTTCGTCTTGTGGACTTCTATCAAGATTGTAAGAATTATAGCCTTGTGGCCAAAAATACCCCAGGCGCGGGGCCCTTTGGTTTTAAATTGACTTGTGTATATAGGAAAAGATTTAAAAAATCTTCTCCTCTGAAACCACAATGCCTAGGTTTTGATATTTGGTGTGTAGCTTCATCTAGTGGATCTCTATCAAGTTTGTTCAAATTATAGCCCCTGTGCCAAAAATGCCCTCGCTCTGCGGCCTTTTGACTATACATTGGCTTATATAGGAAAACTCTTAAAAAATCTTCTTCTCTGAAACCGCAAGCTCTGTATTGTCAAAGGGAATCACTGACCCATAACCACCCATTCCTTCGTCACCATGTGACATTATAGTAAGACTGAGCTCCTTCATCTCCTTCTGTTGCACTAGGTCCTGACTCTCAATGTCCACAATGTGTCCAGATTTGACATACAAGTCAGCTCTGTATTATCAAATGGAACATCTGACTCATATGTCTAGCATTTTATGCCAATAATTGCACCCCCCTCCCCCCCCCTCCTCTCCCTTGTCACAATGAGGCATTGTAAGTAAGACTGAGCAAATTCATCTCCATGCATTAAGACCTGACCCTCAATGTTCAACCCAGATAGCAACTAAGTCAGGTTTGTAGAAGGGAACTTTGGAAAGACTTCATCATCAGAAAGAAAACAATTTGGAAGGAATGTTCCATGGGTGACCCTCTGAGTCTGACACAATTGCTCAAAATAGTTTCCCTTCACTGAACATAATAGCCACCAAAACTAAACAATAAACAAGCTTTAAAATGATGTATACTACTAAATAAGTAGACTGATTTTGAAATAATTTCACTTCAACTGCCCAACGAGTCACCAAAAAATCGATACAGGTACAATTTAATGATGCAACCACAAGAGGGGGATCCCCTCCATCCAAAAAGGGCCCAAACTTTCAAACAAGCAAGTTCAATGCGAACATCAAAGTTTTCCGCCATCCAAATTGCCGCCCACAAAACACCACAACCATTTTTCTGTACATGATCGGTAAATGACGTCATCCGATGCCAGCAACCCCATTGTTTTATTTTAATGGGGTGTATATCTTTCATAAAAATTGTTTGGAGCCGGTAAAAATTATTTTCTCGATAGCTAAACGGTTGTGAATAGAGGTGGATAGAAAACAGCGCTTTACACAGCTCCCGAATTATCCCCAGAAGCTCGAACAAGAGGGTTTGATTTTTCCTGCCAAGAGTCTGCTATTTGGCGCATAAAACATAACCTTTCACGAGATAGTAGAATAGTCCGTTTTTGTTTTGCATACATCTACCGTTAGATGTAGCTGATTGTCTGAGGAGCGATTAAATCATTTTCACATTGATTGTGGATTAAATTTTATGATTTGGGAATAAACGCAAATTAGAGACATATCGACCATATTTTCACACCTTGTTCAAGTTGGCTTAATATTAAGATAGTGCCGTACACCAGAAATGAAAGACACACACCACAGGGCAATCATGTTTATTTGGCAATTATATGACAGGGATTAACAATAGTGTCATAATTGAACAGTTATAAATACACAGACGGGTTGTCTCTGAATTGTCGACAAGGCAGGACAGTGCAGCAATTATTGTGATTTACTTACTCTAGTTTTACCGTATTTAAGGACTCAAAAGGCTGAGTTGTAGACGAATTTTTTGCACTTGCTCGACTGGGCGTCGTAAGGTCAAAGTGCACCTGCCCGGCACGATTTCAGACTTGTCCCGGGCGGCAGGACAATGGATTTGTCAGCCCCTGCTTAGATAGCTGATGTCCCAATCAGGAGGAAACATTTGTCGATAATGGTTCTGGATTTTACCTCCATTGTGCATGAAGTTGCGGTGTGCATTTATCGAAAACGAAAGTAGAAAACATTCCTCCTAAAAAGAATCGGAAAACAGACTCAAAAACGATTTCTTTGGGCTAGTAAACAACACAAGTTGATGGTTGATTTTGTTCATTGCAAATAACAGATACAAGACATTCATTCATCACCACATTATTTTTAACTATGAATAATGGCATTTGCTGAGCCAATCTTTTTTAGCTCACCCGAGCCGAAGGCTCCGGGGGAGCTTATAGTACGGGCAATGGTCCGTCGTCGTCTGCGTCGTCAACATTTTCAAACAACATCTCCTCTGAAACTGCTTGGCCAATTGAAACCAAATTACATGTGGAGCCTCTGTGGGAAGGGGGAACGAAAGTTTGTTCGTTAGGACTGGGTCACATGACCAATATGGCCGCCATGCCCATATATGGTAAAAACCTTTAAAAATCTTCTTCTCAAGAACCAAATTGCCGATGTTCTTGAAACTTGGTATGCAGCATTGGGGACTCGGGCCCTACCAAGTTTGTTCAAATGATGACCTTTGGTTGACCTTGACCTGTTTTACGTCAAGGTCAAATATGGTCACTTAGACATTTGTATAGAAAAAAAGCAAAACTGTAGATTTTCTGATTGCATGGTTGCTAGTGGCATCAGAAATGATATTTATACGCAGCTGAATGGAATTTTGTCAGCTCTGAAGGTCAAGGTCATTTACTGACCTTTGTCTAGGAAGGCTCAGATTCAGTATTTTTATCTTCCTCCCAACTTAAACTGCTGAGACGATTGAAACCAAATTACATGTAGAGCCTCTGTTGGAAGGGGGAACAAAAGTTTGTTTGTGAGGACTGGGTCACATGACCAATATGGCTGCCATGCCCATATATGGCAAAAACCTTTAAAAATCTTCTTCTCAAGAACCGAACAGCCGATGTTCTTGAAATTTGGTATGCAGCATTGGGCACTTGGACCCTGCCAAGTTTGTTCAAATGATGACCTTTTGTTGACCTTGACCTGTTTTACATGAAGGTCAAATATGGTCACTTAGACATTTGTATGGAAAAAAGGCAAAACAGTTGATTTTTCTGATTGCATGATAGCTAGTGGCATCAGAAATGGTATTTGCACTCAGCTGAGTGGAATTTTGTCAGTTCCGAAGGTCAAGGTCATTTACTGACCTTTGTCCTGGAAGGCTCAGATTCAGTATTTTTGTCTTCTTCCCAACTTAAACTGCTGAGTGGATTGAAACAAAATTACAAGTGGAGCCTCTGTGGGAAGGGGGAACGAAATTTTGTTCGTGAGGACTGGGTCGCATGACCAATATGGCTGCCATGCCCATAAATGGCAAAAACATTTAAAAGTCTTCTCAAGAACCGAATTGCCGATGTTCTTGAAACTTGCAATGCAGCATCGGGCACTCGGGCCCTGCCAAGTTTGTTCAAATGATGACCTTTGGTTGACCTTGACCTGTTTTACGTCAAGGTCAAATATGCTCACTTAGACATTTGTATATTGAAAAAAGGCAAAACAGTTGCTTTTTCTGATTGCATGGTAGCTAGTTGCATCAGAAATGATATTTGCACTCAGCTGAATGGAATTTTGTCAGTTCCGAAGGCCAAGGTCATTTTCGGACCTTTGTCCGGGAGGCTCAGATTTAATATTTTTATCTTCTTCTCAAGTTAAACTGATGGGTCGATTGAAACCAAATTACATGTGGAGCCTCTATGGGAAGAGGGAACGAAAGTTTGATTGTGAGGACTGGGTCACATTACCGTTATGGCGCCATGCTCATATATGGTAAAAACCTTTAAAAATCTTCTTCTCAGGAACCAAATGGCTGATGACCTTGAAACTTAGTATGCAGCATCGGTGTCTCGGGCCCTACCAAGTTTGTTCAAATGATGACTTTTGACCTTGACCTATTTTACCTCAAGGTCAAATATGGTCACTTAGACATATGTATGGAAAAAGGGCAAAACAGTGGATTTTTCTGATTGCATGGTAACCTGTGGCATCAGAAATGATATTTCCAATCAACTGAATGGAAGTTTTTCAACTCCAAAGGTCAAGGTCATTTGCTGACCTTTGTCCTGGATGGCTGAGATTCAGTATTTTAATCTTCTTCTCTACTCAAACTGCTAGGTTGATTGAAACCAAATTACATGTGGAGCTTCTATGGGAAGGGGGAATGAAAGTTTGTTCCTAAGGTCTAGGTCACATGACCAATATGGCTACCATGTCTATATATGGTAAAAACCTTAAAAAATCTTCTTCTCAGGAACCAAATGGCCGATGACCTTGAAACTTGGTATGCAGCATCGAGGGCTCGGACCCTACCAATTTTATTCAAATGATGACCTTTGGTTGTCCTTGACCTGTTTTTACGTCACGGTCAAATTTGGTCACATAGACAATTGTATGGAAAAAAGGCAAGACTTTGGATTTTACTGATTGCATGGTGGCCTTTTGTTGTCACATGCACCATGCCTGTATATGGTATAAACTACATGACCTCTGGTGAGCGTAGTGGCCCATGGGCCTCTTGTTTAGGCTTCCTTTTTTCCCTCCAAATAAATATTGGGACTCATACTTTCAGATTTGGGATGCATAGTTTTTAACTCACCGTCAAGTAGTGATGAGGTGAGCTTTTGGGATCACTTTTTGTTTGTCGTCCGTCGTGTGTGCGTCCGTGTGTCCGTGAGTGCGTGCGTGCATGCGTAAACAATTTCTTCAAACGACATCTCCTCCTAAACCACTGATTTTGACCAAACTTCACATGAATTATCCTTAGGTGGTCCCCTTTCAAAGTTGTTCAAATGGTTCCGGTCTGTTGCACATCTAGGTCACAGGAGCCAAAAATAGATTTTTTTTACCCAAAACTTAAAAAATCTTCTTCTCTGGACCCACAAGGCCCAGGTCTTTGATATTTGGTGAGAAGCTTCATCTAGTGGACCCCTACCAAGATTGTTCAAATTATAGTGCTGGGGCCAAAAATGCCCCCGCCCCGGGGCCCTTTGGTTTTACATAGGCTTATATAGGGAAATCCTTTCAAAAATCTTCTTCTCTGAAATCACAAGGCCAAGGTCTTTGCTATTTGGTATGAAGCTTCATCTAGTGGACCTCTACCAAGGTTGTTCAAATTATAGTGCTGGGGCCAAAAATGCTTCCGCCCCGGGGCCCTTTGGTTTTACATGGGCTTATATAGGGAAAATCTTGAAAAATCTTCTCTGAAACCACAAGGCTCAGGTCTTTGCTATTTGGTATGAAGCTTCATCTAGTGGACCCCTACCAAGATTGTTCAAATTATAATGCTGGGGCCAAAAATGCATCCGCCCCGGGGCCCTTTGGTTTAACATGGGCTTATATAGGGAAAATCTTTAAAAATCTTCTCTGAAACCGCAAGGCCCAGGTCTTTGCAATTTGGTATGAAGCTTCATCTAGTGGACCCCTACCAAGATTGTTCAAATTATAGTGCTGGGACCAAAAATGTGTCCGCCCCGGGGCCCTTTGGTTTTACATGGGCTTATATAGGGAAATTTTTAAAAATCTTCTTCTCTGAAACTGCAAGGCCCAGGTCTTTGATATTTGGTATGAAGCTTCATCTAGTGGACCTCTACCAAGATTGTTCAAATTATAGCCCTGAGACCAAAAATGCCCCCACCTCGGAGCCCTTTGGTTTTACATAGACGTATATAGAGAAAATCTTACAAAAATCTTCCCCTATGAAACCACAAGGTCTAGGTCTTTGATATTTGATGTGAAATTTCATCTAGTGGACCTCTATCAAGATTGTTCAAATTATAGCCCTGGGGCCAAAAATGCCCCCGCCCCGAGACCCTTTGGTTTTACATAGACTTATATAGGGAAATCTTGAAAAATCTTCTTATCTGAAACTGCAAGGCCCATGTCTTTGATATTTGGTATGGAGCTTCATCTAGTGGACCTCCACCAAGATTATTCAAATTATAGCCCTGGGGCCACAAATGCCCCCGCCCCGGGGCCCTTTGGTTTTACATAGACTTATATAGAGATAGTTTTTGAAAATCTTCTTCTCTGATGCAGCAAGGCCCAGATCTTTGATATTTGGTGTGAAGCTTCATCTGGTGGACCTCTATCAAGATTGTTTAAATTATAGCCCTGAGGCCAAAAATGCCCCCGCCCCGGGGCCATTTGGTTTTACATAGACTTATATAGGGAAATTCTTTTAAAATCTTCTTCAGTGAAACTGCAAGGCCCAGGTCTTTGGTAGGGAATATCTTAAATAAAATCTTCTTCTCTGAAACCGCAAGGCCCAGGTCTTTGATATTTGGTGTGAAGCTTAATCTAGTGGACCTTTGCCAAGATTGTTCAAATTATAGCCTTTGTTGATATTTGGTATGAAGCTTTACCTTTTAAGACCTCTCTCAACATTATGCACATTATAGCCCTGGGGTTAATAATGGCCCTCGGGGCCCACTTGTTACTCTATGGATCAGGTGAGCAATCCAGGGCCATCATGGCCCTTTTGTTTGGTTGAGGGAGTCCCAGGGCTCATAGTTGAAAATTTGTAAAAAAATCACTGGTCATACCATCCACTCCACCTTACATGTATATGACCTTCCACTTTATCTGTACAATAAGGATAAGGGCCATTATGGCCCTCTTGTTGTACCACATAAAATCCTCCTCCTTATGTATAGCACAAGTCCATTTAAAAATTTAGGTGTGTCAGGTTGTGTTTTCTTCAAAATTGATTTGGAAAATGACTGAACTTTTTGCAAACAGTGTAGGTCCCAGCTCAGACATCACATTCTGCAGCATTTGATCTGGGCCTGCACTGTTTGCCAGGGTACCCGTTTTGGGATTTCTGGTACAGAATGGGTTAAAATTCCAACAAGATTCCATTCCTATTCAGCATTGATACTTACAGGAAAAAAGTGCTATCTGAATCTTTGCTTTTGGCAATAATAAAATGTAAATGAGACAGAACACTGCTTAAGCCTAAAGGACTTGACCTCACAATTAGTATTAACACTGAGGCAAAAAGCAGGCCTCATATTTTTGAGGCATTTGCAGGATTTCAGGCTTTTAGAGCTTGATTTTTTTTCTTGATTTCAGGCTTTTAAATTTTAATTCCTGTGCCTATAGTCTGTTTAAAACACTATTAACCTTTATCCTGCTAAATAAATTTATTAACCAACACCCATTTCTTACTGTAAATCAACCAAAATAGTTGATATTTTCACAAACTGCATTACAAACAGTGTAGATCCTGATCAGATGGCTTTCAGAAGCCATCTGATCTGGATCTACACTGTTTGCAAAGGTAATAGTTGTGTTTTGTTCAACAGAATAAGGGTTGAAGCTGCAAAATCAGGGCTTTCAGGCATGGAAAAGCATGGTCAGTACGAGGCCTGAAAGAGTCGACTCCCGGGCACAGGCGGCAGACAGTGGTTATAAACCCTATAAGCTATGCATAGTCTACCAATGTAGATAATTGGAGGGAAGAATTCCCTTGCAGTAACAAGTTCACAACATCCCCCTCCCCAACCCCCCTCTTCAACAAGGATGTCATTTTCAGTGAAAGTCCAATCCAGGATGAGCCCCCATCTTACAACACGAAAGTTGTAACAACTTGTACATATAGCTGAAAAAATCCCACCTTACCCTGGCCACTCTGATGAAAGTCCAATGCCCAAACCACTGGGCCAAAGAGGAGGAGTTGCAGTCCCTAACAGTAGTTTATGGTCTTTTTTTTTTTCGGGCCTGCTTTGAGAATGGCGCGATATCGGGAGTCCGGTTTTCCTTCCGACAGCATGTTTGACCTTGACCTACATTTAATCGTTTGGTGACTGATAGCTATGTGCCCCCACAGGCTTGACATAGCCTTCAGCGGAATTCTCATTATATATTCGGTAATCAATACATTTTTACCCCCCCGACCGAATAGGTTCGGGGGATATAGCGATCAGCCTGGCGTCTGTCCGTCTGTCTGTCTGTCCACAGGAACAGATGTATACTTGTGTGTTTAAAATTATGGACACTTCCATTAAACTCAATGCGATTTATTCCGTAGACACACAAGTCAGTGAAGTCACTGACTTGTGTGTCAAAAATAGCTACTTGTGTGTCTTATTTTCCAAGAAATTTCCAGGAAATTTGACACACAAGGGTACTTTGTAGGGATAAAGACACACAAGTATACATCCGTAAAGATGTCCGTCCGTCCGTGCGTCCAGGAGTCAGTAGACGCAACCTTGTGATGGACATAACTCCTATACCCTTTGAGATTCATTGATGGTTCTTGGCACAATTCTTCACAAGGCTGAGACGGTGTGTCATGCGCAAGAACCAGAACTCTGGATGCCATACTTTTTGAGTTATCTCCCCTTTTAATAAAATAGAATGACTACTTTGTGATGGCCATAACTCCAATACTTGAGATATGTTGATGGTACCTGGCACAGTTGTTCACAAGGGTGACACAGCGTGTCATGCACAAGAACCACAACTCTGGTTGTCATGGTTTTTGAGTTATCCCCCCTTCCGGTAAAATTGAGTGACTACCTTGTGATGGCCATAACTCCAATACCCTTTAAGATATATTGATGATACCTGGCACAGTTGTTCACAATGCCGAGACGGTGTGTCTTGCACAAGAACCACAACTCTGGGTGCCATGGTTTTTGAGTTACCTCCTCTTCCAATAATATAGAATCACTGCCTTGTGATGGCCACATCACCAACACTCTTTGAGATATATTTATGGTACTTGGTACAGTTGTACATGAGGTTAAGCAGGTGTGTCACGTTCAAGAACCACGACTCTGGGTGCCCTGACAATATAACCTTGTGATGACCATAACTCCAAAACCTTACAGATCCCCACCCCTACACCATATATATTATTGTTCCTTATGATAAGACACATTCATTGACACCAACCTGGGCCCCCCCCCCCCCCCCCCCCCCGGTGCGCTGGGGCCTTGCCCCACCCCCTCCGCTTCATAAAAGGCCCAATATCTCGGAAACCTTACAGATCCCCACCCACCCCTAAACCATATATATTCTTGTTCCTTATGATAAGACACATTCAGTTACACTAACCGGGGGGCCCTGGGATGCGTCGGGGCCATGTCCCACCCCCTTCACTACATAAAAGGCTATATAACTTGGAAACCCCTAAACCATATATATTCTTGTTCTTTATGATAAGATGCATTCATTGACACCAACCTATAGGCCCGCGGGATGTGCCAGGGCCTTGCCCCACCCCCTCAACTTCATAAAAGGCCCAATATCTCGGAAAACTTACAGATCCCCATCCCTAAACCATATATATAAGGCTATATAACTCGGAAACCGTTTAGACCCCCACCCCTAAACCATATATATTCTTGTTCTTTATGATAAGATGCATTCATTGACACCAACCTATGGACCCGTTGGATGTGCCAGGGCCTTGCCCCACCCCCTCCACTTCATAAAAGGCCCAATATCTCGGAAACCTTACAGATCCCCATCCCTAAACCATATATATTATTGTTCCTTATGATAAGACAAATTCAATGACACCAACCTGGGGGCCCCCTGGGATGGACCAGGGCCCTGCCCCACGCCCTCCACTTCATAAAAGGCCACATATCTCAGAAACCATTCAGATCCCCACCCCAATACCATATATATTCTTGTTTCTTAAGATAAGACGCATTCAGTTACACCAACCTGGGGGTTCCCTGGGAAGTGCCCGGGCCAAGCCCCACCCTCTCCACTTCAAAAAAGGCCCAATTTCTCAGAAACCGTTCAGATTCCCACCCCTAAACCATATATATTCTTGTTTCTGATGATAAGACGTATTCAGTGATACCAACCAAGGGGTCTCCCGGGTTGCACCATTGCCCCACCCCTCCACTTCATAAAAGGTGATATATCTCAGAAACCTTTCAGATCCCCACCCCAAAACCATATATATTCTGGTTTCTTACGATAAGACGCATTCAGTGACACCAACCTGGGGGTCCTCTGGGATGTGCCCTGGACCTGTCCCACCCCCTCCATTCCATAAAAGGCCCAAATTCTCAGAAACCGTTCAGATCCTCACCCCTTATCCATATATATTCTTGTTCTTTATGATAAGACGCATTCAGTGATTCCAACCTAGGGGTCTTCGGGGGTGTGCCGGGGCCATGCCCACCCTGCCACTTCATAAAAGGCGATAAATCTCAGAAACCTATCAGATGCCCACCCCTATACCAAATATATTCTTGTTTCTTATGATAAAACACATTCAGAGACACAAAATTGGGAGTCTCTTGGGATGTGCCCGGGACATTCCCTACCCCCTCCACTTCATAATCTCAGAAACCGTTAAGACCCCCACCCATAAACCATATATTTTCTTGTTTCTAATGATAAGATGCATTCAATGATACCAAATTGGGCTCTGTTGGGTCATCTCCCACCCCTCCACTTCATAAAAGGCCTAATATTTCAGATACAGAGTCCACATGGAATAGGGGTTCATTTGGGAGACTTTATAATCAATAAATTAAAACCATATATGGCTGCCAGTGGGAAGTGCCCTCCTGAGCTCTGGTGAGAATTGTGGCCCATGGGCCTCTTGTTTAGTTATCTCCCCTGACGGTATAATCTTGTGATGGCCATAACTGCAATACTTTTGTGATATATTGCTGATTTAATTCTGGTGCACTTTCTGTTGGTGAACAATCTTCTGAAGGCCATATTGGCTTGTAGGGGGATTTGCCATCTCTTCCGATGGCTATTTTTGGCATTTGTCAATAAACAGTGCTATAATGAAGAGTGTTATATTAAGGGGAATGGGAACACCTTCATGGGAGGCAACTCCTGCAAATTATTTTTGTCATCTATGTCAATAGAGATCAACTCTTAAAGGAAAGAATTTGCTCCTGAGGAGCAAATTCTTTCCTTTAAGAGTAGACCCCTTTGCGACAGGGCTTATAGAAAAGTGAACAGGAAGTCCCGAAAGTTGTCTCCCTTTGAAAAATGGCAGGTGTTCCCATTCCCCTTAAATGGTCCAGGGACATTGATTTGCATTTGCCCAAAAGGATATTTTCTAATGTTGAGCCTCGTATCCTCATTATCTTGAAGGCAACATCATGCTATCATATTCAGGTTTGGTTTTAAGGCAGTACAATAGCTGTCAACATATGGTCTGTAAAAAAAATCATTGCTGCACAGCAAAACTGTAACAGGTAGGTTTGTATGGTACAATGGTGAACGAATTTTCATGATTTTTATGCCCCCGCCACCAAGTGGGGCGGGGCATGTACACTAAAATTCCTATAATAAGACCACCTTTGGGGCTGTTCAAAAGTGGTCTTTAAGACCACTTTTGAACAGTCCCAAAGGTGGTTTCTGACCAGATGACATTATGTGCAGAAAACACGAAGAAAGAATAACTGCAACCTTCTAAATAAGCTTTTTAAAGCAGAATTAGTCTTAATTTTTGGTGGTCTTAATAGCGGAATTTCACTGTAGTTTTTCCCTTGTCTGTACGTATGAGTGTCTGTCTGTCTATCTGTCTCTCTATCTGTACATCACACTTTGCAGTACTATACTTGTCTCCGCAACTCCTCATACAGTATTTGATGCAGGACATTGAAACTTGCAACACAGTTCAGATATGCATTGATTTTGTTTGATTTCGGGTTTAACTACCCCGTCAACACTGTAAAGGTCATTTTGGAGACGTTGCTTCCAATTTTGTGGGACTTTTACCCAAAATTGAGATGAAATGACTTCTCAAGCCCTGTCGCCCAATGAAACCTATAGGGTTAATTAGCATGGATGGTCCGCCTCGCACCGCGGTTCCTGGACAGGCTTAGATCCACTAAGCGGTTTACCAGTACCAGTGTGCGGGCCGGATTCAGCTCTGTGTGGAAGCATCATGCAGCCCATATATTTCTTCAAGCCCCTATGGGCGGGGGCCGGATATGCATTGAGCATGTGCATAAAGGAAACAGGATTCTGATCCAGCCCCTTATTGCAGAGTTATATCCTAAGGCTCTTGAACAACTTAAATATTTAGCCATACATGTATGTATAGCATAGGAGGTTTAATAGTACTGTTCATGTCTCCGCAACTCCTCTTACAGTATTTGATGCAGGACATTGAAACTTGCAGCACAGTTTAGACATGCATTAAACATGTGCATAATGGGAACAAGATTCTGATCCAGCCCCTTTTTGCAGAATTATGCCACTTGAACAACTTAAACATTTTTACCATTTGTATAGCATAGGGTGTAAAATAGTAATGTTTGTATCTCCACAACTCCTCCTACTCCTCCTACAGTATTTGATGCAGGACATTGATACTCAGACATACATTGAACATGTGCAAACAGGAAACAGGATTCTTGCACACCAGACAAGGAAATCAGTGATTTTACCCTGGGATAGAAATTTATTGGAGAATGTTGCAGTTTCGAGTTTAGTTAGAATGTGTGCCTGCTGCATATTTCAAACAAATTACTCATTTAGTGAGGCATATGGTGGGGACATTCATCACCTTTAGTGATTGTCTAGTTTTGGTTGATTGTTTGACAGTCAACCCAAAGTTACTGAGTGCAGTAGCTTTGTGTTGCTGGTGTCCACATGATTATTACTGATTTGTACTGAAAGCCAGGTAACAGTTATTGATAGCTGCACTTCTTTTATCATTGTGAAGTCAGAGTATTGTGGTAGGCAGAATGCAGTGTCTGATCAGGGTCTACACTGTTTACCTAAACTACAGGAATGAAACAGTCTTTCTCCCCACACAGTACCATTTTTCCCAGCCTACAATCAGAGATGATAAATCCACCAGTACGGGCTTCCGTGGCCTAGCGGATAACAGCGCTGTCTCTTAATCATTAGGTCTTTCACCAATGTGGTATTTGAGTCTGGCTCGAGTCACATGTGAGAGGCCAAGCTCAAGTGGTGGCCGTAAAAAGTCTCCCTGCCCTACATCATAGTGTAGTTTATATTTTCTTGTCCTTTGGGATCATTGATCCATTGTGGAATTTTGAAAATATTTGAGGGTCACTGATGAGGCCTAATTGGCCGAAACTAGCTAATCTGGCCCAGAAAACCTGTACACTCCATATTTTCCAGTTCTGTGGTGTATTCCTTACTTCCAAAGGATATCCCTTTCTAGAACATATTTCTCTGGGTACTCTGGGTTTCGTCCACCTCTGATTAACAATCAGCTCAATATAAGTGAAATAATCTTGAAAGGGCCATAAAACAAATAAAAAAATTCCACCAGTGCTCTAAGTGCTTTGATTTTTATGACCAGCTTTATGGACAGTTAGAACTGCCTCATTGAACCTTAGCAACAGATAAGGTTGGTATTTTTTGATAACTGAAATTTCCCTATACAGTCGAACTTCAATGGCTCAAACACATTTGGGAACTCGAAAATCTGTTCGAGACAGGGGTAGTTCGAGCCGCTGAGGGCTACTGTCAGGAGGCATAGCAAGTTACTTTTTGACATCTTTTCGGTGTTCTATAATGAATATGTATGCGGTGTGTACTCATTAGAATCGCCTCATTGAGGCGATTCTAATGAGTACACACAGCATACATTTGCAAGATGAAAGACTAAAATCTTCTGAATTATCCCATAATATTTCTTATGTAGAGGATTTTGCTAGGGACTCAAGAATGTGTTCTACTCATCCATGGTAAACGAGCCATCAGTGTTCGAGCCATCAAAGTTCTACTGTATAAACCTATGCAACTTAGGTTTTTATGGAGAACTGACAAAAACTATGCTTCAATTGTCACAAAATACCATTACCTTAAGGATAATTTTCGTACTTTCTCCATATACGAAATTTTAAAAATTGCTGTCTTATAAAAATGGCACTGTTCGAGATTTTAAAGGTATTTTGGAAATTGTTTTTGTCAATAATTTTTGGTGTCCGAATTTTTAGGGTGTTCGAAATTATAGGAGAATTACCGTAATCCTATTTTGTGAGGTTTCACTAGAAGCACCTCAGCCAGGCAGTTCTAACAATTACATGTATATATTTAACCCTTAAGACACGGAAAAAGCTACATCTGAAAATGCCCCTGCTTATGTCTACTGCTGAATTGTTTTGCTAACTTTTTAAAAATATTTTTGCATACAATCATGCAAACAGTGTGGGTCAAAATCAGACTGCTCCTATAGGAGCAGTCTGATCTTGGTCTTGATCTTGGTCCACACTGTTTGCAAAAATTACTTTTAAGGTAACTAAGCAGACGGCAAAGCAGACGACAATTATCGTGATTGACATTTTATGGGTTAATTCTTCCTATAGCTCCAGATATCCATATGTTTTGGAGTATGAACAGAGGTTTTGGTGTGATTTTATCTTGAAAAGGGACATGTACATGTAATGCTGTGTGTACACGAAGTAATGAGTACACAAAGCATACCTTGAAAAGGCATGATGTGTGTACTCATTACAATCACTTCATTGAGACATTTCTAATGAGAACATGAAGGATACCTTGAAAAGGCAGGTTGTGTGTACTCATTACAATAACTTCATTGAGCCATTTCTAATGAGAACATGAAGGATACCTTGAAAAGGCATGTTGTGTTGTCTCATTAGAATCACTTAATTGAGGCATTTCTAATGCAAACACGAAGGAGACCTTGAAAAGGCATGTTATGTGTACTCATTACAATCACTTCATTGAGACATTTCTAATGAGAACATGAAGGATACCTTGAAAAGGCAGGTTGTGTGTACTCATTACAATAACTTCATTGAGCCATTTCTAATGAGAACATGAAGGATACCTTGAAAAGGCATGTTGTGTTGTCTCATTAGAATCACTTAATTGAGGCATTTCTAATGCAAACACGAAGGAGACCTTGAAAAGGCATGTTATGTGTACTCATTACAATCACTTCATTGAGACATTTCTAATGAGTACATGAAGCATACCTTGAAAAGGCATATTGTGTGTTCTCATTACAATCACATCATTGAGGCAATACTAATGAGTACATGAAGCATACCTTGAAAAGGCATGTTGTGTGTTCTCATTACAATCACATCATTGAGGCAATTCTAATGAGTACATGAAGCATACCTTGAAAAGGCATGTTGTGTGTGTACTCATTAGAATCACTTCATTGAGACATTCTAATGAGTACATGAAGCATACCTTGCAAAGGCAGGTTGTGTGTACTCATTAGAATCACTTCATTGAGGCAATTCTAATGAGTACAGCCCCCCCCCCCCCCCCCCCCCCCCCATCGGAGCTTGAAGAAATATATGGGCAGCATGATGCTTCCACGCAGAGCTGAATCCACCCGCACACAAGTTCTGGTAAACGGCTTAGAGGATCTAAGCCTGCCCAGGCAAAGCGGTGCGTACGAATCGGACCGTCCATGCTTATAAACCCTATTGGTTTCATAGGGCTCGAGACGTCATTTCATCTCAATGTCGGGTAAAAGTCCAACAAAATTGGAAGCAACGTCTCCAAAATGACCTTTACAGTGTTGACGGGGATGTTAAACCTCAAATCAAACAAACAAACAAACTAATGAGTACACGAAGGACAACTTGAAAAGGCATGTTATGTGTACTCATTAGAATCACTTCATTGAGGCAATTCTACAAGTACATTAAGCATACCTTGAAAAGGGCATGCTGTGTTTACTTATTCGAATCACCTCATTGAGGTGATTCTAATGAGTACACACAGCATACATAATAAGTATAACTCAATTATGAGTTTGAATTAACCATGGTATAGGAGCTAACATACAATGTTTGAGTTATTGATGCTCACTGTATCTATATGTATATCTACCATTCTGTTTCTCTTTTAGGTAAGGTTGACTGGAAAGAGTATTATGTACATTTCCTACTGGCAAAGGGTCATCCCCTGGACAAGGCTCTCAAACATGTGGAGGATTATGATGAGATTGATCTCAACTTTGAAGGTAGGTTTCATCGTCATTAACCTGTTTTGTCCATACTGAATCTTCCATTGACCTGTTTTGTCCATACTGAATCTTCCATTGACCTGTTTTGTCCATACTGAATCTTCCATTAACCTGTTTTGTCCATAATGAATATTCTATTAACCTGTTTTGTCCATAATGAATCTTCCATTAACCTGTTTTGTCCATAATGAATCTTCCACTTTGTAGTCCATTGTTTGGGCATGCCATGCGCGTCTGACTGGTGATCAGGAGGATGCGGGTTCGATACCTGCCGTGGTCGGAAACATTCTTTCGTGGAGGTTGATCATGAAATCTTTTCTACGGTCATTCTCTCCCTTCCGCTGATTAAAGAAGGGCAGTTGTCATTTTCTGGTAAAAGAATGTGCACTGTACTGATTAACTGCTTACATATAAGCCTGCCCAGGAAAAGTGTTGATAGGTAAACTGACTGGCTTAAAAATGACCTAAATAGTGTTGACTAGGTGGTTAAACTCCAATACATACAGTAAAATTCCTATATTAATACCACCTTTGCGACTGTTCATAAGTGGCCTTTAAGACCACTTTTGAACAACCCCAAAGGTGGTCGCTTCAAAGGAGATACTTGGTGTAGAAAACACAAAGAAAGAATAACTGAAACCATCTCAATAAGCTTTTAAAAGCAGATTTAGTTTTAATTTTAGGTGGTCTTAATAGTGGAATTTTACTGTACATTGTCTGGGCATGTCATATTCATCCAATACTGTTATTATAGGGATCAACCATGGTTTTTCATGCATTAACATTCGCCGGGTACCGAGGAAGCTGTTTGAACATGAGGCCGCCAGGGTGTTCAGATATCTTCCGAGGGATCCGGTAAATGTTAATGCATTGAAATAACCATGGATGATCATTGTTCTTGCATAACTTACGATTCTGACAGCAAATTTCGACGAAAACGCCCAAAAGCTCCATATAAACTCCATATATACTCTTCAAATGCGACCGGTGAACCAACATGGCGGCCAATTCAGAATGTTGTTTACAATGACGCAGTAACAATCTGACGTCATCATAGAACCCTAAAACTCTACGTTCAGGGCGATACCGTTACATTGCTCAACGTAACGTAAACAAAGCAAGGCCAGTCTTGTTATATCTAAAGCTCACAATCCATGTTCAAACAGCACGCGAATTTCATGATTTGAACATGGTTTTTGCTGTTTGAGCATGGCTTTCGGTCCATTTGAGAATGGTTTCAAACAGCCATGCGCATAGATAATTATGCAAGAATGTGGTATTTGATATGTTTATTTCTTATTCGAAGTGAATTTGCTATATTTAACCCATTAAGTACCAGAAACCCCAAAATGATCAGGACCTCCACTGTTTGCTAAAAGTTCAGTCATTTTCCAAATAAATTTTGATGAAAACACAACCTGACATCCCTAAATTTTGAAATGCACACCTGCTATATAAGGAGGATGATTCCATTTGGTACAAAAAGTGTTAAATCAAAGTTTTAATGATGCATTAACTAACAAGGTTGTTAGTTTTGATCAAGTGGGCTTAGACCAACAGGAAGTAGGCTGGAAAAATGGTCCTAAACAGGGACCTATATTGTTTCCTGTCACCAAAATTATTTTAAGCAAACATTGTAAATGGGGCCCCTGATCTGGGTCAGCACTTTTTACCAATGATCAAGTACACATGCCCATGCAGTCAAGATTTTACCTTTTACACAGCTCTTTGACATCAGTCAATAACCTTACTTTGATTTTGCACATGGCCAGCAATAGTCAAGCGGGAAGCTACAGTAGTTAGTAACTTTGGGTAAATTGATAAACAGTTGCCGCCCCCCCACACCCACCCCCACCCCCCCACAAAAAAGAAGAATATTTTCTGTTTTAATCAGGCCTCATATTTTTCAGTCATTTGCAGGATTTCAGGTTTTTAGAGCTTGACTTTTTTCTTGATTTCAGGCTTTTATATTTTAATTTTACCTCCTTTATTTTGTTTAAAATGACTATTCTTCAGAAGCCATCTGATCTGGATCTGCAATGTTTGCAAAGGTCATGTGTATCTTGTTCAGGAGGTTAAGGGTTAAGGCTGCAAAATTGGGCCTCTCAGGCACGGAAGAGCTAGATCAGTATGAGGCCTGTTTAACTCTGTTGCTGTTTTATTCTGTTGCTGTATTTCTTTTTATGCCCCCGCATCGGATGATGCCGGGGGCATAGGGTTTTTCGGTTTTCCGTATGTGCGTACGGTTTTCATAAAAGTTCAAGTTCAACATGGTACCATGTATGTCCTTCTGTACGAAAGTGTGTACGTACGTACATACATACGTAATCCTGTTAGACTCAGGTTAAGGTTTTTGTCCAAGGTAGAACTTGAGCTCATATTTTCCAAACCATACAATAGATTTGGTTTATATTTAGTATGATGATAGATATAGGTCCAAAGTTTTATTCAGCAATACCCCCACCCATACCCATGACCTCAAGGTCAAGGTCACGAACTCAGAAATTTCTAACGTTTAAGACACAGGTTAAGGTATTTGTACCAGGTCGAACTTGAGATCATATTTTCAAAACCATACAATGGATTTGGTTTATATTTAGTATGATGATAGATATAGGTCCAAAGTTTTATTCAGCAATACCCCCACCCATACCCATGACCTCAAGGTCAAGGTCGTGGACTTTGAAATTTTTAATGTTTAAGACCCAGGTTAAGGTATTGTACCAGGTAGAACTTGAGCTCATATTTTCCAAACCGTGTTATGAATTTGGTTCATATTCGGTATGATGATACATATAGGTCCAATGGTTTATTCAGCAATACCCCCACCCATACCCATGACCTCAAGGTCAAGGTCACAAACTAAGAAAATTTTTAGTCTTTAAGACTTTGGTTAAGGTATTTGTACCATGTTGAACTTGAACTTTTATGATTAATTTGGTTCATATTTGGTTTGATGATAGACGCAGGTCCAAAGTGTTATTCAGTAATACCCCCACCCATGCCTATGACTTCAAGGTCAAGGTCGCAGACAAAGAAATTTTCAAATTCAAGTATGTTAATAGCTTATATTTTCCAAACTTTATAATGGATTTGCTTCATATTTGGTATGACAATAGTTGCAGGTCCAAAGTTTCATTAAGCCATACCCCCCACCCCATACCTAAAGGTCAAGGTCACAGACATTAAAATTTTTTTATATTATATTTTTTGAGAGTCCATATTTCCTGAACCATGTGATGGATTTGCTACATATTTGGAATGATGATTGATGCAGGTCAAAAGTTTCATTCAGCCAGAACCCCGCCCCTGCTCATGACCTTAAGGTCAAGGTTGCAGACTTAGAAATGTTTAATGTTAACGTTTGTAAAGGCCTATATTTTCCAAACCATTTGATGGATTGAGTTCCTATTTGGTATGTTGATGGTTATTTTTTCAAGATTTAATCAGCCATACACCAATCTATGCCAATGACCTAAGGACAGGTATTATTGTAATATGTCATTTTTTTTTGCGGGGGAGGGGGAGGTAGGCCCCTGGGCGGGGGCATTTGTGTTGTATTGACACATTTCTAGTTTCTAATAAATTTGAATTTTGTTTGTTTCAGAGCGCGACCTGTTAATCAGGTATAAATTTAAATGGACTGATGCCGACCAGGACGTTGATAACAAGCTAACGGAAACAGAGTTCCTGGCCTTCCGACACCCAGAACAAAGTGAACAGGCACTAGACAGTATGCTGACAACTATTATAAACTCATTAGGTAAAAAGAAAAGTAAAAAGATAGAGAATTCACCACAACCTCTTTCTAACACTGTTGATGGGGTCCAAAGCAGAAACTGTGTTAGTTAAACAACCATGTTATATCCATGGTCATTTTTCTATATAATCTCTACATTTTTGGGATCCATCTTGAAACTTTATAACACTATTGATGGGGTCCAAAGCAGAAACCGTGTTAGTTAAACAACCATGTTATAACATATCCAAACAAAAATGTATAGATTATATAGAAAAATGACCATTAATGGTCATTTTTCTATATAATCTATACATTTTTGGGATCCATCTTGAAACTTTATAACACTATTGATGGGGGTCCAAAGCAGAAACCGTGTTAGTTAAACAACCGTGTTATGTCCAAACCAAAATATATAGATTATATAGAAAAATGACCATTTATATTCATTTTTCTATATAATCTATACATTTTTGGGATCCATCTTGAAACCATGTTATTTCTAAAGCCGTGTTATAACGAGGTTGTGGTGTACCAGGTCCATATCTTTTGATATCAAGTTTATCAGGCAAGGCTTTTAGAACGCTTGTAGAATCGCGAGGCTTGTCCTTTAGTTATCACAAAATACCAACCTTAAGAATAGTTTTCCTTATTTCTCCATATAAACCTATGTTGTGGGTATTCATTAGAACCGCCTTGTTGAGGAGCGGGATGAATGACGTCATTAAAAACTGTCAATTTATGACGTCACTAGTAGATTTCCTTGATGTTAGATGGTGTAACATCATTTTCTCGCATCAAAAACAACAGAAAAGGATATAAATGCGTGTGTTTCAGTTGATAATTTTAGCGGGATTCCTTCTAACACTGGCGAAAGGTTGTGAGAAGGAAACAATAACATTATGCCGATTTTCAAAGTGTTAGACTCAAAATAAATCAGATTGTTGACTGATAAATCACAGTTTGTCAGTCAGTTGTAAGTAGACAAATCACACACTTGTGATTTGATCTACTTTACAACTGACCTCCAAACTATGATTTATTACTCAACAAATCACAGTTAGAGCTGATCTATTTCTTATCTGTTATCTGTTGCTATTACTTTTGCTGTATGCTTCAGATAAGAATGATGATGGTATTTTAACGGAAGATGAGTTTGTGACGTTGCCTCTTGGAGAGGTGGATGATGAAGAACAGGAAAAACTCGACAAAGACTGGCAAAAAGAACGGCAAAAAGAATTTAGAACTCAGATTGATAAAGATGGGGATGGAAAAGTTACGAAATTGGAATTAAAAGTAAGCTTTAGGTTATAGATGCAGCATGGAGAACTTAATTGGATTTCAATCTTCCTTTGCCATGAAGATAAAAACCGTCCATGTCAGTACTCAGGCCACATTTAAAAAGATAATTGCCCTCTCATGACCTGGTGAGATAAATTTTAGGGATTTTTAGCTCACCTGAGCACGAAGTGCTCAAGATGAGCTTTTGTGATCAGTCTTACCTGAGCACGAAGTGCTCAAGATGAGCTTTTGTGATCAGTCTTTGTCCGTCGGACGTCGTCCATCGTCCGTGCATGTGTCCGTCCGTCGTCAACTTTTGCTTTAAGCGACTTCTTCTCCACAACTGCTGGACAGATTTTGAAACAATTTCACAGGAATGTTCCTTGGGTGACCCTCTACCAAAATTGCTCAAATCATTTCACTCGGATGAACAAGATTGCCACCAGAGTTAAAAAAAGAAAAAACCTTTAAATGACTTCGCCTCCTTAACCAGTGCATGGATTTTGTAATAATTTCACAGGAAGGTTCCTTTGGTGACTCTCTACTAAAATTGCTCAAACAGGTCTGCTCGGATGAACAAGATGGCGGCCAGAGCTAAAAATAGAAAAACCTTTAACCCTTTACCACTCAGATACGTGTTTTTATGTGTCTGCACCCCCACCCCATTTTAAGCCCCAGAAGCACCTAAAATCTGCATTTCTACCCCTGGATAGTTATGTTTGCTTTAGGATTTGTTGGGCAAAAAAGTGACCTGTTTTTTCGCGCGCCTCCCCACTAAAAATATTCTGTGAAGGATTGAAGAGGGGCAACGCCCCCCTCAGCTCCCGAAAAATTTTGGGTGTATGGCCCCCAACCGGCCGCTAAAATTTATATCTGAGGGTGTCTGGGGTCAAAAATGCTTGAAAATTGATGCTCATAAAACATGCTGCAAACAGTGAAAATGGCCAGTGCCAAACACCTTAATTGTTGCCTTGACAGCTGTGTGAAGATTAAAATGTGGTCAAAAATTCATGTGAAAAAGCACTTTTTGCCAACTTTGAGATGTCCCCTCTTTACCATGACAACGCTGATCAAGTCATGAAAGGTTGCATTTGAAAGGCTACTGCCCAATGAACATTCATACCGAGTTTGGTGTAAAACAGACTATCCATTATGAAACAATGGCTAGTTGAAGTTGCTGTCAGGTGCAACACTGTGAAAATCAGCGAAATTCACAAAATCCCCGAGTGGTAAAGGGTTAAACAACTTCTTCTCGTTAACCAATCAGTGTAACTTACCAAAATATCGCACATCCCAGGATAAAACTATTAATAATGAAGGGAACATGCTCATTGATCTATGCAGATCAAATAACTTATTTATACTTAATGGTAGATGTGGTTCTGACAAAAATATTGGTGCTATGACATTTCGCAATCAGTCTGTTATTGATTACTCAATAATTTCTCATCAAGCACTAAAACTTGTCAATATGTTCAGTATAATAGAACTTGACTCTTTATTTTCGGATGGTCATTCCTTGATAGAAACTACACTTTCTTTCACAAAGAAAATAGCACCAGTTATGCACTAATAATAATTCAAGCCTGAAACATAAAAAGGGTAAAAAGGCCTGGTTTGGGGTACAGTGTGAAAAGGCCCGAAAACAGTATCATCGTGCAAAATCAAAACATTCTAAATACTCTTCATCTTCAACAAAACTTAACGTAAGAAAAGCAAGCAAAACATATAAGAAAAAGATGAATTATTTCATTAATAAACATATTAAAACAACACAAAATAAATTAAGGAGCCTGAAAAATAAAAGCCCCAAGGAATACTGGAAGGTAATAAATAGTATTGATAATAAAAAAACTGACAGCAAGATTGAGCTCGATACTCTTTATACCTTTTTCAAAGACCTCAACAAGCAGCCAGATATTGATAATAATAACTGTGAAAATAATATAGATATTTCTATTGACGATGACAATGAGATTTTAAACTCACCAATAACTGACAGTGAAATTTTAAAATGTATTAAATCTCTAAAAAATAATAAAGCATGTGCAAATGATGAGATAATCAATGAATATATTAAGAGCACATCTCATATTATGCTTCCATTATACACCTCCTTTTTTAATTTGTTACTGGATACAGGCCATATACCTGAAGATTGGCTTGAAGGCATCATCATACCAATTTACAAAAAGAAAGGGGATCCTCTACAACCAGAAAATTACCGCCCTATAACAATCCTTAGTTGTTTTGGAAAGCTCTTGTTTTGGGGTGCGACAAGGGGAAAATTTGTCACCGGTCTTATTTGCTTTATTTTTGAATGACTTAGAAACATTTATGCAGTCTAACAATTGCTCTGACGTTAACCTAAAATTTGACTCAGATAATGTATATATTTACCTTCGACTTTTTGTACTGCTGTATGCCGATGACACTGTCATTTTTGGTGTAGATGAAGCCAGTTTCCAGAAGAATTTAGACATGTTTTATGAATATGCTAAAAGGTGGCAACTTAATATAAACTATGACAAGACCAAAATTTTGATATTTGGTACCCGTAATGATGACCGCTTCGATTTTAAAATGGGCACCAATAAAATATCAGTATGTAAAGAATTCAAATATTTGGGTGTATTTTTCACAAAGAGTAGAAGTTTTTGTAAAGCAAAAAAGCATAATTACGATCAAGCCAAAAAAGCAATGCATCTTTTATATAAAAGAATACGAAACCTTCATCTTCCTATTGACTTACAACTACAGCTTTTCGAACACACTATTTTACCAATTGCTCTCTATGGATGTGAGATCTGGGCATATGAAAATACAGATATTATTGAAAAACTCCAAAATGAATTCCTCAGGTATATCACAAACACAAGAAAGTCCACCCCAGCTTATATGTTACACGCAGAAGTTGGCTTCAAGGCTATTGATATTAAAATAAAAACCCGAATGATTGGCTTTTGGCTGAACATAGTAAATAGTAAGGAAACTAAACTATCAAAATTATTATACAAGTTTCTTCTTGGCGAATATAATGGTGGCATTTATCAACATAAATGGATCCACTGTATAAAAGAAATCCTGATAAGTGTAGGGCCTGCTGATCTTTTACATAAAGAAGTCATTGAAAACCCCAAATTGATCAAAATGCAAATTTCAAAAACTTTGTCTGACCTATACATTCAACAGTGGCATACAAAAGTATCCTCATCCTCCAAAGGAAAAACTTATAAACTTTTCAAACACGACGTTAATTTTGAAAATTATTTAACCACATTAACTAAAAAACACTACTCTACATTACTTAAGTTCAGATTAAGTAACCATAGGCTCCCAGTTGAAACTGGTCGCTGGGAAAACATTCCTTTGGAAGAAAGAAAGTGTACCCTTTGTGAGAAAAATGACATTGGTGATGAATTTCACTACCTTTTTGTATGCAATCATTTCAAATCAGAGCGGAAAAAGTTTTTACCCTCATACTTTAACAAACGCCCCAATATTATTAAATTTAAGGAGCTATTGTCTACGGAAGATAAAAATCTTCTCATCAAATTATCTTGCTTTACGGAAATCATAATGAAGAAATTTTCAAATGCTAACTAAGTTTTCTGTAATTTATCACTACATGCCCCTGTTATTATTATGTTTCTCTCTCAACTTCTTTTTTTTTTCTTTAAAAACTTCACATTAACAGGTCTATGTGATCTGTGATCAAGACCCCAACAACCCCAACTTATGTAGGAGGGAGTGGAATTTTCAGGGGTATACATTATTATTTTTATTTATTTATTTTTTTTTTTTCCTGTGCCTGTTATGGGTGTGGAGTGTGGCTGGCTTATAGAACTACCTAAATGTGATAATTCTAGTGGGATCCACAGTTCTTTTTTACTATTTTGCATAGGCCTGGTAATGTGATGTATTTGTTTCACTTTCATTGTTGTATTTGCTTGTTTACATCACGGGTACATGCCTATAAAATTTTGAACCCCTTGAACCCCAATTTTATAGAGCAAAACTGTTTTTTTTTTTTTTCCTGTTTCTGCCCGGGGACATGGGTTGTGGGTGCCTGTTTGGAACCGCCTCAGTGAAGCGGGCCTAGCGGGTGCCAGCGATTTGTGTTTTGGGCGGGATATGAGGAACATTAAAATTTCTGTATGAAATTTTCTCCTTCTTTGGTGGTAAAATTCTCAATACATTTGTATAGGCATGTTTTAGTGATGAAATATGTCTGTTTATCACATGTCACCTGTTTGTATATTATGCTCTTACGCCACCTGCGAGTGGCCTGAGTTTAACTTCAATAAAGTTATGTTCTGTTCTTAACTAGTGAATGGATTTCAAAATAATTTCACAGGAATGTTCCTTGGGTGACCCTCTACCAAAATTGCTCAAATCGTTCCGCTTGGGTGAACAAGATGGCCGCCAGAGCTAAAAATAGAAAAACCTTTAAGCGACTTCTCCTTAACCAGTGCATGGATTTTTAAATAATTCCACAGGAAGGTTCCTTGAGTGACTCTCTACCAAAAGTGCTCAAACTGTTCCGCTCGGATGAACAAAATGGCCACCAGAGCTAAAAATAGAAAAACCTTTAAACGACTTCTTCTCCTTAAACAGTGGATGTATTTCAAAATAATTTCACAAGAATGTTCCTTGGGTGACCCTCTACAAAAATTGCTGAAACCGTTAATTATGCTCGGGTGAACAAGATGGCCACCAGAGCTAGAAATAGAAAAACCTTTAAGCGACCTCCTCCTTAACCAGTGGATGGGTTTCAAAATAATTTTGCATGAATGTTCCTTGGGTGACCCTCAACAAAAAATTGCTCAAAATGTCCCGCAGGGATGAACAAGATGGACGCCAGAGCTAAAAATAGAAAAACCCTTAAACATCTTCTTCTCCTTAACCAGTGGATGGATTTCAAAATAATTTCACAGGAATGTTCCTTGGGTGAACCTCAACAAAAATTGCTCAAAATGTCCCGCAGGGATTAACAAAATGGCCGCCAGAGCTAAAAATAGAAAAATCTTTAAAAGTCTCCTCTTCCTCAACTATTGGATGGATTTTGAAATAACTGCACAAGAATGATCCTTAATAATAATAATAATAATAATAATAATCGACCTTATTTATAGAGGGTAACACATTTAGTACTGGTACTAATCTTCCATGTGCCCCCTTGATGGACCCTCTACCAAAATTGCTTAAACTGCTCTGCTCGGATGAACAAGATGGCCACTGCTGGGATGAAAAAGGTGTCCGCTAGAGCTAATAATAGAAAAACTTTTAAATAACTTCTCCTGCTTAACCAGTCGATGGATTTCGAATTAATTTCATCATAACACACCCGTGTGACATAGTGCATTTTTCATATCTCCAAAATGGCAACTTTTCTGATGAAAATCCTTGATATTTTTTTTATCAGTGCTCAAAACATAGGTTGGTCTTTGTTAGAACTGCCTCATTGAGGCCATTCTAATGAGTACCCACAACCTATGTCTTGGAGTAGAAATAAGAAAAATAATGTATACCCCCATAAACCCCAGTTTTCTCTATATGGAGTGGGGTTTATGGGGTCTTCATTTCACGGACTTGTTCATGTGATGTCAGAGGAATGTTCCTTAGGTGACACTCTTCCAAAATTGCTCAACCTGTTGTGCTTGGATGAACAAGATGGCTAAAATTATTAAAAAAAACTTCCTTGGGTCAACCAAAACTGCTCAAACGCTCTACTCTACCATATATTACCTACAATTTCATTTGTACAATATGGATCAGGTGAGCGATCCAGGGCCATCATGGTCCTCTTGTTTTCTTTTTCATATGCTGTTGTTTGGCACTTATTTTAATGCCTTCATTTTCAGGCATCTGAGGAGGGGATTCTTTCCTTTAAGATGAAAAATAGAAGTGAAGGCAATGATCAGGAATCGATACAATTAACCCACAGCTCCCATCTGTGACACCAAAGGGAAAGAAACACAAACATGATATAACTAGACCCTAATGGAAACCTCAATAGCAGAAAGCCAAAAGGACAGTTACTTTCCCACAAAATGGCCAATTGGCTATCCAAAACAAAATAATATAAGCGATAAACACACTCAAAGACAAACCATAATAAAAATAAACCACACCAGAAGAACCGCCTTGGAATGGTCAGTGAAACGAAATCTACTGGGGGGCTTAAATTGATTTCACGCAGCTGCAATCCTCGCCCTTACTTCCGTTGCAATTTGTTCTTGTCCACATGAAGGCCTCCTAACTCATCAGTGCAACATCTTAGAGAACACAAAAATCAAACAACCACAGAGATAAAACAATGGTGGGGACTGGACAGCAAGAAACCACTGAAATGCTGGAACAAAAGAAAACAACAGTTCTGGTTAAAGAATGTGTGCTGTACTGGTAAACCACTTGTGTACAAGCCAGCACAGGGAAAGTAAACTTAACAAAATTAACGAGCTCAATATGACCTGATTACAGGCAAAATTAACGAGCTCAATATGACCTGAATAGGGTAAACTGTGCCCTAAACTCTTAACTGGACCAAAACCATAGTGACAGGTAAGCTTGGTATTTTGTGATAATTGAAGGATAGTTTTTGTCAGTTCTCAATAAAAACCTGTGTTGTTGGTATTCATTAGAACCGCCTCGCAGTTTATATGAAGAAATAAAGAAAACTATCCTTAAGTTATCACCAAATACAAAGGCCCCCACCCCTCAGGGCTTGAAGAAATAGATGGGCTGCATGATGCTTCCACGCAGAGCTGAAACCTACCCGCACACGAGTACTGGTAAACCGCTTAGAGGATCTAAGCCTGCCCAGGCAATGTGGTGCGAGTCAGCTCGTCCATGCTTATAGACCCTATTGGTTTCATTGGGCGACAGGGCTTGAGATGTCATTTCATCTCAGTGTTGGGTAAAAATCCCACAAAATTGGAAGCAACATCTCCAAAATGACCTTTACAGTGTTGACGGGGACGTTAAACCAACATGAAGAAGGGCACCTTCAATTTCTGGTTAAAGAATGTGCACTGTACTGGTAAGCCAGCACAGGAAAGTAAACTTATAGGTAAATTAATGGGCTAAATATGACCTGAATAGTGTAAAGTTTACACTATTCAGGTCATATTTAGCCCATTAATTTACACTGTAAACTGTGTCCTAAACTCTTAACCGGACCAAAACCATAGCGACAGATAAGCTTGGTGCTTTGTGATAATTGAAGGATAGTTTTTGTCAGTTCTCAGTAAAAACCTGTGTTGTTGGTATTCATTAGAACCGCCTCGTAGGTTCCAATGAATACCCACAACATAGGTTTATATGAAGAATAAAGAAAACTATCCTTCAGTTATCACAAAATACAAAGCTAATTTGTTGCTATAAAAACCTTACCAAAGCTTGTTGGCTATTTTCAGAAATATTTGAAAACCTTACCAAAGCTTGTTGGCTATTTTCAGAAATATTTGAAAACCTTACCAAAGCTTGTTGGCTATTTTCAGAAATATTTGAAAACCTTAATACCAAAGCTTGTTGGCTATTTTCAGAAATATTTGAAAACCTTACCAAAGCTTGTTGGCTATTTTCAGAAATATTTGAAAACCTTACCAAAGCTTGTTGGCTATTTTCAGAAATATTTGAAAACCTTACCAAAGCTTGTTGGCTATTTTCAGAAATATTTGAAAACCTTACCAAAGCTTGTTGGCTATTTTCAGAAATATTTGAAAACCTTACCAAAGCTTGTTGGCTATTTTCAGAAATATTTGGACCCAAGAAATCCAGATCAAGCCAAAGCAGATACGAAAGGTTTGATAGATACCGTGGACGACGATAAAGACGGTAAAATATCGTGGGATGAGGTCATGAATCATAGAGACGTTTTTATACAGAGTAAAGTGGTTAATGTAAAACGGACTTTACACGATGAATTTTAGCCTTAAACGTGATGGATTATGTTGTTAAGTATATATAGATGACATTTAAATATTTTGGAAATGGGTCTTGACATTTCATCCAAATTGTCTCCCAGTGGAGACAATTTGGATGAAATGCCAGGACCCATTTTTCTTGAGATTTTATCCAAATTGTCTCCGGATGAAATGGTTAGACCTATTTTTCTTCACATTTCATCCCTTGGAAACATTTTGAATGAAATGTTAAGATCTATTTTCATAAGAAAATCTTGCATCACATGAACAAGTCGGTGAAATGAAGATCCCCCTAAACTCCACTTTATATGGAAAAAACTGGGGTTTACGGGGGTACACAATATTTTTGTTGTTTCTGCTCCACGACATAGCTTAGGGGTACTCGTTAGAATTGCCCTACTGAGGCGGTTCTAACAAGCACCCTCAACCTATGTTTTGAGCATTTAAAAGAATAATATCAAGGATTTTCATCAGAAATGTAGCCATTTTGGAGATGTGAAAAATGCACTGTGTCACACGGGTATGTTAGCGTAATGAAAACAGGCGTTGACTTTTCAGTCAGGTCTCCACCTATCTCAAGATGAAAAAAAAGGGAAAAGAATTTAGACTGCTAAGTGCTTGTAGTCTCGCAGAGCTCTAGATAAGAGGGAGTAAAGGGTTTTGAATTTTTGAAAATCAGCATTGAAAATTAATTTTAGGGGTACAATCAGCATTGAAATAAAATTTAGGGGGTAAAAATTGTCACTGAATTTTACATTTTTCACAGAAAGCAATTACCTTCACCATGATTCTCTTTTAAGCAGTAGCAATATACTAGATCAGAATGGGTCTAACCCTGCATATAAAGAGAAAATAAAGGTTGGCATTTCATGTGAATTGTCTGCTAATGCCAACCTTAATTTTCTGTGAAAACCAAAAAATAGATTTTTTTTTACCAAAAACAGAATTTTGTATGTTACTCTTATGTTTGGTTCTTTAATAGTTAAGCATTGAAAGTGGGCATTTAAGTATGAAGCTTTAAAGAAGGGCGTAAAATATTTGTGATACAAAATTCTTATCTATAGCACTGAATCAGTGAAATTACCTGCAGCATGCTTAACCTTAACTTCAGATAAGGAAACCAGGATAATTTTGGGATATTTTTTCTTATTCACCACGTTAGCAAGTCCTTGCAATGAACACCCTACTAAACCCCAGTTCATATAGAGAAAACTGGGGTTTACAGAGGTGTATACTGTTTTGGTTATTTCTGCGCTAGGACAAAGGTTGTGTTTACTCATTAATTAGAACCGCCTCAAGGAGGCGGTTCTTAAGAGCACCAACAATCTATGTTTAAAGTAAAAATAACAAAAAATCAGTTTCATTAGAAAAGTAGCCATTTTGGAGATGTGAAAAATGCACTATGTTGCACGGGGTGTTTTCATAATGTTTTCATGAAAATGTATGTTGTTGTTACTTCCTTATAGTGAGTAGGTCACAATGAGTAACCAGCCTCGGTAGCTCAGTCGGATGTGCGTCTGACTGGTGATCAGGAGGATGCGTGTTGATACCTGACAGGGTCTGCAAAATTCTTTCGTGTAGATTGATCATGAAATCTTTTCTAGGGACATTCTCTCCTGCTGATTCAAGATGGGCAGTTGTCAGTTTCTGGCAAAAGAATATGCGTTGTACTGGTTAACCACTTATGTATAAACTTGCCCAGGAAAAGTGTGGATAGGTAAACTGACCAGCTCAAAATGACCTTAATTATTGTTGACTGGGCCGTTAAACTCCAATACAATTAATCACACACCCGTGCGCTAAAAGGGCATTTTCTTTTCATTTCTCGAGAATTAGTATTCTTGAGATGAAAATTTTTGTTAATTGTCTTATTTCTCATCCAAACATGGATTGAGAGCACTCGTTAGAACTGCCCCATTGAGGTGGGTTTAACAAGTAGTGGACGTTAAACTCCAATACAATTAAACATACACCCGTGTGCTAAAAGGACGTTTTCTTTTCATTTCTCCAGAATTAGTATTCTTGAGATAAAAATTTGTGGTAATTGTCTGATTTCTCATCCAAACATGGTTCCAAAAGTGGTCTTAACATGGGAATTTATCATATAGCTGATATAAATCATCATTATGAGCATATTTGCATAAACATCATGAAGAAAAATAATCTGAGAATTACATTTGTTTAAATTGAGATTTTAAGTCCCCTGCAACACTATTTAGGTCACTTTGGAGATGTTGCTTCCAATTTGTGTTGGACTTTTACCTGACATTGAAATGAAATATCTCAAGCCCTGCCACCAAAACAAACCAAAAAGATAAATGTGTAGAGACGGTCCAACTGGCACCACTTTGGGAGTGGTTTACCAGTAGTCATGTGCAGTTGGTTTCAGCTCTGCGTGGAAGCATCATGCAGCCCAATCTATTTCTCCAAGCCCCGATGGGTGGGTGCCCCTGAGAATTACATGTACATTCCAATATCCCCTTCACTATAATAAGATGTGAAATGTTCATAACTGCGTCATCTGGTTTTATGTTAAATAAAAGTGCCTTATCTTGTTAATCTATTGTATACATGTGGTTTGTTTGTTTGTTTGTGTTTGAGTTAAATGGCCCAGTCAACACTATTTTAATCAATTTTGAGCCGGTCAGTTTACATATCCACACTTTACCTGGGCAGGCTTAGGCATATGTGGTTAACCAGTACAGTACACATTCCCTTGCCAGAAAAATGTATACAGGTGGACTCTTCCATTGTTGTATGTTGAACAAATTTTTTTTTTTCATTTTTATTGTAGAGCTGGAAAATTCCACTCGTCCACTCACCATTGTGAGAAAAAATTCTGGAGCATGAGTAAAAATTTTGTACTTGCTAATACAGGTTTCTTACATGCTTTTCAATGAATGATAGAAATTTATCAGTGAAATATAAATCGATATTTTCACTGTTTCAAACAGTGAAAGTACGATTTTTTATTTTTCACTGTTTGGGACTACTTTTTTCTTCAAATCTAACTCTAATTTCAATTTTATCTTTGTCAGATAACTGAACAATACTGAAATGTGTTCTAATTGACGCATAGCCCGTTCATGTGTGACGGGGACGTTACTGACGTCATTTATGACGCTGACGTCACGTCTTTTGTCGCGCGACGTTAGACTTGCCAGCAACTTCGTTGGAAAACTACTCTCTCAATTATTTCATTAATCATTCATAATAATACCATCCCAGGCCATTTCTCAGGTGCAAACTTTCAGTTTACACCCAATAGTATACCCACTAAACACGATGGACACCACTAAATTGACGCGAAACGAACAGGAACAAAGATAATTTTCTCCGAATGTGAGCGACACCATTAAAGACGCTAAATATTGCCTTTTGAAGCATGTAAGAAACAGAAAATTTGATTTTTTCAGTGCAAGATCAAATTTTATTATGAACACCAAAACTGCTATTTTCACTCGTGGCTACGCCACTCGTGAAAATAACAGTTTTGGTGTTCATTCGATAAAATAAAATTCGATCTTAAACTGAAAAAATCAAATATCCTCTATAACATTTTGACCACTAATAAGTTCATTAACCCATATATGCCTAGGGCCCTTTTCTTGGACAATGGCAAACAGTGCTGACCCAGAACAGACGCTGCAAAATGCAGCCTCTGATCTGGGTCTACACTGTTTGCTGAAAGTACATACATTTTTGCAAAACTAATCACTAAACAAACAAACCTGGCACCCCGGTAATTGCAAATGGACAACTCCAAACTTATTAGGTGTAATATTCTGTTGAAATAAATCATTTGAGTTGAACAAACAGTGCTTTAAACATCTGGGCCAAAGCCCTATAGGGCCTTTACCCAGCTGTTTGGTTGTCCTCAGCCTGAAAAGATGGTCTAACCTATTCTCTGTGGTGTAACAGTGTTGGGGAAGGGGTATAGTTGCAAATGACAGGCGCATTAATTGCTCGTTCATACTAAGCTTTAATAGGGAGTGATATTCAAGAAAGAGTCATGTTGAGGGGTGGGGGGGGAGATGGCTGGGGTTCTGGAACACAGTTTATACATCATGACCAGTGAAGATTTGAAGAAATTCGTATATATGGGCTTAAATGTGTATATCCACATGAGAAAGCTGTGTATCCAAAGGTACCCATGTACAACAGAACTGGCTCCAACACCGATGGCTCATTGACATTTACTATGGCTAAGTCGATCCTATTATTGATTCCCTAGGGAATTTTTCTACATAAGAAATTATCAAATAGTGAGGGAAAATTTAGGATATTTTCGTCTTTGATCTTGCATCATGGAGGTGAGTCTAATGAGGACACACAACATACATTTATTAGCTCACCTGAGCCGAAGGCTCATGTGAGGTATTAGTATACCACGAGCCGGCGTCCGTCGTCCGTCGTCGTCGTCCGTCGTCGTCCACACTTTCAAAGAAGTATATCTCCGGAACCAGTGGGCCAATCTTGATCAAATTTCATGTGAAGCATTATCAGGTAGGGGGAAAGGCTGCATACTGTTTTCGGGCAGATCGGATTGGAACTCTGGTTGCCATGGCAACAAATAGCTCCCATAGACTTAACATAGGAAAAAGTTTGTCATCACTCTAGCTCCGTCAATTTTTTTCTGATCGTCTTCATTCTTGCAGATAACGAGGACAGGCATGAAATCTCGATCAAGTTCGATTTTGGGCTGAATCGGATTATTCACTCAGGAGTTACGTGCCCTTGAGCGTTCTTAACATAGGAAAAAGCTTGTCATCACTCTAGCTCCGTCAATTTTTTTCTGATCGACTTCATTCTTGCAGATAACGAGGACAGGCATGAAATCTCGATCAAGTTCGAGTTTGGGCTGAATCGGATTATTCACTCAGGAGTTACGTGCCCTTGAGCGTTGAAAAAATTGCCTATTGACTTAACATGGGGAGAATGTTGTCATCACCGTAGCTGCTTCAATTATTTTCAGATTGGCTTTATTCTTGCAGATAACCAGCACAGCCATGAAATCTCGGTCAAGTTCGATAACTGGCAGAATCGGATCATTCACTTAGGAGTTACCTGCCCTTATGTGTTTTTGCATTAGGGTTAATGGGAATTTCAAAAATGTATATCTTAAAGACTACTTGGCCAACTTTGATCAAATTTCATGTGTCGCATTATTGGGCAAGTGGAAAGGCTTCATTAGGTTTTCAGGCAGATCTGAGTGAAACTCTGGTTGCCATGGCAACATCTAGCTCCCATAGACTTCACATAGGAAAAAGCTTGTCATCACTCTAGCTCCGTCAATTTTTTTCTGATCGACTTCATTCTTGCAGATAACCAGTACAGGCATAAAATTTCGGTCAAGTTCGATTTTGGGCCGAATCGGATTATTTGCCTTGGAGTTACCTGCCCTTGAGCATAAAAAAATACGTTGTGACCACGATAGCAACTTTATTTTTATTCAGATCAGCTTCAAACTTGCAGGTAACGTGGACAGGCATAAAATCTCAGTTAAGTTCGAATCGGAATATTGACCTCGGAGTTACATGACCTTGAGCGACAAAAAATTTGCCCATAGACTTTACATAGGGAAAATGTTGTGACTACGATAGCGACTTGAATTTTTTTCAGATCAGCTTCAAACTTGCAGGTAATGAGGACAGACATAAAATCTTGGTTAAGTTCGATTTTGGGCCGAATCGGATTATTTGCCTTGGAGTTACCTGCCCTTGAGCATAAAAAAATACGTTGTGACCACGATAGCAACTTTATTTTTATTCATATCAGCTTCAAACTTGCAGGTAACGAGGACAGGCATAAAATCGCGGTTAAGTTCAATTTTGGGCCGAATCGGAATATTGACCTCGGAGTTACGTGACCTTGAGCGACAAAAAATTTGCCCATAGACTTAATTAGGGAAAATGTTGCCACTACGATAGCGACTTAAATTTTTTTCAGATCAGCTTCAAACTTGCAGGTAACGAGGACAGACATAAAATCTCGGTTAAGTTCGATTTTGGGCCGAATCGGAATATTTGCCTTGGAGTTACCTGCCCTTGAGCATAAAAAAATACGTTGTGACCACGATAGCAACTTTATTTTTATTCATATCAGCTTCAAACTTGCAGGTAACGAGGACAGGCATAAAATCTCGGTTAAGTTCGATTTTGGGCCGAATCGGAATATTGACCTCGGAGTTACGTGACCTTGAGAGACAAAAAAATTTGCCCATAGACTTAACGTAGGGAAAATGTTGTGACAGAAATAGCGACTTGAATTTTTAGCTCACCTGAGCCAAAGGCTCGAGTGAGCTGATAGTATACCAAGGCTCCGGAGTCCGACTTCTGTCGTCCGTCCATCCGTCGTCCACACTTTCAATGAAGCATATCTCAGAAGGCAGTCGACCAATCTTGTTTAAATTTTATGTGTAGCACCATTGGGCAAGGGGAAAGGCTGCATTAGGTTTTGGAGCTAGTCTGGTTCATTTGTTCCTTCATTCTTCTTTCTCTCCATATAGAGATAATAGACCAATGTTAAATTTTTAATCAAAGATTTCTCAGGAACTATAAAAGCTAGAAGCATCAAATTTGGTATTCAATAGAATAATGATGACTTATTTTATGTAAGAGACATTGGGCTTTCTCAGCTTATTTGTTCATCTGTTCTTTCATTCTTCTTTCTCTCCATTTTGACCAATGTTAAATTTTCGTCAAAGATTTCTCAGGAACTATAGAAGCTAGAAGTCTCAAACTTGGAATGCAATGCAATAATGATGACTTATATCCTGTAAGGGTCAATGGGCTGGATTCTATTAGCAGATTTAGTAGTCAAGTCTGTGAATTGTTAAAACTTAAGTTCCTCAGGTGAGCGGTTTAGGCTCATTGAGCCTCTTGTTTTATAAAAGGTCCAAAATATATCCTAAGGTAATCCAAATTATGCCTTATGCCCTGGCGGTTTGTGGAACCCTCAATACTTCAAACTACTCCTATCTGGAACAGAATTTCATGGTCCAGAATGTGTTTGAGTTATCAAAGTTAGACTGTATTTACAAGTCCCAGGCAAGGCACTAGGTGGGGGCATCTCTGTATTTTTGGCATGTTTTATGTCTGCACTATTTTGTGCGGTGGAAGATTTTATGACTCACATTCCAGCTTGGGACACCTTACTAGAATCCAGCATTTTTCTTTTATGTTGATAGATAATATTGAAAATATTTTCTGCAATCATTTTCTTTTGTTCTTTTGGATATGATGTACAAATGGTGTGAGCCGGCCTCGGTAGCTAAGTTGGATGCGCCTCTAAGTGGTGATCAGGAGGACGCGGGTTCAATACCTGCCGGAGTCAGCAACATTCTTTGGTAGAGATTAATCATGAAATCTTTTCTATGGTCATTCTCTCCCTTCCGCTGATTCAGGAATGGTAGTTGTCAGTTTCTGGCAAAAGATTGTGCACTGTTTTGGTTAAACGCTTACATATAAGCCTGTCCAGGAAAAGTGTAGATAGGTAAACTGATCGGCTCAAAAATGACCTTAAATAGTGTTGACTGAGTTGTTAAACTCCAATACAAACAAACCAACAAATGGTGTGATGTAGCAGCACTTAAATTGGCTTGCTTCTTTTTGAAGATCACTGTGCATGCTGGGTATTTTTTACAGCAGACAACATTAGAAATATTTTCGTAGAAAATAGGTCTTGACATATCATGCAAATTGCCTCCTATGGAGGGGTACCTTGGCAAACAGTACAGGCCCAGATCAGACGCCGCAAAATGCGGCGTCTGATCAGGGCCTGCACTATTTGCTCACAGAATTTTCTATCAAAAATACCGGTAGAATAAAAAAGAAAAATTAGGCTTGACACCCCTTATATGACAAATGGACTTGTCCAATATATGGCTATGGAAGAGTCCACTATCATACAATGGGTTAACATGATGAAGTCATCTGATTGGTTGATAGTCAGAAATGGGTGTTGCAGAACTAGTTTATTCAGCAGGTCAAGTGTTAAATGAAGAAGAGATCATTCAAAATGACATGGGTCATGTAGCCGCAATGTTCAATGATAGTTTAAGCATTGCTGTGTTTGTTTGTTTGATTTGAGGTTTAACATTCCCGTCAACACTGTAAAGGTCGTTTTGGAGACGTTACCTCCAATTTTGCGGGACTTTTACCCGACATTGAGATGAAATGACATCTCAAGCCCTGCAGCCCAGTGAAACCAGTAAGGTTTTTAAGCATGGACAGACTGACTCGCACCCCATTGCCTTGGCAGGCTTAGATCCTCTAAGCTTTGCTATGTAACCCTGGTTCCACAAGGACTCGGAAGAGTAATGAGTTTTGAGTAGACACCTTTTTTATACCCCCTGCATACGAAGTATGCAATGGGGGTATATAGTTTTTGTCTTTTCCGTCTGTCTGTGTGTCCGTAAACAATTATTTTGTGTCAAAGATATCTCAGGAACTGCTTCACATAGAAACTTGAAATTTTGCACACATGATCAGTATGACTACTTGTATTGTGGGAAAGAAAATAAGGGCCAAGGGGTCAGGCCTTTTAGAGTTATTTCCCTTTGTAGTTCTTGCTGTTTAATAGTGTATATTTTTATTTTGTGTCAAAGATTTCTCAATAACTACTGTACATAGAAACTTGAAATTTTGCAAACATGATCAGTATGACTAGTTTCAGTTGAGGTGATGGCACTGGCCGGGGGTATACGTGCCCCACTTGGCACTTTTGTCTAGTTTTTTTTTTTAAGCAAATCATGTCACAACAAATGTCTTAATATAACAATGTTTTGTACAGAGGACCCGTGTTATAACGACATTCGTTATAACGGCAAAACTCGTTATAACGACATTTTCAATGGAATGAATTCTTAGCTCAAGGTTTAGTCTCGATTCCAAGCGGCTTGGGCTTCCCTCGGGTTGGAAATGCCCAAATCGGATCCATAGTCATGAAAGATTCTTGTAATTTAATACTCCAAGAAACAAAATTAATGTTATAGACATTTGTTACAATCGTCTCATCTCATGAAAGATTTTTGTAATTTAATACTCCAAGAAACAAATGTTATAGACATTTGTTAGAATCGCCTCATACAAATGTTATAGACATTTGTTAGAATCGCCTCATTGAGGTGTTTCTAACAAATGTCTATAATATTTGTGTCTTGGTGTAATTATGTGCAAAAGACCTTTTATAACCTATCATAATTCTAACTGGGATTCTTTATAAAGGCAAATTCATTATAAAGGCACAATAATAGGGAACAAATACTGTCGCTATAACAAGGGTCCTCTGTATTAAGTTTTGAGTAGACCAAAGTTTTTTTGTTGTTGTTTTTTCAGCAAATTATGTCACAACCAATGTTTTAATATACCGTATTCGCCCTAATTACCGCACATGCTCCTATAAGCGCACACCAAAGCTATTTTTGAAAAGGAAATGCATAAGCGCACACTTTACAGTAATCCTCCCTTGAAGCTCTCATAGTAAATCTACAAAATCTTACCATTATTTCTTCGAACAGTGAAGGCAATGCTTAAGTATCTTTTTCTGCCCCATTAAATATCAGTATGCATCATCTTGGAAGCTGTTGTTTTCGTATCAAGTGTGCGCTAATTAGGTAGATTTTTCACAATGATTTTATGACATGATTTTGAAAAAACTAAGCGCACGGTGCGGTAATTAGGGCGAATACGGTAATAATGTTTTGTCGTTTGAAGTGATGTTTTGAAGAATACTATCTGTTATGTCTTCTTTAATTTAATGTTGGTTCATCACAGCCCCAGATAAGAGGGGATATTCATTTTTCTTATTTTTGTTTTTTTGTTTTGTTTGATTTGAGGTTTAATGTCCCCATCAACACTATTAAGGTCATTTTGGAGACATTGCTTCCAATTTTGTGGGACTATTACCCGACATTGAGATGAAATGGTATCTCAATCCCGGCCGCCCGATGAAACCAACAGGGTTTATATGCATGGACGGGCCGACTCGCACCACTTTGCCTGGGCAGGCTTAGACCATCTAAGCGGTTTACAAGTACTCATGTGCAGTCGGTTTCAGCTCTGCGTGGAAGCATCATGCAGCCCATCTATTTCTTCAAGCCCCGATGGGCGGGGGCCTTTCTTATTTTTGAAGAAAATGTATGTTGTGGGTACTCATTAGAAGCGCCTCAGTGAGGCGCTTCTAATGAGTACCCACAAAATATGTTTTCATGCATAAATAAGAAAAAACATCAGTACATGTTCTTTATCTGGTGCTTTGGTTCATGTTTTGAACACTTAAAAAAGTCAAACAGGAGGAGTAGCAGATGCCATTTTCAACTATTGTTCTTATTTTTCATGGAAAATCAGGCTTGACATTTCTAATGAACTGTTTGCCAGGCATTTGGCAGATGATTCTCATGAAATGTCAAGTCCGCTTTGCACTGAAAAATAATGATTAAAACACCAGGGGCCAGTTCTTTAAAACTAACTGGGTCTTTTGTTAATTGTTGTTAAAACTTAGATTGTTTATTTTGGCAAATATGGTCATATTTTTGCTGAAAAGTTGTGAGCAGCTTTTGCAAATGCAAAAGCTGCTCTCATTTTTTTCAGCAAAAATAACACTATATTAGATGTTGTATACTTGCTAGAACAGTTAACAATATGACCACTAACAAGCTTGTTGTTAAGCTAACGATGCTTTGAACAACTGGCCCAAGAATGTTATCTGCTAAAATTTTGATTATCACTGTCAGTTATTATTGTTGTTTACATGTTTATGATTCTCTGTAAATACTAACGCCGGCCTCGGTAGCTCAGTCGGATGCGCCTGACTGGTGATCAGGAGGACGCCAGTTCGCTACCTCCGAGGTCGGCAACATTCTTTTGTGGAGATTGATCATGCTACACAAATGTGTTATTGTAATGTTAGTACCAGGTGTGTACATTGATTGATTGATTGTATTGGAGTTTAACGCCTCAGTCCACACTATTTTAGGTCATTTTTGAGCTGGTCAGTTTATCTATCCACATTTTTCCTGGGCAGGCTTATACATAAGCTGTTAACCAGTACAGTGCATAGTCTTTCGCCAGACAGACAACTACCCTTCTTGAATCAGCAGAAGGGAGAGAATGACCGTAGAAAAGATTTCATGATCAATCTCCACAAAAGAATGTTGCCGACCCAGGCAGGAATCGAATCTGCATCCTCCTGATCACCAGTCAGACATGCATCCGACTGAGCTACCCAGGTCGGCTCCTCATTTTATGATGTGTTTCCTTAGTCATAAACTTGAATCAAAATAACCATATTTACCCCAAAATTTCGGGCACTTTTCAGGGAACCTTATGGTATCATGCATCATTCATTATATGAGCCCCGCCAAGCGAATTTGTGTCTTCGAGCATTCCGTCATGACAAATTTCAACTGCGCATGCCCAGCCATTCAGAGGGGCCAGGGATATAGCTTTCTGTCTGAAGGTTCCTCTTGATTCACTGCTTGTATGAGCGAGCAGCAAAGGTTCTGGCGAGACTGCACGGATGCGCAGGCTCACCTGAACCTTGGCTGCTCGCATAGGCGATAAGTACCAAAATCCCTTGACGGGGCCCATATATTTTGGCTGGAAAGACATTTGCTCATTTGCAGATCAGAATGCTCCTGAATTGGCAATCTTATCTGGGCCTGCATTTTGTGCTCATGTGTAGACCCAGATCAGATGGCTGCTGGCGGACGAGACTGATCTGGGTCTGCATTGTTTGCTCAAGCATAGTTTTATAAAAAAAAATGGTATGAATAACAATTGTATTGTGTCTGTTGGTTCGTTCATCCGTCTGTTTGCATTTCAAAAGCTATTGACGTTTTCTTTTTTTTTCAGCAAAAATACAACACCTGTGTAGTATTGTGTCTGCTGGTTTGTTACCCTTATCGTGCTGAATATTCATTTAAGCCACACCCATTTCTGTCTATCAACCAATCAAATTACTTGATGTAATTTATTGCTACAAATTCATAAACTGAATGCCAGTGTAGATCCTGATCAGATGGCTTCTTCAGAAGCCATCTGATTTGGATCTACACTGTTTGCAAAGAGAGGGGCTGTCGTGAACAGCAAGATAAGGGTTAATCTGTATGTTTGCATTGCAAAGGCTATTGCCGTTTTTTTTTTTTTTTTTCAGCAAATCATACAAGACCTGTGTATTAGCTACTGCACCAGCTAAAAAAAAAAACCCTTAAAATGCCAACAAAGACATTTGTTGTCTGCTTTGTCGTCTGCCAGTTACTTTGAATGTCATTTTTGCAAACAGTGTGGACCCAGATCAGACTGCTCCTCAAGGAGCAGTCTGATCTTGGTCCACACTGTTTGCCTGTGTGCAAAGATATTTTTTTTTTAAAGTTGGCAAGAAGATTCAGCAGATGACATAAGCAGACGACATTTTCAGATGTAGTTTTTACTCGGCATCTTACTTGCAAGTTTCTTAACTCTTAAGCTGCCAAGAAAACTTGTCCGTTTCTATCGTCTGCTGAATCTTCTTGCAAACTTTTCAAGCAAATTTTTGTATACAGGCAAACAGTGTAGACCCTAGAGGAGCAGTCCGATCTGGGTCCATACTGTTTGAAAAAATGACTTCTAAAGTTACCAGCAGACGACAAAGCAGACGGCAGTTGTTGTGATTGGCATCTTATGGATTAAGCTAACAATGCTTTGAATAATAGGGCCAAGACATTTGGATACAGTTTTGACTTTCAGGGTATAAACTGTATCATTTTATTGTCACAATTTTTGTTAAATTATGATTGAACAAAAAAGTGGTGTTTTTATTTCATTTATTTACAGATAGGTTTTGTGCTGTTATTTAATATTTTATTGTCATTGTTGATTTATTTCCTTATTATATAATAAAAACACCAATCCAAGTAATCTTGTACAGCATTATCATTGTCTTTTTGTTTCTCTTATTCATATATTGTAAGAATTCAGGTTTACTGATTCTTTTTGATATACACTTTAGTCCCTATAGTACACTACTCATTATACACCTGTGAACACAAATCCGTTAAAACTTTGATGAGCTTCATTTCATTGTGATCTGATGTTTCATCCAATATTTCCTTACATCCTGTCAGTCAAATGCAAGACAGGAATACATTCAAAACACAAAGTGTTATATATTTCATTGCAGACACTGCACTGTCCGATCAGAATACATCTCGAATGTTACTCAGATCTAAAAATGGAAAAAAGTGCTTGCCACAATAAGACCAAACAATGTATATTGCTTGATCCAGTTTTAGACTACTTTGATGAATACCATTTGCTTGTCAAACTAACTTGATGCAAAAAGATTCATTGAAAGGTACTTCATCGGAGTTTGAACGCTTTTGTGTTCACAGGTGTTACACGGTTTTGGTTACAATACAACCAGGTCTTGCCTCCCAAATTGTCATTTTTTTTACTATAATTTCTATATAAATATCCCTTTATAATGCAGTTCACTTATAACATGGTCCTGTTCTATGCATCCCAAACATAGCGTTATAAAGGTACTGCCCTGTACATAAGAACTTCTATGGCTCAAACTTTGATGGCTCAAACAGCCACGGTTTGTTTACCATGGCTGAGTCAAACCCGTTCTTGAGTCCCTAGCGAAATCCTCTACATAAAAATAGTGGGGGGATAATTTATCTTGCAAATGTATGCTGTGTGTACTCATTGGAATCGCCTCAAATGTATGCTGTGTGTACTCATAGAATCGCCTCAATGAGGCGATTCAGATGAGTAGAAACAGCATACATTTTTATTATAGAACACTGAAAAGATGTCCAAAAGTATCTCATTATGCCTCCTGACAGTAACCCTCAGTGGCTCGAACTACCCCTGTCTCGAACAGATTTTCATGGTCCCGAAGGTGTTCGAGTCATTGAAGTTAGACTGTATATAGCATATTTGTGGGTGGTTGGGTGAGGCAAAGGTGACAGGTATCCTGCCTCATTGGGGCGTCCAACTGATATTGGCTTCTAGCTGGGCAAGGCCTGCTGTCCTTGCAGCAAGTAAGGGTAGAGTTAATTTGATTTGAGGTTTAACCTCCTTGTCAGCACTGTATAGGTCATTTTGGAGACATTGCTTCCAATTTTGTGCGACTGTTACCCAACATTGAGATGAAATGACATCTCAAGCCCTGTCCCCCAATGAAACCAATAGGTTTTATAAGCATGGACGGGCCGACTTGCACCGCTTTGCCTGGGCAGGTTTAGATCCTCTAAGTGGTTTACCAGTACTAGTGTGTGGCAGGTTTCAGCTCTGCGTGGAAGCATCATGTAGCCCATCTATTTCTTCAGGCCCCAATGGGCGGGGGAACACAACATTGGATAGTAAATTGTACTTGTTCAAAATTTAGTAACATTATCGTATGGAGTTGGTGGGCAGGAGCCGTAGAGGGCAAGTGTTGTTATTTCTTCTTTTTCCACTTTTCCATTCATTTTCCTCTTTCTCCTCTGTCCTTTCTCTTTCATCTCCTCTACTATCCCTTCTATCTCTTTTTTCATCCCTTTCTCTGGTAGACGACACAAAATGACCCACAAGTGTTAACATGTCGTTAAACCTTAAAGAATCTGTCAATCTGTGTGGTAAAAATGGTATTTATTGTTGAATGTGTAAACTTTTTGGTTGCTAAGAATCAAGTTAGCCCTTTAGATAGCCCTTGAGATTCCAAGAAAAAAAGGTACACCGCAACCTCATTATAACATGATTCATTATAACACAATTTTGGCTATAACACGGTTGGAAAATGGATCCCAAAATGCATAGATTTGATAGAAAAATGACCATATTCATTTAAGCTCGGCTGTTTTCGAAGAAAACAACATGGTATTGTCATAGCTCTGGCGTTGTCGTCGTCGTAGTGCAAAAACTTCGACATTTTGTAATATATCTGTCATTACTGAACATATTTACTTGAAACTTGGATTAGTTGTTAATTATTAAAAGGGGAACTCATACCAATAGGTGAGGTAATCATCAAAATTTTTGGCACAGTTATGCCCCTTTTTGACTTAGAATTTTTGCAGCCAAGCGTTGGCACCCGCATGCGGTGCTCTTGTTCTATATAATCTTTACATTTTTGTTTGGCTACGAGTGAGTGTTTGAGTTTTACATCTCACCAACAGCTAAGGTCATATGGAGATGGGACCTTGTTTTAAAGACTTATCCGAAAGTCTGGAGAAGCCCGGGATAGATCCTGCGATCCCTGGTTTACAAGGCAAGTAGCATAACCACGGCACCACGGAGGCTTCTTTTGTTTGGCTGTAACACGGGTTTAACTAACACTGTTTTTGCTTTGGATGCCATTAATAGTGTTATACAGAGGTTGTGGTGTGTCTGAAAATGGCGTCTGTTTGTCGTCTGCTACATTCCATTTTCAGACTTAAAAATATTTTTGCATACAACCAAATAGTGTGGACCCTGATCAGACTGGTCCTATATACATCTGAAAATGTTGTCTGTTTGTTGTCTGCTGCATTTTGTTTTAAAAAGAAATATTATTCCATGCAAACAAACAGTGTGGACCCTTATCAGGCTACTCCTAAATGCATCTGAAAATGTGGTTTGTGCATCTTCAAATATTTTTGCACACAGGCAAACAGAGGCCTCCGCCCATCGGGGCTTTGGGAAATGGAATAGGCTGCATGATGCTTCCACACAGAGCTGAAACCAACCGCACATGAGTACTGGTGAACCACTTAGAGGTTCTAAGTCTGCCCAGGAAAAGTGGTGCAAGCTGGACAGTCCATGCATGTAAACCCTATTGGTTTAACTAGGTGACAGGGCTTGAGATGTCATTTCATCTCCGTGTCAGGTAAAAGTCCCACAAAATTGGAAGCAACATCTCCAAAGTGACCTATACAGTGTTTAGGGGGACATTAAACCTCAAATCATACATACATACATACATACATGCACAGGCAAACAGTGTGGACCCTAATCAGACTGCTCCTGTATGCTTCTGAAAATGTTGTCTGTTGCCTCTTCATTCAAACATTTTAAAAATATTTTTGCATACAGGCAAACAGTGTGGACCCTGATCAGACTGCTCCTTGAGGAGCAGTCTGATCTGGGTCCTCACTGTTTGCAACAAAGACTTAAGAAATAGTCAGTGGGCGTGCCTCCATGGCCAAGTGGATAGAAGCGCTGACTCTTTAATAATTAGGTCTCTCACTGCTGTGGTTTGAGCCTGGCTTGGGTCTTGCGAGACCCCAATTTCTGCAACAGAAGGTCAGGTGGTATCTCTCCGGGTACTCCGGTTTTCGTCCACCTGATTAACAATTGACTCAATATAAGTGGATAATCATGAAAGGGCCGTAAAACCAAAACAAAAAAAGTAGTCAGCAGGCAACAAAGTAGATGACAATTGTCATCTTAAGGGTTAAAACCTATAACCTTCAGAGAACCAAGGACAGTTTTAGAGTGAAAGAAAATATGATGTATTTCTTTTTTGTAAAGAAAATATGACTCAACATTTCCTCGCCCCCGCCCATTGGGGTTTTAAGAAATACATGGGCTGCATGATACTTCCACCCAGAGCTGAATACGATCGCAAAGGAGTACTGGTAAACCGTTTAGTTGATCTAAGCCTGCCCAGGCAAAGCAGTGCAAGTCAGACCGCCCATGCTTATTAACCCTATTAATTTCATTGGCTGACAGGGCTTCATGTGTACATCCTTTATGAAGGAAAGGTTCAGCTTCCTATACTCCAACTTGTTTATGACACTATTGCGAGAGCCAAAAGCAGAAACTACGTTAGTTGAACAGCCCTGTTACAGTAAATATCCTAAAAGTTCAGACACCTCAAGGACTTATGCTGTAATTCTCCTAAAATTTTAACAAATTTGTTTCACGGTCCAGCAAGGAGCCCAAAAAGTACAGATAGAATGGCAAACATTGTAGACCCTGATCAGACTGCTCCTTCGGGGGCAGTCTGATCTGGTCCACACTGGTTGCTTAGGTCATCTGTCCCAATACTTAGGATCATTACAGTATATCCAAACAAAAATATATAGATTATATAGAAAAATGATCATTTATGGTCCTAATAATGTTCCTGTAGAAGCCATTTGATTAGGGTCTACGCTGTTTGCCTGTAGGAAAATATATTTTAACAGTTTGCAAGAAGATGCAGCAGACAACATAAACAGACATTTTCAAAATTAATGCATTTTTAGCTCACCAGAGCCGAAGGCTCCAGGGGAGCTTATAGGATAGGCAGTTGTCCGGCGTCGTCGTCGTCGTCGTTGTCGTTGTCGTTGTCGTCGTCGTCTGACGTCAACACTTTCAAACATCTTCTTCTCTGAAGCCACTGGACCGATTCAGCCCAAATTTTATCTGTAGCATCCTTGGGCTGGGGGATTGAAAGTTTGTGTTTTTTATGAAAATCGGCCCATTAGTTTGGTTGCTATGGCAACTTAGAGTTTCCATAGACTTATAATGGGGAAAATTGAAAAATGGCATTTACTGCCAAGTCATTGCAGATATTTGGACAAAACTTTTATAGAAATGTTTCTTGAGTAAAATTCTTTCAGCCATATGCTTTTATGCCAACCTGAGGGTCCCCCAGGTTGTGCCGTGGCCATGCCCCACCCCCTCCACTTCATAAAAGGCCATATATCTCAGAAACCATTCAGATCCCGACCCCTAAACCATATATATTCTTGTTCCTATTGATAAGACGCATTTAGTAACACCAACCTTGGGGTCCTCAGGGATGCGCCGAGGTCATGCCCCACCCCCTCCACTTAATAAAAGGCCCAATATCTCGGAAACCATTCAGATCCCCACCCCTAAACCATATATATTCTTGTTCCTTATGATAAGACCCATTCGGTGACATCAACCTGGGAGTCCCCTGGATGCGCCGGGGCCATGCCCCACCCCCTCCCATTTCATAAAAGTCCCAATATCTCGTAAACCTTACAGATCCCCGCCCCTAAACCATATATATGCGTGCTTCTTATGATAAGACACATTCATTGACACCAACCTGGGGGTCCTCAGAGATGCGCTGGGGCCTTGCCCCACCCCTCTACTTCACAAAAGGCCATATATCTCAGAAACTGTTCAGATCCCCACCCCTAAACCATATATATTCTTGTTTCTATTGATAAGACGCATTCAGTAACACCAACCTGGGGGTCGTCAGGAATGCGCACAGGTCAGGCCCCACCCCCTCAACTTTATAAAAGGCCCAATATCTCGGAAACCATTCAGATTCCCACCCCTAAACCATATATATTCTTGTTCCTTTTGATAAGACCCATTCAGTGACATCAACCTGGGAGTCCCCTGGATGCACCGGGGCCATGCCCCACCCCCTCCATTTGATAAAAGGCCCAATATCTCGGAAACCTTACAGATCCCCGCCCATAAACCATATATATGCTTGCTTCTTATGATAAGACACATTCATTGACACCAACCTGGGGGTCCTCAGAGACGCGCTGGGGCCTTGCCCCACCCCTCCACTTCAAAAAAGGCCATATATTTCAGAAACTGTTCAGATCCCCACCCCTAAACCATATATATTCTTGTTCATTATGATAAGACGCATTCAGTAACACCAACCTGGGGGTTCCCAGGGATATGCTGGGGCCATGCCCCACCCCCTCCATTTCATAATATCACAATATCTCGGAAACCCTACAGATGGCCACCCCTTAACCATATATAGTCTTGTTCCTTATGATAAGACACATTCATTGACACCATCCTGGGAGTCTCCCTGGGCCTTGCCCCACCCCTCCACTTCACATAAGGCCTTATATCTCAGAGAATGTTCTTAGCCCCACCCTAAACCATATATATTCATCTTTCTTATGATAAGACGCATTCAGTGACACCAGCTTGGGAGTCCCCGGGGCACGCCCAGGCCATGCCACACCGCTTTACTTCATTAAAAGCCATATATATCAGAAATAGTTCAGATCCCCACCCCTAAACCATATACTTGTTCCTTATGATAAGACTCGTTCAATCACACCAACCTGGAGGTCTCTTTGTGCTGAGGCAATGTGCCCCACCCTTCCATTTCATAAAAGGCTTTATATTTCAGAAACCATTCAAATCCCCACCCCATAATCATATATGTTCTTGTTCCTTATTATTAGCACACCTACTGTAGCGGGGTCCGCAGGGGCCATTCCTATTTCATAAAAGGGCCTCAAATCTCTGAAACCGGTCAGATTCCCAGCACTGAACCATATATATACTTGGTCCTTATGATAAGACACATTTAGGGACAACAGTTTGGGCTTTCCTGGGATCAACAGGGCATGCCCCAACCCCTCAACTGTTAAAGAGGCCTTACAGATCCCCACTGCTAAACCATATATATTTTCGTTTCTTATGATAAGACGCATTTAGTGATACCAACCAGGGCTCCATTGGGTCCATGCCCCACCCCCTCTACTTCATAAAAGGCCTAACTTTTCAGATGCTGAGTCCACATGGGTGCTCATTTGGACATGGGGGTTCATTTGGTGGATTAAAATGATATCATGTTAAAATACATGGCTGCCATTGGGCAGGATGGGCAGTGCCCACCTGAGCTCTGGTGAGCATAGTGGCCCATGGGCCTCTTGTTTTGCATCTTGACGGTTAAGTTCCTTTTGATACTTATGTTATTTTGTTATTGTATAGTCATGGAAGTCCTATGGGGATATAATAAAAATGTAAAAATGGAAAGTGAATATTATTCTTTGAGTTTCTTTTAACACCCTACTACTGGTAGAACACTAAGTATCAAAGTATTGTAATACAAAGGAATCAACAATAAAATCTGTAAAGCAAAGAAGAATTTTTCCACCTGTAAAGCAAAGAAGAGTCATCCCCATGTGTAAGCAAAGGATACCTTTCCCATTGTAAAGCAAAGATGACCACTCCCATCTATAAACTAAGTATTATATTTACCATTTGTATAGTGAAGAAGACATTCCCCACCCATAAAGGAAAGAAGACCTGTCCCATTTGCAAAGCAAAGAAACTACTTCCTATCTATAAAGCAAAGAAAACATTTCCTATCTTCTGCAAAGTAAAGTCTATATTTACCATCTGTAAAGGGGAGAAGACCTTTCCAACCCATAAAGTAAGGAAGACCTGTCCCATCTGTTAAGCAAGGAAGACTACTCCCGTCTGCAAAGCAAGGAAAACATTTGCTATCTGTAAAGCAAAGACAGCCTGTCCCATCTGTTAAGCAAAGAATGTATTTACCATCTGTAAAGCAAAGAATACCTTTTTCTCCCATACAGCAAAGAAGAAATGTCCCATCTGTAAAGCAAGGAAGACATTTGCTATCTGTAAAGCAAAGAAAATATTGCCTATCTGTACAGCAGAGACACCCTGTCCCATCTGTAAAGCACAGAATATATTTACCATCTGTAAAGCAAAGGAGACATTTCCCACCCATAAAGCAAACCTGTACCATCTGTAAAGCAAGGAAAACACTTCCTGCATGTAAAGCAACGGAAATATTTCATATCTGTAAAGCAAAGAAAACATTTCCCATCTGTAAGCGAAGAAGACGTCCCATCTGTAAAGCAAAGAAGACCTGTCCCATCTGTAAAGCAAGAAAGACACGTCCGATCTGCAATGCAAAGAATATATTTCCTATTTGTAAAGCAAAGAAATGTCCCATCCGTATAAAAGGATGAGTTACCCCATCCAGGGTGTTCCTGACTGCAAATTAAGACTGCCAACTTCAGGAAGAAGAGGGGTCTGGGAGTCTCCACCAGCTGGGATTAATGGGGCAGAGCTCCGTATAGTGGAACCGAGGGCAAAGCCCCGGCTAAGATGGATCGACAACCCGTAAACAAGTTCGTGAAACAATCGCCATATCAAGAAAACACGCCTATAAAATTTTGACAACTTTGAACCCCACTTTATGTATTTTACTTATTTCTGATCTAAAATATAGATTGTGGGTACTCGTTATAACCGCCTCTTTCAAGCATGTCTTTCCTAATCGCAAGACAAAAAACGTACCCACCGTAAAAAAAGGATTACCAACCCCATCTGTAAACCAAAGAAGTTGCTTCCTTTCTGAAAAGCAAAGAAGACAGATTCAATCTGTCAAGCACAGCATAAGTTTACAATGAGTAGTACCGTAAACATCCTAAAAATTCAGACACCTTGAGCACTTGTTGTAATTCTAAAATTTTAACAAATTTCACAGTCCAGCAAGGAGCCCAAAAAGTGCAGATGGAATGGCAAATAGTGGTGACCCTGATCAGACTTCTCCTTCAGAAGCAGTCTGATGTGGGTCTGCATTGTTTGCTTAGGTCATCTGTCCCAATACTTGGGATCATTACAGTACATAGGCATGTTACAGCCATTCTCTCCCTTCCTGCAGTTGTCAGTTTCTGGCGAAAGAATATACACTGTACTGGTTAACCAGTTGGATATAAGCCTGCCCAGGAAAAGTGTGGTAGGTAAACTGACCGACCCGATCATGACCCAAATAGTGATGTGGGGTGTTAAACTCCAAACAAACATGTCTTATGTAATTTTGAGCATGACGTGGCCAGTATAGCCGAATACTTTAGCTCAATGTAGCTCGAAAATTAGTTGCTATAACAGTCATCTACTTTATTATAAACGGCCCCTGCCCATCGGGGCTTGAAGAAATGTACGGACTGCATGGTGCTTCCACGCAGAGCTGAAACCGACCGTACACGGGTACTGGTAACCCGCATAGATGATCTAAGCCTGTCCAGGCAAAGCGGTGCGAGTAGGAACGCCCATGCTTTTAAACCTTATTGGTTTCATTGGGCGACAGGGCTGGGGAAGTCATTTCACGTCAATGTTGGATAAAAGTCCCACAAAATTGGAAGCAACGTCTCCAAAATGACCTATACAGATTTGACGGGGACGTTAAACCTCAAATCCAATAAACTTTATTGTAAGGGATTTTCGTTTCGGTCGGAATTGACCATGGGACTTGGAGAAATAGATTGGGCTGCATGGTGCATCCATGCCGAGCTGAAACCGACCACACATGAGTACCGGTAAACCCTTAGAAGGTCTTCGCCTGCCCAGGCAAAGTGGCGCGAGTCGGACTGTATATAAATAGGCTACTATCGGTTTGTTTGGGCGGTAGGGTTTCAGGTGTCATTTCATCTCAATCAATGTCGGGTAAACGTCCTCGCAGTTCTATCTATCTATCTATCTATCTATCTCTATATAATCCTCAACCCTCTTCCGAGTGTTATTAGGATGGCTGCGCATGGTGTGTTAGTAAGAGAAGTAAAAGTGTGATAGTGCAGAGTTAAAAGAATAAAAGAAAGGTGAGCATAGATGAAAGATTTTGGGTGTTAGTAAGGAGAGTTTAAAAGCAGGATAAAAACAGTATTACCTTAAGGGAGCCTGTGGTTTATCGAACTGACCCTTAACTTGAAAGAGTCAAGATCAGAAACCAGGACGAGATCAGCTGGTAGCCTGTTCCAAAGAACAACCGACATAGGGAAAAATGAATAATAATAATACGAGACAGAGGTGTGTATCTGCCTGTAAGCCAGAGAGTGGTGACGCGTGTTTGTCGTTAGGCGTTCGAACTGTGACGGAACTGGTATAGCGACCAAACCATAAACGATTTTATAAAACATTGTAAGGCGCGTATCATAGCGTCTGAGCTCAAGTGACCGCCATCCAAGCTCACCCATCATGTCTGTAACACTGCTATAGGGGGAGAAATCATTTGTGACCCAACGGGCTGCCCTACGCTGCAACATTTCAATCTTGTTAATATTTTCTTTTGTATAGGGGCTCCAAACGGTCGAGGCATATTCTACCTGTGGCCTAACCAAGGTGTTATATGCCAACGTTTTTATTTCCTGACTTTTTGTTTTAACATTTCTTTTGACGAAGCCGAGGGTCCTGTTTGCACTGGCTGTAATATGTGATATGTGTGAATTCCAGCTAAGGTCTTTGCTGATGGTCACCCCAAGGTACTTGGCTGAGTCCACACTTTCCAGTTCCTGACCATGCATGAAGTATTGGGTCTTAATTGGCTTTTTAGATCTAGAGACATGGAGTACCTGACACTTGCTAGGATTAAACTCCATGTCCCAGGTTCGCTCCCAATGCTGGAGTTTTTCAAGGTCAGATTGTAGAACTTGTGCATCTGCTGGGCCGGACACAGCCAAGTAAACCGCGGTATCATCAGCAAAGAGCCTAACTTGTGACTGAATATTATCCGGTAGGTCATTTATGTACAGTAGAAAGAGGAGCGGGCCCAGCACTGACCCCTGGGGCACCCCAGAGGTGACCGGTACCTCATTTGAAAACTCCCCATCTAGTACAACAGTTTGCGAACGTCCAATTAAGAAGGATTCAATCCATTTTAGTGTTTTACCGGTTATGCCAAAATTTAAAAGTTTATACAATAATTTTAGATGGTTAACTTTGTCAAAGGCTTTACTGAAGTCCAAAAGTACTAAGTCGGTTTGTTTGCCCAAAGTCAGCTGCCTTGCAAGATCTTCCACAAGCTGAATAAGCTGAGTTTCGCAGGAGCGTTTTTCACGAAACCCATGTTGCAATTCGTAAAGAACATTGTGCTGAGCTAAATGTTTGGAAATATTGGATGCAATTATATGCTCCATCACCTTGCATACTATGCATGTCAAGGAGATAGGCCTATAATTGGCAGGGTCAGTTTTATCACCCTTTTTAAAAAGGGGACAAACTTGAGCTTTTGTCCAATCTGCAGGTAGTTGACCAGTTTCTAGAGATTTTTCAAACAGCAGGCAGATAACAGGAGCGATTTCTACCCTCAGTTCTTTTAAAACAAGTGGTTTGATTGAATCAGGCCCTGCAGCCTTATCCGGTCTAAGGTTTGCCAAAAGTTTCAGAACACCATTTAGATCAATATTGATTTCCGGCATGGAAGGGCACTGAGGTTGTAAATTTTCTGGTAAATTTTCTTGAAACAGATTTAGAATTGTCTGTGTACATAACTGCCCTAGCCTGAGTGGGGATAAGCGAGTAAAAACAGATTGGAACTGGCGATTCAAAAGGTTTGCCTTAACAGTATTCTCACTATGGAGTGTTCCATCTGTATTGTCTTTCAGTGTAGATATGCCCCGTGAGTCCTGTCTGCTGTTTTTGATAAGTGAAAAAAGTTTTTTTGTTGAAAATCCAGAATTTTTGCCCTCCCCATCTAAACCCGCCCCAAGTATGTCTGCCAAATAATTGTTGTATGCCTGTCTTATTTTGCCCTGAACAAGGTGTTTGACCTGCTTGAAGTGATACCTATCTTTTGTTGTCCCTGTCTTTTGTTTTTGATACAATTTATCCCTTTTTCTTATAAGTCTTCGAATTTCTTGAGTAATCCATGGAAGACTACTTTTATTACTGATCTTTTTAATTGGTACAAATTTTTCAATTCCAGAATTTAGGATACTTTTGAAAGCATTCCAGATTTCCTCAGTTGTACTATCTTGGAAGCTACCCAAAATTGGAAGTTGTAAGAACGTCTCGAAAATGAACCAAAAAGTGTTGACGGGGATGTAAAAACCTCATTTCAATTCTTTTATTTATTTATATTCAATTTGCATACATAAATTGTGCTGCCTACAATCTTTGTTTCGTGCAGAAGTGAGAAAGTAAACACATACACCATTGGAAGGCCATTGTACGTATGCAGGATTTCCCAAACATTACGACACGCCTATTAAAACGCATTGTAAATTTTACCGCCCAAAACGAAAATTTTCATATGAAAAATTGTGATATTTTTCTTTTTTTCTGCTCAAAATATAGATCGCGAGTGCTCGTTAGAACCGCCTCATCGAGGCGGTTCTAACGAGTACCCACAAGCTATATTTTGTATCAGAAATAAGTAAAATACATAAAAGTGGGGTTCAAGGGTGTCAAAATTATAAAGGCGTGTTTTCGTTATAAGGCGATCGTTTCACGAACTTGTTTACGGGTTGTCGATCCATCTTAACTCTTATCCCGCTGAAGCCCTACCTTTGAAAACAGTGTTGATCCATATCTGATCAAGATCTATACTGTCATTCAGCTGGCAGAAGCCTCCGTGGTGCAGTGGTTACGCTACTCGCCTTGTAAACCAGGGGTCGCAGGATCGATCCCGGGCTTCTCCAGACTTTCGGATGAGTCTTTAAACCGAGGTCCCGTCTGGGACGTATAATTCAAACACTCACTCACTCATTCAGCTGGCGAATTTGAATAAATACATTACATGTATATCAAACTATTTGATTGGTCAATATTCAAAAATGGGTGTGGCAAATTAAGGTTAAGGTTGCTTAGCGCTGTTGTATTTGTTTGTATTGGAGTTTAACGGCGCAGTCAACACTATTTTAGGTTATTTTTGAGCCGGTCAGTTTACCTAACCACGATTAACCAGTACAGTGCACATTCTTTCGCCAGAAACTGACAACTGCCCTTCTTGAATCAGCGGAAGGGAGAGATTGACCTTAGAAAAGATTCCATGATCAATCTCCACGAAAGAATGTTGCCGACCCCGGCAGGTATCGAACCCGCGTCCTCCTGATCACCAGTCAGATGCGCATCCGACTGAGCTACCAAGGCCGGGTCTGCTTAGCGCTGTAGCCAAGCCTGAAATCATCACCATTACGAAATCGCCTATACAAATACACTGTAAATTCTACCGCCGAAAAAAAAAGAAATTTTTAGATGAAAAATTGTGATATTGTTCTTATATTTGCTCAAAATATAGATTGTGGCTATTCGTTAGAACCGCCTCGATGAGGCGGTTCTAATGAGTAGCCACGATCAATATTTTGAGCAGAAATAAGAAAAATAATGTTTACCCCTGTAGGTCCCAGTTTTTAGCTCGGCTGTTTTCGAAGAAAACGACAAGGTATTGTCATAGCTGTGGCGTCGGCGTCGTCCAAAAACTTGGACATTTTCGTCGGCGTCTTCGTCGTGCAAAAAACTTGGACATTTTGTAATATCTCTGTCATTACTGAATATATTTACTTGAAACTCAGACTAGTTGTTCATTATGAAAAGGGGCTGCAGCCGAGCGTTGGCAGCCGCATGCGGTGCTCTTGTTCTATATACAAGTGGGGTTCAGTGGGGGGGGGGGGGGGGGGGGGGGGTCAAAATTATATAGGCGAGTTTTTGTGATGACTATGTTGATTACTTTTATAAAACATAGTTAATAAGGGTAAAGAAAGAAGTCAAGTATGTGAAATGAACGGAAACCCCCACTTATGTAAGGAAAAGTGGGGTTGACAAGAGTATGCACTATTTTTCTTATTTCTATTGCAAAGCAGAACTTACTGTGGGTACCCGTTAGAACTGCACGATTCAAACGAGCACCCGCATTCTATATTTGAATCAGAAATAACAAAAACTATTTAAAAAGACTGTTTCGTTTGCCCTTAAATTCATGTACAGTAGTCAAACAGTGTAGACCCAGATCGTCTGATCTGGGTCTACCCAACACGATTCCACTCCAGATTCTACAGACCATCACGAAAACACGCCTATATAATGGTTTCCCCTTTGAACCCCACTTTTATATCGCAAATCTGGGGTTTACAATCTTCTTATTTCTGCTCTAAAATATAGAGTGTGGGTACTCGTAAGAACCGCCTCAATGAGGCGGTTCTTACCAGTACCCACAATCTATATTTTGAGCAGAAATAAGAAAAATATCACATATTTCACCTTAACATTTTCGTTTTTTTCGGCGGTAAAGTTTACAATGCGTAATGCAACCATATTATGCAACACTCTGACCTGACAGTGATAAGAACATCGCGGCTATTTTCTATTACTACCCATAACATGGAGTTCCTAGAACTGAACAGCTGTGCTAAGTAACTTTGGGTCGATTGGCAAACAATCGAACCAAAAATCTTCGAAAACAAAAACAGGTAGAGAAATATCCAAACTATCCGGTGTGAAACGAGCAAGGGCTGACATTTGTGGCACTATCTTGATCAGTAACCTATGAGATGAGGTTTAAAGTTCCCGTCAACATTGTAAAGATCATTTTGGAGTTGTTGATTCCAATTTTGTGGGATTTTTACCCGACATTGAGATGAATGACATCTCAAGCCCTGTCGCCCAATAGAACCAATAGGGTTTATACGTGTAACTTGAGCATTAGACTGGCTCCAGTCGTTTTTGTTTTATATCCATCTCTCTCTCTCTCTTTACATTATTTTATCCTGTTCCTCTTTAATCCAATTTCATGTTACCTTTCCCTGAACAAACCTTTCTTTCTAGCCAAGGGACTGAAGTAAAACAAAATTCTATAAGCCATGCAAGCTTTATGTCCCTTCCAGAAAAAAGAAAAAGAAAGAGAGAAGTAAAGAAAGGGTCTGGAGCCAGCTAGACTACTTGAGCATGGACGGTCCGACTCGCACCGCTTTGCCCGGGCAGGCTTAGATCCTCTAAACTGTTTATTAGTACTCGTGTTTGGGCCGGTTTCAGCTCTGCGTGGGAGCATCATGCAACCCATCTATTTCTTCAAGCCCCGATGGGCGGGGGCCCTGGCTATTCAGTTTAAACAATAGTTTATTAGTTATATTAAAAGTGCTTCTATTAGCTTTAATATGGTAAAACAATATTCTTCGGATTTTGCAGGCATCACTAGGACACGCCTATATATATCAACCCCACTTTTATCGGATACAGGAGTATACATTTTCCTTCTTATTGCCGTTCAAAAACGTATATTGTGGATACTCGTTAGAACCGCCTCTTCGAGGCAGTGGTTTTAACGAGTTCCCACAATCTATATTTTGAGAAGAAATATAAGATCATTTTTTTATCTGAAAATTTTCGTTATTTGAGGGTAAAATTTTCAATATATTTGAATAGGGTGTGTTTTCATAATGATACGCATGCTCGAAGAACTGTTTTCGCTTGTCGCGGCCCGTTTAAATAATGAACATATTAATGATTATTAAAACACAAATTTACATTCCCCTTAATGAACCTCATTGGACAATTACATTTTGTTGAATTATGTAGGTAAGAGAGGTCGGTTTGTTGGAAACAATTTCGCTTCTTTTCTATGTATTTGCTGTAAATAGTTACAAAACCTGACCGCTGATTTAAGGCTAGGGCATTTCAGCTCTTATTGTCTCAAAAATTGCATTTAAGATCCAGAAAATGTGCTCAATTTGTTTCCCTTGTCCTACTTAATTATCCTGTTATTGAACAATGGGAACACCCAATAATACAGGTTCGCGCTGTGATTGGTTAGCTCGGGGTATAATTATAGCAGAAAACAATTTTCTGCCTCTCTTACAGTTAGTCGCTTGACAGATCAAGACTGTTTAGCTGCCTTACTTGTTCATGAATGAAACAAGTAAGTACTCACTTATTTGTTGTTGTTTATTTTATTGTCCTTGGTGTCAACAATGTGCATGCTTTAGTAGCAGTTGAACGTTTGTAATTAAAAATATACAATTTTGACATTTCAGCCAAGGCACAGCAAACCCCACCAGGGACTGATCGGCCTGTCTTTAGCAAAGACACCCAGTCAGCAGGCTGCCGGGTCAAAGTAGGGCCGAGAGAGATACGTGGTATCGCTGACGGCCCAACGTTGGTCAGATGTTTTGTGCTGGCTGGGATTTCGTTTATGGGGAAGTAAAAAAAAAATACCTTCCCCAAGAAACGATCGATCGCATGTAGTCGAGTGTGTGTTGACAGTTGATCACAGGGTAAAGTAGCCTCTGTAGCAGCAGTCTGCACGGATGCAGTCATATGGCCGCACCAGATCGTCATTGTTTTATGTAATATTAAATTACCTGGGGGTATTCCGTCGAGATGGCTCAAAATCGGACAATGGTTGTGTAAGTCGCTGGTGCTGTCATTGATGTGGCACAAACCTGCGGGAAAAAATCGGTGTAGGCCTGTCATTTTTCGCTGTTGGTGGTGGTGGCGGGCTCTATAATGTACTGGTGAGCCCACTGGCATATGGATAAAAATGTCTTGCTAGAAACGTAAAATGGCATTTTCTATAAATAAACGCACGTCAGCATGCACTGGCATTAATTTCCGAGAACGCATACAAGATAGGCCTACAAGAATTTTTACTTGAAGATTTTAGGCCAAGACGGTCTGTCATGTGCCATCTGTCCCATTTGAGCTCGTGTGCATTGATATGTTTTAAAACAGGATGCAATTTGCCTTGAAGTGTGCTCGCTATGTAGATCTGAGGAAGTCGTCGAGTACTTACATAATAAAACAGGAAAGAATTTTAATTTTCGAGTTTGCATGGTGTATTCTTTAATATACTGGCATAATAATTTTCAGGAGTTTAATCATGCCAGGCTCTGTAGACTTGGAAATACCGGCTACGAAAGTGACAACACCTGAAAAAAACGTCAAGAACGGACGTCAATGCAGTGCCAGTTCTCTCAACGGTGTCGGATCAATTTCCCCTAAGCAGCCCCTCTATAAACGGCTGATCGATCGTATTCAGAAACGAATTGACCGAGGAGACCGCTGGTTTTCACTGGAGTTTTTCCCTCCCAGAACAACAAATGGAGCTGTTAATCTGTTGGCAAGGTAACTGTTTACTCGCCTTAACTGTCATCACGTAAAGGCAAGGGTTTTTATTAATTTCTTTGAATGTATGTCACTGGGTTAAGGTCATTTGTTGTTGCAGTCGGTGTGCGCGTGTGTCTATAAATAGGTACGGAATTTTCCAATATTGATGCATTCTGGGATTTGTAATGGGTCGTGGTTATTGGAGTGTGACGAGCTGTCAAACGATTACATTTGAGCATGAAAAAGGTCAGTTGAGCCTGAAAAAAGGTTTCGTAACATCAATGGCAGGGCCTTAAACATATATTAAAGCATTCTAGACTAAAAAATTATTATTGTTTGTGCTTCCATCAATCAATGTTGAATATTACACGTGGACATTCAAAAAAGTTATATAAACTACGCAGCAGAAAGTCAGTAAGATACAATTCTTTTGCTGTCAGAGTAATTGACAACTGGAATTCCTTACCTGAAGAAATAATATCTTCAAAGACAGTTCTACAATTTAAATCACGCCTAGATGACTACTGGAGGGATGAACGATTTGATACTAGTGATATTTACTAGTTTACCCTACTAACATTGTGTGAACCTGATAAATGCAGCCATAATATTTAATATGAAACAGTTGTTTTATGGTAAAATTGTTTTACATATCCACCGGAGGTATAGACACTTAAGAAGATTATGATCAATCATCAAGAGAGAGAAGAAGAGCTATGGAGCTCATTTATTCTCTGTATCCAGAATGGTATTAAAGCAGTCTAGACCCTACTAAAACTATTGTTTTGCTTCTAACAGAAAAGAGCCCCCCCCCCCCCCACACACACACACACACACACACGGGTCATTCCAAAATAAATGTGCGTTTTATGTCACTGTAAATCATTGAAGCTTAAAACACACCCAGTTACGTTTAAATGCACACTAATTATTTTCTATGTAATATTAATCAAAACTGAGTCTAAACATATTATTTTTTTTTTTACATTTTATATGAATATATTTACAAAAATGATCATCCGAGATGGTAGGGGCTTGCTTTTTGCCATGTCCCTGTATGGTACCTTTGATATTTATCAAGAATGAACTTCAATAGCATGCCCCTATCTGTCACCCACTTCGAATTTTTAAGCAAATTATACTTAACTGTAATATAATCTAGAAACAATGTGTACAATAAGACAATTTCAAGCGTTCATTTGAAGCTTTACATTTTGTCCCTGTATTTTTTGTCAGTTCCGTAACGCTAACAAATATTTTATTTCAGAAAGATATTGAAATTTCTAAAAGAAATCCCCTTTGACCACCCTTCAAGCACTTTATGTTGGGAATAATTCAGTGAATATTTAACCTGGATAGCTGATGATAAAAGTCAGGGACAAAGACTTAAAGGCGTCAATTTAGATGAGTACCTTTTCTGTATGTCATTACCGTACACCTGTTTAAAAGTTTATCTTCCCCTGAACGTGTTTTGTTATCGTACTTACAGCTACATAATAAGTGTACATACAATAATTGAACAGCACTACAAGGCCTCCATTAAAATAAGGTATGAAAAACGGATAAAAACGATGAAACTGTCATTTCCGTAACCGTCATTTCCGAAACACTGTTGGTTACGGTAATGACATGATACCAAGTAATACTGGGATTCGTTCAGTTTTTTCAAGATAAATGCATTGTTTGATGCCTACTGAAGTGATACAATTAATATTTGTAGCTATAAACTGACCTGTGTCTATGATATGACCGATAATTTAACTGTCATTTCCGTAACGTCATTTCCATAACAAGAAAAATGTGTCATTTCCGTAACTTTTCTTGTTTTGTTTGTTTGATTTGAGGTTTAACGTCCCCGTCAACACTGTAAAGGTCATTTTGGAGACGTTGCTTCCAATTTTGTGGGACTTTTACCCGAGATTGAGATGAAATGCCATCTCAAGCCCTGTCGCCCAATGAAACCAACAGGGTTTATTAGCATGGACGGTCCGCCTCACACCACGGTTCCTGGACAGGCTTAGATCCTCTAAGCGGTTTACCAGTACTAGTGTGCGGGCCGGAAACTTTTCTTGTGATTAAACCTCTCTTACAGGCTAATTATAACATGCAAACAAATGTGTGCATGTTCTATAGATACTTGCTTGTCCAAGAAATAATATAACACAGTAAGTGATTACTTTATCCAAATTTTAAACAGAAAAAGCACAAATCAAATATTAGAAAAATGTATTTTGGTGTTTTGAATGTGTAAACTTTCAATGTTTTCTGAATTTTGAGTGAGATATTCATTGATTTTTGGTTGTAATGTTTGCATCATAACTGCAACATATAATTTATATAAAAATAATACATTCAAAATTAGAAATCAAAATCTTATGGGTCTTTATATGTGTGTTACGGTAATGACATCATTGCCATGGCATGCACATTAAAAGAAGATGAAACATTATTTTTCGGCAAGTATGAGGTGTAGTCAGTGATGCCTTTTCATTCAAACCCTATCACAATTTAACAATATCATGAAAAATGATAGAAATAACAATTTTGCACATGAAGCATTTCACTGTCCAAACTGTACATTATTTTTAGAATGACCCACACACACCCCGCACTGCTGAGATCTGTCAGATCAGCAAAGAATGTTGTTTGTCCTGCTTATGAATTTTAAAATGCCAACAATTGTTGGCATTTTAGAATTCATGATCATGATGGAAATTTCATACTCATGAGTTGAGCATGAGCATAAAAAGTTTTGTACCCTCGGACCCTTAGGTTCCATTTTATATGTTACACAGAAGCCTCCATGGTGTTGTGCTTGAGCTACTTGCCATATAAACAACAGATAGTGGGTTTGATCCCAGGCTTCTTCACACTTGCAAATGATGAGTCTTTAAATGATGACCCGTCTCCTTATGACCTTAGCTGCTGGTGAGATGTAAAACTCAAGCACACTCACTATATGTTACACAGGTCCATTTATCATTTACTGAGTGTCTGGTCTATTTTCATTCTATTTTTTTTTATGGAAAAATCCTGTTAGCAACAATGTAGACCCAGATCAGATGCTGCATGCTGCAGAATCTGATCCAGATCTGCTCTGTTTGCACAGGTTTTCCAGGGAAGAATCAATTAATAATGCAGATTTGACTACCAATGACATAACTTAGCATTTCTGGGTGTGTGTTAGTATTACGCCCCACCAGCAAATAAGGTCATACGGAGACGGGGCCTTGGTTTAAAGACTCATCCAAAAGTCTGGAGAAGCCTAGGATGTTGTTCCTAGGTAACGTAATGCTTATATGCACTAATAAATTTACAAGGCATGAATCATGTGACTTTTATAGAAATGTTCCTTTAGTAATCTATCATAAGCCATATGAGTTTATGTCCACTGCTTATTTTATTGGTTGCCATGGAAACCAAAATGAAAAAAAAAAAAAGATAAATAATAAAAAAAAAAACTAAAAAAAAAATCTTCTTCTGAGAAACAATGCTGTTTGAGGCTGATCGACACTTCATATATAAATATTCATCATATGCCCACGTTCTTTGTACAAGGAAAAACACGCCTGAATAATTTTGACCCTATTAAAACCCACATTTATATAATAAAACTGGTGTTAATAGGGAGTGTATTATTATATTTTTGCTCCAGAACATATTGTGGGTACTATTAGAACTGCCACTTCACTGAGACCGTTCTTACAAGTACCCACAATCTTTGTTTTGAGCAGAAATATGGAAAATATCAGACGTATTCATCTGAAAATTTAATTTTTGGTGGTAAAATTTTCAATTTATTTGAATATTCATGTTTATACAAAAACGTAAAGCGTAAGGGGATATTGTGAATGCCTCCATCTGTGCATCCGTCGGTCCATCAAGCTATCTCCTCCTTAACCACTGGCCAGAATGCAACCAAATTTGGTACATAGCTTCCTTACATGATGAGGGCGTGCGAGAGTAGCAATAAATTTGGGTGCAACCGGGCCGTGCCCCAACCCTCCACGTTTGAATAAGCCTAAAGTCTCTAAAACTGTTTAGATCCCCACTGCTGAACCTTATATATTCTTTTCCTTATTATAAGACGCTTTCAGCGACACCAACCTGGAGGTCCCCTGGGGTGCCATGGAGCCATGCCCCACGACCTCCATTTCAATAAAGGCTTTATATCTCAGAAACCGTTCTGATCCACACCCCTAAACCATATTATATTGTTGTTCCTTATGATAAGACACATTTAGAGACACCAACTAGGGTGACCCCTGGGTTGTGCTGGGGCCATGCCCCACCCCTCCACTTCATAAAAGGACATATATTTCAGAAACCATTCCAATCCCCACCCTTAAACCATATTTTCTCTTGTTCCGTATGATAAGACGCTTTCAGTGACACCAACCTGGAGGTCCCCCATGGTGTGCTGGGGCAATGCCCCTCCCCTCCATTTCTTTAAAGGCCTTATATCTCAGAAACCATTCAGATCCCCATCCCTAAACCATAAATATACTTATTCCTTATGATAAGATGCATTCAAATTCATTCAATGACACCAACCTAGAGGTCCCCCGGGTGCGCCGGGTCCATGCTGCAGCCCCACCCCCCCACTACATTAAAGTCCCAATATCTGTGAAACTGTTCAGATCCCCACCCTTAAACCATATATATTCTTATTCCGTTTGATAATATGCATTCAGTGACACCAACCTTTGGGGGCCCTGGGTGCGCCGGGGCCATGCCCCACCCCTTTACTTCATAAAAGGCCTAATATCGGAGAAACTGTTCAGAGCCCCACCCCTAAACCATAAATATTCATTGTCCCCATGCTTTTAAAAAAGTGTTTGAGGATATTGTGAATCCCTTCATCCATCTGTCTGTCCATTCATCCATCTTTACCCATTTTGTACCAAATGGAATCTTCCTCCTTATATAAACCAGGAGTTCATTTCAAAATTAAGGGTTGTCAGGTTGTTTTCTTCAAAATCTATTTGGAAAATGGCTGGACCGTTTGCAAACAGTGTAGTCCCTGATCAGATGCCACAGGGTACCCATTTTGGGGTTTCCGGTACAAATGTGTTAACCACTGGCAGGAATGCAAACAAATTTGGTACATGGTTTCCTTACATTAAATGATTATGAGGGCTTGGGAGAACAGCGTTATATATTTGGCTCTTCAAGATGCTTGGGGATTTGCGATTCTTGCACACCAGACAAGGAAATCCGTGATTTTACCCTGGGATAGAAATTTATGTTCTGACCCTGGGGTTCCGACCCCAAATCGAATATAATCGCGTGTTTGATAAATGCACTGGTTGATTACGACCTTGTGTGCTCCGTCGTTAAGGTATACATCATGCACAATCCGTGACGTCACTTTACATTCCTGCAGTGTCAACACAAAATGGCGGACGTCGGTAACCGAAGTGACAGCAGCATTAAAAATTTGCAATAGAAATGGAAGGTATGCAAGAAAAAGAATCCAATATGGGTGTGAGGGGTGGATAGAAAAATCCGCCCCTCGGGAGCACTGTCCGGCATCACTCGGCAAGCCTCGTGATGCCGGACAGTGTCCTTCGGGACGGATTTTTCAATCCACCCCTCAAGCCCATATAAGATTCTTATATGGCATGCCATCGACTGCACGCTCTAGTTCAGTAACGTAAGAATGGGTTAGCTGAGCCTCCAGATCCAGACATGTATTTGTACATTTAATCAATTTGAATAGAAAATTTTAACAAGAGCTTCTGTATTTTTAGGTTTGAGCGTATGGGAGCAGGGAAGCCCCTGTTCTGTGACATCACCTGGCACCCAGCAGGAGACCCAAGCAATCTTGAGAAGCCAACAAGCTCCACATGTATAGCTTCCACAATGTTGAACTTCTGCGGGCTGGAGACGATGCTACACATTACGTGTACCAATCAGACTGTAGAAGAGCTTCTCATGAATCTGAGGAAGGCCAAAGATCTAGGAATCAGGAATCTTCTCGCTCTTAGAGGAGGTATGCTGCTATGGTTGACAACCCTTATCCTGCTGAATAAATAAATTTAGCCGCAGCCAGTACTGTCAACCAATCAAATTATTTGATATAATGTAGTTGCTCAATATTCACAAACTAAATGACATGCAGTGTGGATGCTGGTCAGATGGCTTCTTCAGTGAAGAAGCCATCTGATCTGGATCTATACTGTCTGCATAGCTAGGGATTGTCATGAACATCAGGATAAGGCTTCTTCTAGAAGCCATCTGATCTGGATCTACACTGTTTGCAAAGCTAGGGATTGTAGTGTTCAGAAGATTAACCCATTTTGTTCTGGAAAACCCAAAACGGGTAGTTGGCAAACAGCACAGGCCCAGATCAGAGGCCACAGAACGTGGCTTCTTATCAGGGCTGCCGCTGATTGCTACAAGTTGTCATTTTCCAAATAATTTTTGATGAAAACACAACCACTCACCCCTAAATTTTGAAATGAACTCCTGCTATGTATAAGGAGGAAGATTCAATTTGGTACAGAAAGGGTTAAGTGTTAAGAGTTGCTGAGAAGCAGGGGCAAATAATCTGCATGCTAGATATTTGATGCAGAATTACTTGCCCCTGCTAGTGTATATACATCATTATTTCATCATGATGTTTTTGTTTGATTTGATGTTTAATGTCCCGGTCAACACTGTATATGTCATTTTGGAGGTGTTGGTTCCAATTTTGTGGGACTCGTACCCGACATTAAAGGTGCATTATCGAGCTATCGGTAAAAAGTGCTTCCAAAAATAAAATACATATAGCCGGTATTTTTTCTTTAAAACAATACAAATGAATGCATTTTATGCAAAAATGCGAACAATTATGGAGACAGGTAAACGAGTTTGAGAGGGATTCCCTAACTAGGTTTCGAACGCTAGTTAGATCTATTTTTAGTTCGTGACAAAAATAGAATCCCCATATATGACGTTATGCGACATTCATTTTTGGCCTTGTTTGCTTAGGCCATGCCTGAATCGGAAAAAATATGACGCTGAATACCATGCCATAAGTAACGACACTCAGAGATGATACTGTCGCCATGTATGTGTAAAGTGGCAGATTTATTTTTAGAACAGAAATTCCGAGCACATGTTCAGAGCTAAGGGTAAACACGAATGAAAACTACCATTTTCACATAGTTCTGAAGCTGTATTTGGCTCCAAAAGTGTTCACATGACGAAGGAGTATGAATTGAAGATAAAAACCAGAAAAAAAAATTTGAGACCCGTAAGCTCACACACACACTTACTTCGACATCACACGGGCTACATCCTGACCAAGGGCCATAACTCTGTTGTCATTTTTGGTTGAATTAACTCCCCTTGAAATTTTGCAAAAACTCAAAATTGGCTCCCACGGAGGAAATTGGTCACCTATAATGACAGCTCTTGTTTTTGCCGGAGAAAATAAGTCTTGACAGAAGACTCACATGTTATGTTCAGCCTTATTTCCGCAGAAAAATAATTTAAAAACAAATATACTGTCTGCTGAAGATATTTACATGGTGCTTATAGGGATAAAACTTTCGGTCATTTCTGCACAGGTTTGTTTTAGTTGAGGTTGAGGTTTTGCGTTCACTATTTAGTTCATTTTGGAGACATTGCTGGCCATTTTGTGGGACTTTTGCAGATGAAATGGCATCTCTAGCCCTGCAGCCAGAACAAACCGCTAGGGTTTATATGCATGGATGGTCCGACACAAACAATTTTGCCTTGGTAGGCTTAGACTTTGTAAGTGGTTTTCTAGAACTCATGTTTGGTCAGTTTCAGCTCTTGAGTGGAAGCACCATGCAGCCCAATCAATTTCTCCAAGCCCAGATGGACATGTGTGTATGAACATCAGAGTGCATGATCCTTTCAGACTTTGGGTGACTGTAGCTTAAATGGAGGCGACCAAAAATAAGTTTTTCCTACAAAGTGTAGACATCCACTCATAAAGGAAAGAATTTGCCCTTCTACTTGTAGGCTTCCTCTTAAATGTGGACTCGCCCCCACCCATAGGGGCTTCAAGAAATATATGGGCTGCATGATGCTTCCACGCAGAGCTGAATCCGGCCCGCACACTAGTACTGGTAAACAGCTTAGAGGATCTAAGCCTGTCCAGGAACTGCGGTGTGAGGCGGACTGTTCATGCTAATAAACCCTATAGGTTTCATTGGGCGACAGGGCTTGAGATGTCATTTCATCTCAATGTCGGGTAAAAGTCCCACAAATTTGGAAGCAATGTCTCCAAAATGACCAATACAGTATTGACGGGGACGTTAAACCTCAAATCAAACAAACAAACTTAAATGTGGCCCTGTATTTGACAGGATTTCCGTTATCAGGAAGGTGAACGGGAAGTTAATGCCAGAATTGTCTTGTTGGTGAAATTGGTGAAAAAAATGATAGGTGTGTCCAAACCCCTTTACCCTTATCCTGCTGAATAAATTAGTTTACATACATTGCTGACAATCATCCAATCAAATTAGTTGATATAAGATGTATTCATTCATTTCACAAACTGCATGACAAACACTCTAGACCCTGATAAGACAGCTCCTGTTTGCTTAAGCCTGCCTGTCCCTTAACCCTTTACCACTCAGGGATTTTGTGAATTTCGCTGATTTTCACAGTGTTGCACCTGACAGCAACTTCAACTAGCCATTGTTTCATAATGGATGGTCTGTTCTACACCAAACTCTGTATGAATGTTCATTGGGCAGTAGCCTTTCAAATGCAACATTTCATGACTTGATCATTGTTGTCATGGTAAAGAGGGGGCATCTCAAAGTTGGCATAAAGTGTGTTTTCACATGAATTTTTGACCACATTTTAATCTTCACACAGCTGTCAAGGCAACAATTAAGGTGTTTGGCACTGGTCATTTTCACTGTTTGCAGCATGTTTTATCAGCATCAATTTTCAGGCATTTTTGACTCAAGACACCCTCAGATATAAATTTTAGCGGCCGGTTGGGCCATACACCCAAAATTTTTCGGGATGTGAGGGGGGCGTTGACCCCCTTCAACCCCCCCAGAATATTTTTAGTGGGGAGGCGCGCGAAAAAACAGGTCACTTTTTTGCCCAACAAATCCTAAAGCAAACATAACTATCCAGGGGTAGAAATGCAGATTTTAGGTGCTTCTGGGGCTTAAAATAGGGGTGGGGGGTGCAGACACGTAAAAACACGTATCTGAGTGGGAAAGGGTTAAGGTATATATGTTTGTACAACACATGTTTAATATTGGAAGGCCTGTCTGTCCCAATACTTAGGATCATACGGTCCCCGCCCCATCGGGGCTTGAAGAGATAGATGAGAGCTGGAACCTACCGCACACGAGTACTGGTAAACAGCTTAGAGGATCTAAGCCTGCGGGAGTCGGACAATCCATGCTGATAAACCTTATGGAGAGGGCAGCCAACAAACATTTAGAGAAAATACCACAAAACATTCCTATATTAGGCACTTCGTATTCAGAAAATAATTATAATAAAAAAGAAAAACAGTTCTGTGAAAAATGTTAAAATGCACTTACAATTTAACTTCTTTTCCATGTACATATGTATAGATCCCCCAAATGGTGCAAGTACCTGGCAGCATATTGAAGGTGGACTGAACTACGCTTCGGATCTTGTCAGACTGATACGGGAGGAGTTCGGAGACTTCTTTGTCATCTGTGTGGCAGGTAATGTACATTGTACTAAATGTTGGAATGCTTGTACAGTGAGTGAGTGTATTTCAGTTTTACGTCCCACCAACAGCTAAGGTCATACGGAGACCGGACCTCGGTTTAAAGACTCGCCCAAAAGTCTGGAGAAGCACGGGATCGAACCTGCGACACCTGGATTATGAGGCGAGAAGCATAACCACTACACCACGGGGGCTTCTAGGAATACTTGTTCAAGTTAAGCTGTACAGAAAGTAGTGTTTGTACTTGTTTGTTTGACGAGTAGCAACCCAGTCAACACTATTTTGGTCATATCATTCCAGTCAGTATACCCAGCATACTTTTCCTGGGCAAGCTTTTACATAAGCAGTTAATCAGTGCAGGGCACAGTCTTTCCCCAGAAACTTGACAACTGCCCTCCTTGAATCAGCAGAAAGGAAAGAATGTCCAATCTTCAGCCATATGCATCTGACGGAAATACCGAGGCCGGCATCGTGTTTACGTAAGTTGTATACTGCCCCAATCTTAAAACCAGCAAACTTCATTGAATACGATGGTCAGACAGAGCAAAAAGTATCAAAAGCTCTTACAAAAAAAAAAGCTGCATCTTTAACCCATTGTATTCGAGAAACCCCTAAAGGGGTACCTAGGCAAATAGAGCAGGCCCAGATCAGACGCCTGCACTATTTGCTAACAGAATTTTCCATCAAAAATGGAATAAGAATGAAAAAAAAATAGGCCTCACACCCCTTATATGACAAATGAACTTGTCCAACATATAGCAATGGAAGAATCCACCAGCATACAATGAGATAATCATAACTCTTACTTTCTAGATAAGGAAGAGTAATCACGATAATTGTCATCTGCTTTGTTGTCTGCTGGTTACTTTAAAGGTCTTTTTGGCAAACATTGTGGACCCAGATCAGACAGAAGACTACCTTCCCGATAGCTCAGTTGGTAGAGTGTCCGCTCCGGGGAACGGGAGGTCACGGGTTCTATCCTGGGCCGTGACATACCAAAGTCGTTAAAAATGGTACTAGCTGCTCCTCGCTTGGCACTCAGATTTACGGGGTAGAGCTAGGACTGGTCGACCAAGTGTCAGGATAATGTGACTGGGTGTGGTATCATGTAATGTGTCTGGAACATGATACTTCAGTGAGGCAGCACTATAAAAGTGAGCATTGAGCTCCCTGTCCCAACCAGACACCATCGTGATATGACTGAAAAATTGTTGAAAGCGACGTTAAATCCGAATTCACACACACAGACTGGCTTCTAGGAGCAGTCTGATCAGGGTCCACGCTGTTTGCCTATATGCAAAAATATCTTTAAAGAAAGTATGAAAGAAGATTCAGCAGACAACATAAACAGACGTCATTTTCAGATTTAGTTTTTCTTGACAGCTTTCAAAAGGGTTAAGATAACTTGGTGATGATATGAAGTCTTATTTCTCCATAAAACGTGGGTACGAAGTGCTCATGGTGAGGTATTGTGATCAGTGAATGTCCGGCGTGTGTCGCCCACAATTTGCTTTAAATGCAAACTCCTCCTAAACCCTTAGGCCAATATGATTCAAACTTCACAGGATTGTTGCCTAGGTGGCTCCCTTAATAGCTATAATCATTCCGCTCTGATGAACAAGATGGCCACCAGAGCTAAAGTAGAAAAACTCTTTAAACGCCAACTCCTCCTGTACACTTGGCCCAATTTCATTCAAACCTCATAGAAATGTTGCTTAGGTGACTCTCAACCAAAATAGCTAAAATGGTTCTGCTCCGATGAGCAAAATGGCCTTCAGAGCTAAAAATAGAAAAACATTGTAAATTTGCCTCAAACGTGAACTCCTCCTAAACCATTGGGCCTATTGTTTGTCAGAGCGAAACGATTTTAGCTATTTTGATTCAAACTTAGCAGGAATGTTGCCTAGATGACTCCCTTCCAAACTAGCTAAAATTTTCCGCTCTGATGAACAAGATGGCCACCAGAGCCAAAAAAAAATGGACTGGAGACAGTGACACTCGGGTGAGTGAATCAGGGCCCTCTGGGCCCTCTTGTTAGAATCACCTCATCAGGGTTATACTCTTACAACATGAAAGTCGTAACAAAGGAAAGAAGCATAGCCTGAAAAATCCCCGCCCAGGGTGGGATTCGAATCTAACCGCTGAGCCAAATAGTCGACTCCCTGACTCAGTTGTCAGAGAGTGGTTATAAACCTAGAAGCTATGCATATGATCTACCAAGGTAGATAATGGAAGGGAGGTAACACACCCCCTCTTCAAGGAAGTCATCATTTATGATGATGTGAAGAATGCCAACTTCGGCACAAGCCAATTCTGGCATATAAAGTCCAATCCCGGACCAGCCCCTATCATACGACATGATAACCGTAACAAAGGAAAGAAGCATAGCCTGAAAAAATCCCCGCCTATGGTGGGATTCGAACCCGGGCCGCTCGGGTGATAGTCCACTGCTCTTACACCTGAGCCAAAGAGTCGACTCCCTGACGCAGTTGTCAGAGAGTGGTTATAAACCTAGAAGCTATGCATAATTATGATCTACCAAGGTAGATAATGGAAGGGAGGTAACAATACCAACAAGTACCCACCTCAAAATTGTATTCTTTAAAGGTGCATTATTGAGCTATCCGGAAAAAATGCTTCCAAAAATAAAATACATATAGCCAGTATTTTTCTTTAAAACAATACAAATGAATGCATTTTATGCAAAAATGCGAACAATTATGATGACAGGTCAACAAGTTTGAGAGGGATTCCCTAACAAGGTTTCGAACACTAGTTAGATCTATTTTTAGTTTGTGACAAAAATAGAATCCCCAGATATGACATTATGCAACATTCAGTTTTGGCCTTGTTTGCTTAGGTCATGCCTGAATCAGAAAAAAATATGACGCTGAACACCATGCCATAAGTAACGACACCCAGAGACGATACTGTCGCTGTGAATGTGTAAAGTGACAGATTTATTTTTAGAACAGAAATTCCGAACATGTTCAGAGCTAAGGGTAAACACGAATGAAAACGACCATTTTCACAAAGTTCTGAAGCTGTATTTGGCTCCAAAAGTGTACACATGACAAAGGAGTATGCATTGAAGATAAAAACCAGAAGAAAAATTTTGAGACCCAGTAGCTCAATAATGCACCTTTAATAACCGATCATTGGGGTGTTATGCAATCCAAAAATGTGTCTTTAACTTTAATACAAAATTGGCAATTATCCATTAATTATCCTTGCCACTGCTCCTTTATTAGAACTACAGTAAAAATCCTAATTCAGACATTTTCAGGACTTGCTGTAAGTCTCCTAAAATTTTAACAAATTTGTCTCACGATCCAGCAAGGAGTCCAAAAGGTGTAGACGGCATGGCAAACAGTGTAGACCCAGATCAGACTGCTCCTTCAGGAGCAGTCTGATCTGGGTCTGCACTGTTTGCTTAAGCCTGCCTGCCCCTTACGGTATACAAATTTTTACAACAGGTAATTAACATTGCAATTAACCGCAATGCAACATCTGGTTGATTGTTGGGTCAGTGTGATCTTGGGAGATTGCTTGAGATAGATTGTGGCTTGACCACTCAGTCATTGACCTAGTTCGGCTGTTGTCCTTCATGGTCAGTGGGTGATCTCACTTAGTCATTGTACAGGTTAACCTTTGTATGTGCTTTTATCTGTCCAGGAACAGTGATAGATAACTTACTGGCCCTGTATGACCTTATAAGAATCTGATATGGGGTTCTGTTGTAGATTAGCGTTTCCAACCCGAGGGATGACCGTACTGAGCGGAACCGAGGCTACGCCGAGGTTCCGCTCAGCACGGTCATCCCGAGGGTTGGAAACGCCCATCTACAACAGAACCCCATATTGGATTCTTTTTCTTGCACAACACCTCCGGTTAGTTTTGACAGCTCGCACATGTATAGTGTTTACAAAATAAAAGTAGTGCGGAAGTAGTTCCGGCAGTTGAATAGAATTGAAGCGCATTTATGTTAGTTCCCTGGGTCGGAACACCAGGGTCAGAACATAAATTTCTATCCCAGGGTAAAATCACGGATTTCCTTGTCTGGTGTGCAAGAAAAGCTGTTACCACAGCACAACGCACATCGATTTATCAATTTATCTGACCGGTAACTGACCAGCTGGACATGACAGTTAAACGCAAAACAAACATTGGAAATCCTATCAAAATCTTGTTGACTGAAAACATGTTAACATAAAAATCCTAAAAATACGGACACCTTGAGGACTTGCTGTAAATCTCTCAAAATGTCAATGGGTTTATTTTGCAATCTAGCAGGGAGTCCAAAAAGTAGAGATGGAATGGCAAACAGTGTAGAGCCTGATCAGACTGCTCCCTCAGGAGCAGTCTGATCTGGATCTACACTGTTTGCTTAGGCCTGTATGTCCCGATACTTAGGATCATTACAGTACATGTATTTTCATCCCAGGTATTTCACCTTACCTCCAGGTAAGCAGTAGTAACAAGGCTCATTTTGTGACAATATTTCTTGTTTCGCCATAAAAATGCAAATTTCGTGTACTTGTTAGAATTGCCTCCTCAAGGCATTTCTTGATAGCTCAGTGGTTAGCGCATTCGACTTACGATCGAGAGGTTGTTGGTTTGAATCCAGCCACCGGAGGCGAGGTGTGCATACCTGTGATAATTGTTTTAATTGTATGTGGGAGATTTGCAATTGTGATGTGGGAGACGTAAAGAATATATAGGGACATCATCAGTTCAAATGATGGAGATGGCAAAATTTTTCTAAAATTTAGCATAGATGGGCAAAATCTAGCATCCAAATGAAAGGGTCTTCCTCCTGATGAGGGAGGTATCACAGGTATGAGTCTGGAATGAGTGTTCGAGAGCAATTCAATAAGCTTGGTGTTTTTCATGGCAGTCGAGTTAAAATAAATCGGTATAAACTAAGGCATTTCTAAGAAGTGCCCTAAACATGGTGTCTGACAAGAAATGAGGTAAACCAAGGGCTTACAAACTGAACTTATAATTATGTGTACTTGCAAAGTGGATCACATTGTATCAAGAATGGTGAGAATCACAATTTGTCCCTGTACTATCAATGCATTTTTCTTTGCAAATAAAATAAGAGTTCACTTGCCCAGCTTAATTTTGGACTTGTCCAGGGCAACTTGGCAATGGTTTGTCAGGCCCTGAAAATTATCGTAATGATCCTGAGTATTGTGACGGATATGCCTAAGCAAACAGTGCAGACCAAGATCACACTGCTCCTGAAGGAGCAGTCTGATCAGGGTCTACACTGGCATTCTGTCTACACCTTTTTAGACTGTTTACGGGATCATGAAACAAATTTGTTAAAATTTTTGGGTCTACTGTGCTTGCTTAAAATACTGATATTTAAGGGTTCAACGATTCTCAGTTCAGGACCTTCTTCCCAACCTACACTCAGAGACAAACGACCCACCAGTTCTCTCAGTGATTTGATTAGAAGAATTACAGAAAGTCCTCAGTGTGTCCGAATTTTTAGGATTTTTACGGTATTATATGCACGTGACACTGTCATTTGACAGGCTATCCCACGGGCCATCCAGAGAGTGAAACGTACGAAGATGATCTCCGCCACCTGAAAATAAAAGTTGACGCTGGAGCCGACTTCATCATCACTCAGCTCTTTTTCAAGGCAGAAACATTCCTGAAATTTTACAGAGATTGTCGGGCTATTGGTATTGAGTGTCCTATCATTCCTGGTCTTCTACCTATTCAGGTAATGTTTGTAGGTTTTCTTTTGTTTGTTTGTTTTAGGTTTAACGTCCCAATCAACACTGTATAGGTCATTTTGGAGACGTTGCTTCCAATTTTGTGGGAGTGAGTGTATGAGTTTTACGTCTCACCAACAGCTAAGGTCATATGAAGAAGGGACCTCGGTTTAAAGACTCATCTGAAAGTCTGGAGAAGACCGGAATCGATCCTGCGACCCCTGGTGTACAAGGCGAGTAGCATTACCACTGCACCACTGAGGCTTCTACTAATTTTGTGGCATTTAGATGAAATGACATCTCAAGCCCTGTCGCCCAATGAAACCAATAGGGTTCATAAGCATGGACGGGCTGACTCGCACCGCTTTGCCTGGGCAGGCTTAGATACTCTAAGCTGTTTACCAATACTCGTATGCAGTTGGTTTCAGCTCTGCGTGGAAGCATCATGCAGCCCATCTATTTCTTCAAGCCCAACTGGGGGCTGAGGTTTTCTTTTAGAGCTTGCAAGTACAGTACAGTAGAACTTTTATGATTCAAACACCTTTGAGGCCTTGAAAATTTGGGTTACATTGAACCAGTGAAGATTTACCCTTAAGACACGGAGAAAATCTACAACTGAAAATGTCGTCTGCTTTTGTTGTCTGCTGAATTTTTTTTGCAAACTTTTAAAAAAATACTTTTGAACACAGGCAAATAGTGTGGGCCCAGATCAGGCTGCTCCTACAGGAGCAGTCTGATCTGGGTCCACACTGTTTGAAAAATGTTACTTTTAAGGTAACCGGCAGATGGCAAAGCAGACAACAATAGTCCTGATTTGTATTTGATGGGTTCATCATAGCGCCAAGTCAAGAGAGACGATAGCTTTTTGAGTCTTGAGAATTAACCCTTTTTGTACCAAATGGAATCTTCCTCCTTATACAGCAGGAGTCCATTTCAAAATTTAGGGGTTTCAGGTTGTGTTTTCTTCAAAATTTATTTGGAAAATGGTTTAAGAGTATAGGTCCCTATCAGACGCCGCAGAATGCTGATCTGGGCCTGCACTGTTTGCCAGGGTACCCGTTTTGGGGTTTTCGCTGCAAAATGGGTTAATGTAAATTGTCAGTGCTCATTAGAAGCACCTCATGAGCACTTGTTAGAACCACCTCATCGATGCAAATTCTTATGAGCCCACACAACATACATTTTTAGCTCACCGTCACGTAGTGACAAGGTGAGCTTTTGGGATCACTTTTTGTCCGTCGTGCGTGCATCCGTGCGTGCGTAAACAATTTCTTCAAACGACATCTCCTCCTAAACCACTGATCGGATTTTGACCAAACTTCACAGGAATGATCCTTAGGTGGTCCCCTTTCAAAGTTGTTCAAATGGTTCCGGTCCGTTGCACATCTAGGTCACAGGAGCCAAAAATAGACTTTTTTTTTCACCGAAAACTTAAAAAATCTTCTTCTCTGAAACCACAAGGCCCAGGTCTTTGATATTTGGTATGAAGCTTCATCTAGTGGACCCCTACCAAAATTGTTCAAATTATAGTGCTGGGACCAAAAATGCCTCCGCCCCGGGGCCCTTTAGTTTTACATGGGCTTATATAAGGAAATCTTTAAAAATCTTCTGCTCTGAAACAGCAAGGCCCAGGTCTTTGCTAGTTAGTATGAAGCTTCATCCAGTGGACCCCTACCAAGATAGTTCAAATTATAGTGCTGGGGCCAAAAATGCCCCCGCCCCAGGGCCCTTTGGTTTTACATAGGCTTATATAGGGAACGTCTTTAAAAATCTTCTTCTCTGAAACCGCAAGGCCTAGGTCTTTGCTATTTGGTATGAAGCTTCATCCAGTGGACCCCTACCAAGATTGTTCAAATCATAGTGTGAGGGCCAAAAATGCCCACGCCCCGGGGCTGTTTGGTTTTACATGGGCTTATAGAGGGAAAATCTTTAAAATTCTTCTTCTCTGAAACCGCAAGGCCCAGGTCTTTGCTATGTGGTATGAAGCTTCATCTAGTGGACCCCTACCAAGATTGTTCAAATTATAGTGCTGGGGCCAAAAATGCCCCCGCCCCGGGGCCCTTTGTTTTTACATTGGCTTATATAAGGAAAATCTTGAAAAATCTTCTTCTCTGAAACCACAAGGGCCAGGTCTTTGATATTTGGTATGAAGCTTTATCTTGTGGACCTCTAAGAAGATTGTTCAAATTATAGCCCTGGGGCCAAAAATGCCCCCGCTCCGGGGCCCTTTTGTTTACATAGACTTATATAGGGAAAATCTTGAAAAATCTTCTTCTCTGAAACCACAAGGTCTAGGTCTTTGATATTTGGTATGAAGCTTCATCTTGTGGACATCTACAAAGATTGTTCAAATTATAGCCCTGGGGCCAAAAATGCCCCCGCTCCTGGGCCCTTTTGTTTACATAGACTTATATAGGGAAAATCTTGAAAAATCTTCTTCTCTGAAACTACAAGGCCTAGGTCTTTGATATTTGATATGAAGCTTCATCTAGTGGACCTCTACCAAGATTGTTCAAATTATAGCCCTGAGACCAAAAATGCCCCCCGCTCCGGGGCCCTTTTGTTTACATAGACTTGTATAGGGAAAATCTTGAAAAATCTTCTTCTCTGAAACCACAAGGTCTAGGTCTTTGATATTTGGTATGAAGCTTCATCTTGTGGACATCTACAAAGATTGTTCAAATTATAGCCCTGGGGCCAAAAATGCCCCCCGCTCCGGGGCCCTTTGGTTTACATAGACTTTTATAGGGAAAATCTTGAAAAATCTTCTTCTCTGAACCGCAAGGCCATGGTCTTTGATATTTGGTATGGAGCTTCATCTAATGGACCTCTTCCAAGATTGTTCAAATTATAGCCCTCGGGCAACAAATGCCCCTGCCCCGGGGCCCTTTGGTTGTACATAGATAATGTAGAGATAATCTTTGAAAATCTTCTTCTCTGAAACAGCAAGGTCCAGGACTTTGATATATGGTGTGTAGCTTCATCTAGTAGACCTTTGCCAAGATTGTTCATATTATAGCCTTTGTTGATATTTGGTATGAAGCTTCGCCTTTTTAGACGTCCCTCAACATTATGCACATTATAACCCTGGGGTCAATAATGGCCCTCCCCGGGGCCCACTTGTTACTCTGTGAATTAGGTGAGCGATTCAGGGCCATCATGGCCCTCTTGTAATGTATGTCATGAGCACTTGTTAGGAATCGCCTCATTGAGGCAATTTAATGAGCACACACAGCATACATTTTAATGTATGTCGTGAGTCCTCATTAGAATTGCCTCATTGAGCCAATTTCGATTAGCACACACAGCATACATTTTAATGTACCATATTTGCCCTAATTACCGCACATGCTCCTATAAGCGCACACCAAAGCTATTTTTGAAAAGTAAATGCATAAGCGCACACTTTACAGTAACCTCCCCTTGAAGCTCTCACAGTAAATCTATAACTAGATCTGCCGTCGATGGTATACCATCGCAAATACCAGGGCTCAAGCTAGAGGGCGACTCGGGCGAAGAAGTCGCCCTGTTGGGGCTCACTTCGCCGACTTTGGCGATGAAAGCGAAAAAAACTTCGCCCTGAAATTTCGACCGTTTTTTTTTTTTTTGGTCTTCCTTGTGAACAGTAACGGTAAACTGACAAGGTGACGATAATCCTTCGATCCACTAGTGTCAGAAATCTCAGTAATTGCACTGAACAAAGCTAACTGTTTATTCTGCACTTCTTCCCAGTTGCAGTTTGGTACTGTTATGTAATTTAATTCTAACCGTTAGCTCATGCAGCTCGAGCCACTTGCAACACGCTTAGTAGTCTTGTACTGTCATAAATTTATCTCGGTTGATTGCACAAAGTTTTTATTGCATTAAGAGCCAATTAAGATTACACAAGATTATGTAACTTATACGGGTATATTTGTACCGTTAGCTCGTGCCAAAGTCCGGGTGCGGACGTACTTTGTTAAGTATTGTTGTATTGCAGTAATAAGATTAATCTGACCGGTAACATTGACACTGCATTAGGATTTAATAAATGTTAAATATAGATGGTTTATTTGCCATTGATTTGTTTGTACATTACTTTTGCATCCATCAGTCGTTTTCATTTTTTAAGGACAACAACAAAAGTAGGTAGCAATTTTTTATTTTGGAAGTGAAAATAATTATTACTTGCCGGTAAATATTCAGTTACTCAGTAATTACCCAAATTCATAAAAAAATAACAACTGATTTTCATCTAGCGAGGTTGTTCCCCCTTGTTTCAAATACAATTGTGACAGGTACATAGTGAACTGATCTATTACATAGAAACCTCTTTACTTTATAACACCGTTCATTATAACATGGTTGGATATAACAAAAGTTACAGCTTGCCCAAATACAGTAAAATTACTATATTAAGACCACCTTCGGGACAGTTCAAAAGTGGTCTTTAAGACCACTTTTGAACAGTCCCAAAAGTGGTCTCTGATCAGGGGTCACTGTATGCAGAAAACAGAAAGAATAACTGCAGCCAACCAAATAAGCTTTTTAAAGCAGAATTAGTCTTCATTTCAGGTGGTCTCAATAGTGGAATTGATTGATACCCCTATAAAACACACTCTCCAAATAGGGGTTTACAGGAGAACTCATTACATTGTTGTTGTTCGGCGTTAAGCCGCACCCACTTCTCCCTAGACCCAGCAAACTTCTCCCTATTTTCCCAGGAGGGAGAAGTCACTTCTCCCAAATTTTTTGGGCTAGCTTGGGCCCTGAAATACCCGCTTTTTCTATTAATAACACTAATGACTATGTATTAGCTAGCCAAAACTACATGTAAGTTAAAAAAAGTTGCAAAGAACATTCTAACTGATAAGCAAAGTTTCAGAAGTGTAACTCTTATAGTTTAGAAGATATGGCAAAGTCATACTTTTTGACCTTTGACCTTGGGGTTATGTTGAGGTTCACCTAAAGTATCCCAATTTATTCTATATTCCAACAGCCATCCAATAACCAAGTTTCAGAAGTGTAACTCCAATAGTTTAGAAGATATGGCAAAGTCATACTTTTTGACCTTTGACCTTGGGGTCGAGGTCACACCAAAAGTAGCCCAACGTATTCTATATTCCAAAGGCCATCCAATAAGTAAAGTTTCAAAAGTGTAACTCCAATAGTTTAGGAGATATGGCAAATCATAATTTTTGACCTTTGACCTTGGGGTCATGTTGAGGTCAAGGTCACACCAAAAGTATCCAAATTTATTCTATATTCCAAGGGCCATCCAATAACCAAAGTTTCAGAAGTGTAACTCTAATAGTTTAGAAGATATGGCAAACTCATACTTTTTGACCTTTGACCTTGGTGTCAAGGTCACACCAAAAGTAACCTGACATAATTCTATATTCCAAGGACCATCCAATAAGCAAAGTGTCAGAAGTGTAATTCCAATAGTTTAGGAGATATGGCAAACCATAATTTTTGACCTTTTACCTTGGGGTCATGTTGAGGTCAAGGTCACAAAAAATTTGCCCACTGCCATCTACATCTCATGTACTATCCACATGCAAAGTTTCAAAAGTGTATCTTCAGTGGTTGCAGAGGAGATCCAATCACAAGAAACGTGACGGACGGATGGACAGACGGACTGACGCCGGAGTGAACTGTAGTACGAAAACAATATACCCGATTTTTCTTCGAAAAGGCGGGTATAAAAACTTCCTATTATTTCTTCAACAGTGAAGGCAATGCTTAAGTATCCTTTTCTGTCCCATTAAATATCAGTATGCATCATCTCGGAAGCTATTGTTTTTGTATCGAGTGTGTGCTAATAAGGTAGATTTTTCACCACAATTTTTTTTACACGATTTTGAAAAAGCTAAGGGCGCGGAGTGGTAATTAGGGTGAATACGGTATGTCACTAGTACTCATTAGGATTGCCTCATTGAGGGGATTCTTATGAGCACAGACAAGATACATTTTAATATATTTCTTGAGCACTTATTAGAATTTTAATGTATGTCATTAGTCCTCATTAGAATTGTCTCGTTCTGATGAGCACACACAGCATACATTTTAATGCATGTCACTAGTATTCATTAGGATTGCCTCATTGAGGCAGTTCTGATGAGCACACACATTCATTTCAAAGATAAAATAAAAAATTTTATGGTACCTAGATTATCCCCAATAAACTAATATTTGCAATAATGGAAATTGTTTTCCTAGGGACTCAAAAACAAGTTGCCCAACCCATAACAGTGTAGATCCAGATCAGATGGCTTCTTCAGAAGCCATCTGATCACGATCTACACTGTTTGACATTCATTTTGTGAATTTGTAGGAATAAAGTGCATCAAGTGATCTGATTGGTTCACAGTCAGGAATGGGTGTGGCTAAATTAATTGTTCAGCAGTATAAGGGATAGTTTAATTCTTCCCCCCCCCCCCTTATGTATATTGCTCCTTTTTAGCTAGGTTTGGATATTCTGAGTCACCACCTGTTTGGGAAAGAGCTGCTGACTCAGTCAGCCATGCAGGCCTGGGTAGCTCAGTCGCATGCGTGTCTGACTGGTGATCAGGAGAACAAGGGTTCAATACATGCTGGATGGCAACATTCTTTAGTGGATATTGATCACGAAATCTTTTCTACGGTCATTCTCTCCCAGTCCCTTCCGCTGATTTAAGAAGGACAGTTGTCAGTTTCTGGTGAAAGAATGTGCACTGTACTGGTCAACCACCTACGTATAAACCTGCCCAGGAAAAGTGTGGATAGGTAAACTGACCGGTTTAAAAATAACCTAAAACAGTGTTGACTGGGCCGATACAAACAAACAAACAAACAAGACTCGGTTTACCTGTTGTCCGTTTTGTTTACTGTCATCACTCCATGTTTTGACTTCTCTCCCTAGTGATATTGTGGGAAGAATTTGGAATCTGATTGTATCAGTTCCTAATCATTTCTCTTTTAATTTTTTTTACCCACTTTTTCCAAACGATTGGCTCCCCACCCCTTCAAAAAAAAATACAATGAGATTTAAGTGCATTGTCTGCCCCTTGCATCATGAAACCACGCCAATATAACTTTGAATCCCTTTAACCCCACTTTTATATAGTAAAACTGGGGTTTACAGGGGTAAACCTTATTTTTCTTATTTCTGCTCTAAAATATAGGATGTGGGTACTCGTTAGAACCGCCTCGATGAGGCGGTTCCAACGAGTACCCACAATCTATATTTTGAGCAGAACTAAGAAAATTATCTCAATTTTTCCTCTTAAAATTTTCGTTGTTTCGGAGGTAAAGTTTATAATGTATTTATATAGGTGTGTTTTCTAAATGGAGTGAGAATACCTGTTCTTTTTAGCTCACCAGAGCCGAAGGCTCTGGGGGAGCTTATAGGATAGGCAGTTGTCCGTCGGCGTCGTCGTCGTGTGACGTCAACACTTTTAAACGACATCTCCTCTGAAGCCCCTAGGCCCATTGGGCCCAAATTTCATCTGTAGCATCCTTGGGTTGGGGGATTGAAAGTTTGTGTTTTTTATGAAATTCGGCTCATTGGTTTGGTTGCTATGGCAACTTAGAGTTTCCATAGACTTATAATGGGGAAAATTGAAAAATGGCATTTACTGCCAAGCCACTGCAGATATTTTGACAAAACTTTCATAGAAATATTCCTTAGGCAATCTACTATCTGCCATATTATTTTAGGCCTACTGCTCATTTGTATTGGTTGCCATGGAAACCAAAATGAAAAAATAGAAAAAAAAATACTTAAAAAATCATCTCCTCAGAAACCGTATGCTCTATGAGGCTGAAAGTTTATGGAAATATTCACCATATTTGCCTTTACAGGTTTTGTGTTTTTTATGAAATTCGGCTCTTTAGTTTGGTTGCTATGGCAACTTAGATTTTCCATAGACCTTTAATGGGGAAAATTGAAAAATGGCATTAACTACAAAGCCTTTGCAGATATTTTGACAAAACTTTCATAGAAATGTTTTAGTAAACTTCTCTCAGCCATATGCTTTTATGTCAACCTAGGGGTCCAGTAGGTTGTGCCGGGGCCATGCCCCGCCCCCAGTACTTCATAAAATGACTTATATCTCAGAAACCTTACAGATCCCCACCCCTAAACCATATATATTCTTGTTCCTATTGATAAGACGCATTCAGTGACACCACCCTGGAGGTCCTACGGGATGTGCCGAGGCCATGCCCCACCCCCTCCACTCCATAAAAGGCCCAATATCTCGGAAACCATTCAGATCCCCACCCCGAACCCTATATACTCTTGTTCCTTATGATAAGACGCATTCAGTGACATCAAACTGGGGGTCCCCCGGGATGCGCCGGGGCCATGTCCCGCCCCTCCATTTCATAAAAGGCCCAATATCTCGGAAACCTTACAGATCCCAACCCCTAAACCATATATATTCTTGCTCCTTATGATAAGATGCATTCATTGACCCCAACTTGGGGGTCTTCCGGGGTGCGCCGGTGCCATGCCCCACCCCTTCACTTCACAAAAGGCCATATATCTCAGAAACTGTTCAGATCCCCACCCCTAAACCAATATGTTCTTGTTCATTATGATGAGACACATTCAGTGACACCAACCTGGGGGTCCCCAGGGATGTGCTGGGGCCATGCCCCACCCCCTCCATTTCATAATATCACAATATCTCGGAAACCTTACAGATCCCAACCCCTAAACCATATATATTCTTGTACCTTATGATAAGACACTTTCATTGACACCAACCTGGGGGTCTCCCTGGGCCTTGCCCCACCACTGCACTTCACAAAAGGCCTTATATCTCAGAAACTGTTCAGAGCCCCACCCCTAAACCATATATATTCATCTTCCTTATGATAAGGCACATTCATTGACACCAGCTTGTGAGTCCCCGGGGCATGCCCGGGCCTTGTTCCACCGCTTGACTTCATTAAAAGCCACATATCTCAGAAATAGTTCAGATCCCCACCCCTAAACCATATATATTCTTGTTCCTTATGATAAGACTCATTCAGTCACACCAACTTGGGGGTCTCTTTGTGCTGAGGCAATGTGCCCCGCCCTTCCACTTCATAAAAGGCCATATATTTCAGAAACCATTCAAATCCCCACCCCATATTCATATATGTTCTTGTTCCTTATTATTAGCACACCTACTGTAGGGGTGTCCACAGGGGCCAGTCCTCTCCTTTCCACTTCATGAAAGGATATCTTGGAAACCGTTCAGATTCCCACCCCTAAACCATATATATACTTGGTCCTTATGATGAGACACATTTAGGGACAACAATCTTGGGCTTTCCTGGGAACGACAGGGCATGCTCCAACCCATCCACTTATATCTCCAGCCATGCAGATCCCCACTGCTAAACCATATATATTCTTGTTCTTTGTGATAAGACACATTTAGTGATACCAACCAGGGCTCCATTGGGTCCATGCCCCACCCCCTCTACTTCATAAAAGGCCTAATGTTTCATATACTGAGTCCACATTGATGCTCATTTGGATATGGGGGTTCATTTGGCAGATTAAAATGATATCATGTTAAAATACATGGCTGCAATTTGGCAGTGCCCACCTGAGCTCTGGTGAGCATAGTGGCCCATGGGCCTCTTGTTTCTTTTTAGGCGTACCAGTCCCTCAGACATATTGTGGACCTGTCAAAATTAGAAGTCCCACAAGAAATTATTGATGACATAAACCCTATCAAAGAGAACGATGAAGCCATTCGTAACTATGGCATTGATCAAACTGTGAAGATCATCAAAACATTATTTGAGACTGGTGAAGTAAATGGACTACATTTCTACACATTAAACAGAGAAGTCGCAACGATTGAGGTTCTAAAACGTGTTGGAATGTGGCGTGATGATCCTCAGCGAGCTTTACCCTGGAAACGAACGGCAAATCATACGAGAATGGAAGAGGAAATTCGGCCCATATTTTGGAGCAGCCGACCCAAAAGTTATGTGTACAGGACTTCGGACTGGGATGAGTTCCCGAATGGTCGCTGGGGCAATTCATCAGCTGCCTCATTCCGTGATTTAACAGACTACTATTTGTTTTATCTTAAGAGCAAATCTTCCAAGGAAGACTTATTAAAAATGTGGGGGCATGAACTGAACTCTGAGCAAGATGTTTTTGATGTGTTTCAAAAGTATATCACTGGAGAAAAAAACAAATCCGGGATTAAGGTAATACACCAAAATCTCTATATAACACTGTTCATTAGGATATAGGGATCACACATGAGTGTTCATGTATTATTGAACTTATTAAACAAGTTGAAGTAAAGGGATAAAATGCGAGGCTTTGCCGAGCATTTTATCTCTTTTCCTCAACAAGTATAATAAATCCAATAATATAGGAGCAAGAATGCAAGATTCTGTTTATCATATGACATATAAAACAAATTTTATTCACCAATGTTTTATACAAAAGTGAATATTTCACCATTGGTAAAGGCGACGTTGTTAAGGAAATCATACATGTAACGTTACAGGACGTATCTAACTAATTTGCATATTAAATCCACAAGTGGGTTATTGAATTTATTGCATGGCGTTATTACATTCTCAGACACGACGTCATATGATAAATAGGAATCACACATGGTTTCTCATGCATTAGCATTTTGTGGGTCCCGTGGAAGCTGTTTGAACATGAGGCCTCTATGCTGAGTGTACAAATATCTTCCAAGGGTCCCGGCAACTGATATTGCAATGAAATCCATGGAAGGTTGTTGTTCTTGCATAACTTACGATTCCAACGGCAAATTGTGATAAAAATACCCTAAAGCATCTTATAAACTCTTCAGATGTGACCTGCAAACCATTGTGGTGGCTAGTTCAGAATGTTGTTTACAATAACGTCAGTTAGGCAGTGATCCTCTGATGTTATTGAATTCCTAAATGCTACATTCAGGGAGGTAACATTACGTCAATCAGCGTAACATAAACAAACCAAAGCCCATCCATGTTCAAACAGCACTTGAATTTCTTGATTTGAACATGGGTTTTGTTCTTTGAACATGGGTTTTGGTCCATTTAATACATGTAATAGCTTGGAATAAGATTTTATGCAAGAATATAACTTTAAATTAGGTACAACATGGTGCCACTCATGACAATTGTCGTCTGCTTTGTCGTCTGCTGGTTATTTCAAAACTCATTTTTGCAAACAGTGTGGAACCAGATCAGACTGCTCCTAGAGGAGCAGTCTGATCTGGGTCCACACCGTTTGCCTGTATGCAAAAAATAATTTTAAAAAGTTTGCAAGAAAATTCAGCAGACGACATTTATAAGCAGACAACATTTTCAGATGTGGTTTTTCTCGGCATTTTAAGAGTTGAAGATATATCTTAAAATATGTAGATTATGCAGATATATGGTCAATTTTCTATATAAGCTGTATATTTTGGATATAACAGGGCTCTTTTATTTTTTTTAACTCAATTTTGGCTTTGAACTCCAACCATGGTGTTGTAAAGGCTATGGTGTGAGTTAGTGAGAGTGGGCGAGTGAGCGAGTAATGAGGAAAGTAAAGTAAGTATTAGTTCTTTATTTAGTTGGCATAGCCAGTCTTTCCAAGGGCCTCTAAACAACGTATACATACAGTTATCAGAGGCACATACAGAATCACATGACATGTGTAAATGTCTGGTACCAATTTTATAACTGATACTTAATCATTCTTTCACACACACAAGCATATATACTAGGGATAAAAAAAAGGGAACCCCCAAATTCAAATAGAAAGAAGCGAAACTTCAATGTCACGGGGAAGGTTTATATGCAAAAGGGGATCTGTATCTGGTCCATGCACCACGAGCATTGATGCGTGCACGACACCTTCTGGGCATACTAGTGATTGTGCGACGGATTATCTCCCTTGGTATCCGTTGCCATTCTTCTGTAATGCTCGGCCAAGCTGTTGTGGATTGTTACAATGCAGCGGTCTGTTGTGCACGCGGCGACCCAAGACATCCCAAATGTGCTCAATCAGCGACATATCAGGAGATATTGGCTGTCCAGGGTTGTGTCCTTACACCTTGTTGTCTCAGAAATTCGACGGCAACACGGGCTCGATGTGGGCGTGCTTTGCCATCTTGGAACTCGAAGTTCCCACCAATGCGCAGGGCGAATGAGACTACCACTGGGCGTAAAATTTGGTCTACGTAACGCTGGCCTATCAAGTTACCATGCTCGTTCAAGGTAACTTGACTGGCCAATCAAGTTACCATGATCGTTCAAGGTAACTTGACTGGCTAGCGTTACGTAGACCAAATTCCAAGATGACAACCTTCATTGTTGATATACTTTTCAAATGACCTCAATAAGTGGACTTAACAGGTACCAACACCACATCACAGGCTTTTATGAAGAAACAAAAAAATTGGTTAATTATCCTTGTTACTGCAATGCCAATTTTGCAACAGAAGGTCAGGTTCTCTACCTCCGGGTACTCCAGTCTTCGCCCACCTCTGATTAAAGATCAACTTCAAATAAGAGAAATAATTTCAAACAGGCTGTAAAAACTAAAATCTAAAAAAAGTACTCAAAATAATAGCAGTAGAAAAATTGTCAACAATATGTCTCATTCTGTATTTGGATCTTTGAATTACTTCATGATTGTTTGTTTGTTTGTTATACCCCCGGCATACGAAGTATGCTATGCTATGGGGTACCGGTATATAGTTTTCGTCCTGCCGCTCGTCCGTCCATTTACATTTTGGTTGAAGTTTTACGTTAAGTTTCTGAGAGATTGTATCTTCTGAACCCTTTGATAGATTTAGTTGATACTTACTGAAGTTACATACTGGTCTAAAGATTTAATTGATACATGTCCCACCACCCACAGTGACCTTGAGGTCAAGGTCACAGACATAGAAATTTTACGTTCGGTTAAAGATTTATGACAAAAGTTTATAGATGCCTGTATGTTCTAAACTCTTAGACAAATTCACCTGATACTTTCTCGGATGTTGCATACCATTCCAAAGATTTAGTGATGTATGTCCCTTCCCCCACCCATGGTGACCTTGACCTCAAGGCCACGGACTTAGAAATTTTACATTTGGTTAAAGTTTTATGACAAAGTTTATAGAATGCCTGTATGTTCTAAACTCTAAAGACAAATTCAATTGATACTTGCATCAGCTTCTTGACTTCTTCAGTCATATTACATACAAGCTCGAAAGATATATCAGATGGTGGGGCTGGTCAGGGGTATAGGTGACCCACTGGTCGCTTTCTCTAGTTTGATTTGAGGTTAAACATCCCCGTCAACACTGAAGGTTATTTTGGAGATGTTGCTTCCAATTTTGTGGGACTTAAACCCGACATTGAGATGAAATGAGATCTCAAGACCTGTCTCCCAATGAAACTAATAGAGTTTATAAGCACTGACAGTCTGACTCGCACCGCTTTGTCAGGCTTAGATCCTTTAAGTGGTTTACCAGTACTTGTGTGCGGTCGGTTTCAGCTCTACGTGGAAGCAACTTGCAGCCCATCTATTTCTTCGAGCCCTGATGGATGGGGGCCGACTTATAAACCCTTTTGGTTAAACTGGATGGCATGGCTTGAGGTGTCATTTCATCTAAATGTTGGGTAAAAGCCCCACAAAATTGGAAGCAACATCTCCAAAATGACCTAAATAGTGTTGATCGGGATGTTAAACCCCAAATCAATCAATCAAATCGTGATTGTATGTATGCAATATTTTCAGGTTTCTAAAATGCCCTGGAATGATGAAGAACTGCAACCAGAGACAGGCTTAATTTCGGACAAACTGGCAGTCATTAATGGTCAAGGAGTTCTCACAATAAATTCTCAACCAAATATCAATGGTGCCTCGTCAAATGATCTCAGAGTGGGTTGGGGTGTTCCGAATGGCTATATCTATCAGAAGGTACGGTATCTCCAACAGATCTGTCTTCCTCAGGCTTCCATTGCTCAGACTTTTGAATTTAGATACTTTCTTGTACCTTCAAAAGTTGAAATCAGGAAAACCTATTAAGGGGAATGAGAACACCTGGCAGGTTTTTCTGCCATTTTTCAAAGGGAGACATCTTTGGGGACTTCCTGTTCGCTTTTCTATAAGCCCTGTCCCACTCAAAAGGGGGTCTACTCTTAAAGGAAAGAATTTGCTCCTCAGGAGCAAATTCTTTCCTTCAAGAGTTGATCCCTATTGACATGGGAGACAAAATACTTTAGCAGGAGTTGCCTTCCCTGAAGGTGTTCCCATTCCCCTTAAGTTCTGTGGTGTATTCGTTGCTTGCAAAGGATAACCCTTTCATAGACCATATGTCCCACGTGCTATTGTACATCTGACAGTCGCTGACCATGTACAAAATGCATGTACAGTTATTTACACCATCGCTAGTCCTGTACATGTGACACAGTGTTCTGTGAAGTCTGGACTGATCTGGGGTACTGGGTCACTGACAGTGTAGACCCAAATTAGACACTGAAAAATGTGGTGTCTGATCAGATTCCGCATAGTTTGCTGAAAAACAGAACAACAGGAAATTAATGGTTGAACCAAACAGCCAATGTTCCAGTTAAGCACCATTTTCCCAGCCTACACTAGGTGGTTCTAACGAGTACCAACAAGCGGTGTGGGTTGGGGTGTTCCGAAAGACTATCTATCAGAAGGTACGGCATCACCAACAGAGCTGTATTCCTTGGGCTTCCCTTGCTCAAACGGAAACAGACCGTTTAGAGCTAAGATTAATCTCATCACCATAGCAACAAATAAGGTAAGTATTTTGTGATAATTGAAGGATAGTTTTCCTTATTTCTCTATATAAACCTATGTTGTGGGTATTCATTCATTCGTTGAGGCGGTTCTAATGAATACCCACAACATAGGTTTTTAAGGAGAATTGACAAAAACTACCCTTCAGTTATCTGTTGCCATGACTTCTTATCCCAAGGTTATGTCTATGTAATCTTTCTTTCAAAGTTGCATCTGAGCTAAAAGTCACACATTAACGTTTGTGTTGATATTTTCTCAGACTCCATTATGCTGTCGTCAAGATTGAAAAAAAATACCTTATCTGTTGCTATGCATCAGCAAGCTTTGAACACACAGACAGTATAGATCTGGATAAGGATGTATAACAGGGATAATTATGGTTTAACTTTCATTATTTCTTTGCCGCCCCCGCCCATAGGGGCTTGAAGAAATATATGGGTTGCATGATGTTTCCATGCATAGCTGAATCCGGCTCGCACACTAGTACTGGTAAACAGCTTGGAGGATCTAAGCCTGTCCAGGAACCGCGGTGTGAGGCGGACCGTCCATGCTAATAAACCCTATTGGTTTCATTGGGCGACAGGGCTTGAGATGTCATTTCATCTCAATGTCAGGTAAAAGTCCCACAAAATTGGAAGCAATGTCTCCAAAATGACCTTTACAGTGTTGACGGGGACATTCAACCTCAAATCAAACAAATCATTATTTCTTCATATGAGGGTAAGTCAATAAGTAACCAGCCTATCCCATTTCCAATTGACCGAGACAACCAAGATTTTCATGCCTTGTCTCAATACATGTTTTGGGCAAGAGGGCAAAATTGCACTCTTATGGTGTCATTCACTCTGAAGATATTGAATGTCAAACATGGCTAGCGATGCAAAAGCAAGCTTTTCATCAAAAGTTGAGTACTGTGGTGTAATTCGGTACTCGTATTTGAAAGGGGAAACAGGTCAAGAAATACACTGTGAGTGATCAGTGTTTATGGGTCATCTGGAAAAACATTGTGAGTGATCAGTGTTTATGGGTATTCTGCACCATCGTATGCACAAGTTAAATTCTACAGGAGCAGTCTGATCTGGGTCCACTGTTCGCAAAAAAATGACTTCTAAAGGAACGGGCAGATGACAATTGTGACGATTGGCATGTTATGGGTTAAAATCAATGTGGTACAATGTACAATCAGTGAATGGCTATCATCAGAGGTCTTTTAAAATGCTCTGCATGCTTTGTATTTTCTTCTGCAAGTGACTTGAAACAAAGTGACAATACCAATCTTTTCATGACAGGCATACCTGGAATTCTTCACGAGTAAAAAGAACATCAAGGCATTGAAGAAGATACTCCCAGAATACCCCCTAGTCAACTACCATCTGCTGAATCATAATGTAAGTATCATCAGCATATAGCAACAGATATTGTTAGAAGCCTCTGGGCGTCCAACTGATATTGGCTTAGAGTTTGACAAGGCCTGCTGTCCTTGCAGTGGTTTTGCTACTTGCCTCATAAACCAGGGGTCGTGGGTTCCATCCTGGGCTTCTATATAGACTTTCGGATGAGTCCATAGGTGCAGATAAGGTGCTTTTTCATTCGAAAAATACTGACACTTTTCTTATTTCTGCATGAAAACATAGGTTATGGTACTCATTAGAAGTGCCTCCGTGAGGCAGTTTTAATGAGTACCCAGAACATATGTTTACATGCAGAAATGAGAAAAAAAATGATATGTGGATAACTCCTCTTATCTGGGGCTATGGAGTCTTTAAACCCAGGTCCCATCTCCATATGAACTTAAATGTTGGTGGGACGTAAAATTTAAAAACACACACACACAGATTTGGTGGGTAATTGGTTATAATTGAAGGATAATTTTCCTTATTTCTCCATTTATGTTGTGATGCACTGGACGGTCCGACTCGCATCACTTTGCCTGGGCAGGCTTAGTCCTTCTAAGCGGTTTACCAGTACTCATATGTGGTCAGTTTCAAGAGTCAACTGTATTTGCAACAGAAAATAAAGGAAATTTATTTGCTCTTGTTTGTCCTCAGTTAAGGAACTATGATGTATTTTGCTTGCAGGGTGAAGCCGATTATACCAACTGTGATACTATGAAGCCAATTGCTGTGACATGGGGCGTCTTCCCGGGAAAAGAAATCTCACAACCGACAGTTGTAGATCCTGTAGCTTTTACTGTCTGGAAGGTATGATGCGAAGAATTTTTCTGTCAGTGAAAATGCATTTAACCCTTATCCCGTTGTTCACGACAACCCCTACCTTTGCAAACAGTGTAGATCCAGATCAGATGGCTTCTGAAGAACCCTTACCCTGCTGTTCACGACACCCCCTACCTTTGCAAACAGTGTAGATCCAGATCAGATGGCTTCTGAAGAACCCTTATTCTGCTGTTCACGACAACCCCTACCTTTGCAAACAGTGTAGATCCAGATCAGATGGCTTCTGAAGAAGCCATCTGATCAGGATCTACACTGTTTGTCATTCAGTTTGTAAATTTAAATGAATAAATTACATTGAGTAATCTGATTGGTTGAAATGTGAATGGTTGTGGTTAAATTAATTTAGGCAGCAGTATAAGGTTTAACTCTCTTAACACAATCATTCATAAGAACAACAAAACCCATTACAACGACAAATGCAGTGGAACAAGTCTTATCTCAAGGTTTATCCTCGGTTCCAATTGGCGTTGCCTTGGTTCCCTTGGGTTGGAATGCGTACATCAAATCCAAGAACCAAATGTTGTGGATATTTGTTGGAATCACCTTGCACTGTGGTGATTCTAGCAAATGTCAACAACATTTGTTTTGAGCTCGCCTGTACGAAAGTACAGCAAGAGCTATAGCAGTCACACTGGCATCGACATGGGCGTATACGTATCGGTGTATGTTACAAAAGTTTTGGTTAAAGTTTTCTGTTGCTCTGTATCTCTTGTTACATATTGGTCTAACATTGTGCGCAGTACCAGCCCCAACCCCCACGGTGACATAGAGGTCAAGGTCAACGACTTAGAACTTAAAACAAGTTTCTTCTACAGTGGTTCTTAGGGGTACTATCTGGTTCTCTTTTAATTGCTGTAGTCTGTTGGGCTTTTTACAGAAGAACAATTTCATTTTTGTTAACTTGCCCTCACCCAACTTAGGCCCCCAAAGGCGAACTGTGTTGTCCTCTGACAACTCTTGTTTGAGGAATTATACCACTTGTTATTATTGGGCTCCTTTATAGCGGCAAATTCTTCAGAATGGTAAAATATAAGGGAACAAATTCCATCATTATAAGGAGGGTCCTCTGTAGCTCGAAAATAGGATGATTATACTTTTGGGACCAGTTTCTCTGACGTCATCATAAAATCACCTGCCTTTTGAACTCAGTTCGATGAGTGTCTGTCTGGTGATCATATGGTCCTGGGTTGGATACCTGCCATGTCTACAACATTCTTTCTTTGAGATTGATCAAGAGCTCTGAGGACATTCTCAACATTCTGCTAATTCAAGAAGGGCAGTTGTCAGGTTAGTTTCTGGCAAAAGAATGTGCACTGTACTGGTTATTAACTGATTACCGGTATATAAAAGCCTGCCCAGTTTGGTAAACTGACCAGATCGATGTGACCTATTGTTGATTGGGCTGTTAAAATCCAATCAGATACCCGCACCATATCAGGCTGGAAAATTCTTCAAAAGTTTACTCATCCTGCATGACCAAGGATATGCAGGGTTTTGTAAATTTAATAGGGACAAGGAAAATTTTTTACTCATTCTCAAAAATCTTTACTATTGTGAGTGGAAGAGTGGAATTTTTAAGCCCTGCATACATGTATATTTATAAGAAGACATCATGTTAACCAGTCTGTGCAATGAATACACTTGTAGATCCCACTTTATAAAGGGAAAAAGTGGGATTTACAAGGGTTTATGTTATTTTCTGCTTTTTGCTGCTTAAGAATGCAGATTGATGATGCTTATGATCTTATTTCTGTCTCAAACATACATGTAGATTGCGAGTGCATGTTTGAACCGCCTGATGGTGGTCCTTACTAGCACTCGCAATCTATATTTGGAGAAGTCAGAAGAAATAAGGAAATTTTAGAAAAAAAACATCTAAAAAAATACAAGCTCTACAGATACTAAAGATGCCATTATACCACACAGTTGTGTTGCGCCCCCACACACTAGACCTTGGAGAAATAGATTCCATTGCATGGTGCTTTAGGGCAGAGGTGAAACCGACCGAACTTGAGTACTGGTAAACTGCTTGAAAGCCTGCCCAGTCAAAGTGGTATGAGTCTGTCCGTCCCTGCATATAAACCTTGTTGGTTTGTTTGAGTGGTAGGGCTTGAGATGTCACTTCATCTCATTGTAGGGTAAAAGTCACACAAAATTGGAAGCAACATTTCCAAAATGACATAAATAGTGTTGACGGGGGCATAAAATCTGAATTCAAAGTAAAACAAAACCATATGTTTACAACAAGACATCATTTAAACCAGTGTTTGTAATAGATACTTTTGTGAAATCCACTACGTATATAATTCTGTACAGGAAACATCATGAACATGTGGGGATGGCCCCCGCCCATAGGGGCTTGAAGAAATATATGGGCTGCATGATGCTTCCACGCAGAGCTGAATCCGGCCCGCACACTAGTACTGGTAAACCGCTTAGAGGATCTAAGCCTGTCCAGGAACCGCGGTGCAAGGCAGACCATCCATGCTAATAAACCCTATTGGTTTCATTGTGCGACAGGGTTTGAGATGTCATTTCATCTCAATGTCGGGCAAAAGTCCCACAAAATTAGAAGCAACGTCTCCGAAATGACCTATATAGTGTTAATGGGGACGTTAAACTTCAAATCAAACAAACAAACAAGCCTGCCCAGAAAACATGCAGTTGCGTAAAATGAATGCCCCAATATGACCCTTATAGTGTTGACTAGGCTGTTAAATGCCGAATGAACACAAAATGTCTATATAAAACTCCTAGTCCCAGAGGTGTTTGAGAATCAATGTTCAACTGTACATTATAGGGTAATTCCAAAATAAGAAGCACAATAAACATTCATGTTATTATTTGATCGTAAGCTGTCAATTTTGCTGACTCAGCAAATAAGTTATTTCAAGTCAGAATTATATATATCAGCTAAACAAAGCTTGATCACTGAACATGTACCTTTCGGCTTGATGGAAAATTTTATTCCGTGGCTAAAAACGTATGTACTTTCAAAACTGCCTTAGTCATGGAAATCACACGGATCACGTACGCATGTCTGGCTTGCACGTAAGTAGGCCAGCATAAAATTTTCCTACGTGTTAAAGATTAGGCCAGACATAAACATTCCATGACTTTTTGATCAGGTAAGTTTCCCTTGCTCCAGTTACTGTCTAACTTGTATGTCAAATGCGCTTTATCTGATAAGGTCAGGTCAAACTTGCACCGTCTGATAACCTTAATGCACCTGTATCTATTTCATTTGAGATGACACACGAGACCTACAAGAAAACTTGTACGACCAGAAAAGACTCGGATCAGCCTGCGCAAATGCGCAGGCTGATCCGAGTCTTTGCTGTTCGATCAAGCCTTGTACAGCCTATGAGGTATCAAAAGAGCAAAGAGCAGAAACTTAAGACTCTCGCCAGACTAGTTTGATGTACATGCGACCAAAGTCTTCCCTGGCCGCAAAGGCTTTCTCGTAGGATTTGTCACATACCAGATTACTTGATACTGTTATCAGGTGTTAAGTGGTAAATAGTTAAGGTTTTATGTAGGACATGACATACTGTTGTTATCTGTAGAAGTGTAGGGGGACAGAGCTGGCTGATTCAGTGTTGAGGTTATCCCGGTTCAACTGATAAAACTTAGTCCGACTGCACCTTAATAGTTCATGCGGACCCATTTCTGGGTGTAGATGAACAGTTACACTGGAAACAGTCCATTCATTTAACCCATAAAATGTCAATCACGACAATTGTTGCCAGTTATCTTAAATGTAATTTTTAGCTCACCTGTCACTTAGTGACAAGGTGAGCTTTTGTGATCACTTTTCGTCCGTCGTCAGTGCGTGCGTGCGTGTGTGTGTGTGTGTGTGCGTAAACTTTTTCTTCAAATGACATCTCCTCCTAAACCACTGATCGGATTTTGACCAAACTTCACAGCAATGATCCTTAGGTGGTCCCCTTTCAAAATTGTTCAAATGGTTCTGGTCCATTGCACATCTGGGTCACAGGAGCTAAAAATAGATTTTTTAAACGAAAACTTTAAAAATCTTCTTCTCTGAAACTGCAAGGCCCAGGTCTTTGATATTTGGTATGAAGCTTCATCTAGTGAACCTCTACCAAGATTGTTCAAATTATAGCCCTGGGGGCCAAAATGCCCCCGCCCCGGGGGCCTTTGGTTTTGCATAGGCTTATATAGGGAAAATCATTAAAAAATCTTCTTCTCTGAAACCACAAGGCCCAGGTCTTTAATATTTGGTGTGAAGCTTTACCTGGTGGACCTCTACTAAGATTGTTCAAATTATAGCCTTGGGGCCAAAAATGCCCCCGCCCCGGAAGGCCTTTGGTTTTACATAGGCTTATACAGGGAAAATCTTTAAAAATCTTCTTCTCTGAAACCGCAAGGCCCAGATCTTTGATATTTGATGTGAAGCTTCATCTAGTGGACCTCTACCAAGATTGTTCAAATAATAGCCCTGGGGGCCAAAATGCCCCCGCCCCGGGGGCCTATGGTTTTACATAGGCTTATATAGGGAAAATCATTAAAAAATCTTCTTCTCTGAAACCGCAAGGCCCAGATCTTTGATATTTGGTGTGAAGCGTCATCTAGTGGACCTTTACCAAGATTGCTCAAATTATAGCCCTGGTGGCCAAAATGCTCCCGCCCCGGGGGCCTATGGTTTTACATAGGCTTATATAGGGAAAATCATTAAAAATCTTCTTCTCTGAAACCGCAAGGCCCAGATCTTTGATATTTGGTGTGAAGCTTCATCTAGTGGACCTCTACCAAGATTGTTCAAATTATAGCCCTGGGGGCCAAAAATGCCCCCGCCCTGGGGCCCTTTGTTATTACATAGGCTTATACAGGGAAAAGCTTTAAAAATCTTCTTCTCTGAAACCGAAAGGCCCAGATCTTTGATATTTGGTGTGAAGCTTCATCTAGTGGACCGCTACCAAGATTGTTCAAATTATAGCCCTGGGGGCCAAAATGCCCCCGCCCCGGGGGCCTATGGTTTTACATAGGCTTATATAGGGAAAATCATTAAAAAATCTTCTTCTCTGAAACAACAAGGCCCAGGTCTTAAATATTTGGTGTGAAGCTTCACCTGGTGGACCTTAACTAAGATTGTTCAAATTATAGCCTTGGGGCCAAAAATGTCCCCGCCCCGGGGGCCTATGGTTGTTCATAGGCTTATACAGGGAAAATCTTAAAAAATCTTCTTCTCTGAAACCACAAGGCCCAGATCTTTGACATTTGCTGTGAGCTACATCTAGTGGACCTCTTTCAAGATTGTGCAAATTATAGCCCTGGGGCCGAAAATGGTCCCACCCTTGCACCCTTTGGTTTTTCATAGCCTTATATAGTGAAACCTTTAAAAATCTTCTTCTCTGAAAACACAAGGCCCTTTGATATTTGGTATGAAGCTTCACCTAGTGGACCTCTACCAAGATTGTTCAAATTATAGCCCTGGGGCCAAAAATGCCCCCGCCCAGGGGGCCTTTGGTTTTACCTAAGCTTATGTAGGGGAAATCTTTAAAACTTTTCTTCTCTGAAACAGCAAGGCCCAGGTCATTGATATTTGGTGTGAAACTTAATCTAATGGACCTCTACCAAGATTGTTAAAATTATAGCCCTGGGGCCAAAAATGCCCCCCACCCCTGGGGCCTTTGGTTTTACGTATGGTTATACATGGAAAATCTTTAAAAATCTTCTCTGAATCCGCAAGGCCCAGATCTTTAGTATTTGGTGTGAAGCTTCATCTTGGCAACCTCTTTCAAGATTGTTCAAATTATATCCCTGGGGCCAAAAATGCCCCCACTCTGGGACCCTTTGGTTTTCATAGGCTTAGATAGGGAAAACCTTTAAAAAATTTCTTGTCTGAAACCAGAAGGCCCAGGTCTTTGATATTTGGATTGAAGCTTCATCTAGTGGACCATTACCAAGTTTGTTCAAATTATAGCCCTTGGGCCTAGAATGTACTGGAGACACTAATTCTCAGGTGAGCGATTCAGGGCCCTCTTGTGTTTTATATTAGGATCACTTTTTGTCTGTCATCCGTGCGTAAACAATTTCTTCAAACGACATCTCCTCCTAAACCACTGATCCGATTTTGACCAAACTTCACAGGAATGATCCTTAGGTGGTCCCCTTTTAAAGTTGTTCAAATGGTTCCGGTCCATTGCACATCTAGGTCACTGGAGCTAAAAATAGATTTTTTAAAAGAAAACTTTAAAAATCTTCTTCTTTGAAACTGCAAGGCCCAGGTCTTCGATATTTTGTATGAAGCTTCATCTAGTGGACCTCTACCAAGATTGTTCAAATTATAGCCCTGGGGGCCGAAATGCCCCTGCCCTGGGGGCCTTTGGTTTTTGCATAGGCTTATATAGGGAAAATCTTAAAAAATCTTCTTCTCCGAAACCGAAAGGCCCAGGTCTTTAATATTTGGTGTGAAACTTTACCTGGTGGATTTCTTCCAAGATAGTTCAAATAATAGCCTTGGGGCTTAAAAATGCCCCCGCCCCGGGGACCTTTGGTTTTACATAGGCTTATACAGGGAAAATCTTTAAAAATCTTCTTTTCTGAAACCACAAGGCCCAGATCTTTGATATTTGATGTGAAGCTTCATCTAGTGGACCTCTTTCAAGATTGTTCAAATTATAGCCCTTGGGCCAAAAATGCCCCAACCCGGGACCCTTTGGTTTTTCGTAGGCTTATATAGGGAAAACCTTGAAAAAATCTTCTTCTCTGAAACCACAAGGCCAAGGTCTTTGATATTTTGTATGAAGCTTCAGCTAGTGGACCTCCCAAGATTGTTCAAATTATTGCCCTGGGGCCAAAAATGCCCCTGCCTAGGGGGCCTTTGGTTTCACCTAAGCTTATGTTTGGGAAATCTTTAAAACTTTTCTCCTGAAACCGCAAGGCCCAGGTCTTTGATATTTGGTGTTAAGCTTAATCTAATGGACCTCTACCAAGATTGTTCAAATTATAGCCCTGGGGCCAAAAATGCCCTGCCCCGGGGGCCTTTGGTTTTACATAGGCTTATATAGGGAAAATCTTTAAAAAATCTTCTTCTCAGAAACTACAAGGCCGAGGTCTTAGATATTTGGTGTGTAGCTTCATCTATTGGAACGCTATCAAGATTGTTCAAATTATAGCCCTAGGACCAAAAAATGCCCCCACACCATGACCCTTTGGTTTTTCATAGGCTTAATTAGGGAAAATATTTAAAATTCTTCTTCTCTGATACCACAAGGCCCTGGTCTATGCTATTTAATATGAAGCTTCACCTAGTGGACCTCTACCAAGATTGTTCAAATTATAGCCCTGGGGCCAAAAATGCCCCCGCCCCAGGGGCCTTTGGTTTTACATAGGCTTATACATGGAAAATCTTAAAAATCATCTCTGAATCGCAAGGCCCAGATCTTTGATATTTGGTTTGAAGCTTCATCCAGTGGACCTCTTTCAAGATTGTTCAAATTATAGCCCTGGGGCCAAAAATGCTGTTTAAACCAAAAATGCCCCAACCCCAGGACCCTTTGGTTTTTCTTAGGCTTATATAGGGAAAACCTTTAAAAATCTTCTTGTCTGAAACCAGAAGGCCAAGGTCTTTGATATTTGGTGTGAAGCTTCATCTAGTGGACCAATGATTACCAAGTTTGTTCAAATTATAGCCCTTGGGCCTAGAATGTACTAGAGACACTAATTCTCAGGTGAGCGATTCAGGGCCCTCTGGGCCCTCTTGTTTGCAAACAGTGTGGACCCAGATCAGACTGCTCCTGCAGTAGCAGTCTGATCTGGGCCCACACTGTTTGCCTATATGCAAAAAAAATTTGTAAAAAAATCAGCAGACGACATAAGCAGACAGCATTTTCAGATGTAGTTTTTCTCGGCATCTTATGGGTTAATTGTTTTCACTCATAAGAATAGGCTGATTGATTTTAATCCATGGCTTCTATTTGATAGTACCAAAGGAATGAGAAGTTTTGGTTTTGTTTGTTTGATTTGCTGAACATCCCCATCAACACTATTAGGTCATTTTGGAGAAGTTGCTTCCCAATTTCGTGGGACTTTTCAGGACATTGAGATGAAATGACATCTCGAGCACTGCTGCCCAAACAAACCAAAAGGGTTTATATATAGGGACCGACCAACTCACACCACTTTGCCTGGGCAGGCTTAGGCTGTTTCCCAGTACCCATGTGCGGTCAGTTTCAGCTCTGCATGGAAGCATCATGCAGTCCAATCTATTTCTCCAAGCCCTGATGGGTGGGGGCAGCAGGACCTATTTGTAGTTGTAGATGAAGTCTGACTGAAATTAGTAAGCCTATCAAATATACAGTTTAAAGGCTTTAGGAAGTCTTTATATGTTCTGAAGAAATTTGGAGAAAAAAAAACATGTCTTTTTTGCCAGTAATATGCAGGAAAGGCCAAAAAAGGTGATTATTGAGATAGGACTACTTGCTCAGAACTAACAATACCATTAGGTAACATATCCTTAAAACTTTGATCAACTATCACAGCAAATATGCACCATGTGACATTTGTTCTGGGTCTTCAGTGTTTGCCAGCGATGCTATTTGGGGATGCAAGGTATAACTGGGTTGAACAGTCAGCTTCAACCACAGATCTTGGCATTTGTTCAGGGCCTTTACTGTTTGCAGAAATTTGACCATTTTCTAAACATTTTTTTCATAAATAACTGAACCAAACACCCTTAAGGGGAATGGGAACACCTGGAAGATAACTTTCGGGACTTCCTGTACGCTTTTCTATAAGTTCTGTCCCACGGAAAAAGGGGTCAACTCTTAAAGGAAAGAATTTGCTCCTTAGGAGCAAATTCTTTCCTTTAAGAGTTGACCCCTATTGACATGGGAGACAAAAATACTTTTGCAGGAGTTACCTCCCCTGAAGGTGTTCCCATTCCCCTTAAATGTTTGGGCTTTGAAACATAAATTAGGATGCATGGTGCTTCAGTGCAGAGCTGAAACCAACCAAACTTGAGTACTGGTAAATTGCAAAGAAGGTCTAAGCATGCCCAGGTTTAGTGCTTACAGTCGGCCTGTTGCTTAAACCATAGCAGTTTCTTCAGGTGGTAGGGCTTGAGATGTCATTTTATCTCAATGTCGGATAAAATTCCCACAAAATCAGAAGCAACTTCTCCAAAGTGACCTAAATAGTGTTGAAGGTGTTCAGCACAAACAGAAAGAGTTAATATGAACAATGGTCAGAGTTTATATTCTTTTTCATTTACTTCAGGATGAAGCATTTGCCCTGTGGCTCGAGTCTTGGGGAAGCATGTATCCAGAAGGGTCAAGGTCACGAGAGGTCATACAATGTATCCATGACAACTACTACTTAGTGAACTTAGTGGACAACGAATTTCCGAAAGAATCATGTTTATGGGAGATTGTTAATCGTATGTTAGAACTGTCAGCGCAAGATAGTGATGGGGACGAGGAAGAAGACGTTGCCATGGCAACCAATGGCATGCATTAATAAGTGTGTGCTGACAAACAAACACAAGTGTGCCATATAACTTCACCCAGCAGGCACACGTCTCTAGGGCTAGGTCAAATCAACGTCTGTGCAACGTTGCATAAATGTCATGACGTACCAACGTTGGTGTGACGACGAAATTACGTCATGTGCCTGCTGGGCATCAGAGGTCTGAATATATCAGTGATTTAGTCTGAATATGTCAGTGATTTAGTCTGAATATATCAGTGATCTACAACAATATATGCATGGGTGAAAGTTTTCAGGATTATTCCTGATTTCAGGATTTTGAGACTTTCTATCCTTGTATAAAGTATAGGAAAAGTTGCCTTTTCAGGATTTGGAAACCTTCATTTCAGGATTTTGTTAAGTTTTCAACTTTCACCCACGTATATGTAGCTCCAGATAAGAAGTTACTTAGACAATTAAGGGGAATGGGAAAGCCTTCAGGGGAGGCAACTCCTGCAAAAGTATTTTTGTCTCCCATGTCAATAGGGGTCAACTCTTAAAAGGAAAGAATTTGCTTCTGAGGAGCAAATTCTTTCCTTTTAGAATGGACCCCTTTTTCAGTGGAACAGGGCTTATAGAAAAGCAAACAAGAAGTCCTGAAATGTGGCTCCCTTTTGAAAAATGGCGGAAAATCTGCCAAGTGTTCCCATTCCCGTAATGGATAATGTTTCATAACGTATTTACCCTAAGTATTCGGACACCTCAACGCCTTACCATACTTGTTCTAAGATTTGAACAAGTACAATTTACTACCTGATGTTGTGTCTATGTATAGCGGGATGAATGACAGTGTAGACACTGATGAGACGCCGCATTTTGCGGCGTCTCATCTGTGTCTACACTGTGTGCTCAGGCCTGTCTGTCAGAATACATACGGAAAATACCATAATTTTTGTAGAAACACATATTATGGGTACTTGTTAGAATAACCTCAATGAGGCGATTCTAACAACCCGGAAAGAGTGATCGAGAGCGATTCAATAAGCTTGAAGCTTTCATCGCAATCGAACTAAAATAAATTAGTATAAACTAAACTAACAAGTACGCACAATATATGTTTCTATGGAGAAATAAGCAATATTATCCCCAGAGTAGACTCATTACCATATTAACTGTATGTAAGCCTCTGTGGTGTAGTGGTTATGCTACTCCCCTTGTAAACCAGGGGTCACAGGATCGATCCCGGGCTTCTCCAGACTTTCTGATGAGTCTTTAAATCGAGGTGTCATCTCCATATGACCTTAGTTGTTGGTGAGACATAGAACTCAAACACTCACAGACAGGCTTGAGCAAGCATTGTAAAACTGTTAGAAATTGCCGCTAAGACGCCGAAGAATTTGGCGACTCATCAGGGCGTAAACTGTTTGCCACTAATTGAGCTATTTTTAGACACATCGGGTAGCAACTCATACTTGTTAAAATTTTAGAACAAGTATGGTAAGGAGTCTGAATACATGTATTTAGGGAAAATATGAAAAATGGTCAATATATCTGCAGTTTTATGTTTTCCATTTGCTTTAACCTATAAAATGCCAATCATGACAATTGTCGTCTGCTTTGTCGTCTGCTGGTATCTTTAAAAGTCAATTTTGCAATATGCAGTTTTATGTTTTCCACTTGCTTTAACCCATAAAATGTCAATCATGACAATTGTCGTCTGCTTTGTCGTCTGCTGGTATCTTTAAAAGTCAATTTTGCAAACAGTGTGGACAACGATCAGACTGCTCCTGAAGGAGCAGTCTGATCTGGGTCCAGACTGTTTGTTGTATGCAAAAATATTTTTACAATGTTTGCAAGAAGATTCAGTAGACGACATAAGCAGACGACATTTTCAGATGTAGTTTTTCTCGGCATCTTAAGGGTTAGTACTAAGTATCATACAGTGGAAAGTATGCCTCCACCTATTTATCGTGAATTACTTTAACTGACACATTTGATTTTGGGACTGATGTGAATTATATTTCACGATTCAGTATGGCTTTCCCATGATTGAGTTGCCATGACGGTTTGTCATCAGTATTATTTTTCTATCTGCTTTCCAGTGATAATCAATCTTGGTACGACTTGCAAAAAATATTATTTACTGTAAAAATTCAGACACATTGAGGTCTTGCTGTAATTCTCTTAAAAAATTGGAACAAATTTATTTCATGATCCAGCAAGGGTTCCAAATGCTGGTGATGAAATGGCAAACAGTGTAGACCCTGATCAGACTGCTCCTGAAGGAGCAGTCTGATCTGGGTCTGCACAGTTTGCTTAGGCCTATCTGTCCCAATATTTACATGTTAAATGATTGTCAAGGCTACATGTTATGTATACATTAGTATTATATAGATTAAATGTGATATTACAAGAGATTGATCAAAGGATCTTAAATATTTTTTTTTGATGGAAAAGTGCTGTGATTGAATGAAGTATTAAGGGCAATGGTGGTTGGCCCTGCCCATTGGGGCTTGAAGAAATAGATGGGCTGCACGCAGAGCTGAAACCGACCACACACAAGTACTGGTAAACCCCTTAGAGGTTCTAAGCCTGCCCAGGCAAAACAGTGCGAGTCGGACCGTCCATGCTTATAAACTCTATTGGTTTCATTGGGCGACAGGGCTTTGAGATGTCATTTCATCTCATTGGTGGGTAAAAGTCCCACAAAATAGGAAGCAATGTCTCCAAAATGATCTATACATTGTTGACGAGGACGCTAAACCTCAAATCAAACAAACAAGGGCAATGGTGGAATTTCAGCCTTCTTTTTCAGGAGAGATCTTGATATAGTTTGCTCTTCTGTGAACCAAGTTCCTTTTAAAAAGGAGTCTTTTATTGAAGAAAAGAATTTGTACATTAAGTGCATATTCCTTTATTAAATGTAGACACCCTATTAGAAAATAAGTTCTGCCTTTTAAGAACTGTGTCTGTTGCCGTTATCATCCGAGGACTGTTCAAATATGAATGCAACTAAGCACATAAAAATGATTCTGTGATAGATTTCGATGAAAAATTTATTTTGTCCCCTCAAAGTATTCCCCTTTAACAGATATACAAACTTTCAGTCTTCTGATCCAATCATTGAATGCATTTTGGTAGTCTTTTCGAGGTATACTATGAAGGCACTGGAATATTGCAGTACTTAGGTGTTTGCGCTGTACAAATTTTCGACCAGATAGGTATTTTTTCAGCTGCGGGAACAAAAAAAAGTCACACGGGGCAAGGTCAGGGGAATAGGGGGGGGTGAGGGAGTTCAACAACCTTTTCCTGCTTCAGATAGCCTTGCACAATGAACGCCTTGTGCGATGACGCATTGTCCTGTAGCAATCTGACATTGGCTAAACCAGTTGCGGGTCTTCGTTCTTCGAAATATTTCTTCAATTTTCGAAGAACTTTATTCTTGTAAAACTTCGCATTTACAGATTTGCCTTTAGGCACAGCAACCTGAATAGCAGGGCCCCGATTGGAAAAGAATACGGCATATGTTACCTTCTTGACGCTCATGGTCCGCTTTGCAATGCATGGTCTTTTGCAATACTTTGTTGCCCATATTTTGTTCTGAATCCTTCGTTTTGGCTAAAAAAAGTGAACCCATGTCTCGTCACCTGTGACGACATTAGCGAAAGACCGTGCATTGTAATTTGGAAACTTTTAAAGCAACTTCTTGGCGCACTGAACGCACGTCTTTTTCTGCTCATCTGTCAACAGATGGGGAATCCATCTAGCACAGATCTTTCTCATTTTCAAATCCCGTTTCAGAATTGTATGAGCTGCTCCTAATGAGATGCCAACCATACTAGCTATTTGCCTAGTGGTGTATCGTGCATCAGTAGCAACTATTTCTTTCACTCTAGCAACCATCTTGGCAGATGTTGCTCTTTTCGGCCGACGATCATGTGGTGCATCTTCTGTTGAGCCTAGCCCACAGCTGAATTTCGTACACCAATGAAAAACTGTCGGAAAAGACATTTCATTATGCCCATAAACCGAATATATTTCATCAAAAATGTCTTTGCACCGTATACCAAAAATACAACGATTCTTAATATAGGACCGTATTTCAACGGCGTACTCTGACCTTCTTCCAACCATGTTTTGTATTAGTATACAAGGGTAGACAGTGTTTATCGAACGATATACATGGCTAAAGTACACAGATTTTAACAGGTTTGGTATCAATGTATAGGTAAAATGTTTTTCTTCCCTGTGATATTTATTTCCAGGTGATTTTCGCATTAGTGCATGAGAAAACGTTCTACTCGCATTCAGATTTGAACAGTCCTTGTATCATTCATTTATTTATTAAGATGGGCAAATGACCTGAAAGTTTTTGTTTCATTTTCCCCCCCCCCCCCCCCCCCCCCCCAAGTCAGATATGAAGGGAAACAACTCTATTCGCGTTTCAAAGCAGGGCTTTTTTATGGTAATATTCTTTGTCAGGAGAAGGAAGGAAAATAAGGGCTACTCTTAACCCTTTGTATCAGGAAACCCCTAATCCTTTGTATGCGGGAAACCCCTAAAGGGGTACCTTGGCAAACAGTGCCGGCCCAGATCAGACGCCGCAGAATGCGAACAGGTTTTAAGATTGATTTTAGAGTCTTTACATGTATATTTCGTTGCTCCAGATAAGGATAACAAGGATAATTTTAGAATATTTCATATATCCTGTTGTTGTTTATGCAGAGGATCCATGTGGTGTATTCATGAGTACTCATGTATTATTGAATTTATTAAATGAGTTGAGGAAAAGAGATAAAATGCGAGGCTTTGCCAAGCATTTTATCTCTTTTCCCCAACAAGTTTAATAAAATTAAAAATTCATAAGCACAGATGCAAGTTTCTATTTGTCTTATGACATTTAAAATACATTTTATTCTGAGTTTTACAAAAATGTCAATATTCCGCTATTATTAAAACTTGACGATGTTAAGGACGTTGTACATGTAAAGTTACGGGGTGTATCTAACTAATTTGCATATATAATCCACTAATGGATTATTAAATTTATTACATGGCGTTATTACATTCTCAGATGCGATGTCATGATAAAAACCATTTCATCGCCGCATATAGCCACTAGATGCTGAGATTATCATGTTATGCGTTTTTCGAGGTACTAAATGTCTTTTTGCTATCTGTGCATGCAATATCTATTATTCCATCAAAATGTATGTTGTGGGTACTGGTTAGAATTTCCTCAATGAGGCGATTCTAACAAGTACCCAGAACATGTTTCTAACAAGAAATTAGTCAACACGAAAACACACCCTTATAATTTTGTCCCCCTTGAACCACGTTTATATAGTAAAACTGGGGTTTATTGAGGTGAACCTTATTTTTCTCATTTCTGCTCTAAAATATAGATTGTGGGTTCTCGTTAGAACCGCCTCATCGCTATATTTTGAGCAGAAATAAGAAAAAGATCATAATTATTCATCTTAAAATTTTCGTTTTTTCGGCGGTAAAGTTTACAATGCATTTGTATAGGCATATTTTCGTAATGAAAGCTTTTCCTTAATTAACATTGCCATGTATCCTTGTCTGAAGCAATGATTATTTTGTGTGTTTGTTTGATTTGATGTTTAACGTCCCCGTCAACACTATAAAGGTAATTTTGGAGACATTGCTTCCAATTTTGTGGGACTTTTACCCGGCAATGAGATGAAATGACATCTCAAGCCCAGTCGCCCAATGAAACCAATAGGGTTTATAAGCATGGACGGTCTGACTCGCACCACTTTGCCTGGGCAGGCTTAGATCCTCTAAGCGGTTTACCAGTACTCGTGTGCGGTCAGATTTAGCTCTGCGTGGAAGAATCATGCAACCTATTTATTTCTTCAAGCCCCAAAGGGTGGGGGCCGAAGCAATGATTAGTCTGTGCATAATATTTATTTCATGCAGTTAAAGCTTTATTTTCTAATTGTTTATCTGTTCGCTTGTTTATTCAAGGATTCTGTTTCTGCGTAGAGACAACAGATACAGTAAAATTCCTCTATTAAGACCACCTTTGGGACTGTTCAAAAGTGATCTTTAAGACCACTTTTGAACAGTCCCAAAGGTGGTCTCTGACCAGAGGACACTGTATGCAGAAAACCCAAAGAAAGAAGAACTTCAGCCACCTAAATAAGCTTTTTAAAGCAACTTTAGTCTTAATTTTAGATGGTCTTAATAGCGGAATTTTACTGTATATACATATACAGTCAACCATTTTTTTACTGAAATTCGATATAACGACCGAACTCGTAACGACAAGTCATTAAATTGATTCCATAGCTGAAGAGACAATAAACGGACAAATTCGAGAATATTGTATTCAGTACTGCAAGAAACAAATGTTGTGGTAATTTGTTGCAAAATAGTAGAGAAAAAATACTGTGGTTATAATGAGGCTCAGCTGTATTCCTGTTTAGATTCCTGTGGCCCCCCCTAAAAAAGCGGTCTGCAACCCTGAAATCACCACATATTTTAGAGCAGATTGCAATTTCATTTGTTAAATTATTTTAACAGAGGAAATAAGACTTGTTACGAGTGAATTATCTGCTAGAACAAATTCTCTCGTAATGGCAAACCTTCTTTTATATGAAAAAAAAAACAAACTTGTCATTACAATCATGTGAATTGTCTGTCCAGCTGAATCACAGGTACGTTTTACTTCCTTGGGGAATTTTCTCTTTATAAGAAGTAGTGCTGAATAAATAAGGAGATTTTCAACTTTTATCTTGCAAATTTATGCCGTGTGTACTTATTAGAATCCCCTTGATGGGGCGATTCTAATGGGTACACTCAGCATACATTTTTGTTATAGACTCGTTCAATATAAAATTTAAGTGTTCATTCAGGATACATCAGTGTTTATGTATTACGGAATTTACGTTTAAACGAGTTGAGGAAAAGGGATAAAATGCGAGGCTTTGCCTAGCGTTTTATGCCTTTTCCTTAACGAGTTTAATAAATTTTAATTATACATGAGCACTAATGCAAGATTCTATTTATCATATGACATTTAAAATGCTTGTTTAAAAAAATGTCAATACACGTACTCCACCATTAGTAAATGTGAAGTTGTGTAACATTACAGGGTGTATCTAACTAATTGTGTGATAGCTCAGTGGTTAGTGCACTTGCCTCTGATGCTAGAGGTCCCAGGTTCGATCCCCGGTAGTGGTGATAAAATTTCAGTGTCCGAACACTCTCCATTGGCATCATTTGCAGGGAAGTATGTCATAAAGTGCACCGTCCTTCGGATCGGGACGTTAACTGGAGGCCCCCTGTGCCCGGTGCAAGTTAAAGAACCCTACCGTAATTACATGATTACTGTGTAGGCTTTCATCCAGCAAACCAGGTGTGTATGTAATGTACACCTGCGAGTAATGGTCAGATGTGACCAATCGCAGTATCAGTAGAAAAAAAGAAAATTGTGTAACATTACAGGGTGTATCTAACTAATTGCGTGATAGCTCAGTGGTTAGTGCACTTGCCTCTGATGCTAGAGGTCCCAGGTTCGATCCCCGGTAGTGGCGATAAAATTTCAGTGTCCGAACACTCTCCATTGGCATCATTTGCAGGGAAGTATGTCATAAAGTGCACCGTCCTTCGGATCGGGACGTTAACTGGAGGCCCCCTGTGCCCGGTGCAGGTTAAAGAACCCTACCGTAATTACATGATTACTGTGTAGGCTTTCATCCAGCAAACCAGGTGTGTATGTAATGTACACCTGCGAGTAATGGTCAGATGTGACCAATCGCAGTATCAGTAGAAAAAAAGAAAATTGCATATTTAATCCGCTAGTGGATTACCTATTAAATTCAATACATGGCGTTATTACATTTTCAGATGTGACATCATATGACAAAATAGGTTAGTGTAACTAATCACACATTTATTAAAATGATGCCGGCTTTGGTACAGGATTGAGACTTATATAGGGCATTTTCTATATAGAGGCTTTTTACCATTTTATATATTACATTTATATGCTATCTTTGTTTTCTTTGATTGTATTGGGGTTTAACAGCCCAGTCAACACTAGTTAGGCCATTTTTGAGCCGGTCAGTTTACCTATCCATACTTTGCCTGGGCAAGCTTATCCGTAAGCAGTTAACCAGTACATTGCACATTCTTTCACCAGAGACTGACAACTGCCCTTCTTGAATCAGTGGAAGGGAGAGAATGACCATAGAAAAGATTTCATGATCAATCTCCACAAACAAATGTTGCCGGCCCCGACAGGTATCGAACCCGCGTCCTCCTGATCACCAGTCAGACGCGCATCCGACTGAGCTACCGAGGCCGGCATGCTATCTTGGTATCATATTAGTTGTTTTTGGTTTAATCCTTACCTGCTGAACAAGACAACCCCTACCCTTGCAAACAGTGTAGATCCAGATCAGATGGCTTCTGATCAGGATCTTCACTGTTTGTCTTTGTTTGTGAACAGAAAGAATGCTTTTTACAAAGTAGTTTGATTGATTGGAAGTCAGAAATCGGTGTAGCAAAAACAATTTATTCAGCAGGACCAAGGTTTAACATGTTTATTCAAATATTTGTTACATGCATATAGTATTGAGCAGAAATAATCTTTTTAGGTTTAGAACGGAAGCTTATAGCATAGTTCATTTATTTTTTGTCCATCCGGGATGGGGGGTGGTTACCCCTTGGGGATAAGGTATCAAAGTAATCCCAAACCTTTGGGTGGGTATTTGATAGAACACTTTCTCCGACCCTACCTTGGTTGAACTAGCCCCATCTTGAGCAAATTTTCACAGTCCTAAGACCAGTTGTTCAAAACTAATGACGTTGTTAGTTAAGAAATCATTAAAACTTTGATTATTTAATATCGCAAATATACTTATATTTTTGCTGAAAAAATGAGAGCAGCTTTTGCGGATGCAAAAGCTGCTCACATTTTTCAGCAAAAATCACACTGTATTAGATATTGTACTGTCTAGAACAGTTAACAGTTTGATCACTAACAAGCTTGTTAAGCTAAAGATGCTTTGAACAACTGGCCCCTGAATGTGTTTGAGCCTTTGAAGTTCAAAAGCAATAGACCCAGAGTTTCCTCTGGGGGCGGAAACAGTAGACTGTTTCGAGTGAATGTCGGGGAGATTGGGTGAGTGAAGGTGTTCTGGATCTTATGTCACTGGGGCGTCCAACTAGTCATGAAAAATGTCTACATAATTTTGACCCCCTGAAACCCCACCTTTATGTAGTAAAACTGGGGTTTACAGGGGTATACATAAATTCACTTATTTCTGCTTGAAAACATATATTTTGGGTACTTGTTAGCACCGCCTCATCGAGGCGGCTCTAACGAGTACCCACAATCTATGATTTGAGCAGAAATAAGAAAATATCAGAATTCTTTATCTGAAATTTTTAATTTTTTGGTGGTAAAGTTTCAATATATTTGAAGAGGCGTGTCTTTGTGGTTTACAGCTGGGCAAAGCCTATCCTTCCAGCAGGTATGGGCAGAAGGGTCAGGGTCCTGTATTTTTATTCATTTTCTCTTTCCCCCTCTTTCATCCTCTCAACTATCTCCTGTATCTTTATTCACCCCTTCTCTGGGAGATGACACAAATGACCCACGGCCCCCGCCCATCGGGGCTTGAAGAAATATATGGGCTGCATGATGCTTCCTTGCAGAGCTGAATCTGACCACACAGAAGTACTGGTAAACCTTTGCCCACACAAACAGTGAGAGTCGGACCGTCCATGCTTCTAGACCCTATTGATTTCATTGGGCGACAGAGCTTATGTCATTTCATCTCATTGTCGGGTAAAAGTCCCACAGAATGGGAAGCAAAGTCTCTAAAATGACCTATACAGTATTGACGGGGATGTTAAACCTTAAATTAAACAAAGACACAAATGACCCAAGAGGGTTGACATGTTTGTTTGTGTTAAGTTTTACGTCTCCATCAAAACTAATTATTGCTTTCAATTTTGTGGGACTTACCAGAAATTGAGATGAAATGACATCTCAAGCCTTACCACTAAAAGAAACCCCTAGGGTTCAAGGAACGGTTCAGCTCGCACCACGTTTCCTGGGCAGGCTTAGACCTTCTTAGCTGTTTGCAAGTAATCCAGTTAGGTTGGTTTCAGCTCTGCTGGAAACACCATGCAGCCCAATCTATTTCTCCAAGCCCCAATGGGCAGGGGCCTAGGGTTGAGGTCGTAACCCATTTTGTACCAGAAACCCAAATTGGGTACAGTGGCAAAGTGTAGGCCCAGATCAGAAGCCGCAGAATGCGGCGTCTGATCAGGGCCTGCATTGTTTGCTAAAAGTTCATTCTCCAAATAAATTTTCATGAACACACAACCTGACAACCCTAAATTTTGAAATGAACTCCTGCTATTTATAAGGAGAAAGACTCCATTTGGTTCAAAACAGGTTAAACCCCAACATAATAGAAACATCTGAGTGAATATGCATACTGCTTTGATATCTTCATTGTTTGCATGTATCCAAAGATACTCTTTTTGCTTGAAAAAGCCAGGTTATGGAGGTGCAATATGCTAGAACCATATAGAGGAATCGGAACAAAAGTATCCACAATATTTGTGAGGAAAAGTACCGGTATTTAGAATAAAAAAACAGTTCTACTGATATTGGTATTTTGTTGTGTTTAAAATCCCCATGTTAAGTCTTTTAAATCTTGTCCTGCTGAATAAATTAATTTGGCCACACCCATTTCGGACTATCAGACAATCAAATTACTTGATTTGATATGATGTATTAGAATGGCAAACAGTGTAGATCCTGATCAGATGGCTTCTTCAGAAGCCATCTGATCTGGATCTACATTGGAAAGGTAGAGGTTGTCATGTTCAGCAGAATAAGGGTTAAAGAGAAAATAAGATTTGTGATACTAGACATTCCATAAATAGTTTGTTTGCATTGAGGTTTAACATCCCCATCAACACTATTTAGGTCATTTTGGAGACATTGCTTCCGATTTTGTGCGACTCTTACTTGACGTTGAGATGAAATGACATCTCGAGCCCTACCACCCAAAGAAACTTCTAGGGTTTATAACTGGGGAAAGTCATGTTCAGCAGAATAAGGGTTAAACAGAAAATAAGATTTGTGATACTAGACATTCCATAAATAGTTTGTTTGCATTGAGGTTTAACATCCCCATCAACACTATTTAGGTCATTTTGGAGACATTGCTTCCGATTTTGTGCGACTCTTACTTGACAATGAGATGAAATGACATCTCGAGCCCTACCACCCAAAGAAACTTCTAGGGTTTATAACTGGGGAAAGTCGGACTAGCATCACTCGGACTGCACAGGCTTAGACCCAAGCGGTTTACCAGTACTCCCGTTAGGTCGATTTTAGCTCTGTGTGGAAGCACCATGCAGCCCAATCTTTTTCTCCAAGCCCCGATGGGCAGGGGCAATAACTATTATTGACTGAGAAAAGATAAGCACAAAATCAAGGATTAAAATTAAAGATTTTAATGATTATCACAGTCTTTGTCTTTAAATGCAAATAAACTTAAAAATCAATCACGTGAACAAATCTGTGAAATGAACACCCCCCTAAACCCCACTTTATATAGAGAAAACTGGGGTTTACAAGGGGCATACATTATTTTTCTTATTTCTGCTCCAAGACACAGGTTGTGGATACTCGTTAGAACCGCGAGGTGGTTCTAACGAGCACCCACCACCTATGTTGGAAGACAAATAAGAACAATATCACAGATTATCATCAGAAAAGTAGCCATTTTGGAGATGGGGAAAAATACACTGTTTCACGGGTGTGTTATCATAATGCAACAAAGAAAACATTTCTGGGAATGGAACAGAAAACTATTCAAGCATGTACAAAACTAAAATCTAAGTTTTTTAATATGGCCGGTACACCTGTGAAAAGAAAGTGATTCTACAAAACTTGGTCTCCATGGTCCCAAGGAAAGAACTTTTTTCATGCTCAACACACATCAGCATGAAATTTGCTCATAAATTCTAAAATGCTGACATTTGTTGTAAAATTTATGAGCAGGACAAATAACATTCTCTGAAAATCACCTTATTACTTTAAATGTTATTTTTCATGAGCATTACAAATTTCATACTCAGACAAATCGAGCATGAAAGAAGTTTAATAATCTTGACACCTAGCTCCAAGGTTATTTAACGTTTCTCAGTTTCTCATGTTCAACTCAGTTCACTGACAGCGTGAAATTTACAGATCTTTTATCATTAACTTAGCAGCAACTAAAGCTTCATTGATGCTTGAATCATCAAATACTCATAAATATTAAAGCCCCAATAGTTGACAAATTCCAAGCTCACTGATTCGAACACAAAATGAGTTTTATAACCCAGGTACTATAAATAAGGCATGATATTTTCGTACAAGTGAGCTGAAAATGAAAAACACTTTGAGACATAAACTTAGAAGTTGCAATAAGTATCATTTGCTCATCTGAGCCGAAGGCTCATGTGAGGTATTAGAATGCCAATGCTCTGGCATCGAGTGTCATCGTCCATTCACAATTTCAAATAAGTATATCTCTGATACTCCGTGACTAATCTTGATCAAATTTCATGTGAAGCATTATCAGGTAGAGAGAAAGGCTGCCTAAGATTTTGGGGCTGATCAGATAGGATTTCTGGTTGCCATGTAGCTCCCATTATTCCCATATATAGACATATAATGGGATGGACAGAGTTTTCAAAAACGTGTTAACAAGTCAGTGAAATGAATACTCCTCCAAATTCCCCACTTTGTATAGAGAAAACGGGTTTGCAGAGGTATACATTATTTTGCTTATTTCTGCTCTAAGACAGGTTGTAGGTACTCGTTAGAACTGCTTCAATGAGGCAGTTCTAATGAGCACCCACAACCTATGTTCGGAGTATACTTAAGAAAACTATCACAAATTTTGAAAGGAAAACATTTCAATAACACACCCATGCATCATAGTGAACTAACCACTGAGCTAGCATGCTCCTTTTTTAACAATTTAGCTGTTATAAAAAAAAACAGTCACTGGATGAGTCCTTAACTTGCATAATCATTATGATAACACACTCGTGTGCCATAATGCATTTTTCATATCTCCAAAATGGCTACTTTCCTGATGAAAATCCGTGATATTTTCTTATTTATACTGCAAACATAGGTTGTGAGTGCCCGTTAGAACCGCCTCATTGAGGTGGTTCTAACAAGTACCCACAACCTATGTCTTGGAGCAGAAATAGGAAAATGTTTACCCCAGTAAACCCCAGTTTTCTCCAAATAAAGTGGGGTTTAGGGGGTGTTCATTTCACGGACTTAATCACATGATGGTAGCCATTTTGGAGAAATGAAAGAATATTAGAAACTATGATGGGGTTGAGACCAAGACAAGGAAATCTCAGGCTAGTTTTCAGTCTTGTGCGAGGGTGAGACAGCAGTGTGTGACAAAGAAATCTCACACTGTCATACAAAGGGATATTCTTGTCCCATGTGTGAAAATGCACAATGTCACTCAGGTGTGTTATCGTTATATGGTTAACCAAAAGATGACGTCAAACAATCAACCGCCTACCTGGACATTGCTATTTAAAAAAGATGAATATTTTTTAAAAAAACTCATCCGAAAACTGTGATTACAAACAGCCAACAATTATGAACATAACACATGCATAAAACACAATTTCAAGACCTTTTACACACACATTATTCACTATAAAAACTTCATAAATATTCTTTAATTGTCCCTTTATGGGGAATGGGAAAACCTTCAGGGGAAGCAACTCCTGTAAAAGTATTTTTGTCTCCCATGTCAATAGTGGTCCACTCTTAAAGGAAATAATTTGCTCCTGAGGAGCAAATTCTTTCCTTTAAGAGTAGACCCCTTTTTCAGTAGGACATGGCTTATAGAAAAGCAAACCGGAAATCCCTAAAGTTGCCTCCCTTTGAAAAATGGCCGATAAATCTGCCAGGTGTTCCTGTTCCCCTTAAACAGTAGCCCTAGAAATAAGGGCAATGGATACGCCCAAAAATCTAGGCCAAAATACCGTAATAATTGCACATTTTCTGTGACTTGAAAATAATGCTTTATATGGCTTCAAAGTCGACCACACCCATCAGGGCTTAAAGAAATATTTGGGCTGCATGATGCTTCCACACATAGCTGAAACTGACCGCACACGAGTACTTGTAAACCGCTTAGAGTATCTAAGCTTGCCCAGGCAAAGTGGTGTGAGTAGGACCGTCCATGCTTATAAACCCTATTGGTTTCATTGGGTGACATGACTTGAGATGTCATTTCATCTCAATGTCAGGTAGAAGTCCCACAAAATTGGAAGCAGCGTCTCCAAAATGACCTATACAGTGTTGACGGGGAAGTAAAACCTCAAATCAAACAAACAAACAAATAAGGCTTCAAAGAATGTAAGACATTTCTGTTACTCAAAATTTGCTTAATCCTTTAACTGCTACGGTAATCAAAACTAGCAGACAACTTTTTTTAATATTTATCAGAGCAAATAAGGCTTGACATTACATGGGAACAGGCCTCCTAGTGGCCCACTTTGAAAAAACTTAAAATATAGGTTATTTACAGGTTTTTCAATAAAAATACAGGTTAAAAAAAAGAGTCTTCCAAACTTACATAAAGATTTAAAACTGAAGAAAAATTTTTTGATGAATTTTTGTGCCACAATTACTCAGATAAAGTTGATCTGAATTTTACAAAGTCCGAGCCAGCAAAGCGAGCGAGGAAAAAAAAATACAATTTCTTGACAGATTTCATCACTTTTTATGGGACTAAAAAGTAAATAGTAATGCATTTTGAAGAAAAGTTAGGGTTGAGTCGCAAGAAGGTTCAAAAAGTGAAAAATATAGGTTTTTTCATGAAAATACAGGCTTTTTATAGGTTTTATGAACAAAATAAAGGTTTTATAGGTTTGGCACAAAATTATAGGTTAATATAGGTTTTATAGGTTTTGCTAGGAGGCCTGTGGGAATCGTCTGCCCAGCAAAGATTCATGTGTAATGTCAAGCTTTATTTACTATGGTGCAAAAAAGTTAAAAAAAAATCAGGATGTCGTCTGCTCTAGGAATTTTGGAGTACAGTAGGTGAAAACTTAACCCTTCTCTTGCTGAATATTCATTTCAGCCACACCCATTTCTGTCTATCAACCAATCAAATAACTTGATGTAATTTATTGCTACAAATTCATAAACTGAATGCCAAACAGTGTAGATCCTGATCAGATGGCTTCTTCAGAAGCCATCTGATCTGGATCTACACTGTTTGCAAAGATAGGGGTTGTCATGAACAGGAAGATAAGGGTTAAAATATGTACGTTTCCAGTTTCTTGTTTTGTATAGTGCCATTTCAATTTCAGTATTAAAAGCTGCAGTATTCCCCAAAATATTTAGGTATAGTTCTTGGGGCTTATTAGCTCGCCTATACGAAGTACATGGAGAGCTACTGTTGTCAACTCGGTCATTTGCATGTGCATTCCCATCACACTGCGTTAAAAGTTTTTTAAATGCTAATATCTCAACAGTCACTCATCACAAAGCACTCATATTTGGAACTTAAGTACCTGGGAGGGTCTTCTGACATTCAGAGGGTTCATGCCCCAGAATGGGGCTAGAGGTATAAATCTAGAACACCTGTTGAATACTGTGTTAAAGTTTTTGAAATGCTTATATCTCAACAGTCACTCATCACACCCTGGGTTCATGCCTGGGAGTGGGGATGGGGTGGGGCTAGGGGTCAAAATCTTGGACACCTTTGTAATTTGTTATATACCTTTCCATTATGCTTACAAGTTATAGACACACTTGGTTATACATCACGCAAACCATGCGACTTAAAGGATTAAGGTCATGGTGACCTACATTTCACGGTCTAGTGATTTTGCCTTATATCTTGAAGACTTTTTGTTGGCTGGGATATTAGTGCCATGTGACCCCATGACTGACCTCAAAATATATCTAGGTCACTGTGACCTATATTTCATGGATCAGTTATTTTGCCTATGATCTTGAATACTATTTGATGGAGAAATGTCATACCCAGGATTATTACTTCCATGTGACCCGATAATTGACCCCAAAATATATCTAGGTCAGTGTGACCTATATTTCATGGTTCAGTGATTTTGCCTATTATCTTGAATACTATCCAATGGAGTAGTGTCATACCTGGATTATAACTTCCATGTGACCCCATGATTGACCTCAAAATATATCTAGGTCACTGTGATCTATATTTTATGGTTCAGTAATTTTGCCTATTATCTTGAATACTATTTGATGGAGAAACGTCATACTTAGATTATTTATTCAATGTGACCCCATAATTGACCTCAAAATATATTTAGGTCAGTGTACATTTCATGGTTCAGTGATTTTGCCAATTATCTTGAATACTATTTGATGGAGACATGTCATACCTGGATTATTAGTTCCATGTGACCCAATGATTTACATCTAGGTCAGTGGGACCTATATTTCAAGGTTCAGTGATTTTGCCTATTATCTTGAATACTGTTTGATGGAGACATGTCATACCTGGATTATTAGTTCCATGTGACCTGATGATTTATATCTAGGTCAGTGTGACCTATATATCATTGTTCAGTGATTTTCCCTATTATCTTGAATACTATTTTGAAGGAGAAAGTTATACCTTGGATATTACTTAATGCAACTAGATGATGGACCTCAAAATATATGTAGGTCAGTGTGACCTATATTTCATGGTTCAGTGACTTTGCCTTATATCTTGGAAGCAACATCTCCAAAATTACCTTACAAGTGCGGATGTGGACGTTAAAGCTCAAAAAAAAAAAATACAAAAAAAAAAAAAAAATACTACATGTACTGAGTGTAGTTATGTTGTCTGCTAGTTGGTTTTGTTTCTTCTAAGGTCAATTAAGTTGTCTGCTAGAATTTTGCAATCATGCAGTGGAACAAGAGCTCAAGTCCTAATCTTCACTGCCCTCCATGAGAATGCGTAACATTGTCTGCTATGTTGATTTGCTGCTACTTAAGTCAGTTATGTTGTCTGCTAGAGTGATTTGCTGCTACTTAAGTCAGTTATGTTGTCTGCTATGTTGATTTGCTGCTACTTAAGTCAGTTATGTTGTCTGCTAGAGTGATTTGCTGCTACTTAAGTCAGTTATGTTGTCTGCTAGGTTGATTTGCTGCTACTGAAGTCAGTTATGTTGTCTGCTAGTTTGATTTGCTGCTACTGAAGTCAGTTATGTTGTCTGCTAGGTTGATTTGCCGCTACTTAAGTCAGTTATGTTGTCTGCTATGTTGATTTGTTGCTACTTAAGTCAGTTATGTTGTCTGCTAGTTTGATTTGCTGCTACTGAAGTCAGTTATGTTGTCTGCTAGGTTGATTTGCCGCTACTTAAGTCAGTTATGTTGTCTGCTATGTTGATTTGTTGCTACTTAAGTCAGTTATGTTGTCTGCTAGATTGATTTGCTGCTACTAAAGTCAGTTATGTTGTCTGCTAGGTTGATTTGCTGTTACTAAAGTCAGTTATGTTGTCTGCTAGGTTGATTTGCTGCTACTAAAGTCAGTTATGTTGTCTGCTAGGTTGATTTGCTGCTACTTAAGTCAGTTATGTTGTCTGCTAGGTTGATTTGCTGCTGCTAAAGTCAGTTATGTTGTCTGCTAGATTTGTTGCTACAGTGAAACTTCGATAACTCGAATATGGATAATTTGTTTACTATGGCTAATTCGAACTCATTGTTGGGACCCTAGGAAATTGTTCCTATCGCTCCAGATATCCATGTGTTTAAATTAATCATTGGAGCCTTGTTTCAGTTTAACTTGAAAAGGTATGTTGTGTGTACCCATTAGAATCGCCTCATTGAGGCAATTCTAATGAGTACACAAAACACACATTTATTGTCACGTCCGCTGTTAGCATGGCACGATATAGGTGCCCGGTTTTCCGTCCTTTCGTTCGTTCGTTCGTCAAGGCGTCAACATTTGCGACCACCCTATCATTCACCCTAATGGTCAAGTTAATGATACTTGGTACAAACTGGTATCTGGGGATGACAACTTACATGCAAGCATCCATATTTGACCTTGACCTACATTTCATGGATCACTGACTTTGTAAAATATTGCGACCACCCTAGCGTTCACCCTTGTGGTCAAGTTTATTTCTCAAGAACTATAAGAGCTTCATTAATTATATGTGGTACAAACTTGTATCTGTGGATGGCAACTTGAATGCAAGCATCCATATTTGACCTTGACCTATATTTCATGGTTCACTGACTTTGTAAAATATTGCGACCACCCTAGCGTTCACCCTAATGGTCAAGTTTATATCTCAAGAACTATAAGAGCTTTATTAATGATAGTTGGTACAAACTTGTATCTGGGGATGGTTACTAGTGGTCAAGTTTATTTCTCAAGAACTATAAGAGCTTCATTAATTATATGTGGTACAAACTTGTATCTGTGGATGGCAACTTGAATGCAAGCATCCATATTTGACCTTGACCTATATTTCATGGTTCACTGACTTTGTAAAATATTGCAACCACCCTAGCGTTCACCCTAATGGTCAAGTTTATTTCTCAAGATTTATAAGAGCTTCATTAATGATATTTGATGCAAACTTGAATCTGGGGATGGCCACTTAAATGCAAGCATCCATATTTGACCTTGACCTAAATTTCATGGTTCAATGACTTTGTAAAATATTGCGACCACCCTAGCGTTAACCCTAATGGTTAAGTTCATTTCTCAAGAATTATTAGAGCTACATTAATGATACTTAGTACAAGCTTGCATTTGAAAATGAAATCTTTTATGCAAGCATCTATGTTTGACCTTGACCTACATATCATGGTTCGATGACTTTGTGCCCCCTCAGGCGCGACATAGCCTTCGGCGGCATTCTTGTTTGATAAAAATCGAAATATATCCTAGGGTCATACCCATTATGCCTCATGTTCTGCCAGTATGAGTAACCCTCAATAATTCTAACTACCCCTATCCAGTTACTCGAACAAAATGTCATGGTCACAAAGGTGTTTGAGTTATCAAAGTTTGACTATATTGTAGGGAAATGAGATAAAAAAAGTCCTAATCTTCACTGGCCTCCATTGTAATCTGTAGAACCACTGAGGTGAAGTCAGCAATGTCGTCTGCTGGTATTTTAGTGATCTTGCTTAAACTTAACATAACCTGAAAAAGAAGTACCCTGAATATACCAAAGTCAACCTAATCACAACATAGTAATTTCAAAAAATTACTGCGAAAAAATGCAGTAAAATACAATCCAAACAGGTACACAGTTTACCCCTTATCCTGCTGTTCAAACTACCTTTGCAATCAGTGTAGATCCAGATCAGATGGCTTCTGAAACCATCTGATCAGGATCTACACTGTTTGACATTCAGTTTGTAAATTTGCAGGAATAAATTACATAGTCATCTGATTGGTTCAAAGTCAGAAATGGATTTGACTTAATTAATTATTCAGCAGGATTGTGTTAAGGGAATATGAAAAGAAGCTTTCCTGTGATGGGGTGGGGTATTTAATGATGCTTGTGTTCTGGAAAGTTTCAAGCTTTTATTAAAGATACTCATTTGAATTACGAGGGAAGGCTGAAAAGTTCTGAGCCTGACCAGGAAGCAGGCATAGAACAGCCATGAAATTTTGTATTCATTAAATCCAAACCTTTATAACTTGATTTAACTCAAATGTGTTCAAGTTTACCTGCAATAACGTAGAAATTCTAGACTATGAAAATTGATACTAGCACGGTTTTAAGAAAATGAACAAAATCTGGCATTGTGGTGTCATCAAGTACCTCCATAAAAAGGGGTTAGCTCCTAAGGACATTCATGCCAATATGGTTGCTACATTAGGGGATGATGCTCCTTCGTATGCAACCGTGAAAAGGTTGGCAGCAAATTTTAAGATGGGCAAGGACAGCCTTGATGATGATGACCGGTGTGGACAACCCACAATGGCAACAACTGAGGAAACCATCAGCCAAGTGCACAGGGCCGTGATGGATGACAGGCGTTTAACTGTGAATCAGTTAGCTAATACTGTTGGTATCTCCCATGAATGAGTAGAGAACATTCTACACAGTGAATTAGGAATGTCGAAGGTTTCCGCCAGATGGGTGCCACGGCTTTTGACGCCTGACCAAAAGATGACCAGACTGAACCTGTCACAAGCCAACTTGGCTATTTTTGAAGCAGACCAAGATGGTTTTCTTGACCGTTTCGTCACTCAGGATGAGTGTTGGGTTCATCACTTTGAGCCAGAGACCAAAAGACAAATGCAATGGAAGCACCCTGGCACACCCCCTCCAAAGAAGGCAAAGGTTGTCTCCTCTGCAGGGAAGGTGATGGCATCAGTGTTCTGGGATGCCAAGGGTATAATATTCATAGATTACCTTCAAAAGGGCAGAACAATTAATGGGGAGTATTATGCAGATCTGCTAAAACAATTGCGAAAAGCAATTAAGGCTAAACGACCCGGAAAAATGACAAAAGGGGTCTTGTTCCATCAGGTCAATGCTACTGTCAGAAAGCAATCGCAATGGCTGCTGTGCATGACTGTGGCTTCACACTTGTCGATCACCCTCCGTATTCACCTGATCTAGCTCCATCAGATTATTTCCTTTTTCCAAACATGAAAAAGGACTTGGCTGGGCAGCATTATTGGTCGGACGAGGAGGTGATAGCTGCTGTGGAGGTGTTTTTCAGGGACCAAGATGAGACATATACCACTGGGATCCAAGGACTCCAGCATCGCTGGAGGAAGTTTGTGGACAGGAAGGGAGACTATGTGGAAAAATAAGGCACTTTCAGCATGGACAAACCACTGGATCTTGGTCAGGATCAGAAGTTTTCAGCCTACCCTCGTATCTCGAGGATTTTATAAAACCATTTATCATATGACATTGCGTCTGAGAGTGTGATAACGCCATGTAATAAATTCCGTAATCCACTACTGCTAGTGGATTAAATATGCAAATTAGTAAGAAACGCCCCTTAACTTTATATGTACGACGTCATTAACGATTTCGCATTTACTTAAGACGGAATATTGACATTTTTGTGAATAAAATGCATTTTTGATGCCATATGATAAATAGAAACTTGCATTCGTGCTCATGTATTATTGAATTTATTAAACTTGTTGGGGAAAAGGCATAAAATGCTCGACAAAGCCTCGCATTTTATCCCTTTTCCTCAACTTGTTTAATAAATTCAATAATACATGAACACTCATGTAAGATCCTCTCTGATGTTGCTGATACTCACTTGAATTGGCAATTCACTTAACTACCTCTAATAGCCGGCCTCGGTGGCTCAGTCCGATGCGCGTCTGACTGGTGATCAGGAGGACGCGGGTTCAATTCCCACGGGGTCGGCAACATTCTTTTGTGGAGATTGATCATGGAATCTTTTCTACGGTCATTCTCTCCCTTCCGCTGATTCAAGAAGGGCAGTTGTCAGTTTCTGGCGAAAGAATGTGCACTGTACTGGTTAACCGCTTACATATAAGCCTGTCCAGGAAAAGTGTGGATAGGTAAACTGACCAGCTCCAAAATGACCTAAAATAGTGTTGACTGGGCCGTTAAACTCCAAAATAAACAAACAAACTACCCCTAATATAGTATGAAGAGTAGATATTATTGCATAAACTGCAACCTAAAGCCAACAAAATCATTCAAATGTGTGCTGATAGGGGTATGTGCAGATTGAATACTATAATTCTACTAAAACATTGAACTTTAATCCATAGAATGCCAATCACTACAATTGTTGTCTGCTTTGCCGTCTGCCAGTAACCTTCAAAGTAATTTTTTACAAACAGTGTGGATCCAGATCAGACTGCTCCTGTAGGAGCAGTCTGATCTAGACCTACACAGTTTGCCTGTATCCAAAAATATCTTTAAAAAGTTTGAAAAAAAAAATCAGCAGACGACGTAAGCAGACGACATTTTCAGGTGTAGTTTTTCTCAGTGTCTTAAGGGTTAAGATTTATTCATTTTACTTCTACTACACTGAAAGCTCATGCAAACTCATCCAAGTATTCTTGAAGGCAAAGCTGTTGTTTTATGTGGCCCTATACTGAGGAGGCAACTGCAATACACTCGGAAAACCACCTGTATTGGACAGGTGACCCTTTCTCGGACATTTCGATGACAGGAATGAACATTTAAGTTGCCAAGAAAGAAACTGCATCTGAAAATGTCTGTTTTTTCAGGTCTGCTGCATCTTCTTGCAAACTTTTCAATTGCACCTATTTTATGCACACAGGTAAACAGTGTGGACCCTGATCCGACTGCTCCTTATTCAGTTCCTGGCTATTCTTTCTATATATGTAAAGGTTTATCATATGGCGTCGCATCTGAGAGTGTAATAACGCCATGTATTATTTTCGATAATCCACTAGTGGATTAAATATGCAAATTAGCTAGATACGCCCTGTAACGTTACATGTACGACGTCCTTAACGACGCCGCGTTTACTAATGGCGGGATATTGATATTTTTGTAAACAATCGTGAATAAAATGCGTTTTAAATGTCATATGATAAATAGAATCTTGCATTCGTGCTCATGTATTATTGAATTTATTAAACTCGTCGAGGAAAAGGGATAAAATGCTCGGCAAAGCCTCGCATTTTATCCCTTTTCCTCAACTCGTTTAATAAATTCAATAATACATGAGCACTCATGTAAGATCCTCTATTTATCATATGATCCCCATTGGCAGAAAATGTATCTCTAGAGTTTTTGAACAGGTAAGACACAAGCCAGTCTGCTCAGCTACACAGACTGGCAAGAGTCTTGAAATTTTAGATATAGAATCTAGAGGTATTGTACTATTCAGGGAGTGACACAAAGGTGCTAATAAGACTACACAGCAACAGTAATCAGTGTAACTATTAACTAACCTCTTTATGTGTATCTCTGTCAATGTATTCTAAAAGCTGTCCTGCACTTTAGTCGCTTTGGTTTGTTCTGCTGCCGTATACACGTAATCAGTGTTGCCATTAAACTATGTCATTATGTGTATCTCTGCCTATCATGAATAAACACCGCAACAGTAATCAGTGAAGCAACTAATTTACCTCTTTAAGTGAATCACTGCCTGTAACATACATTGCAGCAGTGGTCACTGCCATTACCTACCTCTTCAAGTGTATCTCTGTCTATAACATACACTGCAGCAGGGATCACTGTAACTACTTATCTAGCTCTTTATGTGCATCTCTGTCTATAACATACACTGTAGCAGTGATCAGTGTAACCACTTACCTAGCTCTTTATGTGTATCTCTGTCTATAACATACATTGCATCAGTGATCAGTGTAACCACTTACCTACCTCTTTATGTATCTCTGTCTATAACATTCACTGCAGCAGTGATTAGTGTAACCACTTACCTACCTCTTTATGTGTATCTCTGTCTATAACATACATTGCAGCAGTATCCACAGTCACCACTAACTTACCTCTCTATGTGTTTCTCTGTCTATAACATACACTGCAACACTAATCAGTGTTACAAAAAAGCCTACCTTTTTCTGTGTATCACTGCCTATAATATACACAGCAGCAGTAATCAGTGTCAACATAAACTTTTCTTTTTATGTGTATCTGTCTATAAAATACACTGCAACAGTATCCACAGTCACCACTAACTTACCCATTCATGTGTTTCTCTGTCTATAACATACACTGCAACACTAATCAGTGTTACAAATAACCTATGTATGTGTATCACTGCCTTTAATATACACAGCAACAGTATTTGAGTGTCAACATTAACTTTCCTTTTTATGTGTATCTGTCTAATTCACTGCAACAATAACCATTGCAGCCACTAAATTTATCTGTCTATACAATACACTGCAGTTAAACCATAAACTTACCTCTTTATCTGATTCTCTATCTATATAATAACACACACTGCAGCAGCGATCTGTGTAGATACTTTACCTGTTTATATCATTGCAACAGTCTTCAGTGTTGCCTACCTCTTTATGTACTTCTCCCTATGGCATACATCACAACAGTAATCCATTTAACCACAAACTTTCCTCTTTTTGTTTGTTTGCATTGGAGTTTAATGGCCAAGTCAACTCTATTTTTGGTCATTTTTGTGCTGGTCAGTTTACCTATCCAAACTTTTCCTGGCAGGCTTATACCTAAGCGGTAAGTCAGTACAGTGCACATTCTTTCGCCAGAAACTGACAATGGCCCTTCTTGAATCAGCGGAAAGGAGAGAATGACCGTAGAAAAGGTTTCATGATCAATCTCCGCGAAAGAATGCTGCCAGCCATCACCAGTCAGACGCGCATCTGACTAAGCTACCGAGGCCGGCTACCTCTTAATGTGTATGTCTATAACATACACAGCAACAATAATAAGTGACACCATTAACTTACCTCTTTATATGAATCTCTATCTATTACATAGACTGCAACATTAAAAAGTGGAATCATTCGCTTACCTCTTTATGTGTATCTCTATCTATTACATACACTGCAACAATAATAAGTGTAATCATTAGCTTACCTCTTTATGTGAATCTCTATTTATTACTTACACTGCAACAATAATAAGTGTAATCATTAGCTTACCTCTTTATGTGAATCTCTATCTATTACATACACTGCAACAATAATAAGTGTAATCATTTGCTTACCTCTTTATGAGAATCTCTATCTATTACATACACTGCAACAATAATAAGTGTAATCATTAGCTTACCTCTTTATGTGTATCTCTATCTTTAACATACACTCCAAGAGTAATCAGTGTAACCATTAACTTACCTCTTTTTTTGCATGTCTCTATCTATAACATACATTCCGAAAGTAATCAGTGTAACCAGTATCTTACCTCTTTATGTGTATCTCTATCTATGACACACACTCCAATAGTGATCAGTGTAACCATTAACATATCTCTTTTTGTGTATCTCTATCTATAACATACACTCCAATAGTAATCTCTATCTATAACATGCACTAAAACAGTAATCAGTGTAACCATTAACTTACCTATTTATGTGTTACTCTATAAAATACACTCAAATAGTAATCAATGTAACCATTAAACTACTTCATGTGATTCTCTATCTATAACATACAATGCAACAGTAATCACTGTAAACTTTACTTACCTCTTTATGTGTATCTCTATCTATAAAATACACTCTAATAGTAACCAGTGCAACCATTAACTTACCTCTTTATGCGTATCTCTATATATAACATACACTATAATAGTAACCATTGCAACCATTAACTTACCTCTTTATGTGTATCTTTATATATAACATACACTCCAATAGTAACCAGTGTAACCATTTACTTACCTCTTTATGTGTATCTCTGCCTATAACATACACTGAAACAGCTATCAGTGTAACCACTAACTTGTCATTTATGTGTTTCTCTGTCTATAACATACACTGCACCAGTAACCAGTGAAACCACTAACTTACCTCTTTATGTGTATCTCTAACTATAGCAAACACTCCAATATTTCTTCATGTGTATGTCTGCCTATAACAAACACTGCGACAGTAATCAGTGTAACCACTAACTTACCTCTTTACGTGTATCTCAGTCTATATCGAACACTGCAACAGTAATCAGTGTGACCAATAACTTACCTCTCTATTTGTATCTCTGTCTATAACATGCACTTCAACAAAAATCAGTGTAACCACTAACTTACCCCTTTATGTGTATCTCTATCTATAACATACACTCCAATAGTAATCAGTGTAACCACTAACTTACCTCTTTATGTGTATTTCTGCCTATAACATACACTGAAACAGCTATCAGTGTAACCACTAACTTGTCATTTATGTGTTTCTCTGTCTATAACATACACTGCACCAGAAATCAGTGTTACCACAAACTAACCTTTGTATCTGTTTATCTGCCTATACACTGTAGCAGTAATCAGTGTAGCCACTTATATACACTGCAACAGTAATCAACGCAGCCACTAACTTACCTCTTTATGTGTATCTCTGTCAATAATATATGCTGCAGCAGTTATTAGTGTGACCATTAACAGCATCTTGTCTGTTCGAACACATGTGAAACTGTCCCTAAATATGAACAAAAGTCACTTAAACCTTATCCTGCTTAATCAGGACACATTCTATCTTTGCAAACAATGTATATCCAGATCAGGATATAAAATGTTTCTCATGCCATTTTACAGATTAAGCAGGAATAAATTAAAAAGAGTATTTTGATAGTATAAGAATCTTGCATGAGTGTGAGGGGTGGATAGAAATATTTGTTCCGAGAGTCACACTCTGGAATCAAGAAGCTTGCCGAGTGATGCCGGACTGTGATCCCAAGGGACGGATTTTCTATCCACCCCTCACACCATGTAAGATTCTTTTTCTTGCATACCTTTCATTTCTGAGCATGGATTCTTAATAATGCAGTCACATCCGCTGCCGACGTCCGCAATAATGTGATGACAATGGTGTGATGATAAGTGACATCATGTAATGTGACATCAACCTTAACAACGGCGCACATCAGATTGTATTCAACCAGTGCATATCCAACACATGAGAATATTTGATTTTTTACCCCTTTCCCTGGGTAAGAAAACCAAGGTTACAGAACAGAATTACTATCCCAGGCCAAAACTATGGATTTCCATATCTGGTGTGCAAGAAATAAATTTTGATGGATATTTGCGTGGTAGTGTACATTCTTCTTTTACAGTCTGAAACTTTTTAAACTCACACACATAATATATGAAAGCTTAGCCTGGGAGCTTTCATCTGAGTTCTTCAGGCTTTGTTAAACAACTGGAGAATATTGATGATCGATTCACTGGGGGTTAACATCGCTCGAGGTAGCTTTAGTGACCGATGTTAAGGTATTGTTTCAAATGTGTGGAAGAATGTATCGGCCCCTGTCCCTGTTCAATGTTGGTCTCTGTGCTCTGATGTATATAGCCTACCGTATTCGCCCTAATTACCGCACCGTGCGCTTAGTTTTTTCAAAGTCATGTCATAAAATCATGGTGAAAAATCTACCTAATTAGCGCACACTTGATACGAAAACAACAGCTTCAAAGATGATGCATACTGATATTTAATGGGACAGAAAAAGATACTTAAGCATTGCCTTCACTGTTGGAAGAAATAACGGTAAGTTTTTATAGATTTACCATGAGCGCTTCAAGGGGAGATTATTGTAAAGTGTGCGCTTTTGCATTTCCTTTTCAAAAATAGCTTTGGTGTGCGCTTATAGGAGCATGTGCAGTAATTAGGGCGAATACGGTATATATATATCAGAGCACAGAGACCAACAATGAACAGGGACCGATACATTCTTCCACACATTTGGGAGAGTACCTAAACATCGCTCACTGAAGCTACCTCAAGCAGCTTTAAGCCCCAGTGAATAGTCAATTCTCCAGTTGGTTGACAAAGTAGAAGTAAAGCAAAGATCAGGAATCGATACAATTAACTTACTCCATCCGTCAAAGACACCAAAGGGAAAGAAACACAAACATGAAGCGACCAGACCATAATGGAAACCTAAACAAACAAAGGCCACAAGGACAGTTACTTTCCCACAAAATGGCCAAATGGCCATCCAAAATAAAAAGACACAAGTGATACACACAATAAATAACAAACAACATCATAAATAAACCGCCACAGAAGAACCGCCTTGGAACGGTCAGTGGAAAGAATTCCACTGGGGGCTTAAATCGATTTTACATGGCCATAATCCTCGCCCTTACCTCTGTCGCAGTATACACTAATTTTGTTTAGTCTGCATGAAGGCTTCCTAACTCATCAGTGTAACATCTCGGAGAACATACAAATCAAATAACTACAGCGATGAAACAAGGTTGAGGACTCGACAGCATACAACAACAGAATTGCTGGAGCAAAAGAAAACCAAAAGTTAGACTTTGGGGGGCCCGACCAAAGATGGAGCATCAGGCGCCAACCAACATAACGAATACTAAAATAAAATAAAATTCCATTTATGTTTTTACGCTGGAATCGTCATATAATCTTAAGCCTGACCCATCGGTGTGCAATTAAAGTCTGAAGTACTTGGACGAAAGCTTAAGCTTTCATATATTATGTCTGTGAATTTGAAATGTTTAAGACTGTAAAAGAAGAAGAAATAAATTTATTCAGCAGGACAAGGGTTAAGCTTATTTCCTGGTACAAATTTCAAATCATTCTGCATATGTTCACTACCAATTTTACTTTAGCTGCAACATTCTATTCTTGGCACTGCTGTCAAATATTTCTTTTTCATGTAAAGATCAAAGATATGAATAGCAGTCAAGTCTCCTTTATATGAAATATTTTGACAATCAAAAGGTACACTGTACCAGTTCAAGAGCACACACCACTGATTGGATTGGTCAATCTCACCAAACATATTGTGTTATGATGATAATTGTTGAAATTTACATCAGCCACTCTGTACTGTTATGAGGTCATAGCTGCCAAGTTGGCACCCTGACTGTCAATAATGATTGATTTGTCTTCACAGTGCTTTGTGACACTTTGAGTACATTCTTGCCCTCAAAGAGATGGAGGTAAACCAAAACCTTTTGATCTGACAATTTGGAAATCAGATTGTTTTAGTTGAAAGAAGCAGATGTTGACGCAAAAACAAAAAGGGTAGTAATTGAAATTCTGCACCTTTCTTTTAAGGTTTTGGTTTTACAGCCCTTTCAAGATTATTTTACTTATTTTGAGCTGACCTTTAACCAGGTGGATGAAAACTGGAGGACCCAGAGAAAAAAACACCTGACCTTCCATTGAAGAACTTGGCATTTCACATGTGGCCTGAGCGAGGCACTAACACTTGCGATAAAACAAAAAGAATGTTTAAATATTAATGTGTAACTAGGCATTTTCTTTCTTTTCTTGTGTGTGTGTGTGCTTCATTTTTATTGTAAATACTCATTCACAGCAGATTATATCTATGTGAGCTTTTGAATGTCTATATATGTGAATGCATGGCAGGTTTAGTTCAACATTCCATACCTTTGGAGGCTGACTGTATTGTAAATAGGTTGTCTAACTTTAAGAGGGCCACATGGAAGATTAGTGTATAGCTAAATGTGTTAACCCTCATTAATTAAAGTTGATTATTATTATTATTATTATGAGAGAACTGATGATTAACAGTCATTGCTCTAAACCATTAGGCCATGGAGGCCTATTCAGGTGAAAAAAGCACCTGATCTGGACCTATGATAATGTCACAAGATGTTGACATCTTCCATGACAATATCAGATTTCCTATAGAAGCTTATTGCAAAGTTGCCAACTTACAGCTGGGTTCGACATTAACCCAAGGCTGATGGACATCGTCTAGGGAAATACTGGTCAGGTCTAGTAAGATCCCTGGCTGGCTGGTCTGAACAGTCAAGTTAAAAATCTGCCACCACAGTTATTAAAATCCATGTTTTTAACTCATTTACCATAAAATGTTTCTGTTTTCAGTTTGTTGCTGTAGTTTTACTATGTAAATAAATAATAATAGAAATATCAGATGACTGAAGAGTGAGTGAGTGTTTGAGTTTTACATCTCACCAACAGCTCAGGTCATATGGAGACGGGACCTCGGTTTAAAGACTAATCAGAAAGTCTGGAGAAGCCTGGGATTGATCCTGTGACCCCTGGTTTACAAGGCAAGTAGCGTAACCATTTCACCATGGAGGCTTCTAATGACTGTAGAACTAATGTATCACTTTAGTATGATTTTTATCATTTCTTTGGTCCAGTTGAACTTATATCTGGTCCAGAGCGTCCCAACAGTTACAGGACCTCCTTGTCCAGTTATTTAAAAAATTAATGTTGAACCCTGTTACAATCAATGGAGAACCTGGTCATATAATAAAAGGATCTCCAACACTTGGCTTCTCATATGATATTTATGAAACAAGCCTTTGCCGAGTTCCATAAATTTCAAATAAAATGACTATATATACCAAGTTACAGTAGAACTTAGAAGCCTCTGTGGTGTAGTGATTAATCCTTATTCTGCTGAATAATTAAATTAGCCACACCCATTTCTGACTATCAGCCAATCAGATTATATGATATAATGTTTTCGTTCAAATTCACAAACCGTATGACAAACAGTGTAGATCCTGATCATCTGATTTGGATCAAAACTGTTTGCAAAGGTAGGCATTGTCATGAACAGCAGAATAAGGGTTAATTCTTGACTAATGTCCTGTTGAATATTTAACCCTTTCGGACTCAGGGATTTGGTGAATTTCGCTGATTTTCACAGTGTTGCACCTGACAGCAACTTCAACTAGCAATGTGTGTGTGTGTGAATTCGGGTTTAACATCGCTTTCAACAACTTTTCAGTCATATCACGACGGTGTCTGGTTGCGACAGGGAGCTCAATGCTCACGTTTATAGTGCTGCCTCACTGAAGTATCATGTCCCAGACACATTACATGATACCACACCCAGTCACATTATCCTGACACTTGATCGATCAGTCCTAGCTCTACCCCGTAAATCTGAGTGCCAAACGAGGAGCAGCTAGTACCATTTTTAACGACTTTGGTATGTCGCGGCCCGGGATCAAACCCGAGACCTCCCGTTCCCCGGAGCGGACACTCTACCAACTGAGCTATCGGGGCCGGTTCAACTAGCAATTGTATCATAATGGATGGTCTGTTTTACACCAAACTCGGTATGAATGTTCATTGGGCAGTAGCCTTTCTAATGCAACCTTTCATTACTTGATCATTGTTGTCATGGTAATGAGGGGGCACCTCAAAGTTGGCAAAAAGTGTGATTTCACATGAATTTTTGACCAAATCTTAATCTTCACACAGCTGTCAAGGCAACAATTAAGGGGTTTGGCACTGGCCATTTTCACTGTTTGCAGCGTGTTTTATCAGCATCAATTTGAGGCATTTTATACCCCAGACATACTCAAATATAAATTTTAGCGGCCGGTTGGGCCATACACCCAAAATTTTTCGGATGTGGGTTGACACCACCCCACTCCCACCTTCATTCCCCCCCCCCCCCCCAGAATATTTTTAGTGGGGAGGCGAGCGAAAAACAGGTCACTTTTAAGGCCAGCAAATCGTAAAGCAAACATAACTATCCAGGGGTAGGAAATGCAGATTTTAGGTGCTTCTTGGGCTTAAAATGGGGGGCTGGGGGTGCAGACAAGTAAAAACACGTATCTGAGTAGGAAAGGGTTAACTGAAATCTGGGAACATACTCAATTTTAGTCTAAAATTCATTAATTATATCTGAAATATTGTTTCTTGCAATAAAATGTGGAAAAAACATTATTTTGGTCAGTTGGGATTTTCTTCATTAACCCTTTCCCACTCAGGGATTTTGTGAATTTCGCTGATTTTCACAGTGTTGCACCTGACAGCAACTTCAACTAGCCATTTTTTCATAATGGATGGTCTGTTTTACACCAAACTCGGGCAAAAAATCAGGTCACTTTTTAGGCCAACAAATCGTAAAGCAAACGTAACTATCCAGGGATAGGAAATGCAGATTTTAGGTGCTTCTGGGGCTTAAAATGGGTGGGGGGAGTGAAGACACGTAAAAACATGTATCTGAGTGGGAAAGGGTTAATTATGCCACACCCACTACTGAATATCAACCAATCAGTTACTTGATGCAAATTATTGCAACAAATTCGTAAACTGAATGACAAACAATGAAGATCCCGATCAGATGGCTTCTTAAGCTACTTGCCTCATTAACCAGGGTTTGCAGATTCAATTAAGGGCTTCTCCAGACTTTTGGAAGAGTCTTGAGATTGAGGTCTTGTCTTCATATGCCTGTAGGTTTTGGTGGGACATAAAACTCACACACTCACTGTAGAACTTATAAGTTATGTTACCTGTCTTTATCTGTAATTGGGGAACCATTTATAACAACTTCATGCAACCTGCTGTATACATCCTTATAGCGAAGATAAACCATGTCTAGAAGTTTTAATGATACACCATGTAGAACTTTCACTTCACAACTCAACTCAGAATGTCCTGTGAAAAAGAATTTTTATGCCCCCAGAATAGAGATTCGGGGGGCATATAGTTTTTGGTCTGTCAGTCTGTTTGTCCATTTGTCCGTCCACAAAAATCTTAACATTGGGCATAACTTTTGAATGGTAATAGATAGAGCTTTCATATTTCACATGTGTATACCTAATCACAAGACCTTTCCAGTGATACCATAATTTTTGATCTCGTGACCTTGACCTTTCACTTACTTTTTCAAAATTTTAACATTGGCAACATAGGGCATTACTTGTGAATGGTGCTGTCCGGGGGCATCAGTGTTTCACAAGCACATATTGTTTTTAGTCCACATGGTTCCAGGTAGAAGGGACTGCAGAGGATTATTAAAGCATAAATCATTCTCGTTGCTTTATAAAATCTATGTTGCAAGTACTTTTTAGAATCGCCTCATTGAGTCGATTCTTACAAGTACCCACAACAGAGGTTTCTGAGGAGGATTAACTCTTATCCTGCTGTTCACAACAACCCTTTTCTTATGGCCCCCGCCCATAAGGGCTTGAAGAAATACATGGGCTGCATGATGCTCCCACGCAGAGATGAATCCGGCCCGCACAGTAGTACTGGTAAACCGCTTAGAGGATCTAAGCCTGTCCAGGAACCACGGTGCGAGGCGGACCGTCCATGCTAATAAACCCTGTTGGTTTCATTGGGCAACAGGGCTTGAGATGTCATTTCATCTTAATGTCGGGTAAAAGTCCCACAAACTTGGAAGCAACGTCTCCAAAATGACCTTTACAGTGTTGATGGGGACGTTAAACCTCAAATCAAACAAACAAAACAACCATTTTCTTTACAAACAGTGCAGATCCAGATCGGAAGCCATCTGGCTTCTGAAGAAGCCATCTGATCAGGATCTACAGTGTTTGACATTGAATTTATGAATTTGTAGGAATAAATTACATCAAGTAATCTGATTGGTAAACTGAATATTCAGCAAGAGAAGGTTTAAGAATTTTTTAAATTATTACTGAATTGTCCTAGGTTCTTCCATCAGTCTGATTTAGCTAACGTACCCAAGGGATAGTTGCATCAATCTTTGAAACGACAGGGAGATAATTATCCCTGAATTATTCAAGTTTCTTCCCTTGATCTGAAATTATGATCCAAGGAATGTCACCCAAGGAACATTCCTGTAAAATTTATTTCAAAATCCATCCACTGGTTAAGGAGAAGTCGTTTAAGGGTTTTCAATTTTCAGCTCTGGTGGCCATCTTGTTCTTCAGAGTGGAATGGATTGAGCATTTTTTGTAAAGGATCATTCCTGTGAAATAATTTCAAAATCCATCTACTGGTTAAGGAAAAATGGTTGTTTAAAGGTTTTTCTATTTTTTTGCTCTGGCAGCCTTGTATGAGGTGCCGTTTTACTATAAATCCTCTATTTTTGATATCACAAAATCGATTTTGTGATATCACATAATCGATTTTGTGATATCACTAAATATTATGTGATATCACTAATTATTTTGTGGTATCACAAAAAATATCAAAAAGTAAGACTGAATTTGTGATATCACAAAATCGATTTAGTGATACACTAAATCAAATTTGTGATATCAAAAAGTCGAGTTTATGATATCACAAAATTGACATCATTTTGTGATATCACTAATTCTTTTTAGTGATATCACTAATTCTATTTTGTGATATAACTCAATCGATTTTGTGATATCACTAATTCGATTTAGTGATATCACAAATTCATCTAGAATTAGTGATATCACTAAATAGAATTAGTGATTAATCCACTAATTCGAATTTGTGATATCACTAATTTGAATCTGTGATATTACTAAATAGATATGAATTTGTGATATCACTAAATCGATTTTGTGATATCACTAATTCATTTTTCCTTTTTGAATTTTTGGAATAATGAGGGCTCCAGAAATGATCACTGTGCATGCGATACCACTGCATATGCTCTAACTGCATATCATCTGCCTACTGCCATTCAAAACTGGCATTTACCAGTATGCCATGTTGTCTTTATCTGTTTGCGTGTGCACGTGCGTGCGAGTGTGTGATTTTGTTCCGCCAAAGATTTCTCAAGAACTGTTGGGCTTTGATTTCTGAAACTTTGTAGACATTGTAGTAATGAACTTATGTATTCTTTTAAGTCGTCTGTTGTAAGACATGAATTAACAAACCATACTGTGATAGCCTCCATTATGTGTCCAACATTGTCTGGGTCAATATGGAGAATTTGCAGATCCCTCAGACATAGACTGGGTTCTATTAATATCCAACTGTCGTCTACATCACCAGTCTCAAAACATCATGTACAGTTCAAAATAGCCTTCAGAATGTTTGCTGAAATATGACTTTGACGTTGCTCTGCACAGAGGCAACAACCTACGTCATGATGACGTAGACTTTTGTGGATTTTTATTATTCGACTGGCACAAAAGTTCGGACATTTGAAATTGTTTCTCATAGGAATAAAACGCTTTCAAAATAGTACCTGGCACATCAAATACACAGCAAGTAACAGTCTTACTGAAGAGTAACACATTCGAGGTGATATAAATAAAAAGAAAACTTGTGAAATTTTTCAACATGAAAACATGTCACCCTGATGTTAACCTTTTTAGTGCACTGATCATAACTTTCAATACAACTTCTATTGCAACGCCCTGCTTATTATAACGAACGCTAGTTACAACTAAACGGTTATATATATAAGATATCTTATATAATAAATAAGATATCTAATATAATATATAAGATATCTTATATAATAAATAAGATATCTACATTCCATAATAAATAGTAAAATGGCTTGCCATAGTGCTCAGGTGCTAAAAACAAAAAGAAAGTCCCAATAGTTGCCTCCCTTTGAAAAATGGCGGAAAAAATCTGCCAGGTGTTCCCATTCCCCTGCGTAACACAAAACAGCCTACGTTCCTGTTTAGGACCATTTATACAGAGAAAACTGGGGTTTACAGGGGTATACTTAATTTTTCTTAGTTCTGCTCCAAGACCAATAGGTTGTGGGTACTCGATGAGGTGGTGTGTGTGTGGGTGAGTTTTACGTCCCACCAACAGCTAAGGTCATATGGAGAGGGAACCTCGGTATAAATACTCTTCCGAAAGTCTGGAGAAGCTTGGGATCGAACCCCCGATCCCTGGCTTATGAGGTGAGTAGCATAACCACTACACAATGGAGGCTTCTCAATGAGGTGGTTCTAACGAGCACATACAACCTATGTTTGGAGTAAAAATAAGAAAATATCACAAATTTCATCATGAAAAAAAAAAGCGTTTTTTCACACGGATATATTATCGTAATGCATAAAACCTGTCAATTCCGTGGCTTCGGAGCTTTGAGTTTCTCAGCAGTATTCACTCACCTAACACTTCAAGTATGGCCTCTAGGTAGACAAGTGGGGAGGGAACTGAAACGCAGAAATTCAGTGTCTTCAATATTCTCAGCTCTGACTGTAAGATACTTTCTGTGTTATATTTGTGCCCAGATTCAAGGAGAAATCGTCTGGCTTTTGATGGACTCAGGACCTACAATTAGCAGAAAACTAATGAGACATGAGTCCCAAAGCCAACAGCTCAGTTGTTAGAAAAACTAACATTGTCATTAGTTACATATGTTGTATCATTAAAACTTTGACACTTACATGTAAACTGTCAAATATACTTATATTTCTGCACAAAAAATGTGAGCAGCTTTTGCAAATGCAAAAGCTGCTCACATTTTTAGCAAAGATACCTCTGAATTAGACACTGTATTTTCTAGAACTATAAACATTTTGACCAATAACAAGTTCTATACTTATATTTTTGCAGAAATAATGTGACCAGCTTTTGCAAATGCATAAGCTGCTCACATTTCTGGCAAAATTATCACTGTATTAGATATTGTTTTTTCTAGAACAATGAAAATTTTGATCATTAACAAGCTTGTTAAGCTAAATATGCATTAAACAACTGGGACCAGTTGTTCAAAACTAACAAAGTCGTTAGTTAATATATTGTTAAAACAGTGAATATCTCTTATGGCAAATATGCTAATATTTTTGCAGAAAAAAGTGAGCAGCTTTTGCAAATGCAAAAGCTGCTCACATTTTTTTTTTCAACAAAAACACCGAAATTTTATATATTGAACTTGCTAGAACAGCAGTGATTTTTTTAGGCGTGCGTCCTGCGTTCTGTACGCATATTTTCTCCAGAGGACGCACAGGCTGAAAATAAATAAGAAAATATCTGTTTATATTAATAATGGCCCCCGCCCATAGGGGCTTGAAGAAATACATGGGCTGCATGATGCTTCCACGCAGAGCTGAATCCGGCCCGCACACTGGTACTGGTAAACCGCTTAAAGGATCTAAGCCTGTTCAGGAACCGCGGTGCATGCTAATAAACCATATTGGTTTCATTGGGCGACAGGGCTTGAGATGTCATTTCATCTCAATCTCGGGTAGAAGTCCCACAAAATTGGAAGCAACGTCTCCAAAATGACCTTTACAGTGTTGACAGGGACGTTAAACCTTAAATCAAACAAACAAACAAACCATCTCCTCTACTGGGCAGGCTTACATCCTCTAAGCAGTTAACCAGTATGTGTGTGCGTGTCGGTTTCAGCTCTGCGTGGAAGCATCATGCAGCCCATATATTTCTTCAAGCCCCGGTGGGCGGGGGGCGTTGTAGAGGAGATGAAAGTGAGGGACAGATCTAGAGGAGAAAGAGGAAAATGAATGGAAGTGTAGAAACAGAAGAAATAACTACACCCCCCCCCCACCCCCACCACTCTACTGTTACCTGCTGCAAGGACACCAGGTGTTGCCCAGCTGTAAGTCAATATTAGCTGGACTCCCCAGTGAAACAAGATTGCCTCACTCAACTACCCCCACGAAGAAAGAAAGATAAATGTGTCTGCCAATTTCTTCATGGTCAAACCATACATTTCTAAATTAGCTCAGTACCCGCTAATAATCTTTCAGCGGGCACATGGTGTCTTATCAACGTCGCATTGATACGACAATGCACATACGTTGTGCAGCCGCTTGGAGCTATGTTCCTTCGGGCGTCGGGACATAAAAAGGAGAATAACTTGACAAAAATAAAGATCAATTTTAAACCATTTGATTTAGACATTATAACTCTGATCAGACGCCGCGTTTACCCAAGGCAAATTAAAGTAAGTTTATTCCAGCCTGTACGGGTCCTAAAAACATTAACCCATAAATGCCAATTGTTTCAATACTGGGACATTATAGATTAGAGGCCACAGAATGTTGATCGGTGTCTTCCCTATTTGCTAAAGTACGGAACACAGCATGCAACACGTGTTTTGTAATTAGAGCTCTCAAAAGCAGGCAAATTGTAGGTCAGTAAAGGGTTGTTTAGTTGTCTCTGATAAGCTAACCCTTTTAACCCTGTTGACCGGTGCAGACGCAGAGGTAGAAATACACTGTATCTATGCAAACCTTACAGATCCTGATAAGATGGCACATTGCTTGAATGTCAGAATCTACATGCACACCGTTTGTTTTCATGTCAGTGAACTAATCAGAAATCCCTTTCTATAAGAATATATTTGAAGCTAGAAGAGTCCTGTTTAGAAACTCAGGAATGAAAGAGTAAAACATAAATATCATCAGAAAGGGGGTAGGAAAATAGTCCCAGAGTACTGTTTTCTTTTCAGAATTCCTCTTTCTGTGCCAATTTATATTCAATCCATATAAAGTCTCGAAAACTGAACTATTTTGAAAGACGTTCCATGCCTGCAAAATCAATTTTCAAAAGTTCCTTTGGACTGTTTTATGCAGCGAACGAACAGCGGAAGTGGAGTAACATGGTCCAGTACCGGAAGTAGAAATGTAATAACATAGAAACTTGATTTTAAAAAGTGGAGTCATAGCATGTCTTAACATTGGTATGTACACTACAGATTAATACCCTATAAATAACTCCAATCCACACTTTATTCCTCCACTACGAATAAACTGTGTTTTGGTCAGTCTGATCCTGGCTATTTTTTCAGATGCATGGTTATCCTAGCTATTTTTTTTTTTTTTTTTTTGCTTTACCGTGTCCTGGCTTTTTTTTTTTCATAAAATCTCCACCCCCATAAAAATCAAATGGTCGCTCCTTAAAGTAAGAACATGTTTAAATAACATACAGTAGAACTTCGATGGCTCGAACACCGATGGCTCATTTACCATGGATGAGTCGAACCCATTCTTGAGCCCCTAGCGAAATAAGAACAAGTGGGGGATAATTAAGGAGATTTTAGTCTTTTATCTTACAAATGTATGATGTGTGTACTCATTAGAATCGCCTCATTGAGGCGATTCTAATGTGTACACACAGCATACATATCCATTATGGAACACCGAAAAGATGTCTAAAAGTATCTCATTATGCCTCCTAGCAGTAACCCTCAGTGGCTCGAACTCCCTCTGTCTCGAACAGATTTTCAAGGTCCCAAAGGTGTTCGAGCTATTGAAGTTTGACTGTAAAAACAAATTTCATGACAGGATTTGACAACAAGCCAAAGGTTTATGTGAATCATCTCCTGAATAATAATTCCTAAAGGAAACAACACTTGGTGTAACCTTTTTAGTACCAAATGGAATCTTCCGCCTTATATAAACTAGGAGTCCATTCCAAAATTAAGGGTAGTAAGGTTGTGTTTTCTTTAAAATCTATTTGAAAAATGGCTTAACTTTTAACAAACAGTGTAGGCCCTGATCAGACGCCATGTTCTGCGCCTCTGATCTGGGCCTGCACTGTTTGCCAGGGTACCCGTTTTGGGGTTTCTGGAACTAAATGGTTTATGGTAGAGGAATTATGGGAAGCCATTTTTGGCAAAGAAAAGTCTGATACTAGATGAGTCCCCACCTTACTACCGGTATATTAAAGCTGCAACAAAGGAATGAAGCAATGCTACAAAACTCACGGTCTACTGAGGGATTCAAACCCAGGCCACTTTGCTGAAAATCCCATACTCCAGCTATTATAACCACTGAGCCAAACAGTCTATTTCCCAACCCAGTTGTAGAGACATAAGATATGCATACCACAATGATCCAAAGTATTGGGACAGACAGACCTAAGCAAATAATCAAACAATGCAGACCTAGATCAGACTGCTAAAGGAGCAGTCTCATCAGGGTCTACACTGTTTGCCATTCTGTTTGCACCTTTTGGACTCCTTGCAGGATCTTGAAATAAATTTGTTAAAATTTTAGGAGAATTACAGCAAGTCCTCAAGGTGTCTGATTATTTTCAGGATTTATGACTGAATGTAGAGTTGTGGGCCATAACAGTGCACCAGTTCATGTTTACATCATGTGGAGTTCTGTGGTAAAATATCAGACATGAGATAGAGACGTAGCCGGTTGGATCCCTGCGAGCATCAAGTGTTGTTTCCTTGAGTAAGTGACTTTATCCACATTGCTTAGTACTGGTTTCTACCAAGGACGAAGAAAAGAGGGTCAGATGGAACATTATATATTAATAGTACTAGTTTACTAAATGTGTGAACCCTCAAAAAATAAATAGAGGATCTTACATGAGTGTTCATGTATTATTGAATTTATTAAACAAGTCGAGGAAAAGGGATAAAATGTGAGGCATTGCCGAGCATTTTATCGCTTTTCCTCAACGAGTTTAATATAAAATTCAATAATACATGAACACGAATGCAAGATTCTATTTATCATATGACATTTAAACGCATTTTATATTTGATTGTTTACAAAAATATCAATATTCCGCCACTAGTAAACGCCACGTCGTTCAGGACGTCGTACATGTAACGTTACGGGACGTATCTAGCAAATTTGCATATTTAATCCACCAGTGGATTATCGAAAATATTACAGGGCGTTATTACACTCTCAGACGCGACGTCATATGATAAAGTTGATTATTACAGAGGGGCCTCGTTATAATGACAGTACTTGTTCTATTATTGTGCCATTATAAAGAATTTGCCATTATAAAGAATCCCAGTTAGGAGTATGATAAGTAATAAAAGGCCTTTTCCCCAGTATTTATCCAAGAAACAAATGTTATAGACATTTGTTAGCATCGCCTCGGTGAGGCGATTCTAACTAATATCTATAACATTTGTTTCTTGAGTATTAGATTATATCTGTTTTCTTGGAGTATTAGATTACAAGACCCTTTCATGACAACATGACCCTTTCATGACTATGGACTCGATTTGTTCATTTCCAACCCGAGGGAAGCCCACGCCGATCGGTACCCAGGCTAAGCCTTTAGATAAGTAGTCATTCCATTCAAATTGCTGTTATAACGAGTTTTGCCATTATAACAAATGTCGGTATAAAGAGGATTGACTGTATTATTATTTTAGCAGCTTACCCTATATTCTAACACAGCGCGCCTATATAGGCAATGGAAAGTAACTGTGTTTTATTCTACAACAAATCACTGCAAGGAAGAGCGTGACGAGTGACGTCATTAAAAAACTGCCAATTTATGACGTCACTAGTCGAATTCCTTGACGTTAGACGGTGTAACGTCATGTTCTCGCATCGAAAACATTAGAAAAGGATATAAATGCATGTGATTCAGTCGATAATTTTAGCGGGATCTCTTCTAACAATGGTGAAAAATTGTGAGATTTTGAAGGAAACAACACCATTATTGCCGATTTTCAGCCTGTTAGAATCGAAATAGATCAGCTCTAGTCTGTGATTTATTGAGTAATAAATCACAGTTTGTCGGTCAGTTGTAAGTAGACAAATCACGCGCGCTACGCGCTCGTGATTTGTCTACTTTACAACTGACCTCCAAACTGTGATTTATTACTCAACAAATCACAGTTAGAGCTGGTCTATTTCTTAAACTGACGTGAGTTGACTGGCTATCTGCACAAATTTAAGGAGAATTACAACAAGTCCTCAAGGTGTTCGAAGATAATTGAAGGTAGAAATTACTTGCCATAACAGTGCACCAGTCGAGCATGTTTAGCAGCTTACCCTATAATGCGATGTGAGTTTACTGGCTATCTGCACACAAGATACAATCCTGAGCACCACCTGGTTACTGACCCTCTTCATAATCTCTAACCAGTCCTTTGTACGATTTTTCAGCTCACTTGATTTCTTAACATGCTCATGTAAGTCTGGGATATGCTTCAACATAAATCTGCAAAACATTATCATCAATCAACAGATGTTTAGAAAGAGAGTTTCAAGATGAAATAATGAAAGCCTGCAATTTCTCCTCTCAATACTGCTCACTTTGCCCCTGTCCATCGGGGCTTGGAGAAATAGATGGGCTGCATGGTGCTTCCATGCAGAGCTGAAACTGACCACAAATGAACCGCTTAGAAGGACTAAGCCTGCCCAGGCAAAATGGTGTGAGTCAGACAGCCCAATGCATATAAGCCGTTTGGTTTGGGATTGAGATGTCATTTCATGTCAATGTCAGGTAAAAGTTCCACAAAATTGGAAGCAACGTCTCCACAGTGACCTAGATAGTGTTGACAGGGACATTAAACCTCAATTCAAACAAACAAAAACAAACGAAAACACGCCTATTAAAATACATTGAAAAAACTTTGCCACCAAAAAATCTGATATTTTTCATATTTCTGCTCAAAAAATAAATTTTAGGTACTCATCACACTGGTAAAGGCAAGCGCGCAGGGTAAGGAACAAACACACCGGATAAGGAAATTTTTCCGCTCAGGATAAAAAAGAAAATGGCGGATTGGGTATCACATGTGCAGGTTTGTTGTTGTTCTAGATCTCGTGTTATGGTTACTTATCAATACGGCTGCTCACATTAGCTTCACGGAAGGCATATATTATTCACAAATTTATCTTCGATGGTCCGAATTCGACAGTTACAGCCAGTCAAACGGAGAACCGGACACAGTGGAGCTACTCCACCACGAAATCTCATTATTTTACATGAAACGCTCTTCTGGGAAGATGGCATGCACTTTTTTGTTGGTTGAAGACATACACATGATAAATCAGACTGTTGCAAATACGATTTATGGAAAATTTGAAATTAGAAAGCCCACAGTGAGAAATCCTAGTTCAATTTTCAATACAACGCCCACGGGCAAGGAAATGGGTACAACGCATATGATAAGACACAACGTTTTCCGGGGAAAATGGTTGTTGTATGGTCGTAGCACTAGGAAATTTCCATCTCAGATTAGGTTTTCCGATATTAATAATTAGTCCTACATAGTTTAAAGCAACAATTGTGACCTTTAGGAATCGTTCACAGTTTGTGTGCATTGTCTTGGCATGTGCATTGCTCTAGCAATATAATCATCCCCTATGAGGGGATAGATGGATTTGGTTCATCGCGATCATGAATTAGAGAAATGATATTTATGTCCATGCAGTATTTGTGGTAGAAAAGTGTATGTTTGTTCATTTGGCTGAAAATAAGATAACTTCGCCAAATTCGTGAGACATACCTATTGCATGGTTTCGCCGAGTTCTGCAACGGAAGGTCAGGTGGTTTTTCTCCGGGTACTCCGGTTTTCGCCCACCTCTGATTAACGATCGGCTCGATATGAGTGAAATAATCTTGAAAGGGCCAATACTTTATCTGTGAGTGTTTCAGTTTTACGTCCCACCAACAGCTAAGGTCATACGGAGACGGGGCCTCGGTTTAAAGACTCATCCGAAAGTCTGGAGAAGCCCGGGATCGAACCTGCGACCCCTGGTTTACAAGGCGAGTAGCGTAACCACTCGACCACGGAGGCTTCTAATACTTTATCTGTATACAAAATACTAAATATGTACAGGCAAGGCTAGGCTGTTATATTTTGAAAGCCATAAAGGTGACACATTTTGTAATTTTGGTCAAAATCGGTAGTCATGGTAAAAACATACCTTATTTGTGAATGACCAAACATTTTATTGATTTGTTTTTCTTTGAAGCTGTATCTTTTCATATAACTTCACCATACAACATTTATGAAACAAATATTCCGGGGTGGGTGGGTGGGGGGGGGGGGGATGGGATGGAGTGGGGAGTGTGTGGGGGGGGGGGCAGATATAATTGGAAATCTTAAAAGGCCCTTTGTACGCAGTTCGTCGTCGGATATAAGGCAAATATTGTGTTTGATTTGAGGTTTACCGTCCCCCTCAACACTGTACAGGTCATTTTGGAGACGTTGCTTCCAATTTTGTGGGACTTTTACCCGACACTGAGAGGAAACGACTTCGCAAGCCCTGCCGCCCAATGAAACCAATAGGGTTTATAAGCATGGACGGGTCGACTCGCACCGCTTTGCCTGGGCAGGCTTAGATGCAGTTTACCAGTACTCGTGTGTGGGTCGGTTTCAGTTCTGCGTGGAAGCATCACGCAGCCCATCTATTTCTTAAGCCCCGATGGGCAAGGCAAATATTAAAGTATGTACGTGTATTGGTAACTGAATGATTATGCCGGCCTCGGTAGCTCAGTCGGATGCGCGTAAATAATTTTCATCAGTAAATGATTTATTACTCGTAGTTAAAGTTGTAGCAATAGTGATAACGATGATGATGATGATGATGATGCGGTTGTGATGACATCATTACTGCAATCATGATCACAATCATCATCATAACACCCACTATGATCATAATCATCTTCATCAATAGTACTTGTAGTAGTAGTGGTAATAGTAGTAGTAGTTGTTGTTATAGTGGTGGTGGTGAAGATGATTGTTGATATAATAATACCGAGCATGATGATGATGATGGTGATCATCATCATCATCATCAGTAATAGTAAGGTCCCCCCAGAAGGGGCTTGAAGAAATATATGGGCTGCATGATGCTTCCACGCAGAGCTGAATCTGGCCCACACACTAGTACTGGGAAACCGCTTAGAGGATCTAAGCATGTCCAGGAACCGCGGCGTGAGGCGGACCGTCCATGCTAATAAACCCTATTGGTTTCATTGGGTGACAGGGCTTGAGATGTCATTTCACCTCAATGTTGGGCAATAGTCCCACAAAATCGGAAGCAACATCTCCAAAATGACATTTACAGTGTTGGCGGGGACGTTAAACCTCAAGCAAGAAAAGAAAGCAAGGAAACATGACCTGTCACCAAATCAGTCAGCCAGTTAACCAAATGCTAATTGATATTCTCTTCCAACAAGTTTAAACAAAATCAATAAATTTATCTTTTTTTTTCTTTCTTTTTTTTATATAGTTATCAATTATTATGTCTTTCTACTAACGATTTCGGCCAGTCAGAATACCACAGGCTTACAGATATAGTTTTAAAAACAAAAATAGAATTTCTAATTGATTAAAATCTTCTTTAAAATGTTCCTTCCAAGAGGCATCGCCGGCCTCGGTGGCTCAGTCGGATGCGCGTCTGACTGGTGATCAGGAGGACGCGGGTTCGATTCCCGCGGGGTCGGCAACATTCTTTCGTGGAGATTGATAATGAAATCTTTTCTACAGTCATTCTCTCCCATCCGCTGATTCAAGAAGGGGAGTTGTCAGTTTCTGGCGAAAAAATGTACAGTGTACTGGTTAACCGCTTACGTATAAGCCTGTCCAGGAAAAGTGTGGATAGGTAAACTAACCGGCTCAAAAATGACCTAAAATAGTGTTGACTGGGCCGTTAAACTCCAAAACAAACAAACAAACCAATAGGCATTACTGAAAACAAATCCAAAACATTTAAATGTCAATTTGCACAGGCCATTATATTAGCCTTGTTGTCCTACGCAATATTTTTTATGGACCACATTCTCCTTGGCCGAATTCACCTAGGTCAAATCGTCCGGGCCAAATCGTCCTAGATTCATAGTGTGTGTGTATGTGTGTGTGGATGAGGTGGGGGGTACATTGCTAGAACCAGAGCAATGCCAGCCAAGACAATGCACACAAACTGTGAACGTTTCCTAAAGGTCACAATTGGTGCTTTAAACTATGTAGGACTAATTATTAATATCGGAAAACCTAATCCGAGATGGAAATTTCCTAGTGCTACGACCATACAACAACCATTTTCCCCGGAAAATGTTGTGTCTTATCATATGCGTTGTACCCATTTCCTTGCCCGTGGGCGTTGTATTGAAAATTGAACTAGGATTTCTCACTGTGGGCCTTCTAATTTCAAATTTTCCTTAAATCGTATTTGCAACAGTCTGATTTATCATGTGTATGTCTACAACCAACAAAAAAGTGCATGCCATCTTCCCAGAAGAGCGTTTCATGTAAAATAATGAGATTTCGTGGTGGAGTAGCTCCACTGTGTCCGGTTCTCCGTTTGACTGGCTGTAACTGTCGAATTCGGACCATCGAAGATAAATTTGTGAATAATATATGCCTTCCGTGAAGCTAATGTGAGCAGCCGTATTGATAAGTAACCATAACACGAGATCTAGAACAACAACAAACCTGCACATGTGATACCCAATCCGCCATTTTCTTTTTTATCCTGAGCGGAAAAATTTCCTTATCCGGTGTGTTTGTTCCTTACCCTGCGCGCTTGCCTTTACCAGTGTGCTCATTAGAACTGCCTCAGTGAGGTGGTTCTACAAGTACATGTACCCACAATTTATGGTTTTGAGCAGAAATAAGAAATATAATAAATACCCCTTTAAACTATAGTTTTACTATATACCCAGCAGGCACACTATTAATGGGGTCCAAAGCAGAAACTGTGTTAGTTAAACAAACGCATTGTATCCAAATAAAAATGTGTAGCTTGTATAGAACAAGATTTTAAGAATTCCGCTGAAGACTATGTCGCGCGTGTGGGGGTGCAAAGTCACTGAACCATGAATTCTAAGTCAAGGTCAAACATGGATGCCTGTATAAAAGTTGTCACTCCTAGATGCAAAGCTTGTACTTAGGGTTTTTGAGGGGTTCACGTTTGAATCAAAACAATATTTTTTCGATTTTTAGGGATTGTTTTAGCCTTTTTGGTAGAGGGTCATCTAAGCAACATTACTTCGAACTTTGAATGAAATTGGCCCAATGGTAGAGGAGGAATTGTCGTTTGAAGATTTATTTTTATTTTTAGCTCTGGCAGCCATCTTGTTCATTGGAGTGGAATGATTTTACCTATTTTGGTAGGGAGTCACCTTGGCAACATTCCTGTGAAGTTTTAAATCCAAATGGCCCAAAGGTTAACAAGGAGTTCGCATTTGAAGCAAATTTACAATGTTTTTCTATTTTTAGCTCTTGTGACCATTTGTTAATCGTTATGCTATTTTCCTAGAGGGTCATCTACACAACATTCCAATGAAGTTTAGAAGCCTTCATGGTGAAGTGGTCATGCTACTTGCCTTGTAAACCAGGGGTAGCAGGATCAACCCCAGTCTTCTCCAGACTTTCAGATTAGTTTTTAAACAGAGGTCCCATCACTGTATGGCCATAGCTGTTGGTGAGACTTAAACTCAAACACTCACTCCTATCAAGGTACCTATATGCCAGATATGAAGGCTGTAGCTTAAAGGCTTCAAAATTTATGACAAAGTAGGTCAAAGGTCATGGTCATGGGTCAAAAGTTTTGAATGGTTGAGAAAACCTTGTCACAAGGAACATACATGCCAAATATGAAGGCTCTATCTCATATGGTTCAAAAGTTACGATAAAGAAGGTCACAGGTCAAGGTCACAGGTCAAATCTTTATATGAGTGGGAAGCCCTGGTCACAAGGAACCTACATGCCAAATATGAAGGCTCTATCTCTAACTGTTCAAAAGTTATTACACAATAACCTACTGATCTACTTTTTGATTTGACATGACCCATATTCGAACTTAACTGAGATATTGTCCAAATGATCATTCTGAGCAAGTTTCATGATGATTTGACTAAAACTGTGGCCGCTTAGAGTGTTCAAAACGTTTTTCTATGACTTGACCTGCTGACCTACTTTTTGAACCGACATGACCCATATTCGAACTTGACCCAGATATTGTCAAGATGATCATTCTGAGCAAGTTTGATGATAATCGGACCAAAACTGGGGCCTCTAGTGTGTCAACAAGGTTTTTCAACAATCTGACCTACTGACCTACTTACTGGCCAGATTTGACCCATATTCGAAATTAACTGAGATATTGTCAAATGATCATTTTGAGCAAGTTTGATGATGATCGGACCAAAACTGTGGCTCAAGTGTGTTCACAGGGTTTTTATATGCAAGTGTGTTCACAGGGTTTTTATATGATTTTACCTACTGACCTACTTTTTGGACCGACATGACCCATATTCGAACTTGACTCAGATATTGTCAAGATGATCATTCTGGGCAAGTTTGATGATGATCTGACCTAAACTGCGGCCTCTAGTGTGTTCACAAGGTTTTTCTATGATTTGACCTACTGACCTACTTTTTGACCTGACATGACCCATATTCGAACTTGACCAATATATTGTCAAGACTATCATTCTGAGCTAGTTTGATGATGATTGGACCAAAACAGTGGCCTCTAATGTGTTCACAAGGTTTTTCTGTGATTTGACCTACTGACCTACCTTTTGACCCGACACGACCCATATTCGAACATGACCAAGTTGAAGATATTATCAAGATGATCCTTATGAGCAAGTTTGATGATGATGGGACCAAAACTGTGGCCTCTAGTGTGTTCACAAGGTTTTTCTATGATTTGACCTACTGACCTACTTTTTGACCCGACATGACCCGTATTCAAACTTGACCGAGATATTAGCAAGATGATCATTCTGGGCAAGTTTGATAATGATTGGACCAAAACTGTGGCCTCTAGTGTTTTCACAAGGTTTTTTATTTGACCTACTGACCTACTTTGTGACCTGACATGACCCATATTCGAACATGACCAAGATACATGTATTATCAAGATGATCATTCTGAGCAAGTTTGATGATGATCGGACCAAAACTGTGGCCTCTAGTGTCTTCACAAGGTTCTTTTTTCGATTTGACCTACTGACCTACTTTTTGACCTGATATGACCCATATTCAAACTTGACCGAGATATTTTGTGGTGGTACAAGTTGTGTGCAAGTTCAGTCAAAATCAAATCATAAATGAAACAGCTATCATGCAGACAAGACCAAAATAGGCAATTTTTGCCCTTTCAGGGGCCATAACTCCGTAAAACATGACGAGATATAGCTGGTTCAAGAAAGGAACCCAGATCTCTTGGTGGTACAAGTTGTGTGCAAGTCTGGTTAAAATCAAGTCATAAATGAAGATGCCATCGTGCTGACAAGACCAAAATAGGCAATTTTTGCCCTTTCAGAGGCCGTAACTCCATAACACATGATGGGATATGGGTGGTTCAAGAAAGGAACCCAGATCTCATGGTGGTACAAGCTGTGTGCAAGTCTGGTTAAAAACAAATAATAAATGAAGATGCTATCGTACGGACAAGACCAAAATAGGCAATTTTTGCAATTTCAGGGGCCGTAACTCCGTAACACATGACGGGATATGGCTGGTTCAAGAAAGGAACCCAGATCTCATGGTGGTTCAAGTTGTGTGCAAGTCTGGTTAAAATCAAATCATAAATGGAGATGCTATCGTGCGGACAAGAAATTGTTTACGCACCCACGGACGGACGAACGCACGCACGGACGACAGACAAAATGTGATCACAAAAGCTCACCTTGTCACTAGGTAACAGGTGAGCTAAAAATAAGAGCTTGCAGGTAAACTTTAACCTAATGCGGAAGCTGACGCCAATGACGCTGACACCGGGGGTATGGCAATCACAAAGATACCAATCACAACTCCCCCTTACTTTCATAAGGCTAAAAATGTCACTGAAGTCCTACTGCCAGTTCTTTCCCAGCAGGCATACAATGCGTATGCAATGAGCACCCATAATCTATGTTTTAGAGCAGAAATAAAAAAGCATTACCCCTATAAACCCCAATTTTACTATATAAAAGATCAAAATTATATAGACATGTTGTTGTGATGATTAACAAAACAGAGGCCTCAACAGTCAACATTGCCCACTGATTTTGCTGAGGCACAAAACTAGATGGATTTTAACCCATTGTATACTAATGGACTTTTCCATTGCTATATGATTTGTCATATAAGGGTGTCAGGCCTATTTTTTCGTTTTTATTCTATTTTTGATGGAAAGTTCTGTTAGCAAATAGTGCAGGCCCTGATCAGACACCGCATTCTGTGGCGTCTTATCTGGGCTTGCACTGTTTGCAAATTACCCGTTTCGGGGTTTCTGGTACTCAGTGGGTTAAACTGCCTGCAATTAATTGTATTAACTTGGGATTATGTAAGTAAAATGGTATCTGTTTACCTGTCAAAGAGCTCGAGACTAAGATATTTCACTTCATCTGACATCTTCAACCTCTCACATGTAAGGAAGAGAAACTCCACACCATGAGAACAAGAGATAGAAGATCCCTGTCAAATAAAATACTGTATTCAAGTTAATAAGAAACATTTAACCCTTATCTTGCTGTTCACGACAACCCTTATCTTGCAAAAAGTGTAGATCCCGATCAAATGGCTTCCGAAGAAGCCATCTGATCAGGATCTACACTGTTTGACATTCAGTTTATGAATTTGTAGGAATAAATTACATCAGGTAATCGGATTGGTTCAAAGTCTGAAATGGGTGTGGCTAAATTGAATATTCAGCAAGATAAGGGTTAAATTAAGATGGTTTGTTCGTTTGATTTGAGGTTTAACATCCTCGTCAACACTGTAATGGTCATTTTGGAGATGTTGCTTCCAATTTTGTGGGACTTTTACCTGACATTGAGATGAAATGACATCTCAAGCCCTGTCGCCCAATGAAACCAATAGGGTTTTTTTAGCATAGACAGTCCGCCTCGCACCGCGGTTCCTGGACAGGCTTAGATCCTCTAAGCGGTCTACCAGTACTAGTGTGCGGGCCGGATTCAGCTCTGCGTGGAAGCATCATGTAGCCCATGTATTTCTTCAAGCCCCTATGGGCGGGGTCGAAGGGTTAAGTTGGGTATCTGGTGATAATTAAAGGATAATTTTTGTCATTTTTCCATAAAAACCTATGTTGTGGGTACGGCTGGCTAATCGTAGCTGAAAAGATAATCGATTATCAGTCCTGCCATTGTGATTGATAATTGATTAGTAATCACAGAAGATATGGTCATAATTTTACCTGTCTGGCTTTCTGTCTCAGCATGACACTTACCATCTGTTGCAGTTTACCATATATGTATTTGAACACACAGGCCTGAGCAAACAATGTAGACCCAGATGAGACGCCGCAAAATGCGGCGTCTCATCAGGGTCTGCACTGTTTGCCACTCATCCAGCTATTTTCGACACAAGATTGGGTATTAAATGGTACTTATCAAATAAGATTACAAGCAAAACAGTAATGATAATAATTTTTGTGGAATTTATTGATCGATTAATTGATTATCCGATTAATCGTGCCAGCCTGAGTTGTGGGTATTCTTAAGAAATGGATTTTATCTTTCTGCTGTTCATGAAAGTATGAACGCAGTCGATCGCGTGCAAAGTAAGCCACCCTGAAGGGGTTCATGTAAACTTTGCTAGCGACCCGCTGTCGTTCATACTTTCATGAAAAGCAGAAAAATTAAGTTTATTTTTTTATATTTACATTCTTTGCCCTTCATCACTGGGCAAAAAAAAAATGCTTAATGGGCAAACTTTTAAAGCTGAAAAACATTTACACGCTGTTTTTCTACAAAGAGCGGAACATCGTTGACGTCACCAACACCCGTAAGAGAACCATGGTTTAGAATGGCGTCACTTGACGTGACCGAAAATCATGTGACTCAACGCTTTCATTGAAGAATGTTTTCTATAGGTTTACATCAGACAGTACACTGGTCGCCCCCCGCCCATCGGGGGCTTGAAGAAATAGATGGGCTGTATGATGCTTCCACACAGAGCTGAAACCGACCCGTACACGAGTACTGGTACACCGCTTAGAGGATCTAAGCCTGCCCAGGCAAAGCGGTGTAAGTCGGCCCGTCCATGCTTATAAACCCTATTGGTTTCATTGGACGGCAGGGCTTGAGATGTCATTTCATCTCAGTGTCGGGTAAAAGTCCCACAAAATTGGAAGCAACATCTCCAAAATGACCTTTACAGTGTTGATGGGGATGTTAAACCTCAAATCAAACAAACTGGAAATGAAAATATAATTATTTGAACCACCTCAACATGGCGATTCAAATGAATATACCCGCAACATAGGTGTTACAGTCAAACTTCGATGCCTCAAACACCTTTGGGACCACGAAAATCTGTTCGAGACCAGGGTAGTTCGAGTCACTGAAGACTACTTCAAGTAGGCATAACAGTGATAATTCTGGACTTCTTTTTGGTGTTTTATGATACAGATGTATGCTGTGTGTACTCATTAGAATCGCCTCAATAGTACTCATTAGAATCACCTCATTGAGGCGATTCTAATGAGTGTACACAGCATACATGTATATTTGCAAGATAAAAGACGAAAATATCCTAGGTTTTCCCTCCCTATCTTATGTGGAGAAATTTTCTAGGGACTCAAGAAGGGGTTCGACTCTGCCATGGTAAATAAGCTATCGGTGTTCGTGCCATCGAAGATCTACTGTATATGGAGAAATGAGAAAAATTTTCTTCAGTTATAACCAAATACAAATAGTTTGATATGAGGTTTAACATCCCTGTCAATACTGTAGAGGTCATTTTGGAGACGTTGCTTCCAATTTTGTTGGACTTTTATCCGACACTGAGATCAAATGACATCTCAAGCCCTGCCGCCCAATGAAAACAACAGGGTTTATAAGACGGCCGACACGCACCGCATTCCCTGAGCAGGCTTAGATCCTCTACCCGGTTTACCAGTACTCGTGTGCGGGTCGGTTTCAGCTCTGCGTGGAAGCATCATGCAGCCCATCTATTTGTTCAAGCCCCGACTGACGGGGAACATTCGTTTTGATGCAATTTTTTGTCTAATTTATGCTAAAATTTAGTAAAATTTCGGAGTATCCGTCATTTGAAATGAGAATTTCCCTATATATTCTTTGTATCTCCCTCATCACAGTGGCAAATCTCCCTCATCCAGCTCAAAAATTATCACAGGTACACTCAAACCTGTCTTAATGACCACCTGTGAACAAAGACCACCTGTCTACGAAGACCACTTCCAATTCATCCCATCCAATTTGACTATATAATGCACCTGTCAACAGAGACCACCTGTGCACTAGGACCAGAGGACAGTCAAAATCCTTCCCAAATGCATATTTTAACCCTGAACAAAGACCATTTTGTGCTTTGAATAGCAATTAATTGTTTGTGGACATCCTTTAATGAGCCAAATTATTTTTTTCAGTGATTCATTATTAAAACCTGACATAATGCTACCTTTAGGGGATTTAATCAGGTGTAACTGGGATTATCAAATACATATATGCATAAATGATGTGATGTAATCCTTGTCTTCTACAGAGGTAGAGTAGTTGATGCAAAACTGACCCTCTGAATAAAGACCATCTGTGGACAAAGACCATATTTCTTCTTTCCCTTGAGTGGTCTTTGTAGACAGGTTAGACTGTATGTTTATAGCCTAACCACTTGTGTACATGTATACTATGTTGCAAAAGTCTGGTCAGCAATAATTAAGTCAATTCAAATGCAGTTGTATTCACATTTACTTAATCTAAGAAATACCCCAGCAGGCACTCAATGTTGAATCAACGTTGAGTTTGTGTTGAAATTAGGTTGATTGGTTGATCAACCTTATATCAACCTCTGTTCAACGGTGATTTATCAACACTGATTAAACGTTGGCAGTATAACGTTGAATCAAAGTTGATATGCTGTTGTATATAAACAACTGATTCCGCAAAGTTGAACTTAAGTTGGTAAAACTCTGCTGATTAAACGTTGATGTTCTTATTATTTAATCAACGTTGAAATTTGGCTGACAACCAACATTTGGTTATTACGACATAATAAACAACAACAACAGCAACGATATTATCATTATTATTGTTGTTGTTGCTGCTGCTGCTGCTTTAAAACAACACTCGCAAATATGAAAGAGCACATCACGTCGGGTCAACGTCGTATCAACGTCGTCGCATCGACGTTGATGCGACGTTACCTAAACGTCATGTGCCCACTGGGATAATAATCCAGAAGGCGCGCAGGTGCGGCAAACGATCAGGGTCTACGCTGTTTGCTTGTCAAATACCAATTATATATGGATCTGATCAGTTTGTAAGTTTTGAATGAACTTTCCCACGAAGCTCGCAGAAACAAAAATGGCGGCGCCGAACAGAAAAAGGTATTTAGAGTTTTATCCTAACGTACGTCGCTGGCATACCCAGTGTTCGGCTTATCCTGCTTCTAAACGAATACTAGTTGATGAGATGGTTCTTATAAAAAAAATGCAGGCTTTGTTAGATCTTATTTTCATATCTTTTGATCCTTTGGTCATGACGTGACGCGCCGGGAAAATAATATGCTCACAGAGCGTGTAAGTTTTTGCGTGAACTTGAGACAGAGAGGGAAAAAAAAAAAAAGAAAAAAAGTATTCATTGTGCGAGGTAAGATTTATTATTATCATTATTACTGCATACATTTTCATAAAAGCATGTGTTATTACACACAATACAATGGAAACGAAGAAACTTTTGATTCATAAATTTTGTACTTTTCAAGTGCGCATTACAAGCGCATGCACACAGACGCGCAGTTATGAAAATACACCGCCAGAAACTGAAACGGGCTTCTCAACTTGCAGTTAATACAAAATATCATTTAAAAGTGATTTTGTAATAGCTTTGTTCTTTATACTTTTAAATGAAGAGAAACTTTTCATTTTTCCAGTTAACTTTTAAATCGAACGAAACGAAGTGCAATGATGAATATATAATTGGCCAGTCAAAGGAAAATATATAAATTAAAATGCCCGGTAAAATGCACGATTCTATTTCTAATACTTAACAGTAAAATCAAGCTTCTGGGCCATGTAATGCTTATTTTAAGTCACAGGGAACCTTTTTAGAAAATATGTGATTTTCAACCAACTACTTAAAATTTTGTTATGCTCTGGCTTTACTCCTTTGTGTATACATAACTGTGCTTATCAGTTTTTTCCACATTATAGGCGTGTAATATTAGAGCGTCTGGTGTTTATGATTCCCAGCTTATGCCACAAGTTTTATGCCTTTTTTACGATAACACACCCGTGCGACATAGTGCATTTTTTCACATCTCAAAAATGGCTTCTTTTCTGATGAAAATTTGTGATATTTTTGTTACTTTTACTTCAAACATATGTTGTGGGTGCCCGTAAGAACTGCCTCATTGAGGCGGTTCTAACAAGTACCCATAACCTATGTTTTGAAGCAGAAATGTAGAAATAAGAAAAATAATATATACCCCCGTAAACCCCAGTTTTCTCTATATGAAGTGGGGTTTAGGAGGTGTTAATTTCACGGACGAGTTCACGTGATGGATTATACGGCCCTTTCAAGATTATTTCACTGATATCGAGCCGATGGTTAATCAGAGGTGGGCGAAAACCGGAGTAACCGCAGAAAAAAATACCTAACCTTCCCTTGCAGAACTTGGCGTCTCACGTGTGACCCGAGCCAGGCTCGAACAACAGCGGTGAGGGATCTAATGATTAAGAGTCAGCGCTCTTATCCACTAGGCCAAGGAGGCCCAATATGTTTTATGCCTGTACATGGTTAGTTTGGACGATTCCGTTCCCTATTATATGTTACTGTTATTATACATATATTTTTATGCAAATAGTGTAAGATGCCCTGGGTGTACGTAGTACGTGGGTCTACACTATTTACCCAAATCTCATCCATTGTTCCCTATATAGGCATTATAATGTGCAAATGTAATCCAACAGGGTTTAGAATAAAAATGCATATTTAAACGTTTGTTACAAGACATGTGCGGCCCCCGCCCATTGGGGCTGACAGAAATAAATAGGCTGCATGATGCTTCAACGCAGAGCTGAAACCGACCGCACATGAGTACTGGTAAACCGCTCAGAGAATCTAACCTGCCCAGGTAAAGTGGTGCGAGTTGGACTTTCCGTGCTTATAAACCCTATAGATGAGTTTAGGACGCCACCGGTCGCTAAGGAAATGCTTCCCACGATTCCATATTTTTGCGCATGCGCTGTTTTGTGTGGCAAAAAAAATAACCGTTGTTATATCAGTTATTAATTTCTTTGAATTTGACAATTTTAAATAGAGCGTAAGGTAAGGTGACGTATGCCTTGCATAACTGTCGCGTCCAACTGGTGTTGGCTGACAATTGGGTAAGACCTGCTATCCTTGCAGCAGGTAAGGGTAGAGGGGAGTGCTCTTATTCCTTCTGTTTCTACACTTCCATTCATTTTCCTCTTTCTCCTCTGTCTGTTACTTTAACCTACGATCTCTTCTATATTTTTCTCCCATTCTCTGGGAGACGAGACAAAATTATCCACATGGGTTGACGTGTCGTTAAACCCAAAACAATTAATAATCGAATAATTAACTGACAATGGTCGCGGCATGTTGCGCTAATCGCAAGACAAACAATGCGACAGTGAAGATTATTGGTTGGTTGAATTGTTGTTTAATGTCCCCGTCAACACTATTTAGGTCATTTTGGAGACGTTGCTTCCAGTTTTGTGGGACTTTTACCCGGCCTTGAGATGAAATGACATCTCAAGCCCTGCCGCCTAATGCAACCAAAAGGCTTATATGCATCTGACGGTCTGACTCACATCACTTTGCCTGGGCAATCTTAGTCTTTCTAAACGGTTTACCAGTAATCATGTGTGGTCAGTTTCAGCTCTGCGTGGAAGCGCCATGCAGTCCAATCTATTTCTCCAAGCCCCGATGGGCGGGGGCGAGACAGTGAAGATGAATCGAAGGATTACCAACCTGACGGGTTCAACATGCGGGTGATAAAGATCAAACGTTTATAACCAGTAACAGGGTTGTTTGAATATTGAAATTCACCGTCCCTGCACCCCCCGCCCGTCGAGGCTGAAGAAATAGATGGGCTGCATGATGCTTCCACGCAGAGGTGAAACCAACGCACACGAGTAGTGGTAAACCAATTAGAGGATATAAGCCAGCCCTGGCAAAACGGTGCGAATCGGACAGTCCATGCTTATAAACCCTATTGGTTTCACTGGGCGCCAAGGCTTGAGGTGTCATTTCATCTCAATATCCGATAAAAGTCCCACAGAATTGGTAGCAACGTATCAAAAATGACCTATACATTGTTGACGGTGACGTTAAATCTCAAAACAAACAGACAAACAAACAAACAAATCACCGTCCCCGTTAACACTATTAGGGTCATTTTTGAGACGTTGCTTCCTACACCCACATTGAGATTACAAGCCTTGCACTGTGAAAGAATAATGGAAACATTACACCAAAACTGGTGGCAGCTGAGCTGTCACCAGTTTTGGTGTAAGTTATCTCCATTGTATGCTCGTTTTTATTTTTTTCAACGAATAACTGGCTATTAATCCAGATAACTGGTGTAATTACGCACCTGAAAATCGACGGAAAGTTTACACCATAGTGTAGCTGATCTTCATTACCAGTGTAAATGTGCCATCACATTTTGAAGGAAACGTTTCCGGGTTTAATGTTTCCTTCATTCAGTCGGTGTAACATTACACCAATAATTAAGACTGGCTACACCACAGTGTACTTTTGTGTAGTGTAATTATTTATTATTTTTTTTGTTTTTCATTGGTGTAGAACTTATCATACTCTAATACCCCTTTCTTAGGGTACCTTTGATACACTTCTTATATGGTATCAGTTACCATTTTTTCAATGGTAATGTTAGAGCTTCCGTAAAATGCTGGTGTAAAGATCTGCTTTTCCCATTAGATTTTGTATAAATTCTTTATTAAAAAGAAATTGTGTTTATACTGAAAGGGAGTTTACCTTATTTTAATCTTATTTAGCAGAATTTTCTTTACGCATGAAACAACCCTATAATCAACATTAATAATTATATAATTTGTATGATATTTATGCTGTTTTGAGCTCTTTGACACGAAAGAAGAACAAAATAACATATGTCGTACATATAACGCATCTTATACGACTAGTTACACGATTCGACGAGAAACGTTAACTTACGTTACGATGACACAAAACACCAGTATTGGTGGAGCAAAGCACCGATAAGCTGGAGAGATAACGCTTTTAGAGTGTAATTACTTTTTTACACTGAACATAACAAAATTTTATCCATCATTTGAAGAAATATTACACCGATTCTTAGTTACACTGAAAAAGTATAATGTTCACAGTTACACCGCCCTTCAAAAAATGTTACCATATAGTATGACTAAAATTTACCCTATTTAGTGGCAAACCTTACACCATAAATAGTGTAATTTTTTCAAACACCAATTGTTTCGAAACGTAACACTTGTCTTACAGGACCGTTACACCAAACACCAAATTTGCAGCGCTACACCAAATTTTGAGTAAACTATACAAGTTATCAGTGTATTGTTACTCAAAGTTACATTTTACACCCAAAATGGTGTATGGTTCGAATTCACACAAGTTTTAGTGTAAACGTTACTCTGTCTTTAGGTATACTTAACACTAATTTTTTACAGTGTGTCGCCAAATAAAAAAGATGTGGCTTATAGTGGTTTACCAGTACTCATGTGCGTTCAGTTTTAGCTCTGCGAACCAAGGGCCTCTTGTATACCGTACAAACACTCTACCGACTGAGATACCGAGCCACACCTTCAACCTTTAACATTATGCCCCCTGCCTAATGAGATTCGTCCCGAATCTCTAAGTGCATCCAGTCTGGCTATGGTACTTTCATGTTCAGGTTTTTCAAAGTATCGCTTCTGAAACTATGCCAGTAACGTTTTTGCTTAACTGCTCATTTTTGATCTTGCAAGTCAAGTCAGGTCAAAGATTTATTCAGGGCCCCCTAACTCAGGGTATGAGAATGAAATGACATCTCAAGCCCTGCTGCCCAATGAAAGCAATAGGGTTTATAAGCATGGACGGTCCGACTCGCACCGCTTTGCCTGGGCAGGCTTAGATCCTCTAAGCGGTTTACCAGTACTCGTGTGCGGGTCGGTCTCAGCTCTGCGTGGAAGCATCATGCAGCCCATCTATTTCCTCAAGCCCCGATGGGCGGAGGCCGCTGAACTGCAGTATTAAAGTCTATGAATGTTGTGGATGAAATGACAAACACTATGCTTAAAAAATCTTATTTTTCCTTAGTTTACTGTACACACACGGGCATTAATGATTGCTTTTTGCCACACAAGACTGCGCATGCGCAGCGTAACCAAGGAAGTTAATCAGCCTAAACTCATCTATTGGTTTCATTGGGCGACAGGGCTTGAGATGTCATTTCATCTCCATGTCGAGAAAAAGTCCCACAAAATTGGAAGCAACGACCCCAAAATGACCTATACAGTTTTGACGGGGACGTTAAACCTCAAATAAAACATAACTAAAATCATAACACTTTATCTAGAAAAAAAAACTTTAATAGTGAAATAAACAGAAGCATAGGCCTACCCCTGCATTATTATTATTATTATTTTACTTTTCTTATTTCTTCTCAAAACATAGGTCGTGGGTACCCGTTAGAAGGCGGTTCCAACATACCGAACTTTTTCCTTCATAGGCGGCGATCGGAATAAGTCGTGAATTTCCGTTAAAACCTGTCTGGGCGATGTTCGAGTTATCTCCCTGTACACCACTGAGATCAAGGTACAGAATATCCAATATTTTTTCTCTAGTCGCTGACCTCAGGGAATCATTAATCCTATATCTGCAGATATGATACTTTACCTGTAGGTATTCAAAGGAGCGCTTAAGAATTGCTCAAATTAAGGTTATCTAAATGTGAAAAAGAACTTCTTGAAGTAACAACCATGCCTTTTCATTTCGAGGCATCTAGTTTGAACGAACATATTTGACATATTAAAGAGCTACATTATGTAGAATTGCTTAAAAAATAATAATAATTATTATAATAATCAATATTATTATTATTATTATTATTATTAGTAGTAGTAGTAGTAGTAGTAGTGTTTTATTTTGTTTTTTGTTGTTGTTTTTTTATTTTATTTTATTTTTGTTTTTTGACATGTAGGATATTGGGTCTATATGTTAAGATGTCTGTGTCCTGAACATCCTTGTTACATTACGCAAACACGTCTATACAATTAAATTGCCATCTTTATCGCCGAAAAAATGAAAATTTTAAGATGAAAAATTGTGATATTTTTCTTATTTCTGCTCAAAATATAGATTGTGGGCACTCGTTAGAACCGCCTCATCGAGGCGGTTCTAACGAGTACACAATCTATATTTAAGAGCAGAAATAATAAAATTAAGGTATACCTCCGGAAACCCCAGTTTTACTTTATAAAAGTGGGGTTCAAGGGGGTCAAAATTATATAGGCGTGTTTTCGTGATGAATTGGTAAGTTGGGAGTTTACAAGAGTATATATTATATTCTTTTTTCTTGCTCAAAAACATAGCTTGGGTTACTGGTAAGACCGTCCGAATCAGGGTGTTGCAAAGAACAACCATCATCTATTTTTGTGCCCTAAATTCCCACTTTATATAGAAAAATATTGGAAACTATTGCATCACATTGGTGTGGCTAATCAGGGCCGGCTAATCACACGTGTACTGTTCGATAATTAAGGACAACTTAATGTATTTCTTAATCAGGCCGGTATTTACCACCATTATATATTAGCGCAGTCTTTTGTCCAGTGATTTTAAAAAAGAATTAAGGTCAAATATGATACGTGAAATCTCTTGACTCCGATCTTTTTATGCAATTATTTTATCTATTTATTTAAATAAATATCGCCATGAAAAATATTGTTAGTCAATCACGAAAACACACCTATAAGACTCGATCAAGATGAACTCAGATTTTGTTTGTTTGTTTGATTTGAGGTTTAACGTCCCCATCAACACTGCAAAGGTCATTTTGGAGACGTTGCTTCCAATTTTGTGGGACTTTTACCCGACATTGAAATGAAATGACTTCTCAAGCCCTGTCGCCCAAGGAAACCAAATCAATCAAATCAAATCAGCTTTATTTTTTCTCAGAATACATACAGTATTAAATGAGAATTGTCAAATTACAAAATACAAATATCGCATGGCGTAGCATATATGTAAAACAAGGATTTATCTTTTTGAATATTCTGTAAGTACAGAATAAAGTGTTTGTACAGGATAAAGATTTAGAAATAGGGGGGAAAGGAAGTAAGTATTTAGCCTACCAAGGGAGAAAAAACCTCCAATAAGTTATGTTATGCCGGTCAGCTAGAGAAAGGCACTTATGCCATATGTTCTTTACCAGGCTGTACATCTAGGTAAGCGTGCCTAGCCTTTCGTTATTCTACTATATAAGATGTACTATATGGCATAGTGTTGTCATGGAAATGATGCCCTGCGTTGGGTTCAAATCCCCTCTCCAAAGCTCGACCTTTAATCTTAGTTATTTATTACAAAAAAGATCACCGGACCATATAAGACACGCGATCCGCGTGCATTCGCACGTTTTAGTGTCTCTGTTGATATGTGTTCAGTGTTCTTAATGGATTACTTCTGGAAGGATGATAACTCATAGCATGGTTTGTTAATAGAAGCGTTTGCTCCATTGACAACGCAGTGCGATCTGTTCTTGACGCTCGCCCGACGTCACCGCAATGCTCCAATAATGTTGGTGCACCGCGAAGACGTCGCGCGTACAATATAACTAACACGAATCCAGCCACATAGCATCGTGAATGGTAGCAAACGTAAATTTAGTAAAACTACTTTCATGGTGACACGTTTTCGAGGAAAAAAACAAACGATACAGGCTCGGATCAGTCCGCGCAAACGCGCAGTCTGATCAGGGTCTAGACCGTTTGCAAATAAATTTCGCCACGTTTCTATGTTTCTCTAAACTTTGAATGGCTAATCCAAAATGTAGGGTGGAAGAGTTCAGTCCCCACCCATCGGGGCCTGAAGAAATAGATGTGCTGCACGAAGCTTCTAGGCAGAGCAGGAACCGGCCCGTACACGAGTACTGGTAATCCGCTCAGAGGATCTAAGCCTGCCCAGGCAAAGCGAGCCTCGCGGCGATATCATTCCATCCCAATGTTGGGTAAAATTCCAATAAAACCAAAAGGGTTTATTAGCATCCGCCTCGCACCGCGGTTCCTACACAGGCTAAGATCCTCTAAGCGGTTTATCAGTACATGTACTATTGTGCGGGCCGGATTCAGCTCTGCGTGGAAGCATCGTGCAGCCCATATATTTCTTCAAGCCCTAATGGGCGGAAGCCGAGATGAACTCGATGAGAAAGTTCTTACATTAAAACCAATTTTGTTCCATTACGAAAAAACGCCTATACATATACATTGTAAATTTTACCACGAACAAATGAAAATTTCAGATGAAAAAAATTGATATTTTCCTTATTTCTGCTCAAAACATAGATTGTGGATACTCGTTAGAATCGCCTCGGCGAGGCGGTTCTAACGAGTCCCCACAATCTATGTTTTTAAGAAGAAATAAGAAGAATAATGTATACCCCTGCAAACCCAAGTTTTATTATATGAAAGTGGGGTAATAGGGGGTCAAATTTTCGTGATGGTCTGCCGCAGTCATAGTTGACACCTTAAGAGTTAACATTACACCGATATACAGTATAGTGTATAAGATATTTCCTGAATAATTAAAAGGACGCCATAAAAAGTAACATGATAAGTGAACACATTTTGAAAAATGTTGTCTGCCCAAGTCATGATTGACACCTTAAGAGTTAACACTACACCAATATACAGTATATTGTATAAGATATTCCCTGCATAATTGAAAGGACGCCATAAAAGTAATGTAATGTGTAAACACAGATAAGCCTATTTATGCATTTATTTATTTATTATAAAGACATTTCACTCATATTTGAATCGGCTGTAGTGTTTGTCCTAAACAATTTTAACACAATTTCGAAAAATGTTCTTTGTCGAGCTATGGTTGACACTTTAAGAATTCAAGAAAGATATAAAAAGTGCCTTAAAAGTCGGTCACAGAAGGAGATTACAGATACGGCATATTTATTTATTTATTAAAATGAGGCATGCAATTACTATGTGAAGGGGCTGCAAATATTTTTATGATCACATCACAAAAACACCCCATATTGCCCACTTTCATGTAGTAAAATGGGGATCATTATTTTTCTTATTTCTGCTAAAACATATGTTGTTGTTTGGCGTAAGAAACCGCCTCGCTGAGGTGGTTCTAATGAGTTCCATCAATTTATGTTTCGAGAAGAATTACGAAAAGTAGCATTTTTTTATCTGAATACTTTCATTTTTGGTGGTACAATTTTAAATATTTTTAATAGACGTCTTTTCGAAATAAATCAACTCAAAACCTTGAAAATGTCATCTGAATTAGTTATGATTTACACTTTAAGAGTTAATGAAACTGTACATAAATCAAGACACCACAAAAATTGTCTATCAAATCTATCACAAAAAGATAACAAAGATGAGGCTGTTACTTTATTTATTTATTCGTTTATTTATTTATTTATTTATTGATTTATTTTAATTAATCAAATTGTTATCTTCAATATTATGATTGGCACTTTAAGGGTACACATGGTTGACACTTTAAAGATTAACACACAGTGGGGGACGACGGGCACGCGCCAACCCATTGTTATATTAAAGCACGTCTGTTAACTTCGTTATCACGAAAGAGTGCTCTGTGTCTCGTAATGTTTTTGTTGAAAAATGTCAGTAGGTTCTACTCAATTGCTTCAGCAAAATTAATATCAAAAGATTTTGCCGCACATTTGCACAGTGTTAACTAACGGCTTCGTTAGCTTTGTACAACTGAGCCCAGACAGTTATCTGATGTTTATCTAAATTCATTTTGTGTGGTGAACCGTGAATTTTCTGGCGAGACTGCGCATGTGCGTACATTACGATTATACACCCATGTGCAAAAATGGCGTCTTTAATATCTCTTGAACTGTTTGTTAAATACAAGTATCATTTTTCTCTTTTCCGCTCCAAACAGAGACTTTGAGTGCTTTTACAACTGCCTCAAACAGGCAGTCCTAACGAATACCCACAATCTATATTTTGAGCAGAAATAAGAAAAATATCACGCTTTTTCATGTGAAAATTTCATAATGAATGAAAACATTAATGTAACAAAACTGAGACAAAATAATAATAAAATAAAATAAAGAAATCCGAGAAATATAATCACTGTATCAAGTATATTATCCGCATGTTGTTTATTACAAGTAATTACAAACTTAATACAAAAAAAGCTTTGCATTTTTGATTTTTATTTGATACGATTTCTGGTACATATAATGTGGACTTAGCGATTTTTGCATCATGAACTGAAGTACTGAAAAACAGCTTATAAACGATTTTTAAGCTGTCAGGGAAGCAATTTATCATTTTTCAGTAGAAATAAACTTTATATCATCGTAGATTTTGAACAACAGTCTAACAGTATATAACAGTGACATAATTCCAAACAAATCATTTCTATTTAATATTGGCAACCAAACATAGAAATCTGCACGTTTTTTTAAAAAATACATTGCCGTCTATGGAGCATATAGGCATGACATTAAATTGCAGATGGAAGCAATAAGAATTAATTATTCATCACTTTGAAATGCACCAAATAAAAACTGAATAATTTTCTTACATGAGGATAACAGTGACTTTTTTCTAGTGTTTAGGATAAATAAGATACGAGGAGTTAATATTTTTTTCCTTCTTAATTTTAATATGAAAAACCTTCAAAATATACAGGTAACTTTAACTGCCGATTTTCTACGGAAATCGATATTCAACTCGGTAATTTCCGGCGAATGAAGGAAAAAGTTCAACATGCAAGCAACAACAAGCTACGGGTACGTATGCATGGAACATGCTAGACGTTAATTTTATTTAGTAAGAAAAGGTTACTCAGGAAAAGCCACAATCAAAGACCACAGCCACCACAAGCCACCAAAATAACAGTTAGAAATGATGAGACGACACGTCACATACACAATCGAAATGTGCGTGCACCAACAGTACAAAACCAGAAACTGCAACGGAATCATTACGACAACATGCATATGTAATGCAGGACAATATTTTATGTATCCAGAGATGATAATTGGTGATTTGTTCTTATTTCTGCTCCAAACACAGATTGTAGATGCTCGTTAGAGCAGGTTCTAACGCGTATCCACAATTATTAATAATAATAATAATCGACCTCTCGATCTCAAACCCGATGCTTTACCACTGCACCCCAGCGCATTTATGTTTTGGAGCAGAAATAAGTAAAATAATGTAAACCCCACCTTTCTCTATATAAAGTAGTGTTTAAAAGGGTAATCATTGCATGGACTTGTTAACATGATGTGACCGCCAGTAGTTAAACTACTGGTTGGGTTTCAAATCCGGAGTTTACGAAATTGTCACCATTGCCCCCAAATCCGATGCAGTGTCATACATAATGGCAATAACAGTATATTCAGCATTCATGGTCAGGTGGTATAGACGCAGCAAAGCGTATGGCATTAACAAACACTACCTGCATGCAGCCACATTTATTTAGCTAGTTTGTTCATTAGCATATTTATCTTTCTCCCCTCTAATAAATAATGACTTCTTTAATGAATGAAATTTTGAAGATGAAGGAACAGGTTTCAGAGAGGGATATGGTAGGTAATCAGAGAGACATTTATAGGTCTAGAGTGAATTAGAGTGAACATTTGGACTGATTCCAGTCTACCACGATAAGTAAAACCGAAAAAAAAAATGTTTGGTCATTGTAAGGTTAAATAACTCTGATTTTTAGTTCAATCCTATTTTTGGTTATGGCATTTTCAAGATTAAACGTTATTTTCCGCATGTTTTCGTGTAGAATTGAGGATCCAGTGTAAATTGTTCATAAATAAGAACTTATCATGATGTGCGATTTAAATTACTAATTCATAATTAAAACTCTTGCTGCATATATATTTATATTATCGGTCGATCCTCAAACCAGTCTGTTGTGGAGAGGTGGCTTACAACATAGAAAACGATCCTCATACCTAGCAGTTATGGTGAGGTGGTATCGATACTGCAAAGCATACACCACACATGATTTCACTATTTAAGTAGCACATAAAGTAAGGAATTAAACACAATAAATATCTAATTCAGAATTTAAACTTCTCGATGCTCATGTTTTTTTTTCAAACTTCGATCGATCCTCATACCGATCTGTTGAGGAGAGGTGGCTTTTTAGAAAACGATCCTCATGCCTTGCATTCATGGTGAGGTGGTATCGATACTTCAAAGAATACAACACTTACACATACATACCTTCGGTTTACAAGCATGATTTCATTATTTACGTAATTAACAACAGAGAGGGATATGGTAGGTAATCAGAGAGACATTTATAGGTCTAGAGTGAATTAGAGTGAACATTTGGACTGATTCCAGTCTACCACGATAAGTAAAACCGAAAAAAAAAATGTTTGGTCATTGTAAGGTTAAATAACTCTGATTTTTAGTTCAATCCTATTTTTGGTTATGGCATTTTCAAGATTAAAAGTTATTTTCCGCATGTTTTCGTGTAGAATTGAGGATCCAGTGTAAATTGTTCATAAATAAGAACTTATCATGATGTGCGATTTAAATTACTAATTCATAATTAAAACTCTTGCTGCATATATATTTATATTATCGGTCGATCCTCAAACCAGTCTGTTGTGGAGAGGTGGCTTACAACATAGAAAACGATCCTCATACCTAGCAGTTATGGTGAGGTGGTATCAATACTGCAAAGCATACACCACACATGATTTCACTATTTAAGTAGCACATAAAGTAAGGAATTAAACACAATAAATATCTAATTCAGAATTTAAACTTCTCGATGCTCATGTTTTTTTTTTCAATCTTCGATCGATCCTCATACCGGTCTGTTGAGGAGAGGTGGCTTTTTAGAAAACGATCCTCATGCCTTGCATTCATGGTGAGGTGGTATCGATACTTCAAAGAATACAACACTTACACATACATACCTTCGGTTTACAAGCATGATTTCATTATTTACGTAATTAACACATGAGGTAAGGCAATGCTAATTCAGAGTTTAAACTTCTCTATGCGCATGTTTTATTTTGTTTTCAATTTTCGATCGATCCTCATACCAGTCTGTTGAGGAGAGGTGGCTTTTTAGAAAACGATCCTCATGCCTTGCATTCATGGTGAGGTGGTATCGATATTTCAAAGCATACAACACTTACACACACATATTTTCGGTTCACAAGCATGATTTTATTATTTATGTAATTAGCACATGAAGTAAGGAAACCTTAATTCAGAATGTAAACTTCCCTATGGTCATGTTTTTTTCAATTTTCGATCGATCCTCGTACCAGTCTGTTGAGGAGAGGTGGCTTTTTAGAAAACGATCCTCATGCCCTGCATTCACGGTGAGGTGGTATTGATACTTCAAAGCATACAGCACTTACACATACATACTTTCGGTTTACAAGCATGGTTTCATTATTTACGTAATTAGCACATGAAGTAAGGAAATACGAACTAAGAATTTAAACTTCTCTATGCTCATGCTTTTTTCAATTTTCGATCGATCCTCACACCAGTCTGTCGAGGAGAGGTGGCTTTTTAGAAAACGATCCTAATGCGAGGTGGTATTGATACTTCAGAGCATACAGCACTTACACATTCATAATTTTCCAGAAAACTTGAACGACAGCGGATCGCGGTCAAAGTTTACGCGAACCCCTTCGGGGTTCATTTAATTTGCATGCGACCCACTGCGTTCATATTAACATAAACAGCAGAAAGATAAAATGCATTTCTAAAGTGTACGGATTTTCTACACAATACACAATAATTCCTTCCAGAAACTAAAGTAAACATGCATCTATAGGAGAAAATACATCTGTGGTGTAATTTGAAGAATTGCCTTTCTTGTTTTTCAGATAGTGTTATGAATAGGACCACCCTTGACCCCGACGGAATTAAAAAAGAAAAGAAAAAGAAATTAGCGTCCGACTAAAATAGACAGCTTACAGAACAGGCGGTAGCTAATGTCGAACAAAAAAAACAAACACACAGTGATCAGTTCTACAAACTTTAAGTACAACAGTGTTTGTGGCTCGTAATATCTTAAAAGAAAATTTAAGTGAAAAAGTGGGCGCCCTTGCATGCATATGAAATATTTACAGTTTGCAAATTTATATGTTAGTTTCGTTTCTTTAATAAATCATGATTCATTAAACGCTGTTTCTGTAGTTATATCAGTTTGATTTAATGGTTGATATTTCAACGTTGATGCAAGGTTGAAAATTAAGCTATGGTTCAAAGATGACTGCCCAACGTTGATTCAACTTTCATATTCAACCGAATATCAACGTTTATTCAACATTAATATCTTAACGTTGAATCAACATTGAAATATCAACGTTGATTCACTGTTGGATTGTCAACTTTGAGTCAACGTTGACTGTGCAACGTTGATTCAAATTTCATATTCAACCCAAAATCAACGTTTATTCAACGTTTGCCTTCAACGTTGACTCAACCGATTATTGCCCGCTGGGACATTTAATCTTTTAACTCTTATCTTGCTGAATATTCATTTAAGCCACACCCATTTCCGTCTATCAGCCAATCAAATTACTTGATGTAATTTATTGCTACAAATTCATAAACTGAATGTCAAACAGTGCAGATCCTGATCAGATGGCTTCTTCAGAAGCCATCTGATCTGGATCTACACTGTTTGCAAAGATAGGGATTGTCGTGAACAGCAAGATAAGGGTTAAAATCTTTTCCTTGGAAGATATTCTAACTCTTTATAACACTATTAATGGAGCCCAAAGCAGAAACTGTGTCAGTTAAACAACTGTGTTATATACAAACAAACATGTATAGATTATATAGAAAAATGACCATTTATGGTCATTTTTCTATATAATCTATACATTTTTGGGATCCATCTTGAAACCGTGTTATATCCAAACTGTGTTTTAATGAACCGTGTTATAACACGGATGTGATGTAATCGATACAGCATTGAATACTTTAGTGAGGATGATATTAAATATTCTAGCAAATACAATATCAAATATATTCTATATTGTGCAAAAAAATGTTCTTTGGGAAAAGAGATTATTGCTGAGGCATAGTTTTAAACATGGAATGGAATAATGTGGCGTGTTATGGAATGAAACAAAAATTGTTATGGAATGATTTGTCCATTTTCAGGTCTACTTTAAATTACTGTAGGAAATTATCAGATAGTAGCCCTAAACAGCAACTAATTAACCCATTTAGTACCAGAAACCCCAAAAGGGGTAACCTGGCAAACAGTGCAGGCCAAGATCAGATGCCGCAGAACGTGGTGTCTGATCAGGGCCTCCACTGTTTGCTAAAAGTACAGTCATTTTCCAAATCAATTTTGAAAAAAACACAACGGAACCTGACACCCCTAAATTTTGAAATGTACTCCTGCTATATATAAGGAGGAAGATTCCATTTGGTACTAAAAGGGTTAAACAAATGAGATGGATATAAGAACCCAATTCCAATCCATGTTTGTACCAACGGAATCTTCATCCTTATATACGATAGAAGTCCATTTTGAAATTTAGTGGTGACAGGTTGTGTTATCTTTAAAATTTATTTGAAAAATCATGACTGAACTTTTCGCAAAAAATGTAGGCCCTGATCAGACGCTGCTTTCTGGGGCATCCGATCTGGGCCTGCACTGTTTGCCAGTTACCCATTTAGGGGTTTCCAGTACAAAAAGGGTTAAAACTATGCCTGTTGTTGACGAATGATCATGTTGGTTTCATATTGTATACTCACGACATGAGGATGTGCGTTCTCAACACCTTTTGCATTTTTGTTGCTGAGAAGAGTCATCCAATCTTGCAACATTTCTGAAGTGACACCACACACTGTGTGATTAAACAGAGGTTCTGAGGGTTTTCCAAATACTTTGCCATCTGACATGATCTAAAAATAAAAAAACACAAGTCTATAAACAATATCAGACATGATAACACGTAGAGGATTTTTGATGTTTTCAGTGTAATATTTCGATTTTTATTTCACTGAATGAACACCGAGAAAAGTATTTTCACGAGTGGCGAAGCCACGAATGAAAATACTTCTTTTGGTGTTCATGAGTGAAATAAAAAATGCTTTTACACGAAAAAAAAAAGTCAAATTTTCTTTTTACTGCATACTTTAAATTGAAATTTATAAAGCAATTTCAAAGCGCCAGCCATCATCACAGAGAACAAACATTTTCCAAGACAATTTCGCATCGATTTAGAGGTGTTCAGCGTGTTAAATGGGTATAATATTGGGTGTAAACTGAAAGTTTGCACATGGAAAACAGCTTGGAATGTACATGTAACTTTATCAAATGGTTCTCTTGAAATTTGCATTTAAATAATATCCGCAAATGCTAAGCTTGTCTTGCATTATTTACATTGCTTAGGTGCTAAAAGTGACGTCATCAACGTCCGAATGACATGAAAATAAGCGTGAAGTAATTTCTGGCACCCATTTATAACGTTTAGCTAACTTACATCTAATAACAAGTTGGGTAAAAGTCCCACAAAATTGGAAGCAGCGTCTCCAAAATGACCTTTACAGTGTTGACGGGGACATTAAACCTCAAATCAAACAAACGAAAAAACATCTAACAAACAGAAAGTAAATCTTATTTTTCAACAATCATCGAATTCACAAACCGTGAAAATTAAAAATGCATTTTTACTGTTTGAAACATAGACGATATCAATTTCGATTTCACTGAGAAATCTCTATACATGTATTTCATTGAAAAGAAACATTATTTTTCTGATTTCTGCTCAAAAACAAAGATTGTGGGCACTCATTAGAACCGCTTCGATGAGGCAGTTCTAATGAGTTCCCACAATCTATGTTTTGAGCAGAAATCAGAAAATTATCGCAATTATTCATCTTAACCCTTATCTTGCTGCTCACGACAACCCCTATCTTTGCAAACTGTGTAGATCCAGATCAGATGGCTTCTGAAAAAGCCATCTGATCAGGATCTACACTGTTTGGCATTTAGTTTATGAATTTGCAGCAATAAATTACATCAAGTCATTTGATTGGTTGATAGACAGAAATGGGTGTGGCTTAAATGAATATTCAGCAAAATATGGGTTAAAATGTGTCTTTCATAGCTCCATATCTACTGTAAAAATCCTAAAAATTTGGACACCTTGAGGACTTGCTGTAATTCTCCTAAAATTTCCGCAAATTTGTTTCACAATCCAGCAAGGAGTACAAAAAGTGCAAATGGAATGGCAAACAGTGTAGACCCTGATCAGACTGCTCTAGAGCAGTCTGATCTGGATCTGCACTGTTTGCTTAGGCCTAAGACTGACACGATTAATTAGATAATTGATTATTCAATCGATAAATTCCACAAGAATGATTATCATTACTGATTTGCTTGAAAAGTAGAATTAACCCAAAGCTGTGCCTAAAATAGCTGTATGAGTGACAAACAGTGCAGCGTTCTGCGACGTCTCAGCTTGGTCTACACTGTTTGCTCAGGTCTGTCTGTTTAAATACATATGGCTAAGTACAGCATATGGTAGAAAGCCAGGCAGGTAAAACTAAAACCAAATCTTCAGTGATTATTGATCGCAATAACAGGAATGAAAATCGATTATCTTTTCAGCTTCGATTAGCCAGCCCTACTTAGGCCTGTCTGTCCTTAGGATCCTTATTCAATACAGTAGCATTTTTCATGTAACTGCAGGAAATTATCTGCCACTGAGCCCTAAACAGCAACTAATTAAATGTGATGGATGAGAATCCAATTCCAATCCATGTTTTAACCATTTTATACCAAATAGAATATTCCATCTTATATATGGCAGGAGTCCATTTCAAAATTTAGGGGTGTCAGGTTGTTTTTTTCTCCAGAATTTATTTGGAAAATGGCTGAACTTTTAGCAAAGAGTGGAGGCCCTGATCAGACACCGCATTTTGCGGTGTCTGATCTGGGCCTGCACTGTTTGCCAGGGTACCCATTTTGGGGTTTCCGGTACTAAATGGGTTAAACTATGCCTGTTATCACAGGTACCTGTATCATGCAAAAATCACCCACCCTTATTATAATAAGGGTGGTGATTTAATTACCCTTTTTGTACCAAATGGAATCTTCCTTTTTTATATAAAGCAGGAGTCTATTTCAAAATTTAGGGGTGTCGGGTTGTGTTTTTGGAAATTGGCAAAACATTTTGCAAATAGTGTTAACCCTGATCAGACGCTGCATTCTGCGGCATCTGATCTGTACCTGCATGCAGCCTCTGATCTGTGCCTGCATGCAGTGTCTGATCTGGGTCTGCACTCTTTGCCAACTACCTGTTTTGGGGTTTATGGTACAAAATGGATTTATAAGTGTGGGTGATTTTTTTATGGTACATGTACAAGTGCGTGTTACAAATGGTTTCATATTGTATCCACAACATGAAAATTTGCATTTTCAACATCTAGCTATTGCATTTTTATTGCAATAAAGCCTTAAGTCTTTACCCATTCCCACATGAAGACTTTGTGAATTTTGCTGATTTCACAGTGTTGCCTAATGACAGCAACTTCATATAACCATTGTTTCTAAATAAATGGTCTGTTTTAAATCAAACTTGGCATGAATGTTCACTGGGCAGTAGCCTTTCAAATGGACCCATTTTAGGTTAAATAATTGTTGCCATGGTAATGAGGGACATTTCTAAGTTGTCAAAAAGTGTGATTTCACATGTTTTTCTGACTGAAACTTAACACTGCTGTCAAGGCAACAAGTCAATCTCGAGGTATTTTTTTACCCCTGACCATCGCTGATTTCATTACAGTGGCTGGCTTGGCCATACCCCCAATTTTTTGGGGCACTAATAGCCCCCTTCAACCCCGCAAAGGTATATTTTTAGTGGGGAGCAGCAAGTAAAAGAACATTTTTAGAACAAACTTATCCAAACACATAGCTATCTAGGGTGGAGAAGGCAGATTTTCGGTAATACTAGGGCTCAAAAAATAAATTGGGGGTGGGGGTTTAAGACATGTATATTTTTTCTAGATGAAACAAGTGCCTGTGTGTACACCTGCGAGTAATTGTCAAATGTGACCGATCGCAGTATCAGTAGAAAGAAAGGGCTTATGCCTGTGTCTCCAGTTATCGTCATGTCTCATGTTTTCGTCAGCATTCATTTTCTGGTAACTATGACTAACTAAGAACTCTGGTAACAAAGAAGCCACTAGATACTGTTATAGCAGAAATTAAAAATCAAGAATCATTGACCTTGATGCTAAATTGCGAACAAAACACCTTATTGTTCTATTTCCTCCCATTTTTTACAACCATGTGCAGCAGACAACTGGCCTCCATTTTATTTTCCCATTATTTGGTCATGTGACATTTGTTTTCCAGCATTCAACCAATAAAAAAAGGCTACAGAAAATGTGCATAAGTTTTGGTCACTTACTACATGTTTAGGTAGCCCCTGCTTATGCTATGACGTCATGGTAACAACGCGTGACGATAACTTGAGAGACAATCCAAATGTTTTAAGGGCAAGGTAAGCTATGTTTATTTAAAGATTTTGCACAGTAAAATAGTAATGGAAATCGTAAGTCTTGAAAAACTGATTGATTATTAAATTGCCATTATATTTAAATTAGAGACATTTTGAATGATTTAAGCAGACAGTTGTTACAGTCACTCAAATTCTTAGCATGACGATAACTGGAGAAAACAGCATAGTGTCACTTTTGTTTTTGGACATTATGTTATGCCATATGGACAAACTTCAAGCTCCTGTGATGCAACAAAAGCTCAGTCTTTAGTGCACAGAATTAGCCTACAGCACTGTAACTATGTTAAGCGGTACCCTACTGGAAGTGGAGGCTTGTGGTTGCTGTAAAATCTTGTTTTATTTTGAAATTTCCCACAACAAAACTTGCAGTAATCGGTGTCGGTTCGCAAGTTGTCCAATGTTTTTCATCCGGACTTTGGGTGTGACGATTTACCGAAATATTAATTGTTTACTTGAGGCTTCCCTTGGCCCAACACAGCCACTCTATCTATCTATCTATCTATCTATCTATCTATCTATCTATCTATCTATCTATCTATCTATCTATCTATCTATCTATCTATCTCTATCTATCTATCTATCTATCTATCTATCTATCTTCTCATACTTAGTCGGTCATATCTGGCCATTACCTCAGTTAGGTGGGTGGCTAAATTCAGAATTTAGCTAAAAAACAAATCAGGACTTTACAGATGATGCGGAACATTTAGGCCCTATATGCCACCATAATTCGTCAAATGACATTCATTCACCAGGACCTATGAAACAGGTTACGGGACAATTCTACACTGAGTAATTTCGGACCCCAGGTCGTTTCGTTCCTGAGTTCGGCCTGGGTCCTTTTTGTTTTGGTCCAAATTTGGGGACGAGTCGTTTCGGCCTTAATCGGTGGGTCGTTTCGGCCCGATATTTTTAAACTAACATTTTTTTCGAAGCATTACGTAGTTATATTGCATATCAGATCAGCCTGTGCATCTGGCAATCTTCGCCTTTTGCTCTTCTTAAAGCACAGCTCTATACCATAGACCAATGGCCTTGTCAAAATCCCAGTAGACAACTGATTCATGCATCTGGCAAGACCAGATCGATTAACACATCAGAAAGTTTAGACAATGTGCAACATTCACAGACACTTTTCAAATACAGTTTTCCCCGTACAGTACCTGAGTGGAATTATCTTCCAGCTGCTACAGCTGAGACCCCTTCTTTGTCAGACCCGTATGCAGTGTGTGTGTGTGGGGGGGGGGGGGGGGGATGGGGGGAGGTAGGGGATGCGAGGGATGTAAATGCACCACCTTTTTGGAATATTATCTCAAATTCATGCACTTTTTTCACCAGAAATGAAGTTCACACCCCTATGTTCGGGCCCCAAATCCAGATTTTCGTAAGATTCGCAGCCCCCTCCCCTCCCCTCCCCTCCCCCGCACCACAACCCCTCTGCAAAATACCTGAAATTCGCATCCCTTTTCCAAAGTCTGCGTAAGGGCTCCTTGAAAATACCCTGCACCCCTATCCCCATCCACCAAAACTCTGTATTTCAACAGCTTACATCACGATCAAACTTTTCATATACAAATCCCTGATTTCAGAGAATCCGCTGAAAATTCTCACCACTGCATTTTAAATAGAAGTGAAGGCAATGCTCAGGAATCAAAACAAAAACCCACAGCTCCAATCAGAGACAACAAAAGGTAGTTTTAAGTACCCGGTCACATATTAAAAATAGAAGCGGAGGCAATGATCAGGAATCGATACAATTAACCCACAGCTCCCATCAGAGACACCAAAGGGACAGAAATACAAACATGAAACAACAGACCCTAATGGAAACATCAATCGCGGAAAGCCAAAAGGACAGTTACTTTCCCACAAAATGGCCAAAAGGCTTTCCAAAATAAAATAATATAGCGACACAAACACCCAAAGACAAACCATAACAAAAATAAACCGCGACAGAAGAACCGCCTAGGAACGGTAAGTGGAAACGAATTCCACTGGGGGGCTTAACTCAATTTTACGTGGCCACAATCCTCGCCCTTACTTTTGTCCCGATTAAGACAAATAATTTGTTCAGTCCACATGAAGGCCTCCTAACTCATCAGTGCAACATCTCCGTGAACACAAAAATCAAACAACCACAGAGATGAAACAACGTTGAGGACTCGACAGCAAGAAACAACAGAAATACTGGAGTAAAAGAAAACCAACAATTAGACACGGACAAAGAATGGCGTAGGAAATTAATAAGGACGTGAGGAGACACATCGTTTGTTGCACAACATTGTAGGAGAAAACCACTCACCGCACCGTACAGTGCTAAAATTATTCCAGAGAGTAAGTTCGATCATGTTTAGTTTAGTTTGGTTGGTGTTCCTTTTATTGCACCTTCTCCCTTCTCCCTTCTCCCTGCGTCAGCATAACAACTAATCAATGCCTACGAAAGAAATTACTAGTTGTTGTTTTTTAGGGAAAGATTGGAACCAGTCAACCATGGTCGAACCGTGGAAACTAAACTAACGTCATTTTCTCTAACCCAATACAGTTGATCTGACTTTAGTCACAGATAAGTGACCGAACATCGAACTCGCTCCAGCCGACAACATAATCAATTTTAGCATTTTTAAGAGTGCTATTGGAATTTTGGTATAAATGTAACTAATATGATCCGTCTTTAGTGTTTACAAAGAAAGAAAGAAACTGTTTTATCGTTTTTATGTGAATGGAGTTGTTTCCCTAACGTTTACTGATTTATGTAAATGGAGGTGGTGCCCAAAATTAACGGTATTGGTATCAATGTAACTAATATGGTCCGCCTGCAGTGTTTCAAAAGAAAGAAAGAAAATGTTTTAGCGTTTTTATGTGGAGTTGTTTCCCTAACGTTTACTGATGTTCTCTTCAATGGGCAGCCATAAGCACCATGGTACCGCCACGGAAGGCAGATTGGTCTTTCCTTGCTGCGCCAAAAGTGACCGGGAAAACTTTCTTCTTTCTTTATATTTATTTTATTTAATCTTGTATTATGGCATTTATTATGTGGATCCTTTACAATTGTGTTGTTATTTTTTTTTTATTTACGTCTCTTTCATTACTGTACACTATTCTGAGTGCCTACAGTCCCTGTATTTCATCTTTTCTAGTGTGAACCAAAATGGAACCAGCCCGTTGAATAGTAGTCAAGTAGCTTAGGTCGTAGTATCAAAGCGTTAATCCAAAATCATTAATCCATAGACAAATGGCAAATATCAATGCTCAGATCAACAGAAATGGACTCCAGAAGAGTGTAATCAGGCGTCCGCGGATAGTAAGCATTACTTGATAAGCAAGCTTCGCCCACCATGCCTATCGACCTGAAGGAAGAAAAGGAGTAAATGCCGAGAAGGGTATGTCCGAGATTTTGGAAGTCTTCCAAAGTAGGCGGCTCAATGTACCGCAATATATGAGTGCTCATGCAAACAGTGAAAAATGATTAGAAATACAAACTTAGACTAATAAGTCAGCACATTTCAATCGACCCGCTGCATGATTCGTGTAAGATAAAGTGTTAAAAATATTAGAACGTAAAAGATGCAGTGGAACAATCTGATACCATAGATCAGCAGCTGACTGCAGTCGCAGGGCTATTCACAGAATGTTTTGCATGTTGTTCTGAAGCTGAGCATGTATCTGTGAAACCAGCACAACAGAAGTGAAGGCAATTATCAGGAATCAATACAGTTACCTCACACATCCCACCCAAGACACCATAGGGATTGTGTGTGTGAATTCGGGTTTAAAAGTCGCTTTCAACAATATTTCAGTCATATCACGACGGTGTCTGGTTGCGACAGGGAGCTCAATGCTCACGTTTATAGTGCAGCCTCACTGAAGTATCATGTCCCAGACACATTACATGATACCACACCCAGTCACATTATCCTGACACTGGATCGACCAGTCTTAGCTCTACCCCGTAAATCTGAGTGCCAAACGAGGAGCAGCTAGTACCATTTTTAACGACTTTGGTATGTCGCGGCCCGGGATCGAACCCGAGACCTCCCGTTCCCCGGAGCGGACACTCTACCAACTGAGCTATCGGGGCCGGTAGACACCATAGGGAAGAACTGATTAGCATGTCGATGTGACATGGGAATACTTGGACCATACTGCGCTTGTGTGCAGTCTGTTAAGAGTCTTTGGAGCTTTAAAATTCTTGCCGTCGAGTTCTCACCGTTGTTTCATCTCTTTGTGGTTGTTTGATTTTTGTATTCTCGGAGTTGTCGCACTGATGAGTTAGAAGGCTAAATGCGGTCTGAACAAATTATTTGTCTAAATCGCGACGGAAGTAAAGGCGAGGATTGCGGCCGCGTAAAATCGACTTATAAAGCTCCCAAGTGATTTTTTTCAGTGACAGTTCCAAGACGATTTTTCTGCCGTGGTTTATTTTTGTTGTGGTTTGTCTTTGAGTGTACGTATGTATCGCTTATACCTTCTTGTTTTGGATAGCCAATTTGCCATTTTGTGGGAAAGTAAATGTCCTTTTGGCGTTTCGCTATTGATCTTTCCATTATTGTCTAGTTATTTCCTAATAAGAATGGCTAGAGATCCGGAACCGGACCTCTAGCCTCCGAGTCTAAAAGTCCGGTACCGGATCTCCATACAAAAAAACAAAACAAAAAAAAAAAAACAAAAAAAAAACAAGAGCACCGCATGCTGGTATAAACGCTCGGCTGCAAATTCTAAGTCGAAAAGGGGGCATTACTGTGCCAAACATATTTTGAGGGTTACCTCACCTATTGGTATGAGTTCCCCATTTCATATTGAACAACTAGTCCGAATTTCAAGTAAATATGTTCAGTAATGATAGAGATATTACAAAATGTCCAAGTTTTTGCACGACGACAACGACACAATTCTATGTCGAAAAAGGGGCATAACTATGCTAAAAATATTTTGAGGGTTACCTAACCTATTGGTATGAGTTCCCCTTTTCATAATGAACAACCAGTCCGGGTTTCAAGTAAATATGTTCAGTGATGACAGAGATATTACAAAATGACCAAGTTTTTGCACGACGAGGACGTAGACGACGCCAGAGCTATGGCAATACCTCGTCGTTTTCTTCGAAAACAGCCGAGCTAAAAACAAAAAAAAAAAAAAACAAAAAAAAACTTAAGACGGTAATCTCTCAAGAAAAGAAGGAGAGATAGGCTCCACTTCTATTTTTAAAATCTTGTACAAAGGTCTCAAGAGTGCTGCCAGCATCTATTCTCCAAATTTGGAGCTGCAAAAGGCTTCACTCGTTGGCATTTCTGACCTGACTTGGCATCTCTGTAGTTTTTTGATTTGTATGTTCTCGGAGATGTTACACTGATGAGTTAGGAAGCCTTTATGCGGACTAAACAAACTTAGTGTATACCGCGACAGATGTAAGGGCGAGGATTATGGCCATGTAAAATCCATTTACCACCCCCCCCCAGTGGAATTCTTTCCACTGACCGTTCCAAGGCGGTTCTTCTGTGGCGGTTTATTTATGTTGTTGTTTGTTACTTACTGTGTGTATCACTTGTGTCTTTTTATTTTGGATGGCCATTTGGCCATTTTGTGGGAAAGTAACTGTCCTTATGGCCTCCCTTTGTTTAGGTTTCCATTATGGTCTGGTCGCTTCATGTTTGTGTTTCTTTCCCTTTGGTGTCTTTGACGGATGGAGTAAGTTAATTGTATCGATGTCTGATCTTTGTTTTACTTCTACTCTGATATTAACAAAGGATCCTTCTTCCCAGGCTAGATAATTTCATCCGCTGAAAGTACTAGTAGCTAAGTTCACTTCTTTGACGACAGATTTGGACTAACTCACGTTTCAGCACAGACGTGTTTCGACCGGGTCTTTTCGGCTTGGGTCGTTTCGACCTTACTTTTAAAGTGGGACTCGATAAAAGTGGGTCGAACCCAGGCTGTAGTGCTTGAGGGAGAGAGGTCATCAGAAGTGCCTGTAACTACTGGTGTACATGCACCACCGGGCTCTGTCCTTTTTGCTCTCCCTTTCCTGCTCTACATCAATGACCTAATTCAAAACATATAGTCACAGGTAAGATTATTCGCCGATGATCCGGCAGTCTACCTTACAGTCAGCTCACCAGAGGACGCAAATATTCTCCAGTCCGACTTAGACACCCTTCAAGAATTGGAACGAACCTGGGACATGGAGTTTAATACAGGCAAGTGCCAAGTGCTTCAAATCACAAGATCGCGAAAACCACTCCTGTCTCAGTACACCCTCCATGGCCAAGTCTTAGAAGAAGCTGTAGATAGTGCTAAGTATCTTGGTGTTATAATATCACAGAATTTGAATTGGAAAAACCATACAAACACCATTATGGCAAAGGCGAATAGAACCCTTGGTTTTAGAAAAAGAAATGTCAAAACCAAAAATGAAGCCGTCAAGGAACTGGCACACAAAACGATAGTTAGACGACAAGCAGAATATGCTTCAACAATTTGGAGCCCCCACACCAAACAGAACATAAATAAAATTGAAATGACCCAAAGGCGTGCTGCCAGATGGGTCAAAACAATTACTCCCCATATGAGAGTGTCTCACATATGCTTGATGACCTGGATTGGCGATCTCTAGAAAACAAACGCACTGACTGCCGTTTGGCCCTGTTGGATCGAGGGTCCGTCTCCGTATGTCCTTGGCTATTGATAGGACGTAAACCACCCACACACGCGCACACACATATATAATTTTAGTAACACACACGCATATGCACACATAATTTCATTACTGATGTCATAATTGTTTACATTCCTTTTTTGTCATAAATATGTACATTTAATAAGTCAGTTCATTGCTAGCGCACATGCCATTTAGCCTTCAGTAGGTCAAGTTTGATACTTGAGCTATAGTGTACATGTTGCTAGAAAATATATTTTATATATATTTCATTCCAGTTCCAATTTACGTCATCAAACATGTACGTTGTACAAACATCATCATCACATTTAGTCTGGCTAAACTGCTTTAGATGTATATTATCCAATCATCGGACCTCGACCGGTGACACTACAAAATTATGTATGGCCATGTTGCTATTAAAATACCGGTATACTTCGAGAAACCCAACTCTACACTCGCCATATGCTCCCTTTTTGCTTTTAGGCAGATCCACATATCTTCCACTTACCACCAGCAGTCTTTTTATCCAGCAACAATTATTCTTTGGAATGCTCTCCCAGCAGAACTTGTCATTAGGACCGATCTTGACTCCTTCAAAGAAGGGGTCAGCAAGATCAACCACAAGTCACCTTAAGTTGTTAACACAGTTTTTAACCTGCTTTTAAATTCCACTCTTCACTGACACCATCAGACTTTTTTCATGCCTCACTTTTTAGCCTTCTAGCATCTTGCGTTTACCATTGCATTGACTGCGCCAACTGCACATAATACTCGCAAGAGGGTGCTGCTGCATAGAGATTAGTGGGACTTTTCTAGTCTGGGAGTCTCGCTCGCGCTGTTAGCGAGCTTTTAGCAAAATCTTTGATCAGGTCATGCAGTGCGGGACTAGACCTCTTACTATCTTACTGCACCACGTGGTCATTGTTTTTTTCCTACTCATTGTCAAAAAGTTATTATTGCTGAATGTATTTCTCTCTTTTTTTTCAATTCTGTGTCGTTGTTTGATCATATATAGCTTAAAGGCGCCACATCGGGCATAGGCTTGAATACATTTCTGCCTTCGAAAGTGCTATCTAGCATAATCAGAATGCAGAATTTGTCAAGACAGTAGAACAATTGATCCATTACCGAGTCTCTAGCCTACCCTTGTAGAAATGGCTCACAATTAATCTATAACCGAACCTCCAGTCAAACCCAGTAGGAATTGCTACAGATCCGGTACCGGTCCTCTAGCCTCCAAATCTAGATATCCGGTACCGGATCACAAGCTACATCCTTTTAATATTCCTGTCATACCTCCAGTAGCAATAATTACTCGTAACGAATCTAGCTTCTGAATTTTTTCAATTTCTTCTTGATGGACACTCCCTTGGGGTCCAAGGCGCAACTGCCATATTCTAAGATCAGGCAAACAAGACCTTTATACGCTGCCTTTTTTACATTCTGAGGGAACTGATAATATGTTGCTAATATTCCTTCTTAAACTAGTAAGTAAAGATCACTAGGGAAACTCCACATTCAAAGAACTCAGCCATCACAAGTCACCTAAAGAAAACAACTGACATGCACGCACAAAGACATTAGATGAGTGAGTGAGCGTTTGAGTTTTATGTCCCACCAACAGCTAAGGTAATACGGAGACGGGACCTCGGTTTAAAGACTCATTGGAAAGTCTGTGACATTAGACGAAACATGAACAAACGACGCAAAGCCAATAAACAAATGAGACACTGCATTTCCCAGCAGGCAAACGTCGCTAGGGCAACGTCAAATCAACGTCGGTGCATTGTCATGACGTTGCTCTGACGTAGATGTGACGTTGCATAAACGTCATGACGTACCGACGTCGATTTGACGTCATAATTACGTCATGTGCCTGCTGGGTTGTCACTAAAAGAGGTGTCTCCTACACCAAGGCTGATGATGACGATGATGATGATTTAATTAAGTGTTTATCAATACATCAACCTTCTTCATGGGTCACAAGCATCAAAATGTTAATGATCAACCGGTACCAAGGCTGTCGAAGTGGTATACCGTATTTACCGTAAATAATCGGACACCTCAACAACTTACCATCATAATTCTAAAAATTTAAATAACGGTACGATTTTCTATCAGATGTGCCTAAAATATGTGGATGAATGGCAAAAAGTGATGACCTTGAGATGCCGCATCCTAACCCGGGTCTACACTGTTTGCTCAGGCCTGTCTGTCCGATGACATATCAGTATCAATAATATCCATTACCGATGGATTCAACTGTGCATCAGGTCCCACGCCACTTCGATCCCTGCTTTGCCAGCAGCACTCTTTCATAGAGATTGATAATGAAATCTTTTCTGATGATATTCTCTCCCTTCCGTTGATTCAAGAAAATGTATACTGTACTGGTTATCAACTTATGTATAAGCCTGCCAAGGACAAGTGTGGTTGGGTAAAGTCACCAGCTGCCGTGATCATTGATAAATTTATTCTTGCGCTTTCGAAATAATTCGTTAAATTTACCATTTTTGACGGCATTTTTAATATGTTAATGAAAAAATTGGAATTATAAGTAGAAGTAAAACAAAGATCAGGAATCGATACAATTAACTTACTCCATCCATCAAAGACAGCAAAGGGAAAGAAACACAAGTTTACATGAAGCGAACAGACCATAATGGAAACCTAAACAAAGGAAGGCCATAAGGACAGTTACTTTCCCACAAAATGGCCAAATGGCCATCCAAAATAAAAAGACACAGTAAGTAACAAATAACAACATAAATAAACCGCCACAGAAGAACCGCCTTGGAACGGTCAGTGGAAAGAATTCCACTGGGGGCTTAATGGATTTTACATGGCCATAATCCTAGCCCTTACCTCTATCGCGGTATACACTAATTTTGTTAAGTCAGCATGAAGGCTTCCTAACTCCTCAGTGTAACATCTCCGAGAACATACAAATCCAAAAACTACAGAGATGAAACATGGTTGAGGACTCGACAGCATAAGGAATGATTTATCATTTTTGTGGATTTTGTTGATTTGTAAGCCCCCCCCCCCCCCTCCCCCCCCCCCCCGGCTTCATGTTAAGTCAATAAAATCCACAAAAATGGAATTCATCCCTATAGTAATGTGTTCTTTGTTTTCAAAAGCAACATTAACAGCTGCGAGTCCTCACCGTTGTTTCATCTCTGTAGTTGTTTGATTTTTTGTGTTCACGGAGATGTTGAACTGATGAGTTAAGCCCCCAGTGGAATTCGTTTCGCTGACCGTTCCAAGGCAGGTCTTTTGTCGCGATTTATTTTTATGGTTTGTCTTTGGGTGTTTGTGTCGCTTATATTATTTTGGACAGCCAATTGGCCATTTTGTGGGAAAGTAACTGTCCTTTTGGCTTTCCGCTATTGGTGTTTCCATAACGGTCTGTTGTTTCACGTTTGTGTTTCTTTCCCTTTGGTGTCTCTGATGGGAGCTGTGGATTAATTGTATCGATTCCTGATCATTGCCTCCACTTCTATTTATTAGCTTACATAAGTCAATCGATAATCCTGTCAGTAACTGCAAAAAAGCAGATGTGTTAATACACATTCTAACACAGCGTTCCATAAAGGCAAAGAAAAGGAAAATTGATTTACTCTGCAACAAAAAATTGGGAGGAAAAGCATGGCATGAAATGTCGCTGTTTTAGGATGGCACTCGGTAGATTCATATAAAATCCATTTTATTTCCAAAGGACTTAATTTCATGTATTACAGTCAGCAGTGTTGGTAAATTTCTTGAATCAATGTTGAAAGGTTGGGAAAATTTGAAAGAAACAACGAAATAATTGTCAATTTTAGCTATTAGAATCGGAATTGATCAGCTCTAGTGTGTTAATTGTTGAGTAATAAATTACAGTCTGTCTGTCAGATGTAAGTAGACAAATCACTCGCACTATGCATTTTATCTATTTTACAATTAACCTCCATACTACTGTAGAACTTCGATGGCTCGAACACTGATGACTCGTTTACCATGGATGTGTCGAACTCATTCTCGAGCCCCTAGCGAAATCCTCTACATAAGAAATAGTGGGGGATAATTAAGGAGATTTTAGACTTTTATCTTGCAAATGTATGCTGTGTGTGCCTATTAGAATCGCCTCGATGAGGCGATTCTAATGAGCACATACAGCATACATTTTCATTATAGAACACCGAAAAAGATATCTAAAAGTATCTCGTTATGCCTCCTGACAGTAACCTCAGTGGCTCGAACTACCCGTCTCGAACAGATTTTCGAGGCCCCAAAGGTGTTCGAGCCATTGAAGTTCGACTGTATTATTTATTTCTTAACATTCTCTGCAAGAGCTGTACTATTTCTTGAATGGTTGGGAAAATTTGAAAGAAACAACAAACTTATTATCAACTTTAAGTGTATTAGAATTGAATGTGATCAGCTGTAGTTTGTGAATCACAGTTTTTCGGTCAGCTGAAAGTAGACAAATCTCTCCCACTACAGACTTGTGATTTGATCTACTTCACAACTGACCACAAAATGTTATTAACTACTTTACATTTCACTGATTGAACTCTACTATTTCTTACATCAAATTTAATTTAAAAGAAAAATAAACTTTTATGGATACCATATTCACTGTTAAGTATTTGGACAGGCATGCCTCATTTTTGATTTTTATTAACCCAGATGACACGGTTTGCCACTTATCCAACTATTTTTGACACAGCATGGGTGGTGAACTGTCCTTCTTCAAGTTTTAGAACAGTACGGTTTGGTGTTTTGTTGTTCAAATGCTAAGAGAAAATTAAATACAGTAACTTATTTGTAGAATTGACAGGAACAGTTATTTAAAGACACAGTCATTTTTTGATTGCATAACACCCTAATGATCGTTTATTGAAAAATTCAGTTTGGAGATAAGATACATTTGGGGTATTCTGACTGTCATACAGGTAGGGGGCCAAGAGAGGGCAATCAATTACCTCCAGAAAATTCACATGTATTGATTTGCTTGTTTGATAACTACATCCTGGTTTTGATATTCCGCACTTTTATTCTTTTTTTTTGGACAACATTATTTAAAATCATTACAAAAACATGCATATTCAAATATCTTGGTAAAATTTTATGACCAAAAATGATAAAAGATCCTGATAGCTTTAATATTTCGGCTCAAACCATAAATTGTGGGTACTTGTTAGAACAGTTCTAAAGAGGACCCACAATATATGTTTTTGAGTAGAAATAAAAAAAATTATGTTTACCCCCTCTAAATCCCAGTTTTACTGTATAATATTATTAAATTGTGAGTACTCGTTACTCGTTAGAGCAGTCTCTGCGAGGGGGATCTAACGAGGACCCACAATATATATTTTGAGTAGAAATAAGAAAAATAATGTATACCTCTCTAAATCCCAATTTTACCTTACAATATATTTTTACATTGCGGCTACGTGTTAGAACCGCCTCTGCGAGGTGGTTCTAATGAGGTCCCACAATGTATGTTTTTTTTTTGTAGAAATAAGAAAAATAATGCACAATCCTTTAGGCCCCTGTTTTACTGAATAAAAATGTGGGGGTTCTCTTTTCTGATATGATTGTGTCCATAAACAAGAAACACTTTATAGTTGCATCTTGACTGAAACTATAAAATGCTAAATTATGTTTTAGACTTTGTATGATTTGTATAACATACTTCCAAAAATAATGAATAAATAAGTAAGTAAATAAATAAATGTAATTTGATTGATTTAATCTTGAATTAATCAGTTCATTTAGTTTACTTTTTTCATGTTTAACAATGAATATCAGTGTTTTCCTTTACTTTTTTAAACAAAAAAGAATTTAAAACAACATTTTGTTGGAAACAATCTCAATAAAATAGAAAAATATACCATCACACAATTTCCCTTTATAGAGCCCCTTTTTATCTCAGGGAGTCTGTGCTCATACTCACCTCATACTCACTTAGATAAGCCTTTGATGTGCACTGTGGTCCCAAGGACTTGTTTATTGCAGACCATTAGACAGGCCACCCCTTTTATATAGAGAAAAAATGTGTCTTTAAGAGCCACTGCACTCTCCAGAAGTCATGTGTTTTTTGTACCATATACAGGCATGGCGCCCATCATGTGATTACAATCCCACAAATAACTTTTCATTGTCTTATCCCATAGAGCCTCTTCATGTAATCTGGTTTCAATCTGCACAGCAGCTTTAGTGTAGAAGATAAAAATATTGAATCTAAATCATCTAGGACAAAGGTCAGTATATGACCTTGACCTTTGGAATTGATAAACTTCCATTCAGCTGATCGCAGTTATTAATTCTGATGCTACAGGCTACAATAGAATCAGAAAAATCCACTGTTTTGCCTTTTTTTAAATAGAAATGCATAAAGTGACCAAATTTGACCTTGACTTAAACAGGTCAAAGTCAACCGAAGGTCATCATTTGAACAAACTTAGTAGGACCCAAGTCCCTAATGCTATATATCAAGTCTGAAGGTCATTGGGTTCCAGACGAGAATATTTTTAATGGTTTTTACCATATATGGGTCTGGTGGCCAAACTGGCCATGTGACCCAGTGCTTATGAACGAACTTTCATTCCCCATTCCCATAGAGGCTTCATATGTAATTTGGTTTCAATCAATCAGTTTAAGTGGAGAAGAAGATAAAGGTTAGTAATGACCTTGACCTTTGGAATTGATTAACTTCCAATTAGCTGATTGCAAATAATGTTTCTGATGAAACAGGCTACCATGCAATCAGTAAAATCCAGTTTTACATTTTTTCCAGTGACAAAATTTGACCTTGACATTTGTTTGTTTGGAGTTTAACAGCCCAGTCAACACTATTTAGGTCATTTTTGAGCTGGTCAGTTTACCTATCCACACTTTCCTGGGCAGGCTTATACGTAAGCAGTTAACAAGTACAGTGCACATTCTTTCGCCAGAAACTGACAACTGCCCTTCTTGAATCAGCGGAAGGGAGAGTATGACCATAGAAAAGATTTCATAATCAATCTCCACGAAAGAATGTTGCCGACCCCAGCGGGAGTCAACCCGCGTCCTCCTGATCACCAGTCAGACGCGCATCCGACAGAGCCACCAGGGCCGGCTGACCTTGACATAAAATAGGTCAGGGTTAGCCATAGGTCATCATTTTGAACAAATTTTGTGGGGCTTGACATATCAAATTTCAAGGTCATCGACAATTTGGTTTCCGAGAAGAAATTTTTTTAAGATTTATACCATACAAGGACTGTTCAAATATGAATGCAAGTAGAACGTTTTCTCATGCACTAATGCCAAAATCACCTGGAAATAAATATCACAGCGTAGAAAAACATTTTACCTATACATTGATACCAAACCTGTTAAAATCCGTTGACTTTAGCCATGTATAAACACTGTCTACTCTTGTATACTAATACAAAACATGGTTGGAAGAAGGTCAGAGTACGCCGTTGAAATCTGGTCCTATATCAAGAATCGTTGTATTCTTGGTATACGGTGCAAAGACATTTTTGATGAAATATGTTCGGTTTAGGGGCATAATGAAATGTCTTTTCCGACAGTTTTTCGTTGGTGTAAGAAATTCAGCTGTGGGCTAGGCTCAACAGAAGATGCACCACATGATCGTTGGCCGAAAAGAGCAACATCTGCCAAGATGGTTGCTAGAGTGAAAGAAATAGTTGCTACCGATGCACGATACACCACTAGGCAAATAGCTAGTATGGTTGGAATCTCATTAGGAGCAGCTCATACAATTCTGAAACGGTATTTGAAAATGAGAAAGATCTGTGCTAGATGGATTCTCCATCTGATGACAGATGAGCAGAAAAGACACGCGTTCAGTGCGCCAAGAAGCTGCTTAAAAAGTTTCCAATTTACAATGCACGGTATTTCACTAATGTCGTCACAGGTGACGAGACATGGGTTCACTTTTTTGAGCCAAAACGAAAGATTCAGAACAAAATATGGGCAACAAAGTATCGCTAAAGACCATGCATTGCAAAGCGGACCATGAGCGTCAAGAAGGTAATGTATGCCATATTCTTTTCAAATCAGGGCCCTGTTATTCAGGTTGCTGTGCCTAAAGGCAAATCTGTAAATGCGAAGTTTTACAAGAATAAAGTTCTTCGAAAATTGAAGAAATATTTCAAAGAACGAAGACCCGCAACTGGTTTGGCCAATGTCGGATTGCTACATGACAATGCGTCATCGCACAAGGCGTTCATTGAGCAAGACTATCTGAAGCAGGAAAGGGTTGTTGAACTCCCTCACCCCCCGTATTCCCCAGACCTTGCCTTGTGGGAATTTTTTTTTGTTCCCGCGGCTGAAAAAATACCTTTCTGGTCGAAAATTTGTACAGCGCAAACACTTCGGTTCTGCAATATTCCAGTGTCTTCATAGTATACCTCGAAAAGACTACCAAAATGCATTCAATGATTGGATCAGAAGACTGAAAGTTTGTATATCTGTTAAAGGGGAATACTTTGAGGGGACAAAATAAATTTTTCGTTGAAATCTATCGCAGACTCATTTTTATGTACTTAGTTGCATTCATATTTGAACAGTCATCGTATATCAGCATGGTGGAAATGTTGGTCCTGTGAACCAGTCCTTACAAATTTCCATTCCCCCTACCTGTAGAGGCTCCACATGTAATTTGGTTTCCAAGACAAAGGTCAGTAAATGGCCTTGACCTTGGGAATAGAGAAACTTCATTTTGCTAATTGCAAATATCATTTCAGATGTAACAGGCTACCATGCAATCAGAAATATCCACTGTTTTGCCTTTTTTCAATGTCAAAGCGACCAAATTCGACCTTGATGTAAAACAGGTCAAGGTCAATCAAAGGTCATCCTTTGAACAAATTTGGTAGGGCCAGAGTCCTCGATGCTGCAGACCAAGTTTCATCCACCATTTTGTTCCTGAGAAGATGATTTTAAAGGTTTTTACCATATTGGTCATGTGACCCAATCCTTATGAACAAACTTTTGTTCCCCTTCCCATAGAGGCGCCACATGTTTGTTTGTTTTGTTTGATTCGAGGTTTTATGTCCCAGTCAACACTGTATAGGTCATTTTGGAGACGCTGCTTCCAATTTTGTGGGACTTTTACATGGAGAGAAAATGACATTTCAAGCCCTGTCCCCCAATGAAACCAATAGGGTTTATAATCATGGACGGTCCACACCGCTTCAACTGGGCAGGCTTAGATCCTCTAAGCGGTTTACTGGTACTCGTGTGTGGTCAGTTTCAGGTCTGTGTGGAAGCATCATGCAGCCCATATATTTCTTCATGCCCCGATGGGCGGGGCTGGGCTCCACATGTAATTTGGTTTCAATCGACCCAGCAGTTAAAGTGAAGAAGATAAAAATACTGATTCTGAGACAAACGTAAGTAAATGACCTTGACCTTTGGAATTGATAAACTTCCATCAAGCTGATTGCAAATATCATTTCTGATGCCACAGGCTACCATTCAATCAGTATATCCATTTCTCCATACAATTGTCTAAGTGATCAAATTTGACCTTGACTTAAACAGGTCAAGATCGACCAATCATCAGCACTGAATATCTTTGTAGGGCCCAAGGCTGGATGCTGCATACCAAGTTTCAAGGTCATCGGCCATTTGGTTTCTGAGAAGATTTTTAAAGATTTTTACCATATACAGGCATGGCGGCCATACTGGTCATGTGACCCAGTCCTAATGAACAAACTTTCGTTCCCCCTTCCCATACAGACTCCACATGAAATTCGGTTTCAATTGGCCAAGCAGTTTCAGAGCATATGTCGTTTGAAAATGTTGACGCGGAAGTGGACGGTTGACCACTGCCTATACTAGCTATAAGGTTCCCTGGAGACTTCGACTCTGGTGAGCTAAAAAGTCAGGATTTATGAACACAGCCATCTCAACCCATGGAAAGAGTACGACTAAAGCTACTAAAGTTGTCTTTGCAAACAAAGAAAAATTTCTTACTGTTTCCTAACTCTAGCCCTGGTTAATCAATTAATTTACACACACCAAATTCTGAGTTTTGACCAATCAGATTACTTGATGCAATTAATTGCTACAAATTCATGGACTGAATGTCAATAAATTGGTTTTTACAGCCCTTTCAAGGCCGGCCTCGGTAGCTCAGTCGGATGTGCGTCTGACTGGTGATTAGGAGGATGCGGGTTTGATACCTGTCGGGGTCGGCAACATTCTTTCATGGAGATTGATCATGAAATCTTTTCTACGGTCATTCTCTCCCTTCCCCTGATTCAAAAAAGGCAGATGTCAGTTTCTGGTGAAAGAATGTGCACTGTACTGGTTAACTGCTTATGTATAAGCCTGTCCAGGAAAAGTGTGGATAGGTAAACTGTCTGGCTCAAAAATGACCTTAAAAAGTGTTGACAGGGCCGTTAAACTCCATACAAAAAAAACAGCCCTTTCAAGATGATTTCACTTATTTCGAACAATCGTTAATCAGGTGGGCAAAATCGAGATACATGCAGGAAAACCACCTGACCTTCTATTGCAGAACTTGGCATCTCACATGTGGCCCAACCAAGGCAAAAACCACAGCGGTGAGAGCCTTAATGATATAGAATCGGTACTCTCAGTCATTAGGCCATGGAGGCCCACGGTGCTGCACATACAGCCCCTGACTGGTGAGCCATCTGATCAGGATCTACACTGTTAGATATTGAGTTTGTGCGTTTGCAAGAATAAACTAGAGCGCGCAGTCGATGGCAAGCCATCGCAAATCCCCACGTTTTCTCCACAGTAGGTCAAAATTTGACCTTTTGACCCTCCCCAGGGCCCCTGGGGGCGGGGACCAAAACAAATGTGCTCTTGCGCAAGCCATTCATGTAAGCAACTCGCATACCAAATTTGGTTGAATTCCGGCTAACGGTTTAGGAGGAGATAGCCGGACAGACGGACAGACAGACGGACGGACGGAGGCGATAACAATATCCCCACTTTTCATTGAAAAACGTGGGGATAATTACATCAAGTGATCTGATTGGTTCAAAGTCAGAAATGGGTGTGGCTAAATTAATTATTCAGCTGGATAAGTGTTAAGGTCGTGTCAAACTTGTCTGTGTTTTTACTTCTAATCATATAACCCTTTTTGTACCAAATTGAATCTTCCACCTTATATATAGCAGGAGTCCATTTCACAATTGAGGGGTGTCAGGTTGTGTTTTCTTCAAAAACTATTTGGAAATTGGCTGAAATTTTGCAAACAGTGTAGGCCCTGATCAGACCTGATCTCGGCCTGCACTGTTTGCCAACTACCCGTTTTGGGGTTTCCGGTATTGAATGGGTTAACTATTCAGAGCTTTTTACCAGTAACTCTATTTAGAGCTTTTACCAGTAACTGAAAACTGTCCCAGAAAATATTTCATGATCAATCTCCATGAAAATGTTTAGGGAACAGAACCTTTGACTTCTTTGTCACCAGCCAGAGTGTCATATGACTAAGCAACTGAGCCAATCACTTAGGGGATAACTGTATTGAAAATTGTCATTTGGGGAGGTAAATCGGTGGTTTTACGGTCGGAAATTTCGTTTTACGGCGACGCGTCAGCGGAGCCGTAAAACGGAATTTGCGACCGTAAAACCACCGATTTACCTCCCCAAATGACAATTTTCAATACAGTTATCCCCATTCTAATGCACTTTTTTTCGGTTGTTAAGCTAAAATTTGTACTATTTTGCACAAGGCGGCAGGCGTTGTGACCTGCGTAAAACCAAATGTCAGCCAATGAAAAACGACGTTACGTGGTGACGTCGGATTTCCGACAGTATATCGTGGAATATACTGTCGCAAATTTTTGACGTTATCCAATCAGACGTCGCGTTACATACGTAAGTGCATTAGAATGATGGATTTAAATACCAGATAACAACAATTAAAATGTTTCATTACTTTTTTATTATAGGACTTCACATTTTGTGTTGTTTTTCCAAAAGACAATGCTTGCTGTTTTATTCAAATCATCCCATTGCATACATGTATTCTCCTCAGAGATAATACTAAACATTTCATTCCAGTTACAGTAAAATTCCTATACAGTCAACCCTCTTTATACCGCCATTCGTTATAACTGCAAAATTCATTATATAGAGGATCTTACATAAGTGGTCATGTAGTTTTGAATTTATTAAACGAGTTGAGGAGAATGGATAAAATGCTAGGCTTTGACGAGCATTTTATCCTTTTTCCTCAACGGGTTTAATAAATTCAATAATACATTAGCACGAATGCAAGATTCTATTTATCATATGACATTTAAAACGCATTTTATTCACAACTGTTTTGAAAAATGTCAATATTCCACCATAAGTAAAGGCGATGTCATTAAGGATGTTGTACATGTAACGTTACAGAGGGTATCTAACTAATTTGCATATTTAATCCACTAGTGGATTATGGAATTTATTAAATGACATTATTACCTTCTCGGACATGACGTCATATGATAAAATGGCATTTTGAATGGAATGACAGCTTAGCCTCAGTTCCGAGCGGTGTGGGCTTCCCTTGGGTTGGAAATGCACAGTCCATCTTGTAATGTATTACTCCAAGAAACAATGTTATAGATATTTGTTAGAATCAACTCACTGAGTAATAATGGGGGAATGGCCTGATATTACCTAACACACTCCAAACTGGGATTCTTTATAATGGCAAATTAATAGGGAACAAATACCGTCGTTACAACATGGGTCTTCTGTATTAAGACCACCTTTGGAACTGTTCAAAAGTGGTCTTTAAGACCAGAGGACACTGTATGCAGAAAACACAAAGAAAGAATAACTGCAACCTACTAAATAAGCAGAATTAGTCTTAGTTTTAGGTGGTCTACATAGCAGATTTCATTCTTATCTCCATATGAAATATTGTAATATGAAATGACAAGTCATTTTTAGGGGTCAAGGGTTCGAACCCGGGCTCCAGACTTTCGGCTGAGTCTTTAAACCGAGGTCTAATCTGCCTATGACCTTAGCTGTTGATGGGACATAAACTCAAACACACACATCCTTTTTAAGAGAAATTGATTTGTCCCACAGAATGCTTGGTGTTTCATTCAACATATCAAGTAATTTGAATGAAGTGTCAAGCCCTTCATGCTTGTTTCAAGAAGTATATATTTGTTCTTTCAAATTAACTTCTTAAGGTTGCCTCCACCAATCTGGGCTTGGAGAAATAGCTGTAAGGTCCATCCATGCATAGCTGAAACCAACTGCACATGAATACTAGTAAACTGCTTAGAAGGCCTATGCACGCCCAAGCAAAGTGGTGCCTGTCAGACTGTCTATGTAAATAAACCTCATTGGTTTCATTGGGTGGCAGGGCTTGAGATGTCATATCATCTCAATGTTGGGTAAAAGTCACACAAAATTGGGAGCAATGTCTCCAAAATGACCTAACCAGTGTTGACAGGGATGTTAAACTTCCATTCCAACAAACAAAATCTTCTCTCGGCAGAGATACTTTGAGTGAAATGTTAATAACCATGGCTGAAGACGAGTTGAAATGTCAAGCTCTGCTTTTTATGAAAAATATAACAACATATATTCATCATTCTGTCGATGGCAGACGTTAACCCTTAATCCCAATCATGATAAGCACATATCATCTGCACAGTATTTTTTTTTTCATATATTTTTCAGTTAAAATAAGGCTTGACATTTCAGGTGTATCATCTGCTAGTCAGGCAGCAGATGACTTGAATTAAATGAGCCCTGCCACACGAATTTGTGTCTTCGAGCATTCCGTCATGACAAAATTTATCTGCACATGCCCAGCCATTCAGAGGGGCCAGGGATATGGCTTTCTGTCGGAAGGTTCCTCTTGATTCACTGCTTGCATGAGCGAGCAGCGAAGGTTCTGGCGAGACTGCACGGATGTGCAGGCTCGCCTGAACCTTCGCTGCTCGCATAGGCGATAAGTACCAAAATCGCTTGACAGGGCCCAAATGTCAAACCTTATTGTCTCTGAAAAATATAGTGTCAACTGCTCTTAAATTTTCTGTGTTGCTTTCAGAGTTAAACATTATCCTGCTGAATAAATTAATTTCATCCACACCAGGGATACAAATGAACTGGCACCCAGTCGGCCAAGGTGCCTAAAATTTTGCCTGGATGCCTCAGTTTGTAGTAAAAATGCTTATTAACCCTTGTCCTGCTGAATAAATTATTCTAGCAACACCCATTTCAAACTTTCTGCCAATCAAATTACTTGGATATGATGCATTCCTTCAGTTCACAAACTGAATGAGAAACGGTGTAGATCCTGGTCAAAAGCTTCTGCAGAAGCCATTTGATCTGGTTCTACACAGTTTGCAAAGGTCAGCAGAACAAGGGTTAATTTAATGTAATTTAATGGATTTATGGCAGTCTGGGGGCCTATTAAAAGCAAAATGCTTAGTCTGTGTCCCTGCACACCCATTTCTGACTATCAACCAATCAAAATACTTGATATAATTTTTCATTCAAATTCGCAAACTAATTGACCAACAGTGTTGATCCTGATCAGATCTGATCAGTAGGGCAGGCTAATCGGAGCTGAAAAAATAATTGATTATCAGTTCTGTCATTGCTATCGATAATTGATTAGTAATCGCTAAGGTTTTTATCATAATTTTACCTGTCTGGCTTTCTGTTTGAGCACGACTCTTACCATATGTTGCACTTTACCATATGTATATTTGAATAGACAGGCCTGAGCAAACAGTGTAGACCCAGATGAGACACCGCAGAATGCGGCATCTCATCAGGGTCTGCACTGTTTACCACTCACCCCACTATTTTAGGCATAACTTTGGGTAGTAAATTGTACCTATCAAGTAATCGATTAAAAGCAAATCAGAAATGAAAATCATTTTGTGGAATTTATTGATTGATTAATCGATTATACGATTAATCGAGTAAGCCTTACTGATCGGGATCTACACTGCTTGCAAAGGCAGGGATTGACGAGTTCAGTGGGATAAGTGCTTAATCATTTAACAGAGCCCAATGTATGATGTGGACTCTTCCATTGCTATATGTTGGACAAGACCATTTATCACATAAGGGGTGTCAGACATATATTTTCACTCTTATTCTATTTTTGACAGAAAATTCTGTTAGTAAATAGTGCAGGCCCTGATCAGAAGCCGCATTCTGCGGCGTCTGATCTTGGCTTGCACTGTTTGCCAAGTTACCCCTTTACGGGTTTCCCGTGGCCCGTATACAATGGATTAATGTTTGTACTGCTTCTTTGGGACGATATGTGCTACATCCTCTTCAGTCAAGTTGGGAAACTTATCCAACAGTTTTTCACGTTCTTTTTCTTTCTGTTTCTCACTGTAATTATCCCTCGTACGCAACAACTCGTCATACCGTGCCAGATACTTCGCCATCCATCTCTGGTATTTAGGATGGAGTTTATTAAACCTAGCGTTATATTTCCTAGGAACGTAATGCTCTGTAGGTGTTCGATCATACGGAATTCCGATAAAGTTCCGAATCTCGTACTTTTCGTGTTCCCCTGTTTTCCCAGTTTCAACAACATTATAAGCTGTGTCCCTCTCTTTCACCACTGACAAAATGTTCTCCATGCTCTCTTCAACCTGTGAATGAAAACTGGAGATTAGCCAATGAAAATTGCTGAATTTATTAACGTCACACCCATATCTATCCGTCAACCAATCAGATTATTGGATATAATGAATTTATTCAAATTCGCAAACTGAATGACAGTGTAGATCGATCCTGTTCAGATGGATCTGGACCTACACTGTTTGCAAGTTAAGGCTCATCATGTACAACAGGTCAAGGTTTAACCAATGAATACAGCCCTGTGCTTATATAACTCTTCATGAAATCCTGGATATTTTAACCTGACCGAACATTTTTTTCTTCACCTGCCTCGTTCGGACAATTCCCAAACACAGATCTATACATTTCTGGGATCCATCTTTAAACCATGTTACTGTGATGATCTGAAGTATGGGGACAGATAGTCCTAATCTAACAGTACAGACCCAGATCTCCTGCAGTCTGATCAGGGTCTACACTGTTTGCCATTCTGTCTGCACCTTTTGGACTCCTTGCTGGATCATGAAACAAACTTGTTAAAATTTTAGGAGAACAATAGCAGGTCATCAAGGTGTCTGAATTTTTACGGAATGTCCAAAACCCTGTCATAACAAACAGTATTATTTAAAGATTGCGGTACATAAATAAATCTGGGACCAGTTGTTCAAAACTAACGACGTCATTAGTTAACGTATCGTTAAAAGGGGGTCTTTCATTTGTGCCCATGCATGTTTTTTCTTTAAACTTTGTATATTAATAACTCAGCATATACAACCTATAAAAATGTATTTAATAAATTATATAAATCAAAATAGGACTCAGGAGGCCACTCTAACTGACTCCCTCCATTAGCTGGTGTCTGTCTTTAAATAAGTGCGTCTTAAATTTTCTGTTTTATTTAGTTTCAAGATCTGTGTACTGGATTGAATGCAGAACTCCATAGGCATTCCTTGGATACTAAAAAACCTTTTGAATTAATTAAAGTTTTCATTTTCTGATAAAATAATTATCAAAAATCTCATTTTTAATTAAAATTTTAAAAAAATATCAAAATTCAATCCCTAAGATAAATATGTTCTAGTCTTTGTCAAGATTTCATTTTGCTAGGAAAACTTGCCATATGTATCTTCTTTAGCTATGCCAAATTTCATGAAAATCCGAAACCGGTAACACTGTAGTTTTACACCTTTAATGGATGTAAGTCGTTTCTGCAAAATTTACTATTTTATTGAAATCATCCAAGAACCTTACAAAAGGGCAATTCGTAACACTTCCGTAATAAAAATGAGATTATACAAATCAAAATGAATACATATTGAGCTGATCTAGCTTAGAAACTATTAGAATATCACGAATTTCTGATATTTTCCTTTCATTTATACACTAAGATCTATCCAAAATAGTAGATAGTAAAACACTAAATCAAAAGGTATTCTAATCAACAAATTAGGCTTAACAACATATATTGTTTTTTATTAGCAGCAAAAATATTGTGAACATGTGCAACTTTATTTAATGACTTTGCATAAGTCATGCTACTCAAATAGGTGTAAGGCAAGGAGATCCATTATTTTCATTTCCATACCAAGCTGGTATGCAAGAACGCAATGGTCAGTGGTTTGTTGTTACCAGTAAAAATAGTTCTGTTGGTAAATCCATGGCCAGATTAAGTCTTAGATATACTTTGTCTTTATGAACGCTGGATTATTATCCTAACAAAAAAGTTACAGTAATTATTGTTTAGTATTTCCAAAAATCAAAATGTTTCTGTTGCAAAATATATCATTGATGGATGAGGCACAGACTATTTGGTGTAAACAAAGCTGTTCCATGACCTAGAGAAATTTTGCTATTAGACAAGGAGAGAAACAGTTTCCTTCCTTATAGTACACATGCATAAATATGTCTCTTTTCTGCATTAGTATTGTGATTGTTGACGTTTCTTTAGTGTCTTATTTTTTTCTATTTACTTTGTCAATATAGTGGTTAATTTATCAGAAGCGAGGTTTTAGTATTTTTTTCTGGTTGTAAAACTTTCAACCACTTCTTGAATGTTTCTGCTGAATGCAAGTTCACTGTTTTTTTTAAGCACTGTTCTTGCTTGCTTTTGGTTCATTAATAATTACCAGTACATTTCTGTGTAATGTATCTCTCAGCTTAGAAAGAGCATTGCAGTGCTTGGACAGAAAAAAGCATCACAATGTATTTACTGAAAATCATTTAAAATCCTATGAGTAATGCGATAACTACTCACATATTGAATAATTATTATCAACAGTTTAAGTTCTTCCTGATATCTCACATATTGTGATTTGTAATTACTGCAACAACTGCTGAGTAAATGAAGTGAAAGACCTATACAAATATATAGACAACACAATCATGATCACATAAGTTTTGGAACACTGACAAATGTACGACCATGTGAATTCTAAAAGCAAATTCAAATGGCTTTAGAATACAGCTTCAGGAAGCCGTTTGATTTCGTTCATAGGGGCTATACACAAAAGATAGGTTGGGCAGTGACTATGCAGATACAAATTCTGAAAATTTAATGTCCAGGAAAAGTAATTTCAATTGTTATTGATTTTCCCTAGAGTAAACCTTTCTTTTTAATTGGACAGTTAGGGTTAAATAAACAAACAAGAGTTTGACTTGAGAGTCATTTATCTCGAGTCGGATAACAAATCTCGCAAAATCTGAAGCAACATCTAAAGTGACTGGTATGTTGTTGATTTGAATGTTAAATCTAAATATCACCTTAGCACCATTACCAAATTAGACAAGAAAGACTGAAAGAAAACTGTACATATTATTACATGGGTGCATTTGATGCCGTTTGTCATCAAAACCTTTGCGGTATAGTTCTGTAGACAAAATAGTTTGTTCCATAGGGGGCAACTTTTCCGAAATGGGTGTTTTGAAATAATACTTATAATTATGCTATGAACTACTTACGCAAACCATACTATACTATAGCCATCCAAATTGAAAGCAATAGTAAAGTATTATTAAACAGCATGACCGAAACATGATAATCATATAATTTCACATTTTGCTGAATCAGGACTATCAGTATTCAGTCTGATAAAACACAATGTTACCGGTCCTCAATTTCCATCAAAATTCATCAACATGTTCTTAAGATATGTGGGTAGTTTTTATGCTAAAATGGTGTCTTGACAAAAATTGGAACATGGTAAAAATGCATATAAAATTTTAATGAATACACAAATAGGAGCTAAAATATGGGGACACCATCAAAGAAAACTCAATGCCCAGCCACTATTACAAGACATATGAGGTAATTCATAGTATCAACTAACTCACCAATTATGGCTTTGATTCATAAAACATAGCAGCATTAGATATATGAAACTCTGAATACTGTAGACACGTTTATATGAGAGTACTCTCTGTTGTGATAGTTACTTCATAAAATATGTAATAAATTTACTACGGAAATAAAATTTAAAAGTGGATGCATCGTTATTATATTGGTTATACCCAAGGCAATTATTGTGCATAATTTCATCAAAATCCGAGCGTGGGCAGAAACCAATGCAAATTTCCTATACCTTGAAAGACCCCCTTTGTACCATTAAATATAGGGCAAATATGCTAAAAATTTTGCTGAAAAAATGTGAGCAGCAAACGCTGCTCACATTTTTTCAGCAAAAATGTCAAAATTTAAAATATTAAACTTGCTAGAACAGTTAATATGACCACTAACAAGCTTGTTAAGCTAACGATGCTTTGAACAACTGGCCCCAGGATTTTTTCTTCAGACTCAACTCATCAGGAATGAGGCTTGTCCTGCACATAAATATTTACCGGTAAATGCCAACAACTGTTTGCATTTTAATATTTATAAACCGGATACAGTCCATACTCAAGTGAGTAAAGCATGAAAAAATTTATTGACCCATAACCCATTTTTTTACCGGAAACCCCAAAAAGGGTACCCTGGCAAACAGTACAGGCCCAGATCAGAAGCCGTAGACTGCGGCGTCTGATCAGGGCCTACACTATTTGCAAAAAGTTCAGCCATTTTCCAAAGCAATTTTGAAGAGCACACAGCCAGACACCCCTAAATTTTGAAATGGACTCCTGCTATATATAAGGAGGAAGATTCCATTTGGTTTGTTTGTTTGAGGTTTAACATCCCCATCAACACTTTATAGGTCATTTTGGAGACGTTGCTTCCATTTTGTGGGACTTTTACCCGACATTGAGTTGCAATGACTTCTCAAGCCCTGTCGCCCAATGAAACCAATAGGGTTTATAAGCATGGACGGTCCGACTCGCACCGCTTCGCCTGGGCAGGCTTAGATCCTCTAAACGGTTTACCAGTACTCGTGTGCGGTCGGTTTCAGCTCTGCGTGGAAGCATCATTGGTACAAAAAGGGTTAAAGACTAGATATCAAAGAATGAAAACTGGGCATTTGTAAATGAACTTGAAATTTCTTGAGTGAGGTGTGTGTGTATTTTATGTTCCACCCACAACTACCGGTAAGATCTTATGGAGAGGGGACATTGGTTTAAAACCTCAACAGAATCAAACCCATGACCGTTGGTTTATGATGTGAGTAGATCAACCAATACACCATGGTGGCCTTTCTTCAGCAAAGCAGCATACTGAACTTATATCTGGATACAAGTTGAAATGTACAGTCCAACCTGTATTAAGCAAGCACCTTTGGGATATTCAAAAAGTGCTTGCTTAAGACAGGTGCTTGCTTAATGCAGGTGAAGTTTAATGCATTTGCCTTTTTCGGGAACTAAATACATGCTTGCTTAAGACAGGTTGCTTGCTTAATAGAGGTGGCTACTAAGACAGGTTTGACTGTATATATGAACTGTAAATGTGCAGACAAATCTGTACAGTCTTGCCTGCATCATCCCTGCTCGGCAGCTGAAGTCACAAAACTAGATAAAGCTTTATGCAAAGCACCCTTATGATGGCAAGAAAAACTACTTCTTGCACACCAGACAAGGAAATCCCTGATTTTACCCTGGGATAGAAATTTATGTTCTGACCCTGGTGTTCCGACCCCAAATCGAATATAATCGCGTGTTTGATAAATGCACTGGTTGATTACAACCTCATGCGCGGCGGCGTCATGCGTGACGTCACAAAACATTCCTGTTGTGTCATCACAAAATGGCGGACGTCGGTAACCGAAGTGACAGCAGCATTAAAAATTCGCAAAAGAAATGGAAGATATGCAAGAAAAAGAATCCTATATGGGTGTGAGGGGTGGATAGAAAAATCCGTCCCTCGGGATCACTGTCCGGCATCACGAGGCAAGCCTCGTGATGCCGGACAGTGTCCCTCGGGACGGATTTTTCAATCCACCCCTCATACCCATATAAGATTCTTATAATCTGTGTATCTTGTCTGCTGTATCATCTTGCAAACATTTCAAACATATTTTTGAATACAGGAAAACAGTGTTTGTTTGTTTATATTGGAGTTTAACCCTTGTCCTGCTGAATATTCATATAAGCCACACCCACTACCGGTTATCAACCAATCGGATTATTTGATGCAAATTATTGCAACAAATTCACAATCTGAATGGCAAACAATGTAGATCCTGATCAGATGGCTTCTGACGAAGCCATCTGATCTGGATCTTCATTGTTTGGAAAATAAGGCATATCTGGGCTCAGCAGGACAAGGGTTAACGGCCCAGTCAACACAATTTTAGGTCATTTTTAAGCCGGTCAGTTTACCTATCCACACTTTTCCTGGGCAGGCTTATATGTAAGCAGTTAACCAGTACAGTGCAGACTTTCGCCAGAAACTCACTGACAACTGCCCTTTTTGAATCAGCAGAAGGGAGAGAATGACCGTAGAAAAGATTTCATGATCAATCTCCACGAAAGAATGTTGCCGAACACAACAGGTATAGAACTCGCATCCTCATGATCACCAGTCAGACACGCATCTGACTGAGCTACCGAGGCCGGCGAGGCATATAGTGTGAACCTGATCAGACTGCTATGACTTTTAAAGTAACCAGCAAACAACAAAGCAGATGACAACTGTTGTGATTGGCATCTTAATGGTTAACAAGTTCTGGCTGAGTGGAACTCCTTCCACAATCCCTGAAACTCTAGATGACATTTTTGTAGCAAATCATGGATATTTTTCACATTTTATCCAAGAAACAATAGCTGTGTGTATTCACAGAATCTCCTTCATGAGGCAATTCTTATGAACAAACACAACCTACCTTCGGGGCTTGAAGAAATAGATGGGCTGCATAATGCTTCCACGCAGAGCTGAATCCGACCCGCACACGAGTACTGGTAAACGGCTTAGAGGATCTAAGCCTGCCCAGGCAAAGCGGTGCGAGTGTCGGACCGTCCATGCTTATAAACACTATTGGTTTCATTGGGCGATAGGGTTTGAGATGTCATTTCATCTCAATGTCGGGTAAAAGTCCCACAAAATTGGAAGCAACGTCTCCAAAATGACCTTTACTCCAAAAATTATTTCTTTCACTTTTTTGTCTTTTTTAACCATTTTTTGTGTCTAATAGGTCTAATAATGTTAAAGTGTATAGGGAGTTGGTACCTTGTTAGCGCAACCCCTCTCACAGTTTTAGGTTGATCCTTTTGAAACTTTGCAGGTGTTTTCATATAGGTTTGAAGAAGTGCATGTGGTTTAAATTATTTCTTTCACTTTTTTCGTCTTTTTTAACTAAGCCATTTTTTGAGGTCTAATAATGTTAAAGTGTATAGGGAGTGGGTACCTTTTTAGCGTAAAGTTAAACAGATGCTTAAAACTCATCAAATAGATTTTGTGTTTCAATAATTTTGGGCCAAGTTGCCGGCTACGAGTTCAACTTCTTTTCAACATGTCTGCTCTTTTTTATTATTGACCATTGTCATGCGGGGGGTATCTAATAAGCAGTGCTTATTCACTTTTTTCATTTTGTGTCTGAATTTTTAGGCGAACCACTGTTTTGTTTGTTTGTTTGATTTGAGGTATAACGTCCCCGTCAACACTGTAATGATCATTTTGGAGACCTTGCTTCCAATTTAGTGGGACTTTTACCCGCCATTAAGATGAAATGACATCTCAAGCCCTGTCGCCCAATGAAACCAATAGGATTTATAAGCATGGACGGGCCGACTCGCACCCCCTTTGCCTGGGCAGGCTTAGATCCTCTAAGCGGTTTACCAGTACTCGTGTGCGGGTCGGTTTTAGCTCTGCGTGCAAGCATCATGCAGCCCATCTATTTCTTCAAGCCCCAATGGGCAGGGGCCAAGGCGAACCAGTCATATTATTTATATGACGTCACGCTTAAGAGTGTAATAAGGCCATGTAATAAATTTGATAATCCACTAGGGGATTAAATATTCAAGTTAGTTAGATATGCCCCGTAACCTTACAGGTATGCCAACCTTAATGATGTCCGGTTTACTTATATTGGAATATTGACATTTTTATAAAACAATCGTTAATAAAATGTGTTTTAAATTTCATATGATAAATAGAATCTTGCATTTGTGCTCATGTATTATTGAATTTTTTTATTATCAGCAAAGCCTTGCATTTTATCCCTTTTCCTCAAGTCGTTTAATAAATTCAATAAAACATGAACACTCTTGTAAGATCCTCTATAAATAAAATAAATGGAATAAGATTAAACGGCGTTTCTACGGAAATGCATACCATGTAATTGTTAATTTGTTTAAGACAAACTACAGCCACTTTACATGGAAAATATTCATATATTGGTAATGCAGGCGTCACACTGTCCCGAAATTGACACCAGATGGAAACACGATAAAGGAAATGTTCTTATTCGGCTCTGATCGTGAAAACATCGGGCCATTAGTGAGGACATCTTAAGCCATCGTATGATCGCCGGTGGATTTTCTGAGGCTCCGGCAGCAACTTCGTGAGCGGCGACAAAATCTTTGGCATGCCAAAAAATTGCCGGAGGACCTTGCGAATATTCATTTTCGTGTTGAATTCGTTTGTCCATCTTGCCCTTCGTAAGGCCATCGTGAGGGCATCTTGTCAAATCGTGTCATCTTCGTCTTTTCTTTGTGTGATCATCGGAGGTCTCGGGCATTTTACGCCTCACGAAGATAATACGAGGGAAACAAGAAGTCGTCCGATTGTCTTAGGAAGGCAATACGACTACATGAAATCCTCGCAATGAAGTCGTGTAGCCATTGTATTATAGTACGATGGCGTTGGGATTGGACCACGGTGTCGACGAAGACAGCTGAATTTGAGTACCTCAAGCGATACCCAAGTGTCATGGTAACGTAGACATATAAAAGGCCAACCGTTCAGAGCATTTTCCTCAGTCAGTCCTGATGAGCAACTCTGCAGAGCATAGGCTTGTGTAACTCCCAAAGCTTCAGTCATAATTATTCACCATTCCTTTCCTGCAGAATGGCATACTTTGATGATGAGACAACCAGGAAAAAGAAGGCAGCAGCATTGCTTCTTTTGATGCACCTTAGAGAACAAGATGAGCAGATCTTAATGTCCTATATTTAAAACCAAGTCTCTCTGAAAAAGTGGTCTTCTCTTTGGGTGGCATTTTAAATTGGTTTTAAGATAAATCAAATTTAAGAGAGTTGAAATGTACTGTGTACTCACCGATCATCAAATGAATTTCAAACGGTCAGCCGAAGGTTTTATAACATCGGGAGGTCACGTGTCGTCTTCGGGACCTAGTTCGAATGCATCGTACTCTCAATACGACGCTGTGAAGCCGTCGTGTTGCCTTCTTTTGGCCTGCGGGTAAACTTCGTAATAAAAAAACACATCTTTGTGTTGCCTTCGTGTGTGGTTCGGATGTCATCATGTGACCTTCTGCATGCATCGTACTTGCTTCGGCTAGAGATTGGCTGTTGACCATGTTCGGAGCGATCTTCGCGCGAAATTCAAAATTCCATATTCGTATGGCCACCTGGTGTCATTTTCGGGACAGTGTGTTGCCTGCATAAGCAATCTGCTATGAACGTGTCACATGTGTTTTATTTTTTTTTTAACACTGCAAAAATACTTTCCTGAGTACATCCAATTAAATTCAGTTCAAAACTGTTCTAAACACTGAGAAATTTTAGGCAGTAACTGCAATTATCTCGATATCTAACTTACTGACCTTATCAATTCTTTCCGGGTGAGGCATTTCATGGAACTCTGTTCGGTAGAAATCTTCCATTGTCAATAGCATATTTCGCTCCTTCAACAGCACATACCTAGTGGGTACAGAGTAAAAAAAATGAGCCAGTGCATGGTAAAATCTACAAGAAGCCTTGAGCAACCAGCGAAGACTCAGATCAGCCTGCACATTCGTGCAGTCTGATCAGAATCTTCGCTGATCTCATGTACCTACTATAGGCTAATATCTATGCAATGAGACATAAGCAAAAGGTGCCCAGGTTGGTTTGAGTCTCTGCTGGTTGCACTGGTCTTATTGTAGGTTTTGTCATGCTCAAATCATATTCAGCTCACATAACGATAACACAAGTGTGCACTGCTGAAACCGATGAAACTTGAGTAATGTTAAACTGCTTAGAAGGTCTTAGCCTGCCCAGGAAAAGTGGTGTGAGCCAGACCGCTCCTTAAACCAATTGCTTTGGGCGGCAGGGCTTGAGATGTAATTTCATCTCCATGTCAATAAAAGTCCCACAAAATCGGAAGCAATGTCTCCAAAATGACCTAAATAGTGTTGATGGTTACATAAAACCTCAACACAAACAAACAAACACATCTGGGTCTTCTGTTTCTGCTCTGGCATATTATCTGTTTCTTTTAGGGAAAGAGCCCCTGATTTTAGGTGCTAAACCACTACTCATTCGAATTCTTTTTAGGGGCAAGTTATTTATAAAAACAAAATTTTAGGGAACAAAAACTTATTTACACTTAAGACGCCAAGAAAAACTACATCTGAAAATGTCGTCTGCTTATGTCGTCTGCTGAACTTTTTTGCAAACTTTTTAAGAATATTTTTGCATACAGGCAAACAACATGGACCCAGATCAGACTGCTCCTACAGGAGCAGTCTGATCTGGGCCCACACTGTTTGCAAAAATTTACTTTTAAGGTAACCTGCAGACGGCAAAGCAGACAAAAATTTTCATGATTGGCATTTTATGGGTTAAAAGGAGGTCCTCCGTTTGAAACATACCAAAGTTTGTGTAAATCTTCATTGCTTTTGATTCTTAGTTCATCCAACCTCCATGGCCTTCCTGGAAATACAGGGAAACATAGTCACAGCATCATTTCTACCATATTTATCTTAATTTGTTACAGTTTTGAATACTCCAAGAAACACTTGTTCTGGATGTTTGTTAGAATTGCCTCAGGTTTACTGTTTTACAACCCCAACAGCACTATTAAGGTTATTCTGGAAACACTGCTTCCAATTTTGTGGGACTCTTTCCCAACACGGAGATGAAATGACATCCCAAGCCCTTCCGTCCAAAGAAACTGCTAGGGTTTAAGGGGCATTCTGACTCACACCTGGGCAGACTTTGACCATCTATGCCATTTTGTTTGTTTGTATTGGAGTTTAACGACCCAGTCAACACTATTTTAGGTCATTTTTGAGCTGGTCAGTTTACCTGTCCACACTTTTCCTGGGCAGGCTTATACGTAAGCAGCAAACTAATACAGAGCACATTTTTTCGCCAGAAACTGACAACTGCTCTTCTTGAATCAGCAGAAGGGAGAGAATGACCGTAGAAAAGATTTCATGATCAATCACCACGAAAGAATGTTGACGACCCCGTCAGGTATCGAACCCGCATCCTCCTGATCACAAGTCAGACGCGCACCCGACTGAGCTACCGAGGCCGGCCCTCTGTGCCATTTATCAGTACTCAAATTTTCTGTCAGTTTCATCTCTGCATCCAGGCACCATGCAGCCCAATCTATTTCTCCAAGCCCTGATGGGCGAGGGCAAACTCCCATATTGATACTGTGCCAGTGCTCTAGATAAGATTTTGGTACAGTGAGTATTTTAAAAGGAAAACCCCAAGCTTTAAAGTTTTATACTTAAATGCCCATTTGCAATGCTTTACACTTACAGAACAAAGCAGTGTAGTATACAATTTATTTTTATTGTTCAGAGAAAATAATGCTTGGCAGACAATTCACATGAAATGCCATGCTTTATGTTCTCAAAAAATCAACAAAACCTAGAATGCATAAACTTTATTGAGGTTAAACCCATGCTGATCTAGTATACTGTAATGTCAAGGTACAGTCAAACTTCAATGGCTTGAACACCCTTGGGACCACGAAAACCTGTTCGAGACAAGGGTAGTTCGAGCCATTGAGGGCTACTGCCAGGAGGCACAACGATATACTCTAGGACATTTTTTCGGTGTTATATAATGAAAAATGTATGCTGTGTGTACTCATTAGAATTGCCTCATCGAGGCAATTCTAATGAGTACACACAGCATACATTTGCAAGATAAAAGACTAAAATCCACTAAATTATCCCCCACTTTTTCTTATGTAGAGGATTTTCCTAGGGGCTCAAGAATGAGTTCGACTCAGCCATGGTAAACGAGCCATTGGTGTTCGAACCATCGAAGTTCTACTGTGTATCAAATTTTATTTTTTGTTTCAGAGAAAATTCACATGAAATGCCAAACCTAGAATGCATAAACTTTATAGAGATTAAACCCATGCTGATCTAGTATACTGTAATGTCGAGGTAACTGCTTTATGCTAAGAGATGTTACGTTTACTGAAAATTTTTACCCCCTAAATCTGATTCAATGCTGAAATCAAAAATTTCACTGAGTATTTTAGTTTTACCCCGCAAGTTAAATTTCAATGCTGATTTTCAAGAATTCGATGCTGAAATACCCTTGAAATTTACACACTCTTTTCTTACCAGATAAGGAAATCCATAGTTTTAGCTCGGGATAGAAATTCTGTTCTAACCCTGGTGTTCTTACCCACAATCAAATATTCGCGTGATGCCGGACAGTGACCCTGGGGAAGGATTTTTCCATCCACCCCTCACACCCATGGATGGTTCTTATAATCTAGAGCTCTGTGAACACAACTGTATTGAAATGCATTTTGGTAACAGAACTCCAGACAATGAGGAGAAGCGAGGATTATCTTGAGACAACTTTTCTTATTATGGGAATGAATTTCATTTTTATGGATTTTATTAATGTGTAAACTCCAGCGAATCACTCACAAACTGCATGAAGCCCGAATTGTGGATTTTATCGATGTGTAAACTCCAGCAAATCACTCACAAACTGCATGAAGCCCGAATTGTGGATTTTATCGATGCGTAAACTCCAGCTAATCACTCACAAACTGCATGAAGCCCGAATTGTGGATTTTATCGATGTGTAAACTCCGGTGAATCACTCACAAACTTAGCATGAAGCCCGGTGAATCACTCGCAAACTTAGCATGAAGCCCGTCGGGCTTCATGCTAAGTTTGTGAGTGATTCAGCAGAGTTTGCACATTGATAAAAGCTGCAAAAATGATATTTCGTTCCTTATAATTCCAACTTTCTCATTGAAACGTTACAAATGCCATCAAAATTAAATGTTTTTGAGGAATTCTTTCGAAAACGTAAAAATGCAATCACAGCAGAATGATTATTCAATTGGAAGCTGCCATCTTTGAAAGAAACCAAGCAAAAAAATCAAGTCTTTAAATTCACCATATTTGTATTCTCACATTTATGTTTAAAAAAAAAAAAAAAAAAAAAAAAAAAAAAGAATTCCACCAAAGGCAATGTCGCGTCTGTGGGATCCAGATGCTCCACACAGTTTCCTTATACGGTAAAAATCCTAAAAATTCGGACAACTTGAGGACTTACTGTAATTCTCCTAAAATTTTAAGAAAATTTGTTTCACGAAAGAAGTCCAATAGTGCAAATGGACCGACAAACAGTGTAGACCCCAATCAGACTAAGATTTGGGTCTGCACTTTTTGCTTATTTTTGTTTGTTTGATTTGATGTTTAACATCCCAGTCAACACTATACAGGTCATTTTGGAGACATTGCTTCTAGTTTTATGGGACTTTTACACCACACTGAGCTGAAATGACATCTCAAGCCCTGTCACCCAACAAAACCAATAGGGTTTCTAAGCATGGATGTTCCAACTCGCAACGCTTTGCCTGGCAGGCCTAGATCCTCTAAGCGGTTTACCAGTACTCGCGTGTGGTCAGATTCAGCTCTGCGTGGAAGCATCATGCAGCCCATATTTATTTCCTCAAGCCCTGATGGGAGGGGGTCCCACTTTTTGCTTAGGCATACCTATCTAATTTTATGAAATGTTGGTTGGTGCCTGATGCTCTGTCTCTTGTTGGGCCTATCAGAGTCTGTCTTTTTTTGGCCCCAGCATTTCAGTGGTTTCTTGCTGTCGAGTCCTCGCCATTGTTTCATCTCTGTGGTTGATTGGTTTTTGTGTTCACGGAGATGTTGCACTGATGAGTTAGGAGGCCTTCATGCGGACTAAAATTATTTGTCTAAATCGCAACGGAAGGGCGAGGGTTGTGGCCACGTAAAATCTATTTATGCCCCCCAGTGGAATTTGTTTCACTGGCCATTCCAAGGTGGTTCTTCTGTTATGGTTTATTTTTGTTATGGCTTCTCTTTGAGTGTGTGTATCACTTATATTATTTTGTTTTGGATAGCCAATTGACCATTTTATGGGAAAGTAACGGTCCTTTTGGCTTTCCGCTAGTGATGTTTCCATTAGTGTCTAGTTGTTTCATGTTTGCGTTTCTTTCCCTTGGTGTCTCTGATGGGAGCTGTGGGTTAATTGTATCGATTCCTGATCGTTGCTTTCACTTCTATTTTGAAAACTTCAGAAGAACATCGTAGCAGACAGGAACAGACATTTTCTGATGCAGTGTTTCTTGGCATCTTGATGGTTAAACTGGACTATTTGCTTGTCTCTAAACGAAGTACCATATTTACTCACAAGTACAGTAAAATTCCTATATTAAGACCACCTTTGGGACTAGTCAAAAGTGGTCTTTAAAGGATAATTGAGCTATCCGAAAAAAATGCTTCCAAAACTAAAATACATATAGCCGGTATTTTTCTTTAAAACAATACAAAGGAATGCATTTTATGCAAAAATGCGAACAATTATGATGACAGGTAAACGAGTTTGAGAGGGATTCCCTAACTAGGTTTCGAACACTAGTTAGATCTATTTTTAGTTTGTGACAAAAATAGAATCTCCATATATGACGTTATGGGAAGTTCATTTTTGGCCTTGTTTGCTTAGGCCATGCCTGAATCGGAAAAAAATATGACGCTGAATACCATGCCATAAGTAACGACACTCAGAGACGATACTGTCGCCATGTATGTGTAAAGTGACAGATTTGTTTTTAGAACAGAAATTCCAAACACATGTTCAGAGCGAAGGGTAAACACGAATGAAAACGACCATTTTCACAAAGTTCTGAAGCTGTATTTGACTCCAAAAGTGTACACATGACAAAGGAGTATGCATTGAAGATAAAAACCAGAAAAAAAATTTTGAGACCCGGTAGCTCAATAATGCACCTTTAATGGTTAAACTGGACTATTTGCTTGTCTCAAAAAGAAGTACCATATTTACTCACAAGTACAGAAAATTCCTATATTAAGACCATCTTTGGGACTGTTCAAAAGTGGTCTTTAAGACAACTTTTGAACAGTCCCTAAGGTGCTCCTTGAGCAGAGGACAGTGTGGACAGAAAACATAAAGTAAGATTAAGTGCATCCTTCAAGATAAGCTTTTTAAGCAGATAAGCAGAATTAGTCTTAATTTTAGGTGGTCTTAATAGCGGAATTTAACTGTATTTGCACACCTCAACACCATACCATAACATACTGTACCTGTTCTTAAATTTGAACCAATACAACTTACTGCCCAATGTTGTGTCTAGATTATCTGCATGGGTGGAAAACAGTGTAGACTTTGATGAGACGGCACATTCTGTGGCATCTTATCTGGGTCTGCACTGTTTACTCAGGCCTGCATCACAGTGAATAAGTCCGTGAAATGAACACCCCCTAAACCCCACTTTATATAAGAGAAAACAGGGGTTTATGGGAGTTTATATTAATTTTTTTATTTCTGCTCCAAGACATAGGTTGTGGGTACTTGTTAGAACCGCCTCAATGAGGCGGTTCTAACGATCACCCACAACCTATGTTTGCGGTAAAAATAAGAAAAATATCACAGATTTTCATCAGAAGAGCCGCCATTTTAGAGATGTGAACAAATGTACTGTTGAACGGATGTGTTATCATAATGGTCTGTCTGACTACAATATTATCACAGCCCTAAGAAGTGGCGTACCAACTCTGAGCTTCTTATCTTTCTCCACATCCTCTTCACTCTCAAAAAATTCCTCAAGACCTCTTTGAGGTGGTGATGTGTGGAATTTAGCAGCCACAACCCTGCAAATAGAGAAATCAGATACATCATGACCTCTATATAACACTACTGTTGTGTGCGTGTATGTGTGTGTGGGGGGGGGGGGAGGGGGGGAGTGGGAGGGGTCCAAAGCAGAAGCTGTCTTAGTTAACAACTATGTTACACCACAACCTCTTTATAACACTATCAATGTAGTCCAAAGCAAAAACCATGTTAGTTAAACAACCATGTTATATTCAAACATAAATCTATAGATTATACAGAAAAATGACCATATATTCAAACATAAATCTATAGATTATATAGAAAAATAACCATATATGGTCACTTTTCTACGATCTACACATTTTTGTGATACATCTTGAAACATCCAAAATAGCGTTATAATGGAGCATGTTATAACGAGCTTGTGGTGTATATTCAAGCAAAATTATACTGGTACATGTACACGCTATTGGGTACAGGAGCTTGAAGAATGATATTCATATTACCATCTGTTTTATTTTCATAGTAGAATTTCTTTCTATAGTTCGAAGAATTTGACATGAGACTGACCTTTTTGCAAGGAATAAATTAGTCAGTGTTATCGGCTGATATGTCGGCTTTCGTAAACTTCTCGTGAATTTTCGCCATCTCGTGAAGTGCTACCCATTTACCGACCTCTATGTATTAAATAACAATATCACAATCTTCGGGACACGGCGAAGATAAATACATGCATTCAGTCGGGTGTGAAATTATGATAATAGAGTTCACCAGTCTCAGGTCAATTTGTTCAAACTATACTGATACTGTGATCGGTCACATTTGAATTACCTTAGTTTAAATTAAAAAAAAAGTGTTAACAGACTTCGCTTTTGGATAAAAATCTGTCTACAGTCACAGTCAGTGAGTGTCTATCAAGTAAAATTACCTTACGCAACCATTACTGGCCCTTAAATTTTTTGTCTGGATCCCAAACATTTGAGAGCTTGGGGCCCAGTTGGCCCCTGGGCAGGTTATGGTTTATGGATCCATGTTCATTCCACAGTCGAAGTTGCATGACATCACTAAAATATTAATTTCTAAAACTAAAACACATTTTTCACTTGATCCCTTTTTTACACAAGTTTATTAAATATTATAGGTAAAAGTTAATTGACTAAGAATAATTAAATTTGAGGCCCGAAATTTCAATGTGCCGATTTTGTCAGGTCTAAGAAAGTTGTTTTATTTAAAGACAGTCTATAAATTTAAAAACTGTCTGTAAATTTAAAGACTTTTTAGTCTGTGGATTTAACCCACATAGTACCAGAAACCCCTGAAGGGGTACTTGACAAACAGTGCAGGCCCAGATCAGATGCCGCAGAACGCAATGATAGAAATAATTAGGAAATAAAACAACACAGTTCCTTCCCTTTGACCACAAATGCTGTGAAACTCGACAGAAAGGGAGGAAATATCTGCCAAAGGTCTAACATAAGATGAGTTTCGCACTGAAGAAATTTCGTTTTCGGACATTTTACTGTTGTAGTCAAGTCAGAAACTTTCATCAATTTTAGTTGTCAGAAAAACTGTCTGTTTGTTTGTTGACAAAATGACAAAAGCGTTATAAATACACATTCATTCCTTAAATCATTTTACATATGAATCTTATTACAAACCTGGTTTTCTCAGAACTCTTCAATTATGGTTGAAGGAATTTAATTGAATAAAGACATTATAATTTCCAGTTACACATAATTAAATATTCCACAGATAACAGCCAAATTACTATAGAAAGCAAAGTGGGATTTTTCTGTTTTATTCACCACAACCTTTTAATGGGGTCCAAAGCAGAAACCTTGTTAGTTAAACAATCGTGTTATATCCAAACAAAGATGTGTAGATTATATAGAAAAATGATAGGAAAATGACCATTTGTGGTCATTTTTCTATATAATCTTCATGTTTTTGAAACTGTGTTATATCCAACATGTTTTATAATGAACTGTGTTACAACGAGATTGTGGGGTACCACTTGTATGATTTTATTTGTGTCAGATTTTAAATTTATAGACTAAAAAGTCTTTAAATTTACAGATAGTCTTTACATTTATAGTCTTTACATTTATAGACTGTCTTTAAATAAAACAACTTTCTTAGACATGTTTGTATGGGCCGACAGGGGACCGACTTTTTCAGCCAAGTTTGAATGGTCGCAAGATGTTTGGGCCCTGAGTCATTTCGACCAGAGTCATTTCTACCCAATTTTGGGGGTAGGTTGTTTTGGCCCAATTGGTAGGTCTTTCGGCCCAAATATTTTTCTCACCATTTCAAAGCATCGCATTGTAATATTGCATATCAGAGATCAGCCTGTGCTATTGCTACCTTCGCTCGTTCCATTAGAGAGGGCTCCTTTGAACAGCGAAGTCTCTGATCACAACAACAGGTGCAGGCTGATCAAATAAAATTGTTGCAGCAAATATGCTGTGATACATTGATCAACAGTTGACTGCAGTCACTTGACTACCCAGAGAATGTTTTGCATGCTGTTCTGAAACTCTGCATGCCATTGTGATACTATCAAATACTAATCAGCCTGCAAATCAGTGCAGTATGATCAGTACAGTCGAACTTCGATGGCTCAAACCACTTTGGGACTATGAAAATTTGTTCGAGACAGCGGCAGTTCGAGCCACAGAGGGATACTATTAGTGCCATACCAGGAGGCATAATGGTGATAATTGTGGATATCTTTTCGCTGTTCTCTATTATAAATGTATGCTGTGTGTACTCATTAGAATCGCCTCATCGAGGCGATTCTAATGAGTACACACAGCATACATTTGCAAGATAAATGAAGCAAATCTTACTAAATTACCCATGTATTGAATTTGGAGGAACCCTTTGCGGACTCACGAACGGGTTTGACCCATCCATGGTAAACAAGCCATCGGAGTTCGAGCCATCGAAGTTTTACTGTATTTGCATATCGCATCTGCATGGCCGTCAAGAAAAAAAACAAGAGGGCCCAGAGGGCCCTGGTTCGCTCACCTGATCCAAAGCATAACAAGTGGGCCCCGGGCAGGGTCAATTTTGGCCCCAGGGCTAAAATTTGAACAATCTTGGTAGAGGTCCACAAGATGAAGCTTCATATCGAATATGAAAGACCTGGGCTTTCTGGTTTCAGAGAAAAAGATTTTAAATTTTTACCATGCATATAGAAGTCTATGTAAAACAAGATTTTCCCTATATAAGTCTATGTTAAACCAAAGGGCCCCGGAGCGGGGGCATTTTTGGCCACAGTGCTATAATTTGTACAATCTTGGTAGAAGTCCACTAGCTGAAGCTTCATAACAAATATCAAAGACCTAAGCCTTGTGTTTCAGAGAAGATGATTTTTAAAGATTTTCCCTATATAAGTCTATGTAAAACCAAAGGGCCACATGGCGGGGGCATTTTTGGGCTCAGGGCTATAATTTGAACAATCTTTATAGAGGTCCACTAGCTGAAGCGTCATAACAAATATCGAAGACCTAAGCCTTGTGGTTTCAGAGAAGAAGATTTTTCAAGATTTTCCCTATATAAGTCTATGTAAAACCAAAGGGCCCCGGAGCGGGGGCATTTTTGGCCCCAGGGCTATAATTTGAACAATCTTGGTAGAGGTCCACAAGATGAAGCTTCATACCAAATATCAAAGACCTGGGCCTTGCAGTTTCAGAGAAGAAGGTTTTTAAAGATTGTCCCTATATAAGCCTATGTAAAACAAAAGGGCCCTGGTGCGGGGGCATTTTTGGCCCCAGCACTATAATTTGTACAATCTTGGTAGGGGTCTACTAGATGAAGCTTCATACCAAATATCAAAGACCTGGGCCTTGCTGTTTCAGAGAAGAAGATTTTTAAAGATTTTCCCTATATAAGCTTATGTAAAACAAAAGGGCCCTGGTGCGGGGGCATTTTTGGCCCCAGCACTATAATTTGAACAATCTTGGTAGGCGTCCACTATATAGCTTCATACCAAATATCAAAGACCTGGGCCTTGCGGTTTCAGAGAAGAAGATTTTTCAAGATTTTCCCTATATAAGCCCATGTAAAACCAAAGGGCCCCTGTGCGGGGGCATTTTTAGCTCCAGCACTATAATTTGAACAATCTTGGTAGGGGTCCACTAGATGAAGCTTCATACCAAATATCAAAGACCTTGGCCTTGCAGTTTCAGAGAAGAAGATTTTTAAAGATTTTCCCTATATAAGCCCATGTAAAACCAAAGGGCCCTGGTGCGGGGGCATTTTTGGCCCCAGCACTATAATTTGAACAATCTTGGTAGGGGTCCACTAGATGAAGCTTCATACCAAATATCAAAGACCTGGGCCTTGCGGTTTCAGAGAAGAAGATTTTTTAAGTTTTCGGTGAAAAAAATCTATTTTTGGCTACTGTGACCTATATGTGCAACAGACCGGAACCATTTGAACAACTTTGAAAGGGGACCACCTAAGGATCATTCCTGTGAAGTTTGGTCAAAATCCGATCAGCGGTTTAGGAGGAGATGTTGTTTGAAGAAAAGTTTACGGACGCACGCACGACGGACAAAAAGTGATCCCAAAAGCTCACCTTGTCACTACGTGACAGGTGAGCTAAAAATAGAATGGATGCTTATCATGATCATGTCTGTATGTGTCACGTGGAGTAGACCATTGTACGCTTGCACATTACGCAAACACGCCTATACAAATACATTGCCACCTTTATCGCCGAAAAAATGAAAATTTTATGATAAAAAAAAATGTGATATTTTTCTTATTTCTGCTCAAAATATAGATTGTGGGGCACTCGTTAGAACCGCCTCATCGAGGTGGTTCTAATGAGTACCCACAATCTATATTTTAGAGCAGAAATAAGAACAAGAGGGCCATGATGGCCCTGGATCGCTCACCTGATCCATAGAGTAACAAGTGGGCCCCGGGGAAGGCCATTATTGACCCCAGGGTTATAATGTGCATAATGTTGAGAGAGGTCTAAAAAGGTGAAGCTTCAAACCAAATTTCAACAAAGGCTATAATTTGAACAATCTTGGCAAAGGTTCACCAGATGAAGGTACACACCAAATATCAAAGACCTGGGCCTAGCGGTTTCAGAGAAGAAGATTTTTTTAAAGATATTCCCTACATAAGCCTATGTAAAACCAAATGACCCCGGGGCGGAGGCATTTTTGGCCTCAAGGCTATAATTTAAACAATCTTGATAGCGGTCCACTAGATGAAGTTTCAGACCAAATATCAAAGACCTGGGCCTTGCTGTGTCAGTCAAGGTTTTCAAAGATTATCTCTATATAAGTCTATGTAAAACCAAAGGGTCTCGGGGTGGGGGCATTTTTGGCCCCAGGGCTATATTTTGAACAATCTTGATAGAGGTCAACTAGATGAAATTTCACACCAAATATCAAAGACCTAGGCCTTGTGGTTTCAGAGAAGAAGATTTTTCAAGATTTTCCCTATATAAGTCTATGTAAAACCAAAGGGCCCCGGAGCGGGGGCATTTTGGCCCCAGGGCTATAATATGACCAATCTTGGTAGAGGTCCACAAGATGAAGCTTCATACCAAATATCAAAGACCTGGGCCTTGCAGTTTCTGAGAAGAAGACTTTTAAAGATTTTCCCTACATAAGCCCATGTAAAACCAAAGGGCCCCGGGGCGGGGGCATTTTGGCCCCAGGGCTATAATATGACCAATCTTGGTAGAGGTCCACAAGATGAAGCTTCATACCAAATATCAAAGACCTGGGCCTTGCAGTTTCTGAGAAGAAGACTTTTAAAGATTTTCCCTACATAAGCCCATGTAAAACCAAAGGGCCCCGGGGAGGGGGCATTTTTGGCCTCATGGCAATAATTTGAAAAATCTTGATAGAGGTCCACTAGATGAAGCTTCATACCAAATAGCAAAGACCTGGGCCTTGCAGTTTCAGACGAGAAGATTTTTAAAGATTTTCCCTATATAAGCCAATGTAAAACCAAAGGGCCCCGGGTGGGAGCATTTTTGGCCCCAGCCCTATAATTTGAACAATCTTGGTAGGGGTCCACTAGATGAAGCTTCTTACCAAATATCAAAGACCTGGGCCTTGTGGTTTCAGTGAAGAAGATTTTTGAAGATTGTCCTATATAAGCCCATGTAAAAACCAAAGGGCTACCAGGCGGGGGCATTTGTGGCCCCAGCACTATAATTTGAACAATCTTGGTAGGGGTCCACTAGATGAAGCTTCATACCAAATATCAAAGACCTGGGCCTTGCGATTTCAGAGAAGAAGATTTTTTAAGTTTTCGGTGAAAAAAATCTATTTTTCGCGCCTGTGACCTATATGTGCAATGGACCAAAACCATTTGAACAACTTTGAAAGGGGACCACCTAAGGATCATTCCTGTGAAGTTTGGTCAAAATCCGATCAGTGGTTTAGGAGGAGATGTCGTTTGAAGAAATTGTTTACGCACGGATGACAGACAAAAAGTGATCCTAATATAAAACACAAGAGGGCCATGATGGCCCTGGATCGCTCACCTGATCCATAGTGTAACAAGTGGGCCCCAGAGAGGGCCATTATTGGCCCCAGGGCTTTAATGTGCATAATGTTGAGGGAGGTCTTAAAGGTGACGCTTCATACCAAACATCAGCAAAGGCTATAATTTGAACAATCTTGGCAAAGGTCCACTAGATGAAGCTACGCATCAAATATCAAAGACCTGGGCCTTGCGGTTTCAGACAAGAAGATTTTTTTTAAAGATATTCCCTACATAAGCCTATGCAAAACCAAATGGCCCCGGGGCTATATAAATCTATGTAAAACCAAAGGGCCCTGGGTTGGGGTCATTTGTGGCCCCAGGGCTATAATTTGAACAATCTTGGTAGAGGTCTAGTAGATAAAGCTCCATACTAAATATCAGAGGCCTTAATTTAATTGGCCTTGCAGTTTCAGAGAAGATTTTTAAAGATTTCCCTAAATAAGTCTATGTAAAACCAAAGGGCCCCAGAGCGGGGACATTTTTGGTGTCAGAGCTATAATTTGAATAATCTTGATAGAGGTCTACTAGATGCAGCTTCATACCAAATATCAAAGACCCAGGCCTTGTGGTTTCAGAGAAGATTTTTAAAGATTTTCCCTATATTAGTCTATGTAAAACCATAGGGCCCCAGAGCGGGGGCATTTTTGGCCCCAGGGCTATAATTTGAACAATCTTGGTAAAGTTCCATTAGATGAAGCTTCATACCAAATATCAAAGTCCTGGGCCTTGTGGTTTCAGAGAAGAAGATTTTTAAAGATTTTCCCTATATAAGTCTATGTAAAGCCAAAGGGCCCGGAGCGGAGGCATTTTTGGCCCAAGGGCTATAATTTGAACAATCTTGGTAGGGGTCCACTAGATGAAGCTTCATACCAAATATCAAAGTCCTGGGCCTTGCGGTTTCAGAGAAGAACATTTTTAAAGATTTTCCCCATATAAGCCTATGTAAAACCAAAGGGCCCGGGGGCGGGGGCATTTTTTGACCCACCACTATAATTTGAACAATCTTGGTAGGGGTCCACTAGATGAAGCTTCATACCAAATATCAAAGTCCTGGGCCTTGCGGTTTCAGAAAAGAAGATTTTTAAAGATTTTCCCTATATAAGCCAATGTAAAACCAAAGGGCCCCGTGGTGGGGGCATTTTTTGTCCCAGCACTATAATTTGAACAATCTTGGTAGGGGTTCTTTAGATTAAGCTTTATACCAAATATAAAAGACATAAACCTAGTGGTTTCAGAGAAGAAGATTTTTAAAGATTTTCCCTATATAAGCCTATGTAAAACAAAAGGGCCCCGGGGCGGGGGCATTTTTGGCCCCAGGGCTATAATTTGAACAATCTCGGTAGAGGTCCATTAGATGAAGCTTCATTCTAAATATCAAAGTCCTGGGCCTTGTGGTTTCAGAGAAGAAGATTTTTAAAGATTTTCCCTATATAAGCCTATGTAAAACCAAAGGGCCCCGGGGCGGGGGCATTTTTTGCCCCAGCACTATAATTTGAACAATCTTGGTAGGGGTCCACTAGATGAAGCTTCATACGAAATATCAAAGTCCTTTGCCTTGTGGTTTCAGAGAAGAAGATTTTTAAAGATTTTCCCTATATAAGCCTATGTAAAACCAAAGGGCCCCGGGGCGGGGGCATTTTTGGCCCCAGCACTATAATTTGAACAATCTTGGTAGGGGTTCACTAGATGAAGCTTCATACCAAATATCAAAGACCTGGGCCTTGTGGTTTCAGAGAAGAAGATTTTTAAAGATTTTCCCTATATAAGCCAATGTAAAACCAAAGGGCCCCGTGGTGGGGGCATTTTTTGTCCCAGCACTATAATTTGAACAATCTTGGTAGGGGTCCACTAGATGAAGCTTCATACCAAATATCAAAGTCCTGGGCCTTGTGGTTTCAGAGAAGAAGATTTTTAAAGATTTTCCCTTTATAAGCCTATGTAAAACCAAAGGGCCCCGGGGCGGGGGCATTTTTGGCCCCAGCACTATAATTTGAACAATCTTGGTAGGGGTCCACTAGATGAAGCTTCATACCAAATATCAAAGACCTGGGCCTTGTGGTTTCAGAGAAGAAGATTTTTTAAGTTTCTGGTGAAAAAAATCTATTTTTGGCTCCTGTGACCTAGATGTGCAACGGACCGGAACCATTTGAACAACTTTGAAAGGGGACCACCTAAGGATCATTCCTGTGAAGTTTGGTCAAAATCCGATTTGTGGTTTAGGAGGAGATGTCGTTTAAAGAAATTGTTTACGCACGGACGCACGGACGCACGCACGCACTCACGACGGACGACGGACAAAAAGTGATCCCAAAAGCTCACCTCGTCACTACGTGACGGTGAGCTAAAAATAAGGCATACCCAAGGAAACCCCAGTTTTACTATATAAAAGTGGGGTTCAAGGGGGTCAAAATTATATAGGCGTGTTTTCGTGATGATGCACCTGATCATAATCTTTGAGGATTGCACGAACCTTCAAAATCCTTGGGACTCGCACTTTCTACAGCCACAGCGACAAAAGCGATAACTTTGTTATAATGAATGGATGCGTATTTACATGTCTTTTTTTGATCAGTAAAGACTTAGACATTCCTGCGCATGTGTGCAGTCTAATCAGTCTTCATAGATATGAACCTTCTGCAGTCATAATGCCATCCAATGGAAATTTATTTTATTTCACACTATAATGTTGTTGGCTTTTTGAATTAGTTCATCACACATTAATGATCGGTTAATCAATCACCCGTTAATCAATTTCGCTGGAGTCACCTAATATCATTTCTTTTTTCGGTGATTAACTGAGTGTAGGTGCCGGACAATAATTAGGTGTGAAAACATGCGTTAAATGCGAGTGTATAGGCGATGGCTTTAATATGGAGGCGAGATCATTTTTAAGCACTTTGACTTCTTCAGCATATTCTGTTAATGTACAAAATATCCAAATATAACTGATATGCTTTCGTTTCAAATAATCTTTTAAATGTCAGCAACCAATGTATATCAGGTGCTCAGAGACACCATCCCATCACGTATCCTTGTAATCGCTCAAAACGGTTGTAAAAGTTGAATGTGACAAACAAGTCACATTAACATCGGTGCAGTTTCTTGAGATTTATGCAATATCACGACGACGTTGTACCGAAGTTGATTTGAAATTGCCTTAGCGCTGTGTGCCTGCTGTGCGATTGATATCCTGTTATCTGATATACAATTTTATATATAACTGTAGTAAAATTGTTTTAGGACGATTATCAAATCCTAGTCACAAGATTTACGGACATCTCGGCCCCTAACAAACCCGGCCCCTGACAAACTCAGCCCCCATTCAACTCCGTCCCTAAAAACTCAGTCCCTAGCAGCATTTAGGTCCTAAAATACAATGTTTTTGTTTCCGAGAATAAATTTGGAAGGTGGATAGGTAATTTCACAGAAAGTTTGAGCATATTTATCGTTTTTAATACGAAACCTTATGCACGATAAAAGATTGCGGAAATCCATGCTGTAATTGGGACGGTGTTGGAATTTAGTGTGACATGACGAAAACATGCCTATATAATTTTGACCAACTGCAACCACACTTTTATATAGTTATACTGGAATTTACAAGGGTTTATATCAATTTACGTTTTTCTTCTCAAAACCATAAATTGTTGGTTCTTGTAAGAACCGCCTCGTCGATGCCGTTTTTACAAGTACTCAAATCTGTTTGCTAAAAACCATAAATTGTTGGTTCTTGTAAGAACCGCCTCGTCGATGCCGTTTTTACAAGTACTCAAATCTGTTTGCTAAAAAACATAGATTGTTGGTACTTGTAAGACTCGCCCTTTCAATGTTGTTCTAACAAGTACCCAAAATCTATGTTTATAGCAGAAATAAGAAAATATGTTCATGTTTCCTCTGAAAATTTTCATATTTGGGTGGTAAAAAAATCAATATTTTAGAATAGGCGTGTTTTTTTTTTTTTTTTGTGATATTAACATTTCCAGTGTAAATCCAAATTTAAACCTATAGACAAGAGGGCCCAGAGGGCCCTGGTTCGCTCACCTGATCCAATGTATAACAAGTGGGCCCCGGGCAGGGTCAATTTTGGCCCCAGGGCTATAATTTGAACAAACTTGGTAGAGTTCCACAAGATGAAGCTTCATATCGAATATGAAAGACCTGGGCTTTCTGGTTTCAGAGAAGAATATTTTAAAGGTTTACCCTGCAAATAGAATTCTATGTAAAACAAGATTTTCCCTATATAAGTCTATGTAAAACCAAAGGGCCCCGGAGCGGGGGCATTTTTGGCCCCAGGGCTATAATTTGAACAATTTTGGTAGAGGTCCACTAGCTGAAGCTTCATATTAAACAAATATCAAAGACCTAAGCCTTGTGTTTCAGAGAAGATGATTTTTAAAGACTTTCCCTATATAAGTCTATGTAAAACCAAAGGGCCAGATGGCGGAGGGCATTTTTGGTCTCAGGGCTATAATTTGAACAATCTTGGTAGAGGTCCACAAGATGAAGCTTCATACCAAATATCAAAGACCTGGGCCTTGTAGTTTCAAAGAAGAAGATTTTTAAAGATTTTCCCTATATAAGGCTATGTAAAACAAAAGGGCCGCGGTGCGGGGGCATTTTGGGCCCCAGCACTATAATTTGAACAATCTTGGTAGGGGTCCACTAGATGAAGCTTCATACCAAATATCAAAGACCTGGGCCTTGCAGTTTCAGAGAAGAAGATTTTTCAAGATTTCCCTATATAAGCCCATGTAAAACCAAAGGGCCCCTGTGTGGGGGCATTTTTAGCTCCAGCACAATAATTTGAACAATCTTGGTGGGGGTCCACTAGATGAAGCTTCATACCAAATATCAAAGACCTGGGCCTTGCGGTTTCAGAGAAGAAGATTTTTAAAGATTTTCCCTATATAAGCCCATGTAAAACCAAAGGGCCCCGGTGCGGGGGCATTTTTGGCCCCAGCACTTTAATTTGAACAATCTTGGTAGGGGTTCACTAGATGAAGCTTCATACCAAATATCAAAGACCTGGGCCTTGCGGTTTCAGAGAAGAAGATTTTTTAAGTTTTCGGTGAAAAAAATCTATTTTTGGCTACTGTGACCTATATGTGCAACGGACCGGAACCATTTGAACAACTTTGAAAGGGGGCCACCTAAGGATCATTCCTGTGAAGTTTGGTCAAAATCCGATCAGTGGTTTAGGAGGAGATGTCGTTTGAAGAAAAGTTTACGGACGGACGCACGGACGGACGCACGACGGACGACGGACAAAAAGTGATCCCAAAAGCTCACCTTGTCACTACGTGACAGGTGAGCTAAAAACAATATATAAAGATGTTTCTTTTTTTCTTGTTTGATTTGAGGTTTAACATCCCTGTCAACAGTATTTATGAGATTTTGGACATCTCAATCCCTGCCGCCGCCCAATGAAACCAATAGGTTTTGCGGCAACGTAAAATCGATTTAAGCCCCCCAGTGGAAATCTTTCCATTGACCGTTCCAAGGCGGTTCTTCTGTGGCGGTTTATTTATGTTGTTGTTTGTTACTTACTGTGTGTATCATTTGTGTCTTTTTATTTTGGATGGCCATATGGCCATTTTGTGGGAAAGTAACTGTCCTTATGGCCTTCCTTTGTTTAGGTTTCCATTATGGTCTGGTCGCTTAATGTTTGTGTTTCTTTCCCTTTGGTGTCTTTGATGGGTGGAGTAAGTTAATTGTATCAATTCCTGGTCTTTGTTTTACTTCTACTTTTTATATGTATGGACGGGCCGACTCGCACCGCTTTGCCTGGGCAGGCTTAGATCCTCTAAGCGGTTTACCAGTACTCGTGTGCGGTCTGTTTCAGCTCTTTTTTTTGTTTGATTTGAGGTTTAACGTCCCTGTCAACACTGTAAAGGTCATTTTGGAGACGTTGCTTCCAATTTTGTGGAACTTTTACCCGACATTGAGATGAAATGACATCTCAAGCCCTGCCACCCAATGAAACCAATATGGTTTATAAGCATGGACGGGCCAACTCGCACTGCTTTGCCTGGGCAGGCTTAGATCCTCTAAGCGGTTTACCAGTACTTGTGTGCGGGTCGGTTTCAGCTCTGCGTGGAAGCATAATGCAGCCCATACATTTCTTCAAGCCCCGATGGGCGGGGGCCAAATTCAGCTGTGTGTGAAAGCATCATGCAGCCCATATATTTCTTCAAGCCCTGAAGGGCGGGGGCCGTCATACTTTCATGAACAGCAGAAAAATAAAATTTATTTCTTAAATGAACACACCAGTACCTCATGGGTTTAGGTCGGGTAAAAGTCCCACAAAATTGGAAGCAACTTCTCCAAAATGACCTATACAATGTTGATGGGGATGTCGAACAATCAAAATCATTGGTATTAATAGAAAAAAAGGCTGATGGCTGTGGAATGGTCAAACCCTGCAAATGCAAATGACAATAAAAACAAAATGGTTCAATTTTTGTAAGTGCGCATCAGAACATACTACTAGTCTCTTTTAAGTGCATGGCAGAGATGTATATACACGCTAATCAATATTACATTGGAAGGTGAGTGACAGTGGACCCACAGCAGCGTGTCATACACTGGTTCATTTAACTCCTGTGAAATGGGTTACTCATAATTCCATCAAACTGAGTTCAAAAGGAAATTAGGCATATGTACATTTAAAATATGTGTAATAGTTTGATAAGTCAATTCCAACACTTATATATACATGTATACATATAAGGCTGACACGATTAATCGTATAATTGATCGATAAATTCCACAAAAATGATTATCATATCTGATTTGCTTTTAATCGATTACTTGATAGGTACAATTTACAAACCAAAGTTATGCATAAAATAGCTGGATGAGTGGCAAACAGTGCAGACCCTGATGAGACGCCGCATACTGCGGCATCTCATCTGTGTCTACACTGTTTGCTCAGGCCTGTCAGTTCAAATATACATATGGTAAAGTGGAACATATGGTAAGAATCATGCTCAGACAGAAAGCCAGATAGGTAAAATTATGACAAAAATCTCAGCGATTACTAATTGATTATCGATCAAAATGACAGGACTGACAATCGATTGTTTTTCAGATCCGATTAGCCAGCCCTATACACATATTCTAATTTTAGGGGCCCAGTTTGTCAGGGGCCGAGTTTGCTAGGGGCTGAGTTTGTCAGGGGCTGAGTTTGTCAGGGGCTGAGTTTGTTAGGGGCCGAGATGTTCTGTCACCAGTCACACCACCTTCGTGGTGCTAACTGAAAATATGGCTATGGAAAGAACTTTTAAAATACTTTTAATTGGGCTATCATGACAGGCCATGTAAAAATATTCCAGATAAATAAAATAATATTGAACGGGTACTACAGTATAGCTCTGGACAATATATCGCGGTAGTCGAGGTCCATAGCCCGAAAACCGCGATGTGGTCGGAGCGCGATATAAGTCACGATAGTTTGCCGAGATGCCAATACAAGTCGCGGTGATAGTTTGGTGAGAACCATTTATCAATCCACACTAATGGCTGTCTGTAATGCTGTCGGCCGTATTTCACCATTAAAGTAGGTTCAGAATTACTCAGTGACAGAACAAAAACAAAGGGGACTATGTCTACCAATTAACTTACTTTCGAGAACAGCTGCAAATCTGCGTCTGAAAACATGTGATTGTTAAAATGTCAAAACAGGACGCCATTTTGGATTTGCGGGTTCCCCTGGTTGTGTGTAACGGGTGACGACCAAGGGGCGCAACTACCATAAGCGCTAAGCGCTAAAGCAATTCTAGTTGTTTCCCTTGGCTTGGCAGATGAAGTAGCAGTTGGAAAAAAATTTAACGTCTACCACGGGCCGAAAAAGTTTACAACAACAAAACTATCATTTTATTGTGTTTTGATTTCGGGCAGGTGTAAAAAAAATCGTCTACAACTGTCAGTCTTTTTGAGTCCTTAAATAGGGTAAAACTAGACCAGTAAGTAAATCGCAATAATTGCTGCACTGTCAATTGAGAGACAAACCATCTGTTTATGTATTACGGTTCAGGTATGACACTATTGTTAATCCCGGTCATATAATTGCCACCCTGCTGTGCGTGTCGATCAGGTGTGAAAATATGGACAAGTTATGTCTCTAATTGGCGTTTATCTTCCAATCATAAAATTTAATCCACAATCAATGTGAAAATGATTTAATCGCTCCTCAGACAATTAGCTACATCTACAGAGCTCTCACTAGGATTTTGAAAACAGGATTCCAGGAATCCTTCCTTGTAAAAGGTTGGATTCAAAGGTAAAAAGTTGGATTCACAGGTAAAAAGTTTGATTCCCATGTAAAAAGTTGGAGTTCTGATATTGATTGCGCATAGAACATAGACAAAAATTTCTTATTATCAGGCTACACATCCATATGAATAACTGATGTGTAGATTGTGGGTACTAGTTAGAACTATTTCACTTTTAGGTGTAAGAAGCAGCCATAATCTGATGTTTTGTAGAATTATTAGGAAAATAATGTATACCCCAGTAAAACCCACTCTCCCCCCTCCCCCACCCACCAAAAAAAAACAAAAACAAAAAAAACATGTCGTTGCTCCGATTTATTCTCACACTTCTAGCCAAATAATGCCATATATCATAAAAATCATGTTTTGTTAGGATGACAATAGATATAATGTAACCCAGATTCTATACAGCCATGTTTGTGCTTTCATGTACGTGACACTAGCTCATAGTTTTGTGAACAAATACGTAGGGCAAGCATCCTAACTCAGGCTTACTGCCTGTAATTGTTAAAATGATTGCATTTTGAAGAATTACAGACATTTGCATCACCAGTAAACATCGAAACACTCTTTGACCGAGCGATAAAAAGTGATCGTGTTGTCGCGAAAATACATGACATTGGTAATTCGTCAATTATATCGTCTTTGCCGTAATTCTGGTTTAACTAAATGTGATATTTTACCGACTAATATTAATCCGTTGATGGTTCATGCTCACATCAATCAGTAAACTAATTAATTGTAATCCGTAATAACACAGGGATTAGCGCGGCGAGTTTAAAAAGATACAATCAGTTTTAACACGTGCCGCAAACCTACCACTTGCAAAAATACCTGTCAATATGTGGCATGTGTGCTTTCAACACAAAACGCGGAGCCGCATTTGATCTTTTACTGGTATTGCGTAAGCGGCCTAAATTAGCTTCTGATATTACCGCTTCTGTAATTTTGGACGCGTGTCGCAATAAAAACATGCGTAAATAAGAATCGTCGGTAGTGAATTTTACGCCTACAACGGCAAAAAGTTGGCGTAAAATACGCAGAATCCTGTGTTTCTGAGAGCTCTGATCTAACGGTAGATGTTTGCATTAGACGGACTTTTCTGCGATCTCGTGAATGGTTATGTTATGGCGACAAATAGCAGACGCTGGGCGGGAAAAGTCAAACGCTGTTGGCGCCTGGTTTAACCTAGTTTTAAGTAAATTTTAACAACTTAAAACTCTATTTTTTTTTTAATTATGAATTTTTAAGGGGGGGTGGAAAAACGGGATCCATGGCGCGACCGCGATAGATTGGACATCATATCATGAAATATCGGAATGCGATATATTGGAGCTATACTGTATGCTAAAAAAAATAAATCTTATAAAATCTGACTGAAAGGACCCAGGCCGAAAAGACCAAAGTCAAAATTTAGGCCGAAAAGATTCAGGCCGAAACGACCCGGGACAGAAACGTCCCGGATTCAGTTTGAATATGCCTGGACGACATGTACCTGCTCACGGATTTTGGGAGCTGGTTTAAAAGGCATGTCTGGCAAGATATTCTTGGTTGCAAAATGCAGGAAATTCGCACGACGCTCAATCTTAAGAAGTCCATTTTTTTTTTTTCGTCTAACAAAGGTCAAGGACAATATTCTGCGTGAAACAGATGCTTGCTTATTTTAGCTATTAATTTTCTAGTCGTGCATTCAGTCGGTCCGTCCCGATCGGGGTGCGTTTACTAACCGGAACGGACCCAATAACCGGAAAGGACCATTTTTTCATTCTCCCATTCTGGTTGCTATTAAAAATGCTTATGGGCAGGTGGACATATTTATTCTGGACTTCGAGAAGGTTTTTGACACCCCTCCTCATGGACTACTTAAATCCAAATGGAGGGAAGACTCTCAAATGGATAGATTCCTTCCTTCGCTACAGAAAACAGCCACGGTGTTGTTGTTAACTACCATGCATGCAGTCTGTCGTATAACATTTATGTTTCATCTCTTTGGTTGTTTGATTTTTGTGTTCACGGAGATGTTGCACTGATGAGTTAGGAGTAGAAGTAAAACAAAGATCAGGAATCCATACAATTAACTTACTCCACCCATCAAAGACACCAAAGGGAAGAAACACAAACATTAAGCGACCAGACCATAATGGAAACATAAACAAAGGAAGGCCATAAGGACAGTTACAGTTACCATATGGCCATCCAAAATAAAAAGACACAAGTGATACACACAGTAAGTAACAAACAACAACATAAATAAATCGCCACAGGAGAACCGCCTTGGAACGGTCAGTGTAAAGATTTCCACTGGGGGGGGGGGGGGGCTTAAATCGATTTTACGTGGCCACAATCCTCGCCCTTACTTCCGTCGCGATTTACACAAATAATTTGTTTAGTCCGCATGAAGGCCTCCTAACTCATCAGTGCAACATCTCCGTGAACACAAATAATCAAAGAACCACAGAGGTGAGACAACGGCGAGGAATCGACAGCAAGAAACCACTGAAATGCTGGAGCAAAAGAAAACCAACAGTTAGACTCCGATGGGCTCAACTAGAGACAGAGCATCAGGCACCAACCAACATTACCTTGAATTTGATCTCTCTAATTCTCAATAAGCCTTTATATTTGGACCGTCATAGAATCTGAGGCCTGACCCAGCGGCGTGCAATTAAAGAGGGAAGCAAAGTTACCAACCGTGATTGGGTTAACTACCATGCATGCAGTCTGTCGTATAATATCCATGCTGTATCCAATCTTTTATATCGAAAAATGATTTTACGAAATTGGGTGCTAAAGTCATTGCGGTTGTATATTTTTCTGAATTTATATACTAAGCCACTATAAAATTCGGGTTCCGATAGATCTTGTTGCAGAAGAGATTGCACGCCGGTGGGTCAGGCCTCAGATTCTATGACGGCTCCAACGTAAAGGCTTATTGAAAATTAGAGAGATAATGTTGGTTGGTGCCTGATGCTCTGTCTCTGGTCGGGCTCATCGGAGTCTAACTGTTGGTTTTCTTTTGCTCCAGCATTTCAGTGGTTTCTTGCTGTCGAGTCCTCACCGTTGTCTCACCTCTGTTGTTCTTTGATTTTTGTGTTCACGGAGATGTTGCACTGATGAGTTAGGAGGCCTTCATGCGGACTGAACAAATTATTTGTCTAAATCGCGACGGAAGTAAGGGCGAGGATTGTGGCCACGTAAAATCGATTTAAGCCCCCCAGTGGAAATCTTCCACTGACCGTTCCAAGGCGGCTCTTCTGTGGCGATTTATTTATGTTGTTGTTTTTTACTTACTGTGTGTATCACTTGTGTCTTTTGGTTTTGGATGGCCATTTGGCCATTTTGTGGGAAAGTAACTGTCCTTATGGCCTTCCTTTGTTTAGGTTTCCATTATGGTCTGGTCGCTTAATGTTTGTATTTCTTTCCCTTTGGTGTCTTTTATGGGTGGAGTAAGTTAATTGTATCAATTCCTGATCTTTGTTTTACTTCTACTTTAAGTCCAATATTGAATTTTGAAATTAAATCAGAATGGCGTCTATAAAATTTTGAAAATGCTTTGCGTAGTTTATGTTACCAATAACCCTGATTAACAAGTTTAGCCGTTAATAATTTATTACGAGTGTTGAAGTCAATTACATGACTACACACTCTAGCAAATCGAATTAATTGCGAAATATAAACGCCATAGGATGGCGCACGAGGAACATCACCATCCAAAAAAAGGAAAATTTACAATCTCAAAATCAAAGTCATCGCGTTGTTCATAAATTTTGCACGAAACAAACCCATCTACAATAGATAGATGTAAATTCAAAAACGGGGCCTCGGTATCAGAAGAATTTGCTTTATTTAACTGAAGTTCTGGGGGTTAAATCTGAATGATCAAACCATCGAAATAGGTATTATCAATATTTAATAAATCATCTAAATATCTAGAAGTGGAGCTAAAAGCTTCATTAATTTCAGATTGGTTATCAATGGAAAGCGACAACATGAAAAGTAGAAGTAAAACAAAGATCAGGAATCGATACAATTAACTTACTCCACCCAACAAAGACACCAAAGGGAAAGAAATACAAACATTAAGCGACCAGACCATAATGGAAACCTAAACAAAGGAAGTCCATAAGGACAGTTACTTTCCCACAAAATGGCCATATGGCCATCCAAAATTAAAAGACACAAGTGATACACACAGTAAGTAACAAACAACAACATAAATAAATCGCCACAAAAGAACCGCCTTGGAACGGTCAGTGGAAAGATTTCCACTGGGGGGGGGGGGGGGGGGGGGCTTAAATCGATTTTACGTGGCCACAATCCTCGCCCTTACTTCCGTCGCGATTTAGACAAATAATTTGTTCAGTTCGCATGAAGGCCCCACTAACTCATCGGCGCAACATCTCCGTGAACACAAAAAATCAAAGAACCACAGAGGTGAGACAACGGTGAGGACTCGACAGCAAGAAACCACTGAAATGCTGGAGCAAAAGAAAACCAACAGTTAGACTCCGATGGGCCCGACCAGAGACAGAGCATAAGGCACCAACCAACATTACCAAGAACCAGTTCTTCAGCTGAAGTGCACGACCCGCCGGATGCTTTTAGCTTTATGAGTGTTACCCTTTATGGGTATGGCGACCATTTTGGTCATGTGACCTGGACCTAAAACGGTTCCCCCCAATAAATGCGCCTTATCGTAAGGAGCAAAAATACATCTTATACTTTAGTACTGTATTCTGAATCGTTTGCAGGATAAAATGCATTCTCACTTTTCCAATACAAAAGCATATATGTCAAAGTTTGACCTAGGCACAAAGAAGGTTAAGGTCAACCCAGGGTCACCATTTTTGCAATTTATGATGGGCCTACGTCCCAGATGCTATTTATCAAGTTTCGTGGAAATCTGCCCAGTGGTTCTGGAGAAGACTATTTTTGAAGGGTTTTTACCATATATGGCTTGGCGGCCATTTTGGTCATGTGACCTGGACCCCATGAGCAAATTTTGGTTTCCCCCATCCCATAGAGGCTCTTTATGAAATTTGACTTCAATCGACCCAACGGTTTCCGAGGAAAAGCAGTTCGAAAATTTTCACATTTTTCGCCTCGGCGAGGCTGTACTTAATGGAATGTAATATTTCGCAAGTTCATTGGTTAGATCTCATTGATATCAATCAGTATGCGAAAAAATTGTTTAAATATTCCAAGCGGTTAAGTCACTATCACCAATTTTCACAAACGGGTTATGGACGGACAGACAGACAGACCATATATGGCTTGGCGCCCATTTTGGTCATGTGACCTGGACCCCATGAGCAAATTTTGGTTTCCTCCATCCCATAGAGGCTCCATATGAAATTTGACTTCAATCGGCCCAACGGTTTCCGAGGAGAAGCAGTTCGAATATTTTCACATTTTTCGCCTCGGCGAGGCTATACTAAATGGAATGTAATATTTAGCAAGTTTATTGGTTAGATCTCATTTATGTCTATCAGTATGCCAAAAATTGTTCAAATATTCCAAGCGGTTAAGTCACTATCACCAATTTTCACAAACGGGTTACGGACGGACAGACAGACTGACAGAATGACAGAATGACACGGTAATTTTAGGGCACTCTTAGAAAATCAACCGACTTCAGTCGGTCGCTTTTTCTGCGGGTCGTGCAATTAGATCTCTCTAATTCTCAATAAGCCTTTACGTTAGAGCCGTCATAGAATCTGAGGCCTGATCCACCGGCGTGCAATTAAAGAGGGAAGCAAAGTTGCCAACCGTGATTGGGTTAACTACCATGCATGCAGTCTGTCGTATAACATCCATGTTGTACCCAATCTTTTTATATCGAAGAATGATTTTACGAAATTGGGTGCTGAAGTCATTGCGGTTATATATTTTTCTGAATTTATATACTAAGTCACCATAAAATTCGGGTTCCGATAGACCTTGTTGCAGAAGAGATTTAAGTCCAATATTGAATTTTGAAATTAAATCAGAATGGCGTCTATAAAATTTTGAAAATGCTTTGCGTAGTTTATGGTACCGATAACCCTGATTAAGGAGTTTAGCCGTTAATAATTTATTACGAGTGTTGAAGTCAGTTACATGACTACACACCCTAGCAAATCGAATTAATTGCGAAATATAAACGCCATAGGATGGCGCACGAGGAACATCACCATCCAAAAAAAGGAAAATTTACAATCTCAAAATCAAAGTCATCGCGTTTATCATAAATTTTGCACGAAACAAACCCATCTACAATAGACATATGTAAATCCAAAAACGGGGCCTCGGTATCAGAAGAATTTGCTTTATTTAATTGAAGTTCTGGGGGGTAAATCTGACTGATCAAACCATCGAAATAGGTATTATCAATATTTAATAAATCATCTAAATATCTAGAAGTGGAGCTAAAAGCTTCAATAATTTCAGATTGGTTATCAATGGAAAGCGACAACATGAAGTCTCTTTCATAACAATACAAGAAATTTGATTACTCACTACCGTGGCACAACCAAACTTTGGAGCAGGTTCAATCCGCCAAAGATCTTGGTATCACCGTCACTGACGATCGTAATTGGGGTCATCATATTTCAGAGATTACTTCAAGTGCAACTAGAACTTTAGGATTTTAAAGACGTAATTTGGCTTTTGTACCTAGGCCGACAAAGGATGCTGCATATAAAACATGGGTTGGCCCTCAACTTGAATATGGATCACCCATTTGACATCCCCATGTTAAAACTCAGTTTCAGTGGGTTGAGATGGTCCAGAGGACAGCAGCTCGATGGGCATGTCGGCAATGGCGAAATAAGAGTAGCGTCGGTGACATGCTCAGCGAGTTGGAGTGGCCGTCCCTTGAGGCACGTCGTGAGCAGTCCTCTTTTACCTTCTTCTATAAGATACACTCTGATATAGTGTCTCTGGATAAAGATAAATACTTGACCCCTGCGGCAGCTTTAACTCAAACAAGGGCATCAAAAGTAAATAACATACAATATCGTAGGTACCTGGCCTATAGTGATGCCCTAAAGCATTCGTTTTTCCCAGAACTATTCTTCAATGAAACTGTCTTCCCTCGTCTGCGGTAGACGTCACGTCCGCAGAGGAGTTCAAAGTCCGTACAGTGTAGATTGGGACTCAGAGGTATGCGTTTTAGTATACCTCTGTTAATCAGATTGTAAACAGTTTTAAGGACTCATCCAGTGTCCTCTCCTTTTTTTAAGCTTTGTGTGTTTGTTTGATTTGATGTTTAACGTCCCCGTCAACACTGTACAGGTCATTTTGGAGACATTGCTTCCAATTTTGTGGGACCTTTACCCGACATTGAGATGAAATGACATCTCAATTCCTACCGCCCAATGAAACCAATAGGGTTTATATGCATGGACGGGCCGACTCGCACCTCTTTTCCTGGGCCGGCTTATTTTAGATTTTCTAAGCGGTTTACCAGTACTCGTGTGCGGCCGGTTTCAGCTCTGAGTGGGAGTATCATGCAGCCCAATCTATTTCTCCAAACACCGATGGGCGGGGGCATTTTTAATCTATATTCTTAATTTAGCCTCCCACCCAACTGAGGAAATTATCAAAGCATTTAAAGAAATCGGTTTTAATTAGCAAACATTGAAGGGCATGTTTTATAAAATACAAAAAAGTAGAAGTGAATAGAAGTGAAGGCAATGATCAGGAATCAATACAATGAACCCACGGCTTTTATAGTTTTTGAAATACTTGCGAACAAAGAAGAAGATTTTATTTAAATTTCCAGTAGGCACACATGCCCATGAGGATACAAAATATGTACATAGTGGCATATATGACAGTGTTGTGGATAATTTACTACAATCAAAATTTATAAAACTGATAATAATTTGGCAAATGACTCTGAAATATTATTCCTCTAAAGATTGAAAGCGGAGAAGGTGTATAAACAATTATCAGATCATAATATTAACTATTCTTGTAATGAACACGCCTCCAAATCCCACCTTAAATAGAGAAAACTGGGGTTTACAAGGACGTGAATTACTTTGCTTATTTCCACTCCAAGACACAGGTTGGGGGTACCCGCCAGGACCGCCTTAATGAGGCGGCTCTGACGAGCTCCCAAAACCCATGCTACGATTTGAAAAGAAAAATATCATAAATTTTATCAGAAAAGTTACCTATTTAGTAAGGCTGACATGATTAATCGTATAATCGATTAATCGATCGATAAATTCCACAAAAATGATAATCATTTCTGATTTGCTTTTAATCGATTACTTGATAGGTACAATTTACTACCAAAAGTTATGCCCAAAATAGCTGGATGAGTGGCAAACAGTGCAGACCCTGATGATACGCTGCATTATGCGGCGTCACATCTGGGTCTACACTGTTTGCTCAGACCCGTCTGTTCAAATATACATATGGTAAATACCAACATATGGTAAGAGTCATGCTTAGACAGGAAGCCAGACAGGTAAAATAATGACAAAAACCTTAGCGATTACTAATCGATTATCGATTGCAATGACAGGACCGACAATCGACCATCCCTTCAGCTCCGATTAGCCAACCCTACAATTTAGAATATGAAAGCACGTTACACTGGTGTGTGTCGTAATGTAAAAAATCCAGCATCTACATGAATACGAGTAATATCCATCTAATCGTTCCTGGTTCTGCGCCAAACACCCTTTATTTATAAGAAAGAAAAGGCGTGTCGGTACAACCAAGGAAGGATATCATATGTTTAACACTCACCTCCCCAAACAGCGTTCTTATCGAAACGAAACACAAGTACTCTGACAGGCAGCTGAGTGTTTAGTATAATATGCTTTACAAATATACAATATACAAATTAACTTATTATTTAAAGATTACCAAAAAGACGATTTCACAAAAATAATTTAAATTAAACATAACCTCTTCCTTCGTTGTATAGAAAATAAGAACTTACATTGATCTTACATTGATCATCGCCCACCCCACCCAAACCCCACCTCGGCCACGTGCACGTGCTATTGGCATCAGTCCCCAAACGGCACCACCAAGCCCAGAGAACATGTGGCAGAATCCAATGTCCAAACAACATGCCCTCTGCACCGAGAACAGTGCGTGTCGAAACGCCCACTGTAGTCGCTCCAAAGAAGTCTCACATAAGGGAAAAATGCAGAGGGGGTCGGGTGGGGCGATAGCAAATTCATTGGACTGAAAAAGTAATAACAAATAATAAATATCAGAGGAAAATACTTTATAATGTCAGTCATCATTGGATCCAACAAAAATATTTGCTTTAATACAAAGCTATATAAAATGCTATATCTGCACATAGAGGCTATAAAATATGCTCATGTCCGTCTATATAATAATTCAGAACGTAATTTAAAAGCATGAAATACAAAAGTACTTAATTTACGAATACGGGTTTCATTATTAGAATTTATCAGTTCAACAAATTTATGCATGTTTGGTCTTTTCCAGTAATATTTCGAAATATATTTTTCTCTTAGGTCCAGATACATATTACATTCAAGAACAAAATGATATTCATCTTCTAAAGTAGAAGTAAAACAAAGATCAGGAATTGATACAATTAACTTACTCCATCCATAAAAGACACCTAAGGGAAAGAAATACAAACATTAAGCGACCAGACCATAATGGAAACCTAAACAAAGGAAGGCCATATGTACAGTTACTTTCCCACAAAATGGCCATATGGCCATCCAAAATTAAAAGACACAAGTGATACACACAGTAAGTAACAAACAACAACATAAATAAATCGCCACGGAAGAGCCGCCTTGGAACGGTCAGTGGAAGATTTCCACTGGGGGGCTTAAATCGATTTTACGTGGCCACAATCCTCGCCCTTACTTCCGCCGCGATTTAGACAAATAATTTGTTCAGTCCGCATGAAGGCCTCCTAACTCATCAGTGCAACATCTCCGTGAACACAGAAATCAAAGAACCACAGAGGTGAGACAACGGTAAAAAACACTACAAAACAGACATTTTCTTTCATCAAATGGAGTGCTGTTTGGCCTAACCCATCTACCCGACTCAACTTGTAATCAATGTGAGGACGTTTTTAATCTGCTAAATGCTTGACTAAATTTGCGGACATTAACTATATCTAAATAAGGTTGCAATTGAAATTTGGCGACATGCCTGTAAAAAATAGCTCTTGTTGACGTTTCTAACCTCGTTTGCCAGTTTTGAATAAAAGTATCTGTCAGACGTTGTTTTAACAGTGATATAAACGCATCGTAGTTCCCGACTCCCTGCTGTAACCAAACTTCGTGAAAGCCTAATGCTGATAAAAGTTGTCTAACAAGTGACGCCCAGTTCTTTGTATTAGGATGTGCTTCAATATCACTTAACATCAATTTATAAACTAAATTAGTGTATTTATTTTCAGATTTCATCAGAATTTTGAACCAGTATTTTATTATACCTAAATGCCGCTTGGTAATCAGATTGCATCTTCCTAGTTCTCCATACACAAAATCATTTTGAGTAGACTTTTTAACCCCAAGAAGTGTCTTACAATGTTGTAGGTGGACCCTTTCTATAGAATTAGCCTTTATAAAACCCCATACTTCAGAACCATAATTTAAAATTGGAGTGATCAGTTTATCGAAAAGGTCAAGTTTATGCTTAGGAGATATAAATGTGAACTTAAATAAGTATTTGTTAAGTTGAAAATAGCTTTCTGAGCTTGACCTGCAAGCGTGTTCTGTGTCTCTGTAAATGCCCCGCCAACTGTAAAAACTATACCCAAATACTTAAATGTTTTCACAATCTCTATTGGGTTACCATTAAAGTAAAATGCCATATCTCTTGGAAGCAAACCCCCTTTTCTAAAGACCATTATTTTAGTTTTAGCAACGTTCACTGTTAATTTCCAGCGTACACAATAATCTGAGAGTACATCAAGGCTCTCTTGCAACAGTTCTGCACTGTCTGCAAAAATTACTGTCAGAACAAAGAACTAATAGGCTATTTTACCAGCAGCATTATAATTAACGTGTATCAAGTTATATTTCTTTAGCATAATGAAAACTATATAAACAACTTCAGGGAAAAACAAACTTCCCCTATTATCGATTTTTAAGTCCGTTCGGGTATTTCGATTTGGGTGCGTAAATTTATCGGAACGGATCTATTTACCGGAACGGACCAATTTCACCCCGGTTTTTTCACCATATTTTAGGACATTTATATAAAATACACACTGCATGTATTTTCATCTTTTACCACATTGTGCATGCCCTTTTCACAAATAAATTTGTCAAAGTCAGGGCCACAACAATCACTTTCAGTAGTGGCGTATGCATCAGAAATAAGTTGAAAAACATTACAGATATTCATCCAAATAATTATTTCTAGAATCAGAGAGTATGACACTCTATGGTATACAGATATATCGGGCATATATGCGCGCCTTTTATAAAAAATATCACACCATTTTGCGAATCCATTTATTAATTATCATTACGATAACACATCCGCGTGACATAGGGAATTCTTTCATACCTCCGAAATGGTGACTTTTCTGTTGAAAATCAGTTGTTGTTTTTTTCTCATTTATACTGCAAACTCAGGTTGTGGGTGCTCGTCAGAACCGCCCCAGTGAGGTGGTTCTAACGAGTACCCACAATCTATGTTTTTGAGCAAAAATAAGAAAATAATGCATACCCCGTAGACACCAGTTTTCTCTATATCGCTATTTTGAGTCATGTTACGGTTGATTTTCGTTTTCTCAAACACTGATATCTCAAACTACTGCTTAAGTGAAACTAAATTTTGGCCAATCTTGTTTGTTCATTAGATTTCAAATTATTTTATCTCAGCTGCAAACTACTGTTATTTCAAACCAAAATTCCAAGTCCCTTGAAGCTTGATAATTCCACAATAATCTATTGGGTAGTTAATAACCACATGATCTAAAAAAGGAATTGAAAAAAATAAATAAATAAATAACAAGACACACAATAATTTGTCAGTCGATTTAAATTCCGCCAGTTCAAAGCGATTGAAGTAAATTACAGTGATAATCTTTGTAAAACAAACCGACAAACCTGAAAGTGTGCTTAGCTTAAATGTGGATAATCTAGTCATCTAAGGTGTTGACAAGGCGATGTGTCGGTCTTTTAATGGTGTACATGGTCGAAATAACGCACGTCAGATTTACACTTGAAAAGTAGAAGTAAAACAAAGATCAGGAATTGATACAATTAACTTACTCCATCCATAAAAGACACCAAAGGGAAAGAAATACAAACATTAAGCGACCAGACCATAATGAAAACCTAAACAAAGGAAGGCCATATGGACAGTTACTTTCCCACAAAATGGCCATATGGCCATCCAAAATTAAAAGACACAAGTGATACACACAGTAAGTAACAAACAACAACATAAATAAATCGCCACAGAAGAGCCGCCTTGGAACGGTCAGTGGAAGATTTCCACTGGGGGGCTTAAATCGATTTTACGTGGCCACAATCCTCGCCCTTACTTCCGTCGCGATTTAGACAAATAATTTGTTCAGTCCGCATGAAGGCCTCCTAACTCATCAGTGCAACATCTCCGTGAACAGAAAAAACATCATACATCAAATATCAAATAAATGGAGTAGAGTTAAAAATAAAAGAAAAAAAGAAAAAGAAAGAAAGGCCGCGACATGGCTATTGGTCTTTCAGATGTGATTTTGGGATTTTCTAAATTCTTCTTTAAACATAGATTGTGGGTGCTTGTTGGGAAAGCCCAAATGAGGAGGTTCTGATGAGTACCCACAATCTATGATCAACACCACAAATGAGAGAGAGAAAAAAAAAAACATTGTACATCCAACAAAGGGGTTCTAAGGGATGACAAAAGTACCATCAGGAGACATAAACAAAAAATATCATGTTATTAAGTGCATGTAATGAATACCACGAAAAACAATATTTTTAGATTTTACAATGATATAAATTTGATTAATCTCATCTGAAATTATCCAAAGCAATTCTGTAGGCCTATCACTTTGGTCATACTGCAATGTAACAAAGTTTAAGTATCATAATATTGCACAAGGTAATCAAGGGCTTTCATAAATGGTATTTATTTAATGACCAATTCATACGCAGGTGAAAAAATAAAAAGTAATAATAAAAATGCATAAAATGAGGGGGAAAAAAGGTCCGTTCCGGTAATTAGGTCCGTTCCGGTAAATTAACGCACCATTTCGGTTTTCGGTCAAACGAACATAGTACGAATAGTTCCTTCCCAAGCGCCTGACAAACAAGGAGCGAAAAAGTTGCACATGCGCATTTTGATCACATGTACACCGGCTTACTTTCTGTTACGAAAGTCAAAATTAAACTAAAATGGACCCTAAAAAGGCTCAAGATATGGCTAATAGAATGAAGAAAGTGGGGAAAGGCGGTGGTATTGGAATCGGCGTGTTGGCAGCCGCTGGAGCTGCTGCATATGGACTGGCAAACTCATTCTATACAGGTGCGAGTCAAAAATCATGACAAACTGATATTTGAAAGGTCATTCGTCACTTGCATCATGCATAAAGTCTTATAGGCAGTGACTTCAGTCTTTTCTTAAAGTAACAATAAAATTCTAATGGGCCTCCAAATTTTGGAAAGCATTTAGTGACTGTCCCAGATCGCTCTGAATCGGAATTGTTACTGGTGACACGTCAAATGTCAAATGACATTCATAAACCAGGACCTTTGGTATAGGAGGTTTTAGAAATTCCACTTATGACGTCATTCTTGCGCAAAGTACTGGCCGTCGGCCATCGCTTCGTAACTTTTTGTTTTATTATCTATCTATCTGTCCATACTGACAGTCGAAATAAACTAATGAGTGGACTGATGGAGGGGCGTTGAGTCATGTTGGTTCGACGTCATGCCGTCGACACCCACTCCAACTCACTTCATTGTCACATGACCGTTGGCTTGAGAGAGAGGGGTTTGACTGACAGTAGACAGACAGACGACACAGACTGACTGAATGGTTGACGAACAAACGGACGGACTGTTAGACAGACGAATAAACATACTGACAGTCGAAAAAAAAACAACAACCAATGAGTGGACCAGAGTAATTGATAAGGGTCGTATCGTCGTAAATACGACTCTAAAATCGAGCAAATACAACTAGAAATGAAGAAAAAGTCGTACCAAATACGACCGTCAAATTAGCGATACGCCTAGGTCGTTCCATTGCAGTCGTATCGGCAATGAAAAAAAAAAAAAAAAAAATACGTGACGCCTGACAAAAAGCAATCGAAATCGCGGTAATTTTCGCCGAATCATAGTCTTCAACATAAACTTTTCCAATCTTCAAGAACGATTCGAAATTCATCCATTCATGAATGATGGCATTTGTTTTTATCACGCTGAAACACTTCAACCTTACCTTTTGACGATCATATATTGAATACCGATTGCTTATATTTAATCAGCCTCAAGTTATGACAACTATCAACATGATTAGGAAACCGATTATTGATGCGTAATTACATAACGGTATTTATTATCTAAGGGAAAGCCGCCCGCATTATTAACTTTATTAACAACGCCTGAAGCATGAACAGTAACTTTATGAGAAGCGTGCATAAAAATACGATCCTGAATATTGTTAGGCAACCACATTGACTTCTACGAAGTGTCATCTTCGAGAAAAAAAATTGGGTTCGACAGATCTACAGATTCATTAGGAATTAAATATCAAAACAGAGGCGCAGACGATAAAAAGTTAGGACCACTTTTTCTTTTTGTGGAGAACCTGACAAAGTTTCTCCGAAAAACGTAAGAAAAAAAAATCAAATGCAGGAGATTTCTGGCGGCTATTTCTCCCAAATCGCAGAAATTCGCGTTGAAATGGATCACTCTGTATTTTGTGGAAAAACAAAACAGAAGCAACAACATCTGGACTAGGAAAGTTATAATTAATTTAACAGCGAATATATATACCCAACCAGGCAGCGTTAGCGCTAGCTCTTTCTGTTTAGCGTCCGCAGGCCGCAGATACAAGAAAATTTGCGTCCATGGCTCATTTTTTTTCGCGTCCTTTGGCCATTGGCGAAAACTTACCGGAGGCTTAAAAACCTTGTTTATTGCCGTTTTCCGACACGTGTATATCGGCGCCTTTGATTATTGCATCATGGTGGTTGTTTACTTTTGACTCCACTCCTAATTTTCATACTTTAATCATCCCGACGTATTTTTTTCTTGCAACATTGTCATTAATGCACGTCTGAGATAGAACCACCGCTGTACAGACTGATCTCCTTGTCCGCCGTGTTCCGTATACATTTGACCAAATTTATTGAGTCACAATGGCAGGATTAACCTGTAATACTTGGCTACTCATATGTCTAACTGTGAATTACAGGTGGTCAGCATGCAGTGCATGCTTATTTACCGCTATCTATCAAGTAGCCGATTAAATTAACACCCTAAGATGTCTCGCCGGCGTCTTTGAACATTAAGCAGAATGACTGGCAGCGCATCATAAAAGAACGCAAACACAGGAACCGGGACAGACTGGTTAGCTTGCTGATCTGAGTCTTCACTGGTCGCACGTTTTATATATTTGCTGAGCGCTGAATTTCTCGCCTTTTACCAATCGCATGCAGTTACTACAATTCGTGGAGATTTCCCGCCTTTGAACGCGTAGCACATAAGGCCGCTGCAGACACAAAACATGGGTTTAAAAACGTTTTGATGACAATATGATCTGTGTGACGGCTGAATACTCCGACCAGCCTGCACGGTGTGATCAAAACGAGCCTTCAATGGCGTCTGGAAAATTCCAAAAACACATGCGAAGTAGACGACCACATTGGATGTATTTACATTCATTAGAAGAAAAAGTATTTTTTCTATTTGCTGTCCTCCAGCTTATTAACATGAAAATGTATATCGGTATGTTACGATGATAGAATATGTGTTTAACGTCTTTTACATATGGCCATTGCGACGTATGGCATTATTATAAGTGCACTCAGCAGCCATCCTGTGATGACAGATGAAGATACGACCCTAGCTTTGAATTTAGTAGTACCGATACTCTCAAAGAATCACAGGATACGCCTATGTCTTTGGTTGAAGGAGTAACAGTACTCCTCGGACAAAAGCTTATCAATAACACTGAGTGGACTAAGACGGGCGTCGAGTCAACTTTGGCTCAACGCCTAGAAACGATGTCGTTACGCAAATGGTTCCCCAATAAATTGGCCATTTGACGTAACGAAGGGATTCATTCTACGACAGTGTAGCAAAATTTTTCTGACAGTTCTTTTAAAGTTATAGCGATCTGCATTAAGTGTTACCTTAGTACTATTCGCTGACACAAATTTCGACAGGTTGTCAGAACTATCAACGTAGTTTCATAGATTTCTGTGTTTTGGAATCATAAACTGACCATTGACAGCCATACTGACATGATAAACGCATGTCACGAATGACACAAATGTGTTCATTATACCCCCGGCATACTATGTATGCCGAAGGGGTATATAGTTTTTGTCTTTTCTGTGTGTGTGTGTGTGTGTGTGTGTGTAAACTTTTCTGTGTGTGTGTGTAAACTTTTTTTTTGTGTCAAAGATTTCTCAGGAACTACTATACCTAGAAACTTGAAATTTGGTGCAAACAACATGCATAACTAGTTGTATTGTGGGAAAGAAAATTGTGGCTGTGGGGCCAGGTTCTTTAGAGTTATTCCCCTTTGTTATATTTGCTACTGAGATGTGTATTTTGTGACTTACCTTAAATTTTGTGTCAAAGATTTCTCAGGAACTACTGTACCTAGACACTCGAAATTTGGTACAAACAACATGCATAACTAGTTGTATTGTGGGAAAGAAAATTGGGGCTGTGGGGCCAGGTTCTTTAGAGTTATTCCCCTTTGTTATATTTGCTACTGAGATGTGTATTTTGTGACTTACCTTAAATTTTGTGTCAAAGATTTCTCAGGAACTACTGTACCTAGAAACTTGAAATTTGGTACAAACAACATGCATAACTAGTTGTATTGTGGGAAAGAAAATTGGGGCTGTGGGGCCAGGTTCTTTAGAGTTATTCCCCTTTGTTATATTTTTTAGATGTAATGGTATTCTCCTTACTTTTGCAAGATTAATTCTGTGTTCATAATAGGTTTTTGTCAAACTTGATGGCTTTGAATTGCCATAAAGTTACCGATGGCTTTGGCCGGGGGTATTAGTGAGCATATGCTCACTTGATAGTCTAGTTATAAAATGCGGTACCAGTACCGAACCCGGCACCAGTAGCGAGACCGTACTCTCAAAATGATATATTCTTCTTTCTATCTATCTCTATCTTTTGAATATTGCCGACCCCTCTCTCGAGTGTTATTGGCAGGTGGTGCGTGTTGGAATTAGAAAAGACTAAAGGGCATGTTTAAAAAAAATGCATCCATTTATAATTTGACATCCCATACTCACATTGTACAATAAATTGTAGAAAAAACATATCTTAAAGATGTGTTCTGTTGTCCTTTTCAATCATGTGAAGTTTCATCAATATTGAACAAGAAATAAAAAAGTTATGCGGAAAATACTAGCGAAAAACCTAAGGAGTGTAACACTTTTAGTGTGACAGAATTTAGTCATATTAAATTTCAGAGAAATACAGCAGTGTAAAAGGTAAAACCATTTGGTAAAATCAGACTAAATATGAATCATCAATATTTCAACTATGAAATACTGAATACCTATGACAATATTACTATCCATTTTGAATTTAGCATGGTAAATTGGAAACAGTCCCTTTAAAAATACCTTGTACATAAAATCAATACCTTTATTGGTTGAAATGGCTGCTGAGTGCTATTTATAACTGACATGTATGTGTAAAGATTTTTTGTATCTGACAACATGTTTTGGTCAAAGAAATGATGTGTTTTCATACCGGCTGCATTTGAACTTTTGTCAAGAAGCTTCAAAAGACCGCAACCCATAAATCTAAGGAGTGTAACATTTTGTGTTCAGCATGTGATATTTTTTTCAGAAAGGTCGTATTTAAATGTTCTGTTTTGTTTTTCTGGAAGACATCCCCACACTAGATCTCCAGCAAAATTTACTGCAGTCTGATGCAAAACATGCTCTTTGCAGGGCAGAATATGTGTTCTAAGGAGTGTAACACCATTTCTAGGAAAAAATCATCAGTTAATTTTCTGTAACTATGCTTAAGAAATTTTATCTAAGTTGAATGTATCAACTTATTTTATTAAAGTGAAGACAAAGGCATGATTTAAAGTCATTTTAATTCAAGGAAAATCACTTAGTCAGCTGATTTTGCATGTTTTGTGTCATTTTTGGCAAAAACAACAATAGTTGTTCTGCCAGATTTGAGTAAAATCCAATAGAAACTTAGATGTTTTTTTCTTAAGTTATTTTGTTTATAATTGGTTAATTAAACAGTAAATAACGTACATATTATACCTAAAAGTACTGGTTAGCTTTGCTTTTTCAAATTCAGTATAAAGTGTTACACTCCTTAGCAAATTGCAGTTTGGCAATGCGTGTTATCAACTAACCATTTATTCTTAACAGAGTGTGAATAACTGAAGACTACCATTGTGAAGTACTTAAGTAATTGCCAAATTTGTTGTTAAACTGCCTGGAATAAGGCAGTCTATGAGAAATAGGGGGCTAACAACACATAGAGGATATTTGATCTTTTCAGTGTAAGATTGAATTTTATTTCATCGAATGAACACCAAAACCAGTATTGTCAGGAGTGGCGTAGCCACGAGTGAAAATATCAGTTTTGGTGTTCATGAGTGAAAATAAATTTGATCTTACACTGAAAAAATCAAATGTTCTGTTGGTTACATGCTTCAAAACTGCAATATACAGCTTCACTAATCACTTCACTCACCCTCAGAGAAAACTAACTTTGTTCCTGGTCATTTCCCGTTAATTTAAAGGTGTCCAAAGTATTTACTGGGTATAATATTGGGTGTAAACTAAAAGTTTGCACATGAGAAATAGCTTGGGATGGCATTTTTATGAATGGTTACTGAAATAATTGAGATATTAGCTTCCCAAAGAAGGTGCTGACAGATCTAACGTCGCGCGACAAAATACCTGACGTCAGCATCGAAAATGACGTCATGAACGTCCTTGTGTCTTGTGAACGGCTTAGCGTCAATTTTATAAACAGTTCATTAATTTTCAATGATCTGACAATGGAAAAACTGACCACAGAATTAGATTTGGAGAAAAAAATGTCCCAAACAGTGAAAAATAAAATTGATATCAGTCACTGTTTGAAACAGTGACAATATTATCCTTTTTTAATTCACTGAGAAATCTCTATATTTCATTGAAAAGCGTGTACGAAACTGAAACAGCAAAGACTCAGATCAGTCTGCACATCAGAGTTGTCTGATATGTTTTTGCTGGTTCCATGAATTAATTTGTTTTGAGTGATTAGGTAGACACACTGTGCTCAGACAACAGATCAGACAACAGGGATGTCAAGGCTGATCTCAGTATTGGGTGGATACTCAAGTTTGTTAGTTGAAGGAATTGTTGTGCACCGGTTACTTCTTTAAATGTTTGTTCTGGTAATGCTTTCAAGCTGAAAAATGTTTATACTGCAATCAGGCATTCTAGTAACCTAATAAAGGGGGTCGAATAACTGCACGCTATAATTGGTAGTGACCTATAATAACTTCTACTGACCTATAATACGTTTGGTGACCATTCATAGACCCGGCCTACTTTTCAGGTCCCTATTTTATAAGTGATTTGCAACCATTTATACATGGGAAAACAACAAAACTGCCAATTAAAATCTTTGCAATATTTATTTAAACAGATTTTCGGATATTTCAGCTAAATTCCTACCTTCTCGGCTTTTCTTCGTTTGAATGGCCCTTGGAATAACTGCGCACTGAAACTGCAGTTGCGTCTCAACGTCGAAAATAATTTTAAAGCTAAAATAAACTATTTATTTGCAGATTTTCATACAGAAAGTGAAGCGCTGAGAAACTTTTATTCAAGTGTCCTTGTTGTTTACTACGTCTTTGGGCGCGGTGACGTCAGAAACTTTGCATTCGTTGATGTCGCCTTATACTACGTGTGTGCGCCATGGCACTGAATGTCGTTTAACATGCCACACAGTCTGCTGTCTTTTTTGCTAAAATTTGCTAAATTATTGAAAAATCCATTGATTGTTTTGAATTACGGTATAAATTAAATACATGGATAGTGTCTTTAATAATAATCGGTTCGCCCCGACAATTTTATAGGGGCTCGCTAAAGCTCACCCCTTTAAAATTTTCTAAGGCTCACCGATTATATTTTATTATTAACGACACTAACCATGTATTTACTATATTTCAGTGAATGGCAGAACAATGTATCATGGCATTGTGAGACGATAAAGCTTATTTCGGATGCCTAGATTTTGAAAAAAGCATGATAGTTCCTATAAAACTTGCTTTTGTATGTTTCATGATTACCACTAGCAATGCTAAGGAGTGTAACGCTGAAAGGCTTTGTATATATATGTCAGCTTTTAGTGTTGTTTCTTCAAAACAGACTTTGTTTGAACTAAATATGCTTCTGTTTTATTGAAGTTACTTTCCTGATTTTGGTGATTTGATTCATTTAATACCAATCCTTCTGAGCGGAAACTGCTCAGAATCTGTAAAATATACGAGCAAACATTTTGAAAAATTACTATGAAGATAACAAAATCAAGTCATTTTTGGTAGTTTTAGTAGATATTTATAAGCCTCAAATGAACACATTTACTTTTGGATTACCATTGTATGTTTATATATAGGGAATGAATCTCGTGTTTTAATGACTACCCAAAATGCTAAGGAGTGTAACAATGAAATTTTTTGTTCTTTATGTAAATGTTCTAGTCATTTTACTTGCTTTTGTTGTAATTAAGAGATGCATGTTTTATCATTTTTCCATGCCTAACTGGCGTAAGGCAATTTCCTAGTAACTAGGTCATATTATGTCCAGAACACATCCAATTTACAACACCAGGCATTATTTTCAACATCCTTCGAAAGAAAAATATGTTTTGCAGCATCCTCTTCATTTTCCGTTATCAAAATATCAAGTTTACATCATTACACCAAGTTTGAGACAGTTCAGAGTTACATAGTTACTGTTTCAATTAAGTAATGCTTTTTTTTATATCACAATGTAATATACTAAGGAGTGTAACAGTTCATAAGAAATACATGTTTTTTTTTTTTACCATTTACCATCACTGAACCAACAGTGGAATTAATGTGAAATTTTCAGCATGGTTTTCAATGAAACCCAGCTTTATAAAAAAGCTAGTTTTACAACTTTTGAGATGTTCAATTAGAGTTTTAAGGACTTTTATGTATGCATGTTTCAAGAAAATAGCCAAAACTGAGCTATAAAATGGTAAAGTGGCAGCATCTTCATCATTTTTTATTATCAAAACATCTGGTTTGCATCCTTACAAAGTTTGAGATAGTTCAGAGTTACAATGTTACTGTTTCAAGTTTATTAAAAGTAGAAGTAAAACAAAGATCAGGAATTGATACAATTAACTTACTCCATCCATAAAAGACACCAAAGGGAAAGAAATACAAACATTAAGCGACCAGACCATAATGGAAACCTAAACAAAGGAAGGCCATATGGACAGTTACTTTCCCACAAAATGGCCATATGGCCATCCAAAATTAAAAGACACAAGTGATACACACAGTAAGTAACAGACAACAACATAAATAAATCGCCACAGAAGAGCCGCCTTGGAACAGTCAGTGGAAGATTTCCACTGGGGGGCTTAAATCGATTTTACATGGCCACAATCCTCGCCCTTACTTCCGTCGCGATTTAGACAAATAATTTGTTCAGTCCGCATGAAGGCCTCCTAACTCATCAGTGCAACATCTCCGTGAACACAGAAATCAAAGAACCACAGAGGTGAGACAACGGTGAGGACTCGACAGCAAGAAACCACTGAAATGCTGGAGCAAAAGAAAACCAACAGTTAGACTCCGATGAGCCCGACCAGAGACAGAGCATCAGGCACCAACCAACATTATCTCTTTAATGCTTCTTTTCTATAACAATTTAATATACTAAGGAGTGTAATGTTTTCATAAGAAATACATAGCTTTTTTGACCATTTACCATCACTGAACCAATGGTGGAATCAATGTGAAATTTTCATCATTGTTGTCTATGAAACCCAGCTTTATAAAAAAGCTAGTTTAACTACTTTGAGATGTTCAATTTCAAAGTTATGAAAACTTTTCTGTATGCATTTTTTAAAAAATAGCAAAAACTGATCTATAAAATGGTAAAATTTGATAAAAAATTAAAAAATGAAAAGGTTTATAGCACAAAAGCTTTATTAGACATATATTCCATCATTTCAAATGGAAAATTCATAATTTTAGTCTTAAATATATCTTGATCTTCAACTCCTGAAAAGTTCAAGGATAGTTCAGAAAATCTTTGAAGCATATTAAATAAAATTTAAAATAAAAAAAATGGCTTTGTTATTCATAAAAACCCCGACGGATAAGTGAAATTCAGTGTGTGCGGAATATTTTCCAATTGAAATAAGACTCTGCAAAGGAGTTTTATTTTTGACCCTCTATGTCACACTTTGGATGCATTTATTTTGAACATACCCTAAAGTGAAAAGACTAAGAGACCTGGCACAGGGTGTCAGGTAGGTGAAAAAAGGATAAAGATTTATGGTTAAAATGTTAGTAGGTGAGAGCAGAGTAAAAGATGGGTTAAAACAAAGATTGTCAGCCTAGGACTGTATACCGGTCACTGCTCTCTTAAACTGATCTAAGTCGGGAAGAGTAGCGATGTGAGCAGATAACCGGCTCCTGAGGTGGGGAGTGGGGATAGAAAGAGAACTTTAGGTAATCAGAATTAACCTGAAGTTGCCTTAAGGATATTGGGTGCATGTGTCGTGTGAAGCGTGTTGGTGTTTGTTTGTAGTATGGGAGTTCAATTGCAACTATGTTGTGTACTATTTTATAGAACATGATGAGTCTTGCGTCATTTCTGCAATGTTCAAGAGATCTCCATCCCAGGTCCTTCTGCAGGGCTGTCACACTCGAGAGAGGGGAGTACTCATGCTTGACCCATCTGGCAGCACGACTCTGCACCTGTTCCACCTTAGTAACATTTGTCTTTCATAGTTCTGAAACTCAGCTAAGCACAGTCATTAATGACTGGGCAAAAATCTTGGACAAAGGGGTCAGGTGGACACATTTATTCTGGACTTCGAGAAGGCTTTTGACACCCCTCCTCATGAACTACTTAAATCTAAGTTATTTGGTTATGGAATTGGGGGAAAGGCCCTCGAATGGATAGATTCCTTTCTTTGCTACAGAAAACAGCGTGTTGTTGTTGATGGTGAATCTTCAGAGTGGGCTCCAGTTTTGTCCGGAGTCCCGCAAGGGACCGTTCTTGGTCCACTTTTGTTCTCCCTGTACATCAATGATATTTCCACGGACATTGACTCAGAAATAAGACTGTTCGCAGATGACTGTGTTTGTTACCGGGAAATTAGAGATACAGATGACTCATTGATACTTCAGGCTGACATAGATAGATTAGGATGTTGGGCCCGAAAATGGGGCATGATATTTCAGCCAGTTAAATGCAATTTTATGCAGATAACTAGGAAGTGATCTAATAAAGTTGAGGCTTCTTACACCTTAGAGGGAACGGTCCTCGAGAATGTGGACGCCATTAAATACCTTGGAGTGACAATCTCACACAACTTGAGATGGAATACTCATATTAGCAACATGTGTACTAAGGCAAATAGAACGCTTGGTTTCCTGGGGCGAAATCTTCATCAGTGCCCTCAGGATGTAAAAGCGGTAGCATATAAAGGTCTTGTTCGCCCAGTCTTGGAATATGGTAGTAGTATCTGGGACCCCAGTGGAGTGGTCCTTAACGATGAAAATGAGAAAGTTCAGAATAGAGCTGCTAGATTTGCAACAGGCAATTACTGCTTTGAAACTTGGACCATGACTGGAATACTTGGAAAATTGAAATGGGAGTCTCTCAAGAAAATGAGAAAAGACAGTAGGCTAATCCTTTTATACAAAGGTCTAAAGGGTGCTGCCAGCATTCCAACAGATGACCTTGTTCCCCCAGCTAGACACTGTAGAAATCACCATTCGTTGGCGTTTCAGACCCTTACTGCAAGAACTGACATTTATAAAGAGTCGTTCTTCCCCAGAACCATTAGAGATTGGAATGCCCTTCCCGATTCGATTATTTCGACAGCTGAAGGTGCTGATGATTGTGTAGCTAAATTATAGTTATCTGACTTTGAGAAAACCTAAAGATTTGTTAGCAGAGGAGGTCGCGCGAGAGATATGAGTGTTGTAGCTAAGATCAGAGGAGAGATCAAGACCAAGATATTTTGCATCAGAGACAGATTCGAGGACATGGCTATGGAGTTTTTACTTGTGCTTAATAACATCTCTGTTTCGTGTTATATGTAGCACCTGACATTTTGAGGGATTAAACTCCCATGTTCCAGTCACGCCTACTCCTGCAATCTATCTATGTCTTGTTGAAGAGATTCACAGTCAAACAGAGAGTTATAGTAAGATAGATTGCCGTGTCATCGGCAAAAAGACGCTCCTGGGATTTGGAGACGGAAGAGGAAAGTTCATTGATATAGGCAAGAAAGAGGACGGGCCCAAGGATTGATCCTTGGGGAACCCAAGAAGTGACAGGAACCTCAGTCGAACAGTCACCATCAAGAACAACAGACAGACTCCTGTCAGAAGGGAAAGATCGAGTCCAGTTGAGGAATTGTGGAGAGCGCCATATTCCTGTAGAATTAGTAGCAGTTTCTGATGGTTGACCTTGTCGAAAGCCTTGCTAAAGTCTAAAAGATCAGTTTGTTTACCAGAGGAGATATTGTTTACAAGATTTTCTGTGAGTTCGATGAGTTGAGTCTCACAGGAATGTTTCTCCCGAAAGCCATGTTTGAGCTCGTAGAGATATAGATACTGTCATCAGTATACAAAGGGAACAACATTGGACCAAGAACTGTCCCTTGCGTGACACCAGACAAAACTGAAGACTATCCTGAAGTTTCACCGTTAACCACAACTCGTTTTTTGTAACAAAGAATGGAGCCTAGCCATTTTGAGAGGCTGCCTTTAAGAAAGTAATTCATTTTATGTAGTCATGAGTGGATATATCCAGAATAAGTGTGTTCACAAATCCTCCTTTGGCCATGAGCTTGTACACTCTGTTTTTATATAAAATAGATACAGTATTGCATGGAGGTTTCTTTCTGAGAATACAGAGAATAGGGATCAGAGGTTATATAATCTATTTATGAGAATTTCCATTCGAGAGTTAAATGTAAAATACCATGACACGGCCAACTGAAGTAATACTGGGTATGCTATGAACAATACAGGGAATACTAATAGGTATAAACAATGTTCCAGAATTACATGGATCTAAAAGTAATCATTTTCATTATTCTGTTGGTTTAATCATTTCTTATTATTGTCAACAACAAAACACTTACCGTAATTTAGTCAAGGTCACTGGTGTCTTGTGATTAATGTTGACAACGATTTCAAATAAACTAACACGTTTGGAATGTATGGACCGGTACACATAATTGAGAGTGATTGAATTCGCAAATGGCCAATATCTGGTAGCTGAAAATATTTTAAGCTTACAAGCAAACAGAGCATTATTTTCAATAAAACAAAGTAATTTTGATAGTATTATCAAAACATCTGCAGTTCTTCATATTTTTATTCACTTATAGGCTCTATTTGTCTTAATCGCAGCGGAAGTAAGGGCGAGGATTGTGGCCACGTAAAATCGATTTAAAGTAGAAGTAAAACAAAGATCAGGAATCGATACAATTAACTTACTCCACCCATCAAAGACATCAAAGGGAAAGAAACACAACAATTAAGCGACCAGACCATAATGGAAACCTAAACAAAGGAAGGCCATAAGGACAGTTACCGGTACTTTCCCACAAAATGGCCATATGGCCATCCAAAAATAAAAAGACACAAGTGATACACACAGTAAGTAACAAACAACACCATAAATAAATAAACCGCCACAGAAGAACTGCCTTGGAACGGTCAGTGGAATGATTTCCACTGGGGGGCTTAAATCGATTTTACGTGGCCACAATCCTTGCCCTTACTTCCGTCGCGATTTAGACAAATAATTTGTTCAGTCCGCATGAAGGCCTCCTAACTCATCAGTGCAACATCTCCGTGAACACAAAAAATCAAAGAACCACAGAGGTGAGACAACGGTGAGGACTCGACAGCAAGAAACCACTGAAATGCTGGAGCAAAAGAAAACCAACAGTTAGACTCCGATGGGCCCGACCAGAGACAGAGCATCAGGCACCAACCAACATTACCTTGCTTTAGATCTCTCTAATTCTCAATAAGCCTTTACGTTGGAGCCGTCATAGAATCTGAGGCCTGACCCACCGGCGTGCAATTAAAGAGGGAAGCAAAGTTGCCAACCGTGATTGGGTTAATTACCATGCATGCAGTCTGTCGTATAACATCCATGTTGTATCCAATCTTTTTATATCGAAGAATGATTTTATTAAATTGGGTGCTGAAGTCATTGCGGTTATATATTTTTCTGAATTTATATACTAAGTCACCAGAAGAGATATAAGTCCAATATTGAATTTTGAAATTAAATCAGAATGACGTCTTTAAAATTTTGAAAAGGCTTTGCGTAGTTTATGGTACCGATAACCCTGGAGTTTAGCCGTTAATAATTTATTACGAGTGTTGAAGTCATTTACATGACTACACCCTCTAGCAAATCGATTTAATTGCGAAATATAAACGCCGTAGGATGGCGCACGAGGAACATCACCATCTAAAAAAGGAAAATTTACAATCTCAAAATCAAAGTCATCAAAATCTTTCCACTGACCGTTCCAATGCGGCTCTTCTATGGCGATTTATTTATTTTGTTGTTTGTTACTTACTGTGTGATTCACTTGTGTCTTTTAATTTTGGATGGTCATATGGCCATTTTGTGGGAAAGTAACTGTCCTTATGGCCTTCCTTTGTTTAGGTTTCCATTATGGTCTGGTCGCTTAATGTTTGTGTTTCTTTCCCTTTGGTGTCTTTACTGCTTTGAAACTGAGAGTATGACTGGAACACTGGGAAAATCAAGAAAAGAAACAGTAGGCTCATACTATTACACAAAGGTCTAAAAGTGCTGCCAGCGTTACAACAGCTGGCCTTGTTCCCCCAGCTAAGGGCTGAAGAAACCATCATTCGTTGACTTTTCATACCTCTACTGCAAGAACTGACATTTACAAGAATCTTTCTTCCCTAGGACCATTAGAGATTGGAATGCCCTACAGCGTTCTATTATTTCCTTTGCTGAGGGCGCAGAGGATAGTGTAGCTTACTTTACCTATTTGGTGAGAGCTAGGGACTAACTTCCCATGTCACAGCTCCTGGTGAATGAATGTCATTTGACTTGTCACGAGTAACAAATCCGATTCTGATTCATGAGGGTGTGTGATGAGACTTTTTGAAGTCTAGAATAAATGTGTCCAAATAAAAACGGATAAGAACTAGAAGTGAATGGTTGTCAGCACAGCAGTAAACTGTACTAGGCTGGAACTGGCTTTGACACCATAGGGAAGTGAATTCCAGTATCTTATTGTTCTTGGAAAGTAAGAGTATAATTTGATGTGTGTCCTGGAATAGGGTACTAGGAAATTAAAATTTCTGGTTTCAGTTAAATGATGATGATCGACAACAACTATATTATGGTTGATTTTGAAAAGCATGATAACAGAGTTTTGGATTCTGCGCTGTTACAGAGTTTGCGAGTTAACGGTTTTCAGAAAATGGTAACACCACTAGTTAACTCATAGTCGTTTACTACGTATCTAGCTGCTGCCGTCTGCACTCTTTCAATCGTATATGATAGTGTCTTCTGCCAGGGGTGTCATACAGAGGAGCAGTATTCAAGCTGGGGTCTTACATATGCATTGAAAGCAGTTTCTTTTACTTTTTGATTCTGAGTCTTAACATTACGTTAGATAAACTTTAATGTGTTGTTTGCCTCTGATGAGATGTTTTTGATGTGTGTCTTCCAGCTCAAATATTGACTAATTGTGATACCTAAATATTTAGCGTTTTCTGTCGTTTTTAGTTCTTCATTGTGCAGTTTATATGGCAATAGAACTGTTTTTTTTTTCTTTTTGGAGACACGAATGACTTCACATTTTTCCGGTTTGAACTTTATGGACCAGTTTCTTCTTTTTCTCCTGTTACTGCTACTCGCTCACAGCTAAGCTTTATGAGCAGGATTTCCTGTGTGGTAACCATTACTGTTTTTAAGCAATGTGGATGAAGTGCCTTTCTCAAGGGCACAACACTTTGGTCAGCGCGAGGATTGAACACAAATCCTATGCGCTACCACTGCACCAAAGCCCTCCACGATTTTCCGAATTTTTCAAGTTTATGGAGATGGTTTGCAAAATTTCAACGTCTGACGGTGAGTTGATAGTGAGATAGGCAATTGTGTCGTCAGCAAATAGGCGAGCTCTACTTTTTAGAGAGTCAGGTAGATCGTTTATGTATGCCAGGAATAATAGGCATGCAGAGCCCAAGAACGATGGTGTTTTCAATATATGTATGGCGCCGGCATAGCTATTGAATATATTACAAGTAAACAGAAATTTAACTCATTAAATAGTTATAACAAATATATTCACCGTTTCATTTCTAGCTCAACGTCATGCCGTCGACAACCACTCCAACTCACTTCAATGGCACGTGACTGTTGAGATGGTTTGACTGATGCCCATAACCCGTTTTGTACCAGGGCTTTAGATAAAAAAATTTTCAAAAGAGTACAGTACTCGTCCTTTTTTAAAAAAAGGAGTAACGAGAAATTTTTAAAGAGTACTGAAAAATAAACCAAAAAACTTTATTTTGCAGCCTCGACACAATGTTTTTATGGACTGATTTATGGCCAGGTGTACTGTTTGTTTTCTTATAGATAAGATGGCCATCTAAAAATTAAGAATATCAGCTTCACTTTATTGTCCAAGATATGGAGTGAAACTCATATTCTTTAAAACTTTTATAATTCCTTTTCAAAACTATATTCTCAATTTCATCATATATTGTCCATGGATATTTATTTTCTTCCACCCTTCGATCGTGGGACTCATCGTGTTTCCTTACAGGCAGTTATAATCGGAACCAGTTACTGGGTCAAAAATCTGTCGGGACTTTTTTTCACAAAAAGTGCGGCAGAGACAGACTCCTGATAAGAACTTAAGTGTTGCAGTGCTCCAGCTAAGATTTTAGGGCAGAGGGGCGCTAGGCTGAGCAGGGCACTTTTGCATGACAAAAATGATCAATGGCTTCTCACACCTTAGTGAAGCTAATGGTACTGATGTCTACATTTATTATTTAAAATTTCACAAGTAAGTGGTGTACTGGGTCGAAGCAATAGCAACGTTTATTATTTAAAAAACATTTGAACATTTAACTTCTAGGTATCTTTTAATATAGAATTATAATATTTAAATAAAAATTAATTTGTTTGATTCATCTGAAAGAGTGTTATTAAAGCAATACAAAAAAATAACCGATGACTGAATAAGTAATCTGTTCAAGGGAGACTACTCAATAATTATCCATGTCATTTGACGTTTCAGAACTCGGGCTGAACGTGCGTCTTCACTGGTTGCCAGTGATCTGCAAAGACTCTGATCAAAATGCGAAGCTAGTGTTTGAAATATCCCTGCGGCTTGATCAGTCTGCGACAGTATTACAAGTAAACAGTGTGTATATCGAGCTGCGCGCACAACACCTTGCAAAGACCCAGATCAACATGCGCAACCCGGGCAACCTTTTTTCTCACCTATCTCTGAGTAGCCCTTCAAAAGGCTCTTGGGGTCATGGAAGACTGAGCAGTTTGCAATGATGCGCAGGCTACTCTGAGTCTTCACTGGTCGCACGATACTCAAAGACTTAGACCAGCATGCCCAACCACTATGTAAGTTAGAACAACATGTGCAACAACTACGCAAGTCCGTTTGGATAACCCAGCTTGTAAAATCGGCGATGCGCAGACTGATGTGTGTCGACACTGTTGAGCAATGACCTGCTCATCCAATCAATACGGCTAATAAGCAGCAGATTTGAAAAAAAGGAGTATCCTCCCAATTATTTTCGTAATTTACACGTTATGTTTTCTTTAAAATTTATTTGGAAAATGGCCAAACTTTTTGCAAACAGTGTAGGCCCTGATCAGACACCGCGTTCTGCGGTGTCTGATCTTGGCCTGCACTGTTTGTCACTTACCCCTTTTTGGGTTTCCAGTACCAAATGGGTTAATGTAGACCTAAGGGCTGGGCAGGCTGAACCAATCTACAAATCTACCAGATTTTACTGTAAAATCTTGCACTTGCGAAGGAAAGGGTGTTCTATGTTTGTTTTGAATTTATTGTTCCAATCACACTGAGTCTTGATGGGTCCGAGCACTGGGCAAATGACATTTTGTTAAGCAATGCCATATTATCGCCAACGAAACGTTGTGACGTTTCATCGACGTTGCAATGTCAAATTCAATACATCACTTTGAAAAGTAGAAGTAAAACAAAGATCAGGAATTGATACAATTAACTTACTCCATCCATAAAAGACACCAAAGGGAAAGAAATACAAACATTAAGCGACCAGACCATAATGGAAACCTAAACAAAGGAAGGCCATATGGACAGTTACTTTCCCACAAAATGGCCATATGGCCATCCAAAATTAAAAGACACAAGTGATACACACAGTAAGTAACAAACAACAACATAAATAAATCGCCACAGAAGAGCCGCCTTGGAACGGTCAGTGGAAGATTTCCACTGGGGGGCTTAAATCGATTTTACGTGGCCACAATCCTCGCCCTTACTTCCGTCGCGATTTAGACAAATAATTTGTTCAGTCCGCATGAAGGCCTCCTAACTCATCAGTGCAACATCTCCGTGAACACAGAAATCAAAGAACCACAGAGGTGAGACAACGGTGAGGACTCGACAGCAAGAAACCACTGAAATGCTGGAGCAAAAGAAAACCAACAGTTAGACTCCGATGAGCCCGACCAGAGACAGAGCATCAGGCACCAACCAACATTATCAACCAACCAACATTAGAAGTTGGTTTGATGTAGACACGACGTTGTTGACACGCAACATGTCGGTTAACGTAGCGTCATTTAACGACAATCTGTAATTTGCCTGCGCTCGCTAATTGTTGATGCGCTAAGAGAGAGAGAGAAATCGTATGTACAAATATCATTTCGAAATGCGAAATTTCACATCTGGCAGCATATCAGTGTTTCTCCCATTATCTTAAATTAGAATTCCCCAAAAGTTCAAAAGAAATCCACTGTAATTAACACTATCTGGCCCACTGCCTATGAAGCAATACGACAGATGACAGCCAGGGCTTTTCCCGTTCTATTTTTAGAACCAGAAGTATGTCACGAAAAAAGCTCCTATGAGCAGGGTCGCGGAACGTTTCGGTCCTGGGTCGTTTCGGCCAAATTGGTGGGTCATTTTGGCCCCATTTTTTCTCACCTTTTCAAAGCATTGCATTGTAAAGTTGCATATCAGAGATCAGCTTGTGATATTGCTATCTTCGCTCTATCTATCTACTATCTATCTATGTACTGATACTGCGTCAGTCACATTTGACCATTACCACAGGTGTACATTACATACGCTCGTTCATTTACAATAACAGAGAAGCCATAAAGGGCTCCTTTGAACAGCGAATACTCTGATCACAAGGACAGGTGCAGGCTGATCATATAAAAGTGTTGCAGCAGATATGCCTTTTTATGCCCCCGCATCATATGATGCCGGGGGCATATAGTTTTTCGGTTTTCTGTACGTGTGTGTGTACGTAAGTACGTACGTACATACGTACGTACGTGATCCTGTAACCTCAGGTTAAAGTTTTTGTAACAGGTAGAGCCTGAACTTTTAGAACTCATATTTTCCTAACCATTTGATGGAACTGGTTCATCTTTGGTATGATGGTAGATATAGGTCCAAAGTTTTATTAAGCAATACCCCCACCCATGCCTGTGACCTCAAGGTCACAGACTTAGAAATTTTCAATGTTAAAGACTCAGGTTAAGGTTTTTGTAACAGGTAGACTTGAACATTTTAGAACTCATATTTTCCAAACCATTTGATGGAATTGGTTCATATTTGGTATGATTATAGATATAGGTCCGAAGTTTTATTCAGCGATACCCCCACCCATGCCCATGGCCTCAAGGTCAAGGTCATGGACTTGGAAATTTTCCATGTTAAAGACTCCAGTTAAGGTATTTGTACCTGGTAGAACCTGAACTTTTATGATGGCTTTGGTTCATATGATGATAGATATAGGTACAATGATTTATTCAGCAATACCCCCACCCATGCCTATGACCTCAAGGTCAAGGTCACAGACTTGGACAATTTTAATGTGAAAGATTTTAAAGAGCTCAAATTTTCCAAACTATATTGTGGATTTGGCTTATGTATACTATGATGATAGATACAGGTTCAAATGTTTATTTGGCAATACCCCCACTCATGCCTATGGCTTCAAGGTCAAGGTCACAGACTTAGAAATTTTTAATTAGATATTTTAAGAGTTGATATTTTCCAAATCGTGCGATGGATTGAGTTGATATTTGGTATGATGCTAGATACCTGTCCATTTTATTCAGCGATACCCCCACCCATGCCCATGAGCTCAAGGTCAAGGTCACAGACTTAAAAAATTTTAATTATCCCCTCGCACAACATAGCTCTAGCGTCTATATTTCTTCACTGATTTCAATAGAACTTCACACAAATGTTCCTTATGACAATATCTCGAGCGATTTCGACTTTCAAGGTCAAGGTCACTGTGGCTATTTTTAGAAAAACTTTGTCATAGCTCCTAGCGACTACATTTCTTCACTGATTTCAATATAACTTCACACAAATGTTCCTTATGACAATACCTCGAGCGAGTTCGACTTTCTAGGCCAAGGTCACTGTGGCTATTTTTAGAAAAACTTTGTCATTGCTCTAGCGCTTACATTTTTTCACCAATTTCAATATAACTTCTCACAAATGTTCCTGATGACAAGGTCACACACTTAGAAAATTTTGTTGCAACATGGATTTTCGGGGTGAGGCAGGGCCCTTGGCGGGGGCATCTGTGTCGTGTGGACACATTTCTAGTTCGCAAATGTTCTGAAAAAAGGTTAAGCGGTCAGCACATATTCAACACATTGCATGATTCATCGTTTGATAAGTAAACAATGCTGGCTGACTGCAGTCTCAGGGCTAACCAGAGAATGTTTTGCATGGTTATCTGAAACTCAGCATGCCATTGTGATACTAGCGAATACTCATCAGCCTACACATCAGTGCAGTATGATCAGTATTTGTATATCACATCTGCATGGCTGTCAAGAAAAATTATAGAATGCAGGTTTTTGCTGTCGAGTCCTCACCGTTGTCTCACCTCTGTGGTTCTTTGATTATTTGTGTTCACGGAGATGTTGCACTGATGAGTTAGGAGGCCTTCATGCAGACTGAACAAATTATTTGTCTAAATCGCGACGGAAGTAAGGGCAAGGATTGTGGCCACGTAAAATCAATTTAAGCCCCCCAGTGGAATTCTTTCCACTGACCGTTCCAAGGCGGTTCTTCTGTGGCGGTTTATTTATGTTGTTGTTTGTTACTACTCACTGTTTGTATCACTTGTGTCTTTTTATTTTGGATGGCCATTTTGTGGGAAAGTAACTGTCCTTATGGCCATCCTTTGTTTAGGTTTCCATTATGGTCTGGTCGCTTCAGGTTTGTGTTTCTTTCCCTTTGGTGTCTTTGATGGGTGGAGTAAGTTAATTGTATCGATTCCTGATCTTTGTTTTACTTCTACTTTTTATACTGGCCCTATATTTCTGTGAGAGAAAATATCCCTATTGGACAAATTCATTGAGAGACTTTCAAATTCAATGAGATTTTATTCTCTTGGACAAAATATTTATACCAAAAGGGTGACTAATTATGAAACTATGAAGAAAGATGCCCTAAAATTTGCAAGAGAGGAATACTTTAATGGTCATTCAGACGCTTGGTCTGTCCAGGAGAAATTTGATAAAATCTTTCATTCAAGCTTTGTCCAAAAATCATATCCCCTCCAAAACTAGCAGGTCTGTATCTTCAATTCCTTGGATCACACCGGAAATAAGAAGAACAATTCAGAGGAGAAATAAGATTCATGCTAAGGCAAACTAGAGCTGCCGCCTAACGGGCGCCAATTATACCCCCGCTACCGACAAATTTTTACAAGTATTTGACCTTGAGGAAGGTCAACGTAAAGGTCAAGGTCAGGTTTGTGTATATCAATCTTAAGTTCTAGTGGCAAGGTGTGTGGTGTGTGAATATTAAAGAAATCGGTCAAAGAATAAGGAAGTTATGAGCAATGTTAAAGTTTTTTGTAACGGACATTTTTGTAACGGACCGACGACAGACGACGACAAGCTGACTCCTATATACCCCCTTCAAACTTCGTTTGCGGGGGTATAAAAAGTTAGTGGTGGACTCAGAGCAAAGTTTGAAAAATCAAAAAGCAGCATGATCTGTATGTAAATAACTTGGTAGGTGATGTAAAGGCAAATCCCAGAGACTTCTACAGATATATCAATAGCCAGAAGAAAGACAGACAAGGTATCCCACTCCTTAATAAAAGAGGATGGAACGGAGTCACTGAATTGGACTCTGAAAGGACAGAGGAATTGGTTGGTCAATTCAATGATGCATTTAATAAAACTGAGTTCAACGAGGTTCCATTGACTGGAAGATCTGCCCCTTTCATGGAAAATATTGTTCAGACTTGTCTACCCTTACTATTTGGTCGTAGGGTTTACTATTTTCATGTCCAAATTACGACCCCGGCCAAATTCGGTACGATTTTCTGTGTTTTTTTTTTTTTAAAAAAATGGTAAATCAGCATGATTATTTCAGTTCTGGTAAGCACGCATTTATACCGGAACAAGACAATAGTTGTTGTTCCTGGCTTATACTTGTTTTGAAATGAATTTCACTGGCTAATGATAGGGAAGTAATCCAATCACAGTTCATATAAATTTGTTTCGGTTTGAGCGACAAGATGGATGCTTTTACAAAGAAAAACAAACATGGGAACAAAAAAGAAGAGCTGAATCGGCCGATTCATTGCAGTCAAACAAAAAAAAAAAAAATGCGAGGCAATTGGCTTATTTTGACCTTGCATCGGATACCTTAAAACCCTTACGAATAAAATTTGAATCATACGATTTTATTTTATTGGATCTTACTATTTTCTGTCTCAAGGGGTAGGCATTATAGGGCTGACTATCGATGCCAATTTTGACTATCGTGATAGTATTGCTATCGTGGAAACTACTATCACGATACTATCACTATCACGGCATACTATCACGATACTATCGTGATACTATCGGGTACTGTTATAAATGTTTCATAGATGTTATATCACTCACATAAAATTGCTAAGAGTGACAGAACGAGTTAGGAAAATTGCAATGGCCTGAAATTGCATGTTTATTGTGTTTTTCAATATCAGCATTCATTCCCTCGGGGCTATTCCAGAAAAAAACATAATAGGGAGACGGCTCTTTACATATCCCCACGACCTGCAGAAGGACCCGCCGCCTAAAAATAGCTTGCTGCTTCCAGTATATATGCTTGTAAGTGATGGTTATCATAGCTTTAATACCTTTGCAGTGTTTGAGATGTTCTGCTTGTGGAAACTGACACATGCTGATCGGTCTTCGATTGTTTGATGTTTGCCGCCTATGGAAAATTAATCTGTGTAATCAGTTGGGTAACCTGATTAATTATTACTTAGTATTACGTAATCACAGCACGACATTTTAGCACCTCTTTAAGGGTGACGTGAATCTAACAAACTGCATAAAAACTTGAATTTACATATTTTTTTATTTGAAGTTAGCACCAAAAGCTAGAAGTAAAGCAATGATCAAGTCGGTGTTTTCATTAAGCAATATGTACAGGGATCGACCTGGGCTCATAATACAAAGACAACCCAGGGCCAAAATAAAATAAGAAAGATACACGAAAAATAAAAACGTCAATTTGTCCCAGGTTGTCCAGTGTCCACCATCAAAACGTCCAGAATCACCTTCAGAAGTACTTGATAGACGGCGACCTAAGGCCTCGTGATGCACGTTTTTTTTCCCTACAGAATGACGACAGGAAAATAAAACTTGGTCAGCTTAAATATTCCCCCAAAAATTCAATCCCAATCGGTCTGGCCAGCCAACTGATGACATCGTCATTGATGCATTTGTGCATACTTATCGAGTTATATGAGTCTATCATGTACTCGCATGCACATTCTGTGCATTTCTCGAGAAACATTTCTAATGAGACCACAAAAAGGCGGTTTAACAGTCTGGTCCTAATACTCATTAGCTATCGTGTTTGTCGGACGCAAAAAGAGTCACATATGCAACAAGTTAAACTGCCTTATACCGTCGTCTATTATACATTTACCTATGTGAATGAGTCGGCACACAGCGAAAACGAACATTTCTTCATACATAAGATCAGCTTGTGCATCTTGCAAATGTCTTCAAAACTGAACAGGGAAATGGTGTTTGTCCCAGAAGTCATACTACGCAAGGCTAATACAAACCACAAACATTTATATATGACTGCACAGGCTGATCTGAGCCTTCACATGTCGCACAGGTTTCACTGTCATATTTTCAAAAAGTTGCATGCAACAAACGCGTGAGCAAGCTATCGACGTTTTGTTATTGAAAAACGCGGGAAAATTTCTGACTGCCTCAACTGCACGTGCAAAAATGACAGCGGAAAATTCATCGCCGTGAGAAATTCACCACACGGCAAAAAACTATGATACACATGTGCGACCAGCGAAGACTCCAATCATCATGCACATATATGACGGCTTATCAGTCTGTCCTGATTACAGCCGAATGGATATCCTAAGCAAAAATACTTGCGTTATTACACAACAGTACAGGTATATTTTCAAAGTCTTTTCAAGAAGAAAAAAAAAAAAAACAATCGAAACTATCGATAGTTGAATGAACTATCGGCGATAGTTATCGATAGTCCAAAGTACTATCGATGCATTGCTATCGAGGCAGTCCCTATCGCGATGCATCCATCGTTACACCCCTAGTAGGCAAGTCTGTATTGTTGTATCCTCAGCAGGAGTGATCAAGTTACTTAAAGGCTTGAACCCGTCTAAAGCTTTTAGGCCTGATGAGCTTCATCCTAGAGTCCTGAAGGAACTAACAAACAAGTTAGGTCCAGTTTCTGCTCATCTTTTCCAACAATCGCTTGATGCAGCTGAAATTAAAAAAGAATGGCTCCTAGCGAACATCTGTCCACTTTTCAAAAAAGGAGACAGGCCCACTTGGATGAACATAAACTTTTGTCAGACAGACAACATGCATTTAGGAAAAGGCAAAGGTAGTTGCAAAACTCAGTTGAGCAAGGTTATTAATGATTGCCATTGGGCAAAAATCTTTGACAAAGTGGGACAGATGGTCACATTTATTGATTTTGTTCTGGACTTCGAGAAGGCTTTTGACACCCCTCCTCATGAACTTCTTAAATCCTAATTATTTGGTTATGGAATTGGAGGGAAGACTCTCAAATGGATAGATTCTTTCCTTTGCTACAGAAAACAGCGTGTTGTTGTTAATGGTGAATCTTCAGTATGGGCGCCAGTTTTATCTGGGGTCCCCCAGGTAGGGCTGGGATGATTCATCGATAGATCGATGAGTCGATCCCAGAAGCCGCGATAACATATCGATATGGGCCTCTCAAATGTACTTTTCAACGTTCATTACATCCAGCAGAATCAGTTCGTGTCATTCATATACAGCGCTCCAGATAAGGACCATACAGCCGTAAATTATGGATCTGTTTTTCCTAAATACGGATCAAGTTGGAAAACAGCACATACCAGATACGGACGTGTTTTTCTCGGTGTGGTACATCTTTTCCGGTAACCCGTACGACCGCAAAGCCGTTTCCCGCTATTAAAGAATAGAATAGAATAGAATAGAATAATTTTTATTGCACAGATATACCCATAATTTGGGTTATAGGCAAATCAATGGCATATGGCAACAAACAAATGATGAACAATACCCACCCCCTTCGAAGCACACACATCCACACACAATACTAACGCACATGCATGATAAAATCATCATCAGTGACGGAATACACAGTCAATGGTTTGGAGTGCGAGATTAAAGATCATTTTTTAAAAAATTATGTAATGCAGCATTCTTTTATGTATTTACCGATAGCTGTAATAACATTTTTGTTATCATTTGTCATTAGCTCAAAGAATGTTTTAGACGGATCAAGACTTAACAAAATGTTTAGATCTTTTAGAGAGTCATAAAGTGTTTTCCTTTGGTCTTCATACTTTTGACATTGACACAGAAAGTGAACTTCGTCTTCAACAAGGTTACATAAAGTGCATAATCTTTCATCTGGACGTTCGCCCAAATATCTACCACGTTCAATTCTAAGTCTGTGAGCACTGACTCTGAAAGAAGATAAACCCTTTCTAATAGTTTTATCATAAATGTCATCGAGATAAGACTCAAAACAGAAATTCATTTTCAAAACTTTATATGTACGTAACTTTTTCATTGACTCAGAATTTAACATTTGCTTTTTCCAAAATGCCACAAATCTTTCTTTAAGTTTGTTTTTTATTGCTGTAAGTAAAGAGTGTGAATCAAATGTACAGTGGTTATTCCAAACATGTGAGAAGCCTAGGTCTTGTAGTACATTTTTGACAAATTGAATCCAAAGAAATTTATCATTTGTACTATTTAGTTGTTCTAAATATGCTTTCGCGATCAATGATTCGCTACTAGATTGAATAATATGCATCCAAAAATTAAGGCAACTTGTAATACTTGAAATTATTAATGGGAACTGACCAAGTTCACTAAATACTGCAAAATTACAAGCCTTAGAGTGAACTCCAAGAACATACTTGCAAAAACGTGTATGTATTTTATCATATTCGGAATTACTCTTAAATGACAACTCAAATAACTCATCTAGGGTTTTCCCTTTGTAACCTGGTTTATAAGCTGTCCAAATTTCACTTCCATACAGTGCTATAGGTTTTATAAGAGTGTCAAAGATGTGTAGAACAGCAGAAGGTTTTAACCCTTTATCAAAAATGCTTTGTTTTATAGAAAACAAAGCCCTATTTGCTTTCAGACTCAAGTGTTTTTCTGCCACTGAGAATTTGGTGGAACTTGAGAAAGTGACACCAAGATACTTATATTGAGTTACATACTCCATTTCCTCACCTCCTATATTAAACCTAAATTTATCTTTTGAAATACGACCCGTTTTAGAAAATACCATAATTTTCGATTTTTCTATATTAATAGCAAGTCCCCAATTTGTACAAAACTCATATACTTTGTCAATATTTCTTTGCAGACCGGCTTCTGAGGTTGCCAACAAAACCAAATCATCGGCATATAACAAATGACTTATTCTAGTGTCATGTAAAATGGGCACATCATTAACACACATCTCATCACCAATATCATTTATAAATATATTGAATAATAATGGGCTAAGAACATTACCCTGATGAACATCTTGATTGATCATAATTGGCCCTGTCAGTGAGTTCTTGCATTTAACACGTGAAATAGAACCTCGATACAGGGATTTTATAAGTTCATAAGTTTTTCCATTTATTCCAGCTCTTTGTAACTTTACTAACATACCTTCGTGCCAAACAGTGTCAAATGCTTTCTTGAGGTCGATAAAACATGAATATAATTTATTACATTTACCATTCCTACAACAATATTTGTCAACTAATGTTTTGAGAATAAATGATTGATCAGACGTACGAAAATTCCTACGAAAACCTGCTTGTTCTTTTGCCAGAAAGGATGTATTTTCTACGTAGTTGGAGATTCTGTTGTTAAAGACATGGCAAAACAATTTCCCTAAGCAACTGTTTAGAGTGATACCTCGATAATTGTTTGGGTCTGAGCAATTGCCTTGTTTGTGAATTGGAACTATAATTCCTTCAGTCCAAGAAACTGGATAATGTCCCATTTTTAAAAGCCTATTGAAGACTTTGACTATTGTCTGCTTCATAAGTGGGGCAGCCGATTTGATCATTTCATTCTTTATCATATCATATGCACTTGCTTTGTTGTTTTTCATTTTATGGCATGCATCGATTACTTCCTTTTCAGTTATTTCATAATCTAAGTTACCTTCTTGGTGTGATTTTTCATAATTGGTCAGCTCTTCTCTTATGTCATTTTGTCTGTCACTATCAATTTTATGTGTGTTATCTCGTAGTAAATCTTTAAAATGCATGTACCACTGTGAACGATTAATTTTTTCTGCTTTATCTGCAGGCAGTGAATCATTTTTAAGTTCATTTACTATTTTCCATGCAGTTTGTGGATCATTGTCAATGACATTACTTAACATATTTGTTAGATGAACGTTGTATTTTCTCTTTTTGTATTTAACTAATTTCTTATATTCTTTAAATTTACTGTAATATTTCATGCGCATTGCATTATTAAAAACGTTCTTATTAAATTTATTTTTGGCAGATTTCACTTCTCTTAGTAAACACTTACAATCCTTATCATACCATTTTTTATTATTTTTACAATTAAATTTCTTCCTAGGCTTAAACGATCGCTTTCTTAAAGTGTTATCTCCAGCCAGTATTAATATATCAGTCAGTTTATTAACTAATGACTGGACCTCTACCCTATCAGATTTAAGTTCTCTTTCTAACTCAGAAATTCTATCTTTTACTTCTGCAGTATGAAATGCTTCCTGGTATCTGGCCTTAGCCTCCTCTGACCATAAAAATTTGTCTGGTAAAGGAACACAACTAATATTGGGGTCATTGCCTTCTAATATGTCTTCAACTAAATTATCCCTGCATATTTTCAACTTAAGAGTTATTGCACAATGATCTGAAAAAAGACTCATATCATGTACATGCATGCTTAAAATTGAATTGGACAATGATCTACTTGTAATAAAGTAATCTATAACACTACTCCCTCTCGGTGTATGGCAAGTATACTGACCACAAAAATCACCTAATGTACGTCCGTTTAAAATATAAATCTGATTGTCCGTACATAAATCAACCAACCACTTACCATACTGATTTACAGTATTGCTATCGCAAGAAACACGCGGAAGAATGAATTCATGGTTGCCATCATGAGGTAAAGGTTAATACGGTTCATCTTCTTTGTCTAAACAATCAATACAATCACCTGTTCTTGCATTGAAATCTCCACAAAGAATAATTTTGCCCTTGCAAGAGAAATATTCAATCTGTTTTTCAAGTTTTTGTAAAATTTCATTACCATTGGTTTTACCATAGCTTGAATTACAGGGAGGTAAATATACGAATGCTAAAAATAAATCACAGTTAAGTTTAGTGGCATCTTTAAGTATCTTAACCCATATTACATCACTATCTGAAATTGGATCAAATTTGCATGAATTTCTAAGATGATCTTTAACTAAAACTGCTATTCCTCCTGATGGCTTCCATGCTTTCTTATGTTTAGGCCTATCCTTCCGAAAAACGCAATAACCTTCCAAAGATATGTCCGTACTAGGTTGTGCATGTGTTTCAACCAGACCAATAAAGTCTGACCTATTAAAACAATTAACTACCTCTTGTTCATGAAACTTATTGCTCTTGATACCATTAATCTTACACTCCAAACCATTAATATTCCAACAACTGATAGACATAAAATTTTCTGAATTATTGTGAACCATATTTCATGCAACTGCTTTGAAAAAGAAAGATTAAAGTGAAGCAAAGGCATTTACCTGTACATACCTGAAGATTATTAACTTGAAATGAAAACTGATTTCTAGATGCTTTTAAGCTACATTGAGACAAAATCATATTTCAATAAATATAATTGAATTATTTCTTTTTTATCACATGACGCTTGATATTTTATTGTGGCAACCCGCTTAGTGCTTGAGTAACCATGAAATCACTGTTAGACTGGTTATCAATGTTTGCTACAGATATATGTCGCAACGAACAGTGTGATTGTAAGAACCCGTCAGAGTCCATGGTCAATATTTATAAAGCTATGAAACAGGCATCCCTTTCCTGCCCCATGATCAAATGGGGGAAATTATTGACATACATGTACAGGGTGAGTTGATTGGTGGTGTTACCTTGCAATAAAAAACAATCTTTGTAAAAGGGATGCGCAACCCTGGTTAGTTTCATTACCCAGTTTTAAAATCCAGTACACAGAGCTAACCCATTTTTACTGCCTTTTATTCTCTACAATATATTTAGCACAAGCACATTTTAAAAATGAGGGGATAACCGGTTGTGTTTTCCTCAAAATGAATAATTAATCCATTTTGTGTCTAAGAACAGCTTGATGAGTAGCAAACTACAGATGAGATGCCACAGAATGTGGCGTCTCATCTGGGTCAACACTGTTTGTTCATGCCTATCTGTCTGAATACATACTGTAAATACGGTATCACTTTTTTTTCTACCTGTATGGGGCAATGTGTCATCTCGTATGTTTGCCTCTGATGGGCAGCCACCTCTTTAAGCAGCCAAGTGTCCCCTTGATGGCTGTTTAACTGAGGTTGCATTGTGAACATGTTCACTATGGTGAGTTTTAATTAGCCTTTGTAAATGTTCCTTATCTGAGGAGGGGAGTGGTTGGGCGAGGCAAATGTAATGTGTATCTTTCGGCACTGGGGCATCCAGCTGATATTGGCTTACAGTAAGGCAAGGCCTGCTGTACTTGCAGCAGCAGGTAAGGGTAGAAGCGGAGTGTTGTTATTTCTTCTGTTTCTACACTTCATTCATTTTAGTCTTTCACCTCTAGCCTCCACTTTCATCTCCACTATCTCTTCTATCTCTTTTCTCCCTTTCTCTGGGAGACGACACAAAATAACCCACAAGGGTTGATGTGTGTTTAAACACAAAACAATCAATCATTCAATACTCCTCATTAAGGCTGACACGATTAATCGTATAATCGATTAATCGATCAATACATTCCACAGAATGATGTATGCTATTAGTTGATTACTTGATAGGTACAATTTACTACCCCAAATTATGCCTTAAATAGCTGGATGAGTGGCAAACAGTGCAGATCTTATTGCAGATCCAGTGCATTCTGCGGCGTCTCATCTGGGTCTACACTGTTTGCTCAGGCTTGTCTGTTCAAATATACATATGGTAAAGTGCAACGTATGGTAAGAGTCATGCTCAGACAGAAAGCCGGACAGGTAAAATTATGACAAAAACCTTGGCGATTACTAATCAATTATCGATCGCAATGACAGGACTGATAATCAATATCTTTTCACTACGATTAGCCAGCCCTACTCCTGATTAGGGAGCTATATGTATGAAGAATTTGCTATATTTACAGTTGAAGGAGGTCACAGAGCTATCATCTTTAGCAGAATTGGTGGAATACAGCCTGACATATATAGGGAAGGGCTTCATTTCAGGTACGGCTGTTAACCCTTTTTTGTACCAAATGGAATCTTCCTCCTTATACAGACTACAGTAGAACCTGTCTTAGTGGCCACCTCTATTTAGCAAGCAACCTGTCTTCAGCAAGCAGGCATTCAGTACCCACATAAGTCAAGTGTGTTAAATTTCACCTGTAGTAAGCAAACACCTGTCTTAAGCAAGCACATTTTGGTTATCCCTTAGGTGCTTGCTTAATACAAGTTTGACTGTATATTGCAGCAGCCCATTTCAAGATTTAGGGGTTTCGGGTTGTGTTTTCTTCAAAATTTGTTTGTAAATGGCTTAACTTTTTGTAAACAGTGTAGGCCCTGATCAGACGCCGCGTTCTGCGGCGTCTGATCTGGGCCTGCACTGTTTGCCCTGGTACCCGTTTTGAGGTTTCTGGTACTAAATGAGGTAATGACAGTGGTGTCATTTGGTCGGATTTGCCTCTCATTGGTAATCAGGTGGTCGTGGATTTGATATTTGCCTTTTGGCAACATTCTTTAATTAAGATTGATGATGGTCTTTTGTACAGTCTTTTTTTCTCAGATCTGCTGGTTCAAGAAGGACAGTTGTTAGTTTCTGGTGAAAGAATGTGTACTGAACCTGCCCGGAAGTGTGGTTTCTTTACTGCTTGGCTAACCGCCGCTTGATATGTCCTTCATAGTGTTGACTGAGCTAAATAAAGGATCTTACATGAGTGCTCATGTATTATTGAATTTATTGAACGAGTTGAGGAAAATGGATAAAATGCGAGGCTTTGTAGAGCATTTTATCCCTTTTCCTCAACAAGTTTAATAAATTCAATAATACATGCGTACGAATGCAATGTTCTATTTATCATACAACATTTAAAACACATTTTATTCACGATTATTTTACAAAAATGTCAATATTCCACCATTAGTAAATGCGACGATGTTAAGGTCGTCGTACATGTAACGTTACGGGGGGTATATATCTAATTTGCATGTTTAATCCACTAGTGGATCATCAAATTTATTACATGACGTTATTACATGCTCAGACTTGACGTCATATGATAAAACCATTATACTTCAAATATCCAAGTTTCTTACAGGACTCACTGTGAGAACTTAGGTTTCATTGGGTGACAGGACTTTAGATGTCATTTCATCTCAGTTTTGGTAGAAAGCCTATAGAGTTGGAAGCAACATCACCAAAATGACCTAAATAATCTTGATGCGGATGTTAAACTTCAAATCCGGTCCTGCCCATCGGGCTTTAAGAAATAGATGGGCTGCACTGGGCTTCCACGCAGAGCTGAAACTGACTACACACAAGTACTGGTAAACCGCTTAGAGGATCTAAGCCTGCCCAGGCAAAGCGGCGCGAGTCGCACCATCCATACTTATAAACCCTATTGGTTTCATTGGGTGACATGGCTTGAGAAGTCATTTCATCTCAATGTCTGGTAAAAGTCCCACAAAACTGGAAGTAACGTCTCCAAAATGACCTATACAGTATTGGCGGGGACGTTAAACCTCAATACAAACAAACAAATAAAGAGGTTGGGGAACACAATAGTGTTTTATAGAGGTTGGGGTGTACATTGATTGTCTAGTAAATTAAATAGCAACAGATGAGGTACGTATTTTGTGATAATTGAAGGATAGTTAGGGCCCCGCACTGAAAGTGTGGGTGCCCTATAGTTAGGGCCCCGCACTGAAAGTGTGGGTGCCCTATAGTAATCACTCTGTCCGTCCGTCTGTCTGTCTGTCTGTCTGTCTGTCCGTCTGTCCGTCCACAATTTTTTTTATCCTCCATAACTTTCTTATTCCACTGAAAGTGTGGGTGCCCTATAGTAATCACTCTGTCCGTCCGTCTGTCTGTCTGTCTGTCTGTCCGTCTGTCCGTCCACAAATTTTTTTATCCTCCATAACTTTCTTATTCCTGGATGGATTTAAATATTACTTGGCAGAAATGTTAACCATAATGTGATGGAGTGTTGCGTGCAAGACTCAGGTCCGTACCTCAAAGGTCAAGGTCATACTTAGAGGTTAAAGGTCAAAAAAGGGTCTTTCCTGTGTCCAATTAATAACTTTGTTATTATTCCTGGATGGATTTAAATATTACTTGGCAGAAATGTTAACCATAATGTGACGAAGTGTCACACGCAAGACCCACAGCCATACCTCAAAGGTCAAGGTCATACTTAGAGATAAAAGGTCAAAAAAGCGTCTTTTTTATTGTGTCCAATCTATAACTTTCTTATACCTGGATGGATTTAAATATTACTTAGCAGAAATATTAACCATAATGTGACAGTGTGCCGTATAGTAATGCCCTGTCTGTCCGTCCGTCTGTCCATCTGCCCGTCTATCCATCAACATTTTTCATGTTTACAAACTGAAGCTGAAGTTATTGACAGTTTCCATATAGTAATACCCTTTTGTTTTTAATTCATAACTTACAAACAGTCAAATGCATCAACTTCAAACTTAAGATATATGGTCACAATATCATTTCACAATTACATGGCAACCGACGTAACTCTAGCTACAATACTCTAAGAGTAATAGCCCTTTGAAAAAAAATCCAACTCCTCTGATGGCACTGCCGGGGCCCTAGTCAGTTTCACTGACAGTTCTAGTTTTTCTTATTTCTCTATGTAAACCTATGTTGTGGGTACTTATTTTAGGTTTTTGATGGAGAATCGGCAAAAACTATCCTTCATTTATCACAAACTACTTACCTTATTTGTTGCTATGGATTAAAATTAATTTTATTTTTACAGAGTGCCATGGTTTCACTATCCTATCATATATGACATCAGATCCAGACCAAGAAAGTTGACATCTCTTACTGGTAGTAAAGGTAGGTATTAGATACGTAATGTATGGACACCTTGAGGACTTGTTATAATTCTTCTAAAATTTTAACAAGTTTTTTTCTCAATCCAGTAAGGACTCTAAAACATGGAGATGGAATGGCAAATTGTGTAGTACCTGATCAGACTGCTCATTCAGAAGCAGTCTGATCTGGATCTGCACTGTTTGCTTAGGCCTATCTGTCCCAATACTTAGGATCATTATGGCAATACATTTTGTACTGAATAGCATTTTGTTTGTAATATAGCACCAAGCAGTAGTGACCGAGTCATTTGAAAATTTAGGAGTGTCGGTGGGCATTGCGATGAGGTTGAAGTGGAGGTGCTGTGCATTTTAAGGCAGTGGGGCATTCAGCTGATATTGGCTTACAGTTGGGTGAGACCTGCTGTCCATGCAGCTTGTGAAGGTAGAGGGGAAATGTTTTTATTTCTTCTGTTTCTTCAGTTAATTTCCTATTCTCCTCTGTTGCTTTTTCATCTCCTTTATCTCTGTTCAATCTCTTCTCCCTTGCCGGCCTTGGTAGCTCAGTCAGATTTGTGTCTGATGGGTGGCCAGGAAGTCGCAGGTTTGATACCTGCAGGGGTTCGCAACACTCTTTTCTGGCAATGGATCATGAAATCTTTTCTATGGTCATTCTCTCCCTTCTGCTGATTTGAATCAAGAAGGGCATTGTCAGTTTATGACAAAAGAATGCACACTGTATTTGTTATTCTTACATGCTTTTCAATGAATGATAGAGATTTATCAGTGAAATATAAATCGATATTTTCACTGTTTCAAACAGTGAAAATACGATTTTTTATTTTTCACTGTTTGGGACTACTTTTTTCTTCAAATCTAACTCTAATTTCAATTTTATCTTTGTCAGATAACTGAACAATACTGAAATGTGTTCTAATTGACGCATAGGCCGTTCATGTGTGACGGGGACGTTACTGACGTCATTTATGACGCGTCTTTTGTCGCGCGACGTTAGACTTGCCAGCAACTTCTTTGGAAAACTACTCTCTCAATTATTTCATTAATCATTCATAATAATACCATCCCAGGCCATTTGTCAGGTGCAAACTTTCAGTTTCCACCCAATAGTATACCCACTAAACACGATGGACACCACTAAATTGACGCGAAACGAACAGGAACAAAGATAATTTTCTCCGAATGTGAGCGACACCATTAAAGACGCTAAATATTGCCTTTTGAAGCATGTAAGAAACAGAAAATTTGATTTTTTCAGTGCAAGATCAAATTTCATTTCACTCATGAACACCAAAACTGCTATTTTCACTCGTGGCTACGCAACTCGTGAAAATAACAGTTTTGGTGTTCATTCGAAAAAATAAAATTCGATCTTACACTGAAATATCCTTTATATGGCTTATGTGTAAGCCTGCCCAGAAAATGTGATGTTAGGTAAACTGACAGGCTCAATATGACCCTAAATAGTGTTGACTGGGCCATGAAACTAAAAAACAAATATAAAAAAAAAATTCCCCCTTCCTCTGAAACTATAAAATGACCCACACTAATTGATACCTATTAACTTAACCCTTGTCCTGCTAATCCCGGATAAGCCTTATCTTTGAAACAATGTAGATCCAGATCAGATGGCTTCTGATGAAGCCATCTGATCAGGATCTACATTGTTTGCCATTCAGATTATGAATTTGTTGCAATAATTTACATCAAGTAATCTGATTGGTTGATAATCGGTAGTGAGTGTGGCATATATAAATATTCAGCAGGACAAGGGTTAAGCCCCAGCAGGGGCCCTTTAACATTGGAGTTGGAGACATAGACTGGGCTTCATGGTGCTGCCACACAAAGCTGAAACTGACCCCACATGAGGACTGGTTAACCCCTTAGACGGTCTAAGCCTTCCCAGGCAAAGTGGCGGAGTCGGGCCGTCCATGCATATAAACCCTTTTGGTTTTATTGGGCGGCAGGGCTTGGGATATCATTTCATCTCAGTGTAGGGTAAAAATCCCACATGATTGGAATTAACATCCTCAAAATGACCTAAATAGCATTGATTGGGGATGTTAAACCACAAATCAAACAAAACAAAAACCCCAGCACAATGGGTCAATCATAAGGGTGTCATATTGTTATTTTTAGAAATGCCAAACAGTGAAGAACCTGGTAAGATGCCACATTCTGCACTGAATCATCTGGGCATGTACTGTTTGCCACTGTCAGATTTTGAGGTTTCACATATAAAAAAGTTGACAGTTCACAGTGTGATCAGGGTTTTCATTTTGCACATTATGGATGGTTGTTAAATGATAACTATCTCATATAGGCAGAGAATAGAAGAATCTTTCGATATAATATTTGACAAGCATGCTGGATATTTTTGCCTGGTATGCAAGATTTATTTATTCTGAGTGGATAGTGTGTATGCTGGCTGATAAGATTCTTCACTGTGCACATGACTGAAGATACAAATCTCCCCACTTTTCAGAAAAAAGTGGGGTTATTTTGGTTTAAAGTGTCCTTTCGTCTGTTGGAACATTGGTAAAAGTCCCACAAAATTGGAAGCAACATCGCCAAAATGTCCTATACCGTGTTGACAGGGACGATAAATCGAACATTGTCCTTTATGACCACAACTATCTATTGTAGGCACATCAACATAAGAAACAGAATGCTAACTTAACCCTTAAGATGCCGAGAAAAACTTCATCTGAAAATGTCGTCTGCTTATGTCCTCTGCAGAATTTTTTGGCAAACTTTTTTAAAAATATTTTTGCAAACAGTGTGGGCCCAGATCAGACTGCTCCTACAGGAGCAGTCTGATCTGGGCCCACACTGTTTGCAAAAATTACTTTTAAGGTAACCGGCAGATGGCAAAGCAGACGACAGTTGTCGTGATTGGCATTTTATGGGTTAAATTCCAATATGGGCAGTAATAGTGTGCAGGGATATTTTTTCTCCAAAACTAAATGTAGATGGGCCTTTAAAGTATGCCCAGGGATCATGTCCCATATAAATGTATGTAGCATTTAAAAATTTGATGGGCCTTTTCTCATGAGCTCCCTGCCAGTCACTGGAAATTTTGATGTGCCTACCGGTAAGTATCCTTAATAACCGGCTTAGTGCAAAGAAAGCATATTTTTTTAATAGCTTACACAAATCCTATAAATATCACTGAATGCGTAGATGTTTTACTTTGGCGATGTTTGTTTGATTTGATGTTTAACATCCCCGCCAACACTATATAGGTCATTTTGGAGACATTGCTTCCAATTTCGTAGGACTTTTACCCGACATTGAGATGAAATGACATCTCGAGCCCTGTCGCCCAATGAAACCAATGGGGTTTATAAGCACCGACGTTATGACTCGCACCCCATTGCCTGGGCAGGCTTCGATCCTCTAAGCGGTTTACCACTACTCGTGTGCGGTCGGAATCAGCTCTGCATGGAAGCATCATGCAGCCCATTTATTTCTTCAAGCCCCGATGGGCAGGGGGCCGGCTGTGGAGCTCAGTAACACTTCTGTATTTCAGATTTGCAGATGGTGAATATATCATTGAGAGTATTAGCGCGACCAGATCAGGCCTCGTTACCCAGTATGTACCGACAGTTGGGCCAAGATTTTGATGAACGAGTTCTACCTTCTATATGTAATGAGGTAAATTATATACAGTAAAATTCCTATATTAAGACCACCTTTGGGACTGTTCAAAAGTGGTCTTTAAAACCACTTTTGAACAGTACCAAAGGTGGTCTCTAACTAGAGGGCACTGTATGTAGAGTGAGTGAGTGTTTGATTTTTACGTCCCACCAACAGCTTAGGTCATACGGTGACGGGACCTCGGTTTAAAGACTTATCCGAAAGTCTGGGAGAAGCCCAGGATCGATCCTGCGACCCCTGGTTTACAAGGACACTGTATGTAGAAAACTCAAAGGAAGAATATCTGAAACCTACTAAATAAGCATTTTACAGCAGAATTAGTCTTAATTATACCCCCGGCATATGAAGTATGTCAGGGGGTATATAGTTTTCGTCTTTCCGTTCGTTTCTTGGTTCGTACGTTCGGCAATTCGTCAACCTTTATGTCAAAGTTTTGCGTTAAACCTTTTTGATTGCTCATATCACTGTAACCACAGGTTGGATTCTCTTCATATTTGGTACAGGATATCTCTATTGCATTACCTTTCATATGGAATATCTAATACCCTGGGTCAAGCCCCTGGCTGGGTTGTCTGTCTGTCCGTCTGTCTGTTCATCTACTTTTACGTCAAAGTTTTGTATTAAACCTTTTTCATTACTGATATCTCTGTAACCACATGTTAGATTCTCTTCATGTTTGGTAAAAGATATCTCTATAGCATTACCTTTCATATGGAATATCTAAGCCCACACAGGGCTGTCTGTCTGTTCATCTAATTTTACGTCAAAGTTATGTGTTAAACCCTTTTCATTGCTTATGTCTCTGTAACCACATGTTAGATTCTCTTCATGTTTGGTTAAGGATATCTCTATAGCATTACCTTTCATATGGAATATTTAAGTCTCTGGGTCAAGCCCCTGGGGCAGCCCCCGCCCATAGGGGCTTGAAGAAATATATGGGCTGCATGATGCTTCCATGCAGAGCTGAATCCGGCCCGCACACTAGTACTGGTAAACCGCTTAGTGGATCTAAGCCTGTCCAGGAACCGCGGTGCGAGGCGGAACGTCCATGCTAATAAACCTTATTGGTTTCATTGGGCGACAGGGCTTGAGATGTCATTTCATCTCAATGTCGGGTAAAAGTCCTACAAAATTGGAAGCAACGTCTCCAAATGACCTTTACAGTGTTGACGGGGACGTTAAACCTCAAATCAAACAAAACAAAAACAAGCCCCTGGGTGGGCTGTCTTTCTGTCTGTTCATCTACTTTTACGTCAAAGTTTTGTGTTAAACCTTTTTCATGGCTGATATCTCTGTAACCACATGTTAGATTTTCTTCATGTTTGATAAATGATTTCATGATGCATGTCCCTTCCCCCACCCACGGTGACCTTGACCTCAAGGTCACAGACTTAGAAATTTTACATTTGGTTAAAGTTTTATGTCTAAGTTTATAGATGCCTGTATGTTCTATTCGATGCCCTCACTTCTTGGTCCATTTAGAAATTTTATGTTTGGTTTAGCTTTTACAAGCACATTTATAGATTCTTATAGCTTCTTGACTTCATTCATATTACATACAAGCTCGAAAGATATATCAGAGGGTGACGCTGGCCGGGGTATACGTGACCCACTGGTCTCTTTCTCTAGTTTTAGGTGGTCTTAATAGCAGAATTTTACTGTATTCAGTCAACCCCTTTATACTGACATGATTTGATAAAATGACAAAATTCGTTAAAATGACAATTTCAGTGGAACAAACTTGCCCAAGGGGAGACTGATTAATGCAGAAAATTGTTTTATAACATCACAGCCTCTTACACCATTGTTGGGAGTCGGAAGCACATCTGACTGGTGATCAGGACGCGGTTTCGATACCTGCCGGGGTCGGCAACATTCTTTCGTGGAGATTATTATGAAATATTTTACATGGTCATTCTCTCCAGCTGAGTCAAGAAGGGCAGTTGTCAGTTTCTGGCGAAAGAATGTGCACTGTACTGTGTAAGCATTTACGTATAAGCCTGCCCAGGAAAAGTGTGGATAGATAAACTGACCGGCTCAAAAAAGACCTAAAATAGTGTTGACTGGGCCGTTAAACTCCATTACAAACAAACTGACATGATTTGATATAACGACAAAATTCGTTAAAATGAAATTTTCAGTGGAACAAATTAGCCCAAGGGGAGACTGATTAATGCAGAAAATTGTTTTTATAACATCACAGCCTCTTACACTATTGTTGGGAGTCAGATGTGTGTCTGACTGGTGATCAGTAGGACGTGGTTTCGATACCTGCTGAGGTCGGCAACATTCTTTCCTGGAGATTATTATGAAATCTTTTCTGTGGTCATTCTCTTCTGCTGAGTCAAGAAGGGCAGTTGTCAGTTTCTGGCGAAAGAATGTGCACTGTACTGGTTAACGGCTTCCATATCAGCCCGCACAGGAAAAGTGTACATAGGTAAACTAACCGGCTCTAAAATGACCTGAATGGTGTTGACTGGGCTGTTAAACTCCAATACAAACAAACAAACTATTGTTGGGATCAAAGTAAAATCTGTTTTAGTAAAACAACTGTGTTATATCCAACAGAAATGTTTAGATAACAGTAAAATTCCTATACTAAGACCACCTTTGGGACAGTTCAAAAGTGGTCTTTAAGATCACTTTTGAACAGTCTCAAAGGTGGTCTCTGACCAGAGTACACTGTTTGCAGTAAACACAAAAGAGGAATAACTGCAACCTACTAAATAAGCTTTTTAAAGGAGAATTAGTCTTAATTTTTAATAAGTCTTAATAGCAGAATTTCACTGTACAGTAGAACTTCGTTGGCTCGAACACAGATGGCTCGCTTACCATGGCTGAGTCGAACTCGCTCTTAAGCCCTAGGGAAATCCTTTTCATATGCAATAATAAGCAATAGTGGGGGATAATTAAGAAGATTTTAGTCTTTTATCCTGCAAATGTATGCTGTTTGTACTCATTAGAATCGCCTCGGTGAGGCGATTCTAATGAGTACACACAGCATACATTTTCATTACAGAACATCGAAAAGATGTGCAAAAGTATCTCGTTATGCCTCTTGGCAGTAACCCCCAGTGGCTCGAACTACCGCTGTGTCGAACACATTTTCATGGTCCCAGAGGGGTTCGAGCCATCGAAGTTCGACTGTATATAGAAAAATCTCCACTAATGGTCACTTCTCTTCAGCAGCCACAGTCATCCCACAGAGCATTTCACAATATATTTAAACCTTGCTAAGCAGCCACCCCTCTTCCCTGGCCAGCATCCACTTTACTTAACCCATAAAATGCCTGTTATTGTCGTCTGCCGGTTACTTTAAAGGCCTGTTTAAGGGGAATGGGAACACCTTCATGGAAGGCAACTCTTGCAAAAGTATTTTTGTCTCCCATGTCAATAGGGATCCTTTTTTCCATGGGACAGAGTTTATAGAAAAATGAACAGGAAGTCCCGAAAGTTGTCTCCCTTTGAAAAATGACAGGGGAAAGTCTGCCAGGTGTTTTCACTCCCCTTAAAGATGCATTATTGAGCTATCTGGATAAAATGTTTCCAAAAATAAAATACGTATAGCCGGTATTTTTCTTTAAAACAATACAAATGAATGCATTTTATGCAAAAATGCGAACAGTTATGATGACAAGTAAACGAGTTTGAGAGGGATTCCCTAACTAGGTTTCGAACACTAGTTAGATCTATTTTTAGTTTGTGACAAAAATAGAATCCCCATATATGATGTTATGCGACGTTCATTTTTGGCCTTGTTTGCTTAGGCCATGTTTAGGCCTTGTTTGCTTAGGCCATGTCTGAATCGGAAAAAATATGACGCTGAATACCATGCCATAAGTAACGACACTCAGAGACGATACTGTTGCCATGCATGTGTAAAGTGACAGATTTATTTTTAGAACAGAAATTCGGAACACATGTTCAAAGCGAAGGGTAAACACGAATGCAAACGACCATTTTCACAAAGTTCTGAAGCTGTATTTGGCTCCAAAACAGGGTGTCCAAGGTCAGGGAAAAAGTCAGGGAAAAAAATATTTTTCAAGGTCAGGGAATTGTCAGGGAATTTGAAATTGGTCAGGGAATTTTGAAATTTTAGCAAAAGTCAGGGAAAAGTCAGGGAATTTTGAAAAAATATGTCCATGAATGATAAAAAAAAAAAAAAAAAAAAATAAAGGCTAAGGCAGTTTCTTCATGTTTGGCTTTTACCTTGATAATAATAATTATAATTTTAATAATAATAATTATAATAACAATAATGTCTTGTCCTCGTCTTAAGTATTGCATTTGGTAAATTATTCTTTGAGAAGAAACTAAAGGGTGGTAAAGCTATAGGGGAGGAGGAGGCCAACAGATCTCTTTGTATTTGGACATGAATTTCATAAGCTCACCTGAGCCGAAGGCTCATGTGAGGTAATAGTATGCCTGTGCTCCGGCGTCCATTGTCTGTTCACATTTTCAAATAAGTATATCTTTAAAGCAAATAGGCCAATCATGATTAAATTTCATGTGAAGCATTATCAGGTAGGGGAAAAATATGCATAATATTTTGGGGCAGATCAGATGGAAACTTTTGTTGCCATGGAAACATAAAGCTCCCATATACTTTCAATGGGAAAAACTTAAAAAATCTTCTCTGAAACCACAAGGCTCAGAGCTTAGATATTTAGTATGTAGCGATGTAAAGTGGTCCTCTACATAAATCCTGCCGGTCATGCCCCTGGGGGTCCAAATTGGCCACGCCCCGGCGCTCCTTAGCTCTCATAGATTTATAAAGGATAAAGCTTAAAAAAGTTCTTCTCTGATACCATAAAGCCCATAGCTTAGATATTTACTACGTGGCCACGTGAAATGGTCAGCTACATAAATCCTGCCAACCATGCCTCTGGGGTCAAAAGTGGTCATGCCCCGGGGCTCATTAGCTCCCATAAACTAAAAATGGAAAACACTTTGAGATCATAAGACCCAGATCTTAGATATTTTGTATGTTGCAATGTCAAGTGCTCACCAACATAAATCCTGCCAATCATGCCCCTGGGGTCCAAAATAGCCATGCTCCAGGCCTCATTAGCTCCCATGGACATGTAGTGGAAAACAACTTCAAAATTCTTCTCTGAAACCATTAGGCTCTGAGCTTGGATATTTCATATGTAACAATGCTAAGTGTTCATCTATATAAATCCTACCAATCATGCCCCTGGGCTCCAAGTTGGCTACTGTCCAGGGCTCATTAGCTCCCACTTGACTTATCATAATAAAAAAAACTTTAAAAATCTTCTCTGAAACCAAAAGGCCCAGATCTTAGATATTCAGTATGTAATCCCACCAACCTTGCCCCTAGGGTCCAAATTGACTATGTCATGGGGCCCATTAGCTCCTATAGAGGCCTCTGTGGTGTAATGGTTATGTAACCTGCCTGATAAACAAAGGATGGCAGGATAGATCCAGGGCTTCTCCAGACTTCCAGATGAGTCTTTAAACTGAGGTCTTGTATAGGTATCACCTTAGCTGTTGCAGGAACGTGAAACTGAAACACACTCACTCATTAGCTCCTGTAGACTAATAATATAAAAAATTGAGAAATCTTCTGAATCTGTAAGGCCCTGACATTAGATATTTAGTATTGTTGCAACATCAGTTGGTCACCCGCATAAATCCTGCCAGCCCTATGGCGTCCAAATTGGCCACTACCCTTGGCTCATTACATCCCACTGATTTATAATTGGAAGAACTTCAAAATATCTTCTGCTCTGAAACCATGAGACAAACAGCTTTCTAAAATGTTCCTCAGGTGAGCGGTTAGGCTCATTGAGCCTCTTGTTTCAAGGATTTCATCCAACAATACAAATGACTTATGTAAATACATGTACATGTATGTGTTTAGAAAAAAGAAAAATAGAAAAAAAAATCAAAGGGAAAATACAAACATAAAAAAACAAAGCAAACAAAAACATATTTAAAGAGTAAGACAATTACAGCTGGTATTGTAAAAGAAGGAAAAGGTTGGTTGTAGGGGAGGAGGAGGCCCACAGATGTTAGAACTTAATGCGCAAATTATCAAAAATGTTGGTCAGGGAAATTTGATTTTAGTCAGGGAAAAGTCAGGGAAGAGTCAGGGAATTTTGCTTTACTCGAATTGTGGACACCCTGCAAAAGTGTACACATGACAAAGGAGTATGCAATGAAGATAAAAACCAGAAAAAAAAATTTTGAGACCCGGTAGCTCAATAATGCACCTTTAACATGGGTTACGCTGTAGTTACCGTGTCATTTCAGGTTTTAAAAAGTGTCGTAGCCAAATTTAATGCTTCCCAGCTAATTACCCAGAGACAGCAGGTCAGTTTGATGATCCGGCGAGATCTTATCGAGAGAGCGAAAGCATACATTTTTTCAATACAGAACACCGAAAAGATGTCCAAAAGTATCTCGCTATGCCCCCTGGCAGTACCTCTCAGTGGCTCGAACTACCGCTGTCTCGAACACATTTTCATGGCCCAAAGGTGTTCGAGCCATTGAAGTTCGACTGTAGTTCTTACCTAAAATTACCATTTTAATATCTCAATAAATACCGGTGTAACGGTCAGTTTCTTCCCCCGGCCCGGTTCTTCCCTCGGTTCTTCCCGGGGAAGAAGGAAGAACCGGGCCGGCCCATTTCTTCCATGGGGGAAGAACCAGGCTGGCCGGCTTCTTCCCCTTGGGGAAGAAACTGACTAGTTAGTTTCTTCCCCACCCAGTCAGTTTCTTCCCCACCTGAATTTTTGGCAGCCAGGGGTTGGGTTTCTGGTATAAAATAGTTTAAACATATTTTATTGCATCCTCTAAACAAGCAATAGGGTCGGGCCACAAGTTCTGCCAACATTATTACGGCCCTCCCCTCTGGTATAAAATGGATTAATTGAGGTTAAGCTGTAGTTAACATATCCTTTCAGGTTTTAAAAAGTGTTGTAGCCAAATTTAATGCTTCCCAGCTAATTACCCAGAGACAGCAGGTTAGTTTGATGATCCGGCGAGATCTTATCGAGAGAGCAAAAGATTTTTTCATTATCCTTGATGACGTCTCAATAACAGATCTGACCTTTGGCAAAGAATACACAGCGGCTGTTGAATCCAAACAGGTAACTAAACTTGGAAAATGTTAGCCCTTATCCAGCTGAATATATTAATTTCGCAGCAACCATCTCTGAGTAGGCCCCCGCCCATAGGGGCTTGCAGAAATATATGGGCTGCATGATTCTTCCACGCAGAGCTGAATCCGGCCAGCACATTAGTACTGGTAAACCGCTTAGAGGATCTAAGCCTGTCAAGGAACCGCGGAGCGAGGCGGACCGTCCATGCTAATAAATCCTATTGGTTTCATTGGGCGACAGGGCTTGAGATGTCATTTCATCTCATTTCGGGTAAAAGTCCCACAAAATTGGAAGCAACGTCTCCAAAATGACCTTTACAGTGTTGACGGGGCCGTTAAACCTCAAATCAAACAAACAAAAACCATCTCTGAGTCTGACTATCCACCAATTAAATTAATTGATATAATATATCCATTCATTTCACAAACTGCATGACAAACAGTGTAGATCTTGATCAGATGGCTTCTGGAGAAGCCATCTGATCTTGATCTACACTGTTTGCAAAGGTAGGGGTTATATTCAGCGGGATGAGGCCAGCCTCGGTAGCTCAGTCAGATACACATCTGACTGGTGATCAGGAGGACGAGGGTTCAATACCTGTCGGGGTTGGCAACATTCTTTTAGTGGCAATTGATCATGAAATTCTTTTCTACGGTCATTCTCTCCCTTCTGTTGACTCAAGAAGGGCAGTTGTCAGTTTCTGGCGAAAGAATGTGCACTGTACTGGTTAACCGTTCACGTATAATCCTGCAAAGGAAAAGTGTGGATAGGTAAACTGACCAGTGTTGGCTGGCCCGTTAAACGCTAATACAAATAAACAAAATCAGCAGGATAAGGGTTAAATTTCATATGACAAAAGCTACGGTTGTTATCTTATTCCATAGTTTCTATATGTAATAGTTCGTCTGTCATTACCGAAAATGACCAATCTTAACCACATGTAAGAAATACTACTGTTTGTTTGTGATAAGATGCCTGATTAGACAAATTCTAGCTCTAAACTGTCTGTTGCACATTGAACAATAGAGGTCAGCGGAAGACAGCTCTGTTGATGATGCCTTAGCTCTGGCTTTGCGTTGTGCATGTTAGTGATACCTTAGCTCTGGCTTCAGGTTGTGCACGTTTCCGCTCGGCTTTCTTTAGGTAATGTGTTGTCACATAGCGATATTGTGAAACAACGTTACCCTGTCCACAACAACGTAAACAGCTTTGTCATTAGTATGTGGCAGGAGCCTAAATTGCCTTCTGCTTTTGGCTCTTTTAAAGGAATACTTAACATTTTCATGGAAGGCAACTATTTAAAAAACTGACTGGTGATCAAGAGCTCGCAGGGTTGATACCTGTCAGGTCTGCTACATTCTTTGTGGAGATTGAACATGAAATCCTTTTTTTGCTCATTTTCTCCCTTCTGCTGTCAGAAACAAAAAGGGCAGTTTTCCATTTTTAGTGAAAGAATGTGCACAGTACCGGTTTACTGGGCAGGAAGTGTGGTTAGGTAAACTGACAGGCTCGATATAATCTAAATACTGGGTAGTGTTGACTGGGCCGTTAAAACTTCAAAACAAAAAATTTCAAAAGTTTTATTATCCTTATCTGTCCTGAGGTGATTCTAATGAGTACACACATCATACCTTTATTTTGAAGAATACATGCCCCCATTTGGGAACCTTTAAAAACCTATATTTTTCATGAAATCCTTTAAAACCTTTAACTTGTCTGAAAAATCTATAAAAACCTTTATTTTGATGACAAAAAAATTCAATTTGGCAAATTTCTTAAAATGTTTAAGAAAAATGGCTTAAAAACATTGCTGTCATGCCAGATAAATAATAAATAAGGATGGAACAGCACTTCTGAGACATGATGTAGTTATGAAGACAACAGAAGTTGATTTTTTCATATGAATGTTGACGTTCAAAGCAGGTTGCCCCCGCCCATCGGGGCTTGAAGAAATATATGGGCTGCATGATGCTTCCACTCAGAGCTGAATCTGGCCCGCACACTAGTACTGGTAAACCGCTGATAGGATCTAAGCCTGTCCAGGGACCGCGGTGCGAGGCAGACCGTCCATGCTAATAAACCCTATTGGTTTCATTGGGCGACAGGGCTTGAGATGTCATTTTATCTCAATGTCGGGTAAAAGTCCCACAAAATTGGAAGCAACGTCTCCAAAATGACCTTTACAGTGTTGATGGGGATGCTAAACCTCAAATCAAACAAACAAACAAACGTTCAAAGCAGGTATTTATGGCGTAGAAAAACAGAAACAAGGTGAGAAAAAAAGCCTTTCTTTTGTTAAAAATTCAGTCAAAAAAACTTTTATTTTACCTATAGCCTTTAAAAAAAACACAAAAGAGCCTGCTTGGGGGTCTGAGAATATTGAAATTATCATATCCCAATCACGCTTTCTGACCTGTCATTATGATTAACCTTTAACCCATTGCATGCAGGAAACCCCTAAAGGGGTACCTTGGCAAACAGTGTAGGCCCAGATCAGATGCTGCAGAATGCAGCATCTGATCAGGACCTGCACTATTTGCTAACAGAATTTTCCGTCAAAAGGCTGTTCAGGCCTTTGTAAGTTTGACAGTACAACGTAACAAGTGATACATTAATTCTTTCGGGTTATTGTAGGAATGAATTTCATTTTTGTGGATTTTATCGATGTGTAACCTCGGGCGAATCACTCACAAACTGCATGAAGCCTGAGTGATTCGCCAGAGTTTACACATCGATAAAATCCACAAAAATGATAATTCAGTCCTTATAATCCCAACTTTGTCATTGAAAAGCAGGAGTCCATTTAAAAATTTAGGGGATTCAGGTTGTGGGTCCTTCAAAATTGATTTCGAAAATGGCGGAACCTTTTGCAAACAGTGTAGGCCCTGATCAGACGCTGTTTTGCAGCATCTGATCTGGGCCTGCACTGTTTGCCATGGTACCCGTTTTGGGGTTTCTGGTACTAAATGGGTTAAAGGTATGTTGTGTATACTCATTAGAATAGCCTCATTGAGGTGATACAACCATATGTTTATTTCATAAACATGTGTTTGTTTAAAGAAATAGGTCAGGTCTAACTGTGATTTGTTGAGTAATAAATCACAGTTTGGAGGTCAGTTGTATAGTAGACAAATCACGAGCGCGTAGCGCGTGATTTGTCGACTTACAACTGGCCGACAAACTGTGATTTATTACTCAACAAATCACAAACTAGAGCTGATCTATTTCGATTCTAACACACTGAAAATCGGCAATAGTGTTGTTGTTTCCTTCAAAATCTCACAACCTTTCGCCATTGTTAGAAGAAATTTCGCTTAAATTATTGACTGAAACACATGCATTTATATCCTTTTCTTATGTTTTTGATGCCAGAAAATGACATTACACCGTCTAACATCAAGGAAATTGACTAGTGACGTCATAAATTTGCAGTTTTTAATGACGTCAGTCATCATGCTATTCCGATCTGTGATTTGTTGCAGAGTAAAACACAGTTATTTTCCATTGCCTATATAGGCGCGCTGTGTTAGAATAATCCATCACAACTTCTTTATAAGACTGTTTATGGGGTCAAAAGTATTAAGCACGTTGGTTTAAATCAAAACATATTATATCCAAACAAAAATGTGTAAAATGACCATTTTTCTATAAAATTTGTACATTTTTGGCGTCGATATTGAAACCGCATTATATCCGAAACCGGGTTATAATGAACAATGCTATAATGAGATTGTGGTGATGAACATTGATATAATAAGGCTGTGGTGTATAATAGTAAAATCTTAAATATTCAAGCAGCAGTACAATATAAGCAATCCATGGGTCTCACTTACAAGGGAGTCATTTCACATCTATCATTAATCATGATTTGTATGAATTTCGGAGCATTTATGATCATTTTGGTTCCTTTGTAGGTTGCCCAACAAGAAGCTCAGCGAGCCCAGTTCATCGTAGAACGATCAAAACAAGAAAGACAACAGAAAATTGTGCAGGCACAGGGAGAAGCGGAGTCTGCCATACTTATATCCTTTGTTCTAAAATCAACCCTTATCTTGCTGAATATTCATTTAAGCAACACCCATTTCTGTCTATCAACCAATCAAATTACTTGATGTAATTTATTGCTACAAATTCATAAACTGAATGCCAAACAGTGTAGATCCTGATCAGATGGCTTCTTCAGAAGCCTGCAAAGATAGGGGATTGTGGTGAACAGCAAGATAAGGATTAAAATCAAAAGAAAGCGCAGGGTTGTCACGAACGGTTGGGTGAGGAAAAGGTGACATGTATCTTGTGTCACTGGGGCAACTGATATTGGATTACAGCTGGGCACTGCCTGCTGTCCTTGCAGCAGGTAGGGATAGAGGGGGAGTGTTGTTACTTCATTCATTTTCCTCTTTCTCCCCTATCCCTGACTTTCATCTCCACTACAATCTCTGCTATCTCTTTTCTCCCCTTTCTCTGGGAGATGACACAAAATAACCCACAAGGTTTGAGGTGTCGTTAAAGCCAAAACAGTAGTAACGGACAGTGTCATGACTTTATGTGCCAGTATTTGTTTGTTTGATTTGAGGTTTAACGTCCCTGTCAACACTGTGAAGGTCATTTTGGAGATGTTGCTTCCAATTTTGTGGGACTTTTACCCGACATCGAGATGAAATGACATCTAAAGCCCTGTCGCCCAATGAAACCAATAGGGTTTATTAGCATGGACGGTCCGCCTCCCACCGCGGTTCCTGGAAGGCTTTGATCCTCTAAGCGGTTTACCAGTACTAATGTGCAGGCCAGATTCAGCTCCGCGTGGAAGCATCATGCAGCCCATATATTTCTTCTAGCCCCTATAGGCGGGGGCCGTGCCAGTAACAATGTGTTATTAGAGGTGTGGCTATATCATTTTCATGACATGACATGACATTTTCCATTTAATATCAGGGACATAATAATTATGATAATGGTTAATATTCTTCACATGAAAATTTGTTCAGATTTGGTTACAAAGCTGTCGGGGGGGGGTGCATGTGTATCATGTGTCACTGGGGCGTCCAACCGATATCGGCCTACAGTTGGACAAGGCCAGCCGTCCTTGCACTAGCAGGTAAGGTTAGGGTGGAGATGTTATTTCATTCATTTAAATCTTTCTCCTCTGTCCCACACTCCTCCCTCTGTCCCACACTTTCACCTCTTCTACTATCTTTACTGTCTCTTTTTTCCCTTTCTCTGGGAGATGACACAAAATAACCCACAAGGGTTGATATTAACCCCAAAACAATAAATCAATATGTTACAAAGGGTCGCTGGACATTTCGGTCCTGAGTCGTTTCGCACCCTGGGTCGTTTTGGCCGGGTTGTTTCGGCCTGAGTTGTTTCAGCCCAACATTGGGGGTGGGTCGTTTTGGCCAAATTGGGGAGTCGTTTCGGCCCGATTTTTTTTTTTCGGACTGCATTGTAATATTTCATAACAGATACCAGCCTGGGCAATTGCCATCTTCGCTCGTTCCGTTATAAATAACAGAGAAGCCATAGAGGACTAATACTCTGATACCAACGACAGGTGCAGGTTGACCATATAAAATTGCCTTTTTAGCAAATTACAAATGTTCTGAAAAGAGGTAATCAGTCAGCATATGTGCAACACATTGTATGATTCATCGTTATACCCCCGGCATACGAAGTATGCAATGGGGGTATATAGTTTTTGTCTTTTCCGTCTGTCTGTCTGTGTGTCTGTAAACAATTATTTTATGTCAAAGATATCTCAGGAACTGCTTCACATAGAAACTTGAAATTTTGCACACATGATCAGTATGACTACTTGTATTGTGGGAAAGAAAATAAGGGCCAAGGGTCAGGCCTTTTAGAGTTATTTCCCTTTGTAGTTCTTGCTGTTTAATAGTGTATATTTTTATTTTGTGTCAAAGATTTCTCAATAACTACTGTACATAGAAACTTGAAATTTTGCAAACATGATCAGTATGACTAGTTGTATTGTGGGAAAGAAAATAAGGGCCAAGGGGTCAGGCCTTTTAGAGTTATTTCCCTTTGTAGTTCTTGCTGTTTAATAGTGTATATTTTTATTATTTTGTGTCAAAGATTTCTCAATAACTACTGTACATAGAGACTTAAAATTTGGTAGCAACAACCAGTATGACTACTTGTTTCAGCTGAGGTGATGGCACTGGCTCGGGGTATACGTGCCCCACTGGGCACTTTTGTCTAGTTTGATAAGTAAACAGATGCTGTGACTCGATCAACAGCTGTCTGCAGTCTCAGGGTTACTCAGAGAATGTTTCGTATGCTGTTCTGAAACTCGGCATGCCATTGTGATACTAACGAATAGTAATCAGCCTGCACATCAGTGCATTATGATCAGTATTTGCAGATCGCATCCGCATGGGTGTCAAGAAAAAAAATGGAATGGATGCGCATCATGATCTTAAATTGTGTATGTCTGTATGTGGCATGTGAAGAAGTAGACCATCCTACGCTTGCATGCAGTCTGGTCATAATCTTTGAGGATTGCACGAACCTTCAAAATCTTTGGGACTTGTATGAACTTTCTACAGCCAAAGCCACATACAAAGAGATAAAAGTGGTAATTTTGCTGTAATGAATGGATGCTTATGTTCATCCAAGTTTACATGTCGTTTATCGATCAGAAAAGACTCAGATCATCCTGCGCATGCATGCAGTCAAATCAGTGTCTTCATAGATATGAACATTCTGCAGTCCCAAAACCATCCAATATGTTATTTATTTATTTATTTCACACTATTATAAGGTTTTGGATATTGAAACCACACACGTTAATGATCTGTTGATCAATCACCCGTTAATCAATTTTGCTCGTGTTATCTAATCCCTTCTTTTTGTCTATCGGTGATTAACCAAGTGCCGGTGCATGACCTTAATTAGGTGTGAAAACACTCGGTAAATGTGGCAGGCTGTCAAGTGTTCCTATTTTTCCTATTTTTTCCTATATTTTCAGGTTTCCTATTTTGTTCCTATATTTTAACCCCATTTCCTATATTTTTTACCAAATTCCTATATTTTTTAAAATGCTGCATGATTAAGTTTTTCTTGGAAACAGAAAAGAGCACCTTTAGATGTAAGAAAGTTCTTCAATACTGGAACCTGTTTTCTTATTTTCCATTTGATAATGAACATCTGAAAGATTTGGGTTGTTTACATCCTGAACATAGACATAAGCCCAGTAGCAGTTCAGCAATAGAAAGGGTAGCAAGAAGGTTACCTTTTGCAGGAAATGTGGCATTGCTTACTGATGAGAGGAAGGTATACCAAGGGGAGGAAACTGATGAGAAACTTTGGAATATAGAGAAAGATGATGAAGTTGTGTTGAGAATGATTGATCATTACTAGAGAGACATTCTGAAATTGAAAACTGGTTGTGGCAAAGATAAGTAACATAGGCTTGGAAAAGTAGTATAAGGTGTGCTGGTATTGCCACATAGTAATGCTGCTATTAGATAATAAGAAAATGTTGGGAAAAGATAGGGTAAAGCTGTCATCAGAATCAGTTATAGGGAACAGACTTTCCAAACAGGCTGTGAAAATCCATGATCCTAAATATATTCAGCCGGAATGTGTACCTCTTACCAAGGACCTAATAAGTTATGTCAAAGGTAGTCATAGAGTTTTCAATGAGAGGATAGACAAGGAAAAGCAAAATAGAAAAAAAAGGAGGAGAAGACTAGAGAGCAAAAGAAAGAAGAGCGTGCACAGGTTGAAAAACAAAAGAACCAACAAAAGAAAAAGTCTTTGAATGAAACAATGAAAAAGTTGAATGTTAAAGAAAAGAACTCTAAAGAAGAACTTCATGCTGCTGAAAAACTGGTTGAAGAAGGAAATGAAAAACTGGATGGAGCATTAACATGATAAAAAAGAGAAATTTTTCTAGTGCATCAGTGAGTCAGTCATTGATTGACACTGCTCAGGAAAAGATTAAAGAATCAACAGAGCATCTAGACAGAGTAAGAGAAGAACAGAAATCAGTGGAAAGTAGGAAAAGGAAGAACCTGGAGAAAATTGCTCATGGGGATTCAAATGAATAAGTTCCTAAGAAGCAAGGAATACACCAAATAAAGCTAAGAAATGAGGTGAACTTAGCCAAAAAAAAAAAATCTTGAGATAGTGACTTGTATGCCAGATTATTATTTTTTCTCAGTTTTGATAGTGTAATAATATGGTCACATATCATTTTTAAAGCCAATGCTTAAGAAAATTCATAGTACAAGAAGTACAATGTCTAAGCTTGATAAGTCATATTTTCAACTTCAGAATATGATTAAGAGAATTCCTAGTACAAGCAGAACAATGGCTAAACTAGGCAAAATTATTTGTCAGTTTCTTAAAGTTCCATTACTTTCCATTTTGATACTTTGCTATGACCATCCCAAGATACCCATGGTAAATGCACAAAGACAGTTATGTATAACTTGATGGCTTCTTTAAAACTTCATTTTCTTCATGATGTTACATGAGCTACTCATTAAACAGAGTAACCTAGACAGTAACTCATGTATCTTGTATTTATTGCAACACAACCCATCTTGAATTGGTCTAACACATATGATGTCATGTTGACTGAAAGCAATAAAGATGATTATGAATTAATTTTTATTGCCACTAATATAAAACCTTTGATGACATTTAAACTGGTGATTGAGAGCTGGCTGAAAGGGGAGGTGCAGGTCAGGGCCATATCAAAACTATTAAAATTTCAGAGTGGCTAACAGAAGTATGAATCCTTTTACCACAACTTTTTGTTGTTTTTCTGTCTTCATTAAACCGCTGATTAAATTTAGCATACCTGCATTTTTGGTTTTGTTTGTTTGTTTGATTTGAGGTTTAAAGTCCCCGTCAACACTGTAAAGGTCATTTTGGAGACTTTCCTTCCAATTTTGTGGGACTTTTACCCGACATTGAGATGAAATGACATCTCAAGTCCTGTTGTCCAATGAAACCAATAGGATTTATTAGCATGGATGGTCCGCCTCGCACCGCGGTTCCTGGACAGGCTTAGATCCTCTAAGCGGTTTACCAGTACTAGTGTGCCGTTCGGATTCAGCTCTGCGTGGAAGCATCATGCAGCCCATATATTTCTTCAAGCCCCTATGGGCGGGGCCGACCTGCATTTTTGTTAATTTTTTTATGATAATAAGGCCTTTTTTGTTGCTAAACCTTGATAATTATCCTATAAATTTCCTATTTTTTTCCTATATTTTTCCCATAAATTTCCTATTTTTTTAAGCCCAGAATATATATTTTGCACCAAAATACACTTGACAGCCTGATGTGGGCGTCCTTAATTATGGAGTTGAGATAATTTTTATTAGCACTTTGACTTCCTTGTTGAATTCATTTAATATACAAAAATTAAGGGTTGCATCACACAGATTAGAAATTGAAGTCGGGCAGTGGGCTAAACCTAATAGAGTACCTCTTGATGAGAGAAAATGTAGATTTTGTAACAAACTTGAAGATGAATTTCACTTCTTATTGGAATGCGATTTTTATAAAGAGCTAAGGGAACATTATTTAAAAAAATACTTTTGGAACAGACCCAATATAATCAAGATAAAAGAATTAATGTTATAAAAAAAAAACAAGAAAATTATATCAAATTTGGCACTTTATATTGAGAAGGCCTTTAAGGTAGGAACTACCAGTAACAGTTAAAATTGTGTTGTAAAATCAGATAAAAAACTCCTGATATTCTCATGTTCCTACTGGGGTCATGGACTGTGGACGCTGTTAGAACCACCTCGGCAAGGCGATTCTAGCGTGAGCAGTTGGTTTGTGTTTTGTTTGGTGAATACGGGAATATTTTGTATTCCCCTGTGAACCAAAATGTGTATTCCCCTGTGAACCCCAGTATACCTATGTGAATGTGGGGTTTAACGAGGTCGAGCTTATAAAGGCATGTTTTTCGTGAGGCTATTATGTGTTTCTCCCACTGTGTTTGTCTCTAATGTTACTTTTGCAATTTGCGTATTGAACCCAGTTTGTATTTATATGTGGTATTGTATTCATATGAATATGATACACCTGTATTTATTCTTGGCATATGTACTACACATGAACATGTTATGTTCAAAGTAGAAAATAAACTTACTTACTTACTTACAAAATATCCAAATATGTTATAATTGAATTCTTTCGTTTCAAGGAATCAAATGTCAGCAATCAGTGGATACCAGGTGCTCAGAGACACCATCCAATCACTTATCCTTGCAATCGCTCATAACAATTTCAAAGGATCTTTAAAAAATCTTCTTTTTTTATTGTGCATTACATGTGACAAAGATGTCACATCAACGTCGGTGCAATTTCATGAGGTTTATGCAACGTCAGATCTGCATCGATCCAACGTCATGATGTTGTAACATTGATTTGACATTGCCTTAACGCCGTGTGTCTGCTATGTGATTGTTATCCGATATACAATTTTATATATGATTGTAGTACAAATATCAAATTCTGGTCACACCACCTTGTTGGTGCTAATTAACTGGAAACATGGCTATAAAAAGAACTTTAAAAATTCTTTAATTGGGCTATGGCTAACGTGAAAGGCCATGTAAAAATATTCCAGAATTCAACAGGAACTGTGCTGAAAAAAATTTCTATCCAATAAAATCTGGTGGAAAGGACCCAGGACCGAAACGACACACCCCCAAAATTGGGCTGAAAAGACCCAACCCCAAAATTGGGCCGAAACGACTTTGGCCGAAACCACCCGGCCGAAACGACTCGGGACCTAAACGTTCCGGATTCTTACAAAGCTGTCACTATTCTATTGCCATTGTAATACTCTTAACATAGCCATGATAACAGTCAAACGCACAAATCACTTAGCAGCGGTATCAGACCATAAATTAAACCAGTGTATGTATTCCTTAACAGTCATACATAGGCCATGCCATTAGTACCAACCCTGGTTATTTAAAACTGAGAAAAATTCGAGCAGCCCAGAATATAGCAAAAACGGTAAGTGTATTGTACTTTGTACCAATCCTATGAAAAATTAGAGTAATGAATGGTAAGTGCAGGGTTCATATTTAACTTTTTATCCCCCGACCGAATAGGTTCGGGGGATATAGCGATCAGCCTGGCGTTCGTCTGTCCGTTCGTCTGTCCTTCCGTCTGTCCGTCCGTAGACGCAACCTTGTGATGGGCATAACTCCTATACCCTTTGAGATTCATTGATAGTTCTTGGTACAATTGTTCACAAGGCTGAGATGGTGTGTCATGCGCAAGAACCAGACCTCTGGATGCCATAATTTTTTAGTTATCTCCCCTTTTAATAAAATAGAATGACTACTTTGTGATGGCCATAACTCCAATACCCTTTAAGATATATTGATGATACCTGGCACAGTTGTTCACAAGGCCGAGACGGTATGTCATGCACAAGAAACACAACTCTGGCTGCCATGGTTTTTGAGTTATCTCCCCTACCAATAAAAAAGAGTGACTACCTTGTGATGGCCATAACTCCAATACCCTTTACGATGTATTGATGATACCTGGCACAGTTGTTAAAAAGGCCGAGACGGTGTGTCATGTACAAGAACCACAACTCTGGGTGCCATGGTTTTTGAGCTATCTCCCCTTCCAATAATATAGAATCACTACCTTGTGATGGCCACATCTCCAATACTCTTTGAGATATATTGATGGTACTTGGTACAGTTGTACATGAGGTTAAGCAGGTATGTCATGTGCAAGAACCACAACTCTGGGTGCCCTGGTTTTTTAATTATCTCCCCTGACAATATAACTTTTTGATGGCCATAACTCCAATACCCTTAGAGTTATATTGATGGTACTTGGCACAATTGTATACAAGGTTGAGACAGCGCTTCATGCCTAAGAACCGCAATTCTGGGTGCTATGATAAATATTTGAGTTATCTACCCTTCCAATATAACAGTATGACCAGCTTGTGATCTCCAACACCCTTTGAGACATCTTGATGGTACTTTGTACAGAAATGCATGAGCTTAAGCAGGCATGTCGTGCACAAGAACCACAGTTCTGAGTACCCTGGTTTTTTAGTTATCTCTCCGGAAGAATAATCTTGTGATGGCCATAACTGCAATACTTTTGTGATATACTGCTGGTTTAATTCTGGTGCACTTTTCTATTGGTGAACAGTCTTCTGGAGGCCATATTGGCTTTTGGTCGGGGGATTCGCCATCTCTTCCGTTAGCTATTTTTTTAAGGTTACTAAAATTAGCAAGTTGCTTTATTTTTTACTTGCTAAACGTTTCAGGCAACTTGCCTGTTCACAGTTGTAAACATTTTCAAATGAGGCTTAAACTCTTACTACTCTTGCTAAAAATATCAGTAGACAACGTCTTATCGTTCTTATTTCTTAATTTTCCCAGAAAACAGGTACAAATAGTCCGCGTGTGGACATCGTTAATTGATGAGTATGAGCAGATGTACTCAATTATGACACTGATTATGAGAAGTGTGACAAGTAACAATAATTGACTGCCAATTGTTGTGCACTGATTGGCGTTGATTGGATTGTTTGCAAACAGGTGTGATGCAGTAGGCGCGAACAAAATCAATACCGGACGATTTACAGTCAGTAACAGCAAACATATTGTATTTTTTTTTTTTTTATTTATTTTGTTTGATTTTTTTTTTAATTTTGCTCATGAAAAATTGGGGTTCACGGCCGATCCGCGATATATTGGATATCGTAAAAAATAACGGATCGCGATATATTGGATCTACAGTGTAATGTGAAATTTCATGCAAAACATCTCCCATGGAGACAATTTGCATGAAATGTTGAAACCTGTTGTCTGGAACCCAAAAAGAAACTAACATCAAATTGTTTTTACTGAATTAGCCTAGAGAGTGGTAAAAGTTAAAAGACGCTCAGTTCTCCATGACTTCTAAAGTTACATTCTGGTATAAAACAACTTTTCAAATTTTGATAATTTCCAAATATGTGTACTGTTGTGGAAAAGAAACAGCAAGACTTTAGGTGGAAAAGAAACTGCAAAACTTTAGGAACAGCAAACTTGATGCAGTAAGCAAGTGATGGAAATTGCAAACTTACTATGTCACCCCACCGAAGGGGAGGGGGACATATTGTTTTTGGTGCGGATCCCGTTTGCGTCGGCATAGCCTGTTTGAAGCACTATAATATCTCCTGAACCTATGGATGGATTTTGACCAAACTTGCATAGACACATCACTAGGATGGGGGAAAACAGTCATTAGGTCATGATGATCTTGACCTCATTTTCAAGGTCACAGCGACCCAAAAACAGTAATTTTGGGGCCAAAAATGGCTTGTCTGCACTCTTATCTCATTAAGGAATTGATTGATTTTACTCAAACTTGGTACAATATATCATTACAACATACCTCAGGTTTGACTGCCCTCGCCTATAGGGTCTGGAAGAAATATATGGGCTGCATGATTCTTCCACGCAGAGCTGCATCCGGCCCGCACACTAGTACTGGTAAACCGCTTAGAGGATCTAAGCCTGTTCAGGAACCACGGTGTGAGGCGGACCATCCATGCTAATAAATCCTATTGGTTTCATTGGGGGACAGGGCTTGAGATGTCATTTCATCCCGATGTCGGGTAAAAGTCCCACAAAATTGAAAGCAATGTCTCCAAAATGACCTTTACAGTGTTGATGGGGACGTTAAACCTCATATCAAACAAAAACTGGAGGTTTAAATAGATTTTGGTGACCTAGACCTCATTTTCAAGGTCACAGCGACCCCCCCCCCCCCTGGGGGTATAATGTCTTCGTCCTGCCGTTAGTCCATCCGTGTGTCCATCTTTCCAGGCGAACATCCAGGGTTTAGGGGCTAGTATTAGGATTAGATAACGATAGAAAATGATTGGAAAATAATAGATTTATTCCGTAAACAAAAGGTTCAGGAGGTTAGCCCCTTAACCAAACAAAAGAAAATAACAAAAGAAGTAGCCCTTAAACCCGAAATGTTGGAACGTCTGTCCGTCCGTTAACATTTTGGTTTAAAGTTTTGCGTCAAAGTTTCTAAGAGATAGATTTATTTGATACTTACACTGAAGTTACATACTGGTCTAAAAATTTCATTGATGCATACCCCACCCCACAGACTTAGAAATTTTACATTTGGTTAAAGTTTTATGACAAAGTTTATAGATGCCTGTATGTTCTAAACTCAAGACAAATTCAGTTGATACTTGCATCAATGCACCAGTCCAAAGATTTCATTGATGCATACCCCACCCTGCTGCTTCAGTAACGTTGATACCCCCACCCCTTCAGTAAATTTGATGCCCTCACTCCCTATGTCCATTTAGAAATTTTGTTTGATTTAGCTTTTACAAGCACATTTATATATTCTTATAGCTTCTTGACATCTTCAATCATATTACATATTATATCAGAGTATGGCAGTGGTGGGGGTATACGTGACTCATTGGTCCCTTTCTCTAGTTCAGTAAGGAATTGATTGATTTTTTTAAAAGAAATCCAATTTAAAGTGGCCATATGATAAATAGAATCTTACACTCGTGGTCATTTCATATGAAATTTATGAAATGAGCCGAAAGCTCTTTTCCTAAATTTCATATTAAATAACCATGAGTGTAAGATCCCCTATATCTGTTGATTTATATTTAAATATAAATCAGCATTTTTGGTTGAGTGCAGTATCTTTATGTTAATATGACTCACTCTTTTGTGCAAAATCTAGGTAACGTTTATTTTATTGCCATGCTATTCCTGTCATGCTATTCTTGTAACGTCAGAGTGTTGTAAAACTTAGACTAGACATGTGTTGCCTTAGGCAAACAATGCAGACCAAGATCAGATGCCCCCGCCCATCGGGGCTTGGAGAAATAGATTTGACTGCATGATGCTTCAACGCAGAGATGAAACCAACCGCACATGAGTACTGGTAAACAGCTTAGAAGGTCTAAGCCTGCCCAGGCAAAGTGGTGAGAGCTGTGCTGTCAATGCATATAAACCCTATTGGTTTCATTGGTCGGCAGGGATTGAGATGTCATTTCACCTCATTGTCGGGTAAAAGTCCCACAAAATTGGAAACGTCTCCAAAATGACCTAAATAGTCTTGAAAGGGACATTAAACCTCGAATCAAACAAACACAGAAAGCACCGTCTGATCAGGGTTTACTTAAAGGAAAACAACCACAAAAATTAACTTTCACTTCAGAACAAAGGTTTTGAGAAGACAAACATTTTGGTACAAGTTTTATGAAAATTGACTGAGTGGTTTTGAAGTTATGACCTTTTGAACATTTCACAAATTCTGTTTTTTTTAGTCCAGAACGAGGCTGTGAGTAATTGACGTCATAAACTCACAAATGGAAAACTTTAAATTACAGCGATTCTCGTGCAATAAAACAGCAATAAATAGTTCAGTATGCATTCCATTTATTCAATGCGATGATAATTTACTGTTTTTAAGTACAAAATCTGAAAAAGTATGCTGTAAATTATTATTTTTATATTTTGGTCACGTCACTAGATTAACAAAATGGCGGCCCTCATAGACAGCAATTGTAAAATGTTCAAAAGGTCATAATTTCAAAACCGCTCAACCGATTTTCATAAAATTTGTACCCAAATGTTCGCCTCATCAAAGGCAATATTTTAAAGTGACAGTTAATTTTTGTGGGTGTTTCCCTTTAAGCCCAGGTATTTAAGGGTTAAACAAAGCAATCCTAAGTCCCCATTTAGGACTATTTTCCAAGAGAGACAATCAACCCACCTGTACTATCAATGCTTTGATTCCACATTACGGAAATACACCTATACAAATACATTGTAAACTTTACCGCCGAAAAAACTAAAATTTTAAGATGAAGAATTGTGATATTATTCTTATTTCTGCTCAAAATATAGATTGTGGGTACTCGTAAGAACCGCCTCATCGAGGCGGTTCTAACGAGTACCCACAATCTATATTTTAGAGCAGAAATAAGGCTTACAGCTGGTGTGTGGGAATGTGTGGCGGTGGTAAAACGTCTCCCTGCCCTACATCATAGTGTAGATTATATTTTCTTGTCCTTTGGGATCATTGATTCCATTGTGGAAGTTTGAAAATATCTGAGGGTCACTGATGAGGCCTAATTGGCCGAAACTAGCTAGTCTGGCCCAGAAAACATGTACACTCCTTACTTTTCAGTTCTGTGGTGTATTCCTTGCTTTCAAAGGATAACCCTTTTATAGTACATATTTACCCCCTGTAAACCCCAGCTTTACTGTATAAAAATGGGGTTCAAGGGATCATAATCATATAGGTGTGTTTTCGTGATGAAAAATAACATAACAAATTTATATCTGTAAATTTGCATACATAAACACTCTTCAGCTGTGTTGTATTCGTTCCTTTCAGATTGCTGCCTCGGACAACAGAGTATACCTTAATGCAGGCACATTAATGTTGAACCTTTCAGACATGCATTTTGATGAGGCTAGTAACAAATTGGCTGTGAACTACAAACGGAAATAAGTGTAAACTGAATATACATGACTGTTGTGCTAATAGTTGTACGCCACTGCGATTTTTGGAGGAGACAGCAACAGATTTGAAATGGGCTCAGACTTGGCACCACCTCCATAAAGGTTTAATCATAACCGCATGATATGCTGTTCCTTTGCAAACAGTGAATTAGGGGATAACTGTACTGAAAATTGTCATTTGGGGAGGTAAATCGGAGGTTTTACGGTCGGAAATTTCGTTTTACGGCGACGCGCTAGCGAAGCCGTAAAATGTAATTTGCGACCGTAAAACCGACGATTTACCTCCCCAAATGACAATTTTCAATACAGTTATCCCCATTCTAATGCACTTTTTGAATGTTAAGCTAACAATTGTAATATTTTGCACAAGGCGGCAAGCGCAGTGAGCTGCGTAAAACCAAATGCCAGCCAATGAAAAGCGACGTTAAGTGATGACGTCGGGTTTCCGACAGTATATCGCAGAATATACTGTCGCAAATTTTTGACGTTATCCAATCAGATGTCGCGTTACATACGTAAGTGCATTAGAATTGTTTGTTTGATTTGAGGTTTAACGTCCCGATCAACACTGTATAGGTCATTTTGGAGATGTTGCTTCTAATTTTGTGGCACTTCTACCCAATATTGATGGCCCCCACCCATAGGGGCTTGAAGAAATATATGAGCTGCATGATGCTTCCACGCAGAGCTATATCCGGCCCGCACACTAGTAATGGTAAACCGCTTAGAGGATCTAAGCCTGTCCAGGAACCGTGGTGCGAGGCGGATCGTCCATGCTAATAAACCCTATTGGTTTCATTGGGCGACAGGGCTTGAGATGTCATTTCATCTCAATGTCGGGTAAAAGTCCCAAAAAATTGGAAGCAACGTCTCCAAAATGACCTTTACAGTGTTGACGGGGATGTTAAACCTCAAACAAACAAACAAACAAATCTACACAATATTGGGATGAAACAACATCTCAAACCCTGTTAACCAATGAAGCCAATAGTGTTTATAAGCATGGACAGTCTGACTCGCACCGCTTTTCATGGGCAAGCTTAGATCCTCTAAACGGTTTACCTGTACTCGTGTGCGGTCGGTTTCAGCTCTGCCTGGAAGCATCATGTAGCCCATCTACTTCTTCAAGCTCCGATGGGCGGGTCCCGATGCAAACAGTGAAGATTCAGATCAGATGGCTTCCATCTGATCTGGATTGTCACTTTTGTTTTCAGTCAGCTGGTAAATTTATAGGAATAAATTACATCAATTAATTGGATGCCGGCCTCGTTAGTGCAGTAACATGCACATCTGACTGGGGATCAGGAGGACGTCGGTTCAGTGCTTGCTGGGGTTGGCAACATTCTCTTGTGGAGATTGATCATGAAATCTTTTCTACGATCATTCTTGCTGATTCAAGAAGGACAGTTGTCAGTTTCTGTCAAAAGATTGTGCATTGTACTGGTTAACCGCTTCCCTATAAGCCTGCCAGGGAAAAGTATGGATAGGTAAACTGACTGGCTTAAAAATGACTTGTTGACTCGGCTGTTAAACTCAAACAAACAGTATCAACCAGTTTTGTCACAGATCTAGCTACAGGTCATATACATGACACATTGTCAGGTAGGGGTTGGGTGGGGGTCATTTTGTTAATGAAAATGATTTGTGCCTACTCCTGGAGCGAATCCTGTGGCCTAGTAGCCCCAGTTATAAAAAAATGCCTGGAAACAGGTTGTATAGTATGATAGAAAGGGGCATAACATACCGTAAAATCTCTAATAGAAGCCCATGCTCTAATAAAAGCCCACCCCCGATTTGGATGATAAAAATAGCAATTTTTTTTTGGCAATTCTCAGAAACATACCAGCCTCTAATAAACGCCCACTGGAAAAAATGAAAACAAAACAAAAACGATCCTATCTTATGCTGAAAGTTACCAAATTTGTTGCTTGATAGTCAAACACACAAAGCCTTTTTTTCCCATGTGGTCCAAATAAATGGTAATAATTAATCAGGGTCTACACTGTTTGTTTAAGAGCCTTAACTCCGATGTTGATTCATAGGAACTTTTTTGTGACATTGTGACAGGGTCGGAAATTAAACAAGTAACAAAAATGACCAGGTTCTAAGTATTTTGCCATCTTTGACACGAAATGAGAAAAACTTTAATAATATTCGCTTTACTGAAGAAAGGAGAGGTGACTACTATTCTATTCTAAGACACGGCTGTTGTATCACAAGTCATTTTCTGAGAAACAAGATGGCGGCAATGAGAAACTGAGTGTTTTGGACCGTCATATTCGAGTTGCAGGTTTCTATAGCCTCTAATAAACGCCCAACCCCCTCTTCAGGAAAGGTAATGATTCTAATAAACGCCCGGGCGTCTATTAGAGATTTTACGGTAAGTGTGGTAAAATGTTGAGAAATCTTATACTTGTTCAATATGTAAATATCAGAGGTTATCAGACTAGATTTACCTTTTGACAAAGATCATACATTAGAATCATTTTGATAAACACGTCTAATTTCATGTGTGCTATATTGAAAGTATATAATACAAATGGAAAATATAAAAATAATGAATTTTAACCATCTTCTGTTGTTTTCTTCATTCAATATAGAAGCCTCCGTGGTGTAGTGGTTTTGCTTTTTGCCTTGTAAACCAGGGGTCGCAGGTTTGATCCCGGGCTTCTCCAGATTTTCGGATCAGTCTTTTAACCGAGGTCCCATTTCTGTATGATCTTAGCTGTTGGTGAGACATAAAGCTCAATTACTCACTCACTCTTCGTTCGATATTTCTGTGAAGATCATAGCTGGCATGGACGGAAGTTTAACCCTTATCTTGCTGAATATTCATTTAAGCCTCACCCATTTCTGTCTATCAACCAATCAAACTACTTGATGTAATTTATTAAGGCCCTGCACTGAAAGTGTGGGTGCCCTATAGTAATCACTCTGTCCGTCCGTCTGTCCGTCCACAAATTTCTGATAGCGCTGCCGGGGCCCTAGTCAGTTTCACTGACAGCTCTAGTTGCTACAAATTCATAAACTGAAGGCCAAACAGTGTAGATTCTGATCAGATGGCTTCTTTAGAAGCCATCTGATCTGGATCTACACTGTTTGCAAAGATAGGGGTTGTCGTGAACAGCGAGATAATGATTAAGTCAGACCCTCAAGCATCCTCTTCATAGGTCTAACCTATTTGTGAGCTTAACAGGAGTTCAAAACATCAAGTTAACAAGTCTGTGTAATGAACACCCCGATCACCCAACTCTTTATAGAAAACTGGGGTTTACAGGGGTATACATTATTTTTCTTTTTTTCTGTTCCAAGACATAGGTAGAAGGTACTCTTAAGAACAGCCTCACTGATGCGGTTCTAATGAGCACCCACAACCTAGGTCTGGAGTATAAATAAGGAGAAATCATAAATTTTCATCAGAAAATAACCGTTTTAGAGATATGAAAGATTGCACTATGTCACACAGATGTGTTATTGTAATGAGAGAGAGGGATGTGTCTCCATTTTGAATCTGATCCCATAGTAATAGAAACCATGGAAACTGTGTGGTCAGGGAAAGTTCGAGAAATTTGTTGTCTATTTTATAAGGCTGACACAATTAATATGATAATCTATCAATCGACCAATTAACTAAAATGATTTTAAATATACTGAACCGAAAATGAAATGCAACTCCAAATATAAATGTGAGTATTTGCAGAAATAATCATGTTTGCAGAAAATCAATTTAATGACGCAATAATATAATCATTCCTGAATGTAACTACCATAGAGAGTTCAATTTCCAGTGAGAGTGTTTGGAACACAAATCCGTTTTGTTATAGAGGTAGTCATTTCACAAGTTCAAAACTTAAGCACTTAAAAGCGAGTATGTCCTCCGTTTGCAATCAGTCCTGCACGCACACGCCTGGTCATGGACAGGATTAAACGATTGATCTCTGCCTTGGGAATAGCATTCCACTCCTGTATGAGCCAGAGACGCAAGGCTTGACTGGGGGCGGTTACGTACGCGCCTATCCAAGACGTCCTACAAATGTTAAATAGGAGAGAGATCTGGACTATATGTAAGCCAGTGCATCACGTCAACGCTATTTTGCTGAAGAAACGCCATGCTGAGCCTTGCTACATGCGCCCGAGCGTTATCCTGTTGAAAATTAACGTTGTGCTGTCAACAACTACCGGTTGTAAAACGACGTCAACATAACGCTGAGCCGTCAAAGATCCATCAATGAATGCCAGGGGCGTTCTATGACCATAAGATATGCCAGCCCACACCATCAACCTCCAAATCGATCACGTTTAACCAAACAATTGTCATGATAACCCTCTCCATCACGCCTATACACACGTTGACGGCCGTCAGCTCAGTACAACAAGTACCTGGACTCGTCAGAAAACATTACGTTACGCCGCTGACGAAGGGGAAACAGGTTTTGCCTATGTTGTGTGAGCCATGCCATTCTAACCTGACGTCGTGGTGTTAATGGTATACCAATGTACAGAGGCTAGCACGTAAGCTAAACACTCGAAGGTGATTCCTGACAGTATCTTCACTTATTCGATTGTTGTGCGTTCCTGGTGTTGCCTGAGACGTCTCGACGGCTTTACGGAACCAATTACGAAGGTGGGTTAGACGGATGTATCGGTCCTGTCCACGTGTCATGACACATGCACATCCACTTCTGGGCCTGTCATTTGTCGTTCCCGTTTGAGGTAGACGCTGGTACAAGCGAGTTATCGTCGATTTATTCACTTGGAAGTTCCTGGCGATGACAGCCTGAGACGTCCCACGTAGAAGCATATGGTACGCTACGTTATGTTGATGTTGCATCAAATGTACCATATTCAGTAGAGAAATTTTACTGGACTTTTGAAACCTAAACTCCAGGTAACACAATATGCCAATATGATGAGGTTACTGTATACATTTAATGTATTGCACGAGGAATTGTTGAAAACGACGAATTGCCAGGTGGAGCGTTAAACTGTACAGATATTGCCCAAATGTTTTCTGCATAAGAAAGTTTAAAAAGTATGAAAGTAAATCGCAAAATGATTTTTCAGTCAACCTGATGGTTGCATGAAAACCTTTTGGGTTAAAAATTTAATGTCAAATATAACTGCCCATCACTACAATTTAAGCCTTTTCACCAGACGCAGGTCTGGGTCAGTCTGACAAAAAAATCTAACCAGAAATGCCATCGGCATGTCCCTTTTCCCGTGACCCCCCTAGTGTCGAGTCCTGATTGGTCGCTGATGTCACCTGACCTGCCAGACTAATGGGCAGACGATACAGGTCACGTGACTGCGGTATTCGCGCCGACAATAGACATCGAGTCCTATTTTTTTCAGCAAACAATTATTTCAGGCGGGGCTGGGAGGCGGGACATGCCATTGTAGTGATTGGTAGTTATATTATTCATTAAAATTAATTTTACATTAAAAATATCATTTTAATGCAAATATAACTACCCATCACTACAATTTAAGCCTGAATTCAAAGCAAGTGGAGGGTTGGATGAAAAATTATTCATACATACTCAACCCCTCTGACCTTGGTTGTTTATACCCCTTTTTAAGACCATCCAATGATGGTAACGTAAGGAGGTATCCACCATGACTGCAAGGGATCCAAATCCAAAAATCCCATAAGTGGAGAAGATAAATGGAAAGGAACCGGAGTCAAAATAGAAGGTTCACACCTATTCAAACAGGCTAACAAACAACAAAGGAAAACAAGATCCCACAATTAGTGCTGCTCAGTAATAGATTGGGAAGCTACTAAACTACCCAAGGAATGAGTACCACTACGAATTGGGACCAAGATCCTTAGGTGAAGGGATGAAAAGTGGAATTGGAACGTCCATAAGCAGTAAGAAAACATTCTGAAGAAAGAATGGAGTTCCAATATGCCCAAAACGTAGACGGCTATAACCTCATGAGCCGATGTATCCTGGAATGATAATTGGGCAGAAGTGAGACAACATAATTACGGAAGCTTTATCACTTTACAAATGCACGTTGCAATCAAGGATGGAGAAATATCTCCAAACCCCTTGATTGGAATGAAAAGTCTCATGATAAGCTCGAATAGCTTTAGACGTTCTGATGTACAAAAAAGTTTTTCATCAGCCTACGATCCACGAATCCTGGAAATGCCAGGACAAATAATAGTTTCAGACATAGCAGGAAGCTGATTTATAGTTTGAAAAAAAAAGGTTGAGTGAGAAGAGAAAAAGAAATTGTTCTTCTCATACCTGAAAACAACCGTCTGCAATTGGCAAAGCATGAATATCACTTCTACGAGCTGAAGCAAATGTCAAATGAAATACAGCCTAACTATCAGATGAACAAAGGAAGCTGAATTGACAGGATCGTAAGGTGGTTTAGTAAAAGACCACAACACTCATGTAAGATTCCATTTGGATTCAAAGTCCTGGAAACCTGTCGGCATAGTGCAAAACCCTTTAAAAAGCTGGTGATAATGGGCTTTAATGAAATGTGTGAAGCCGACTGAAATTTTAACGCGTTTGAGATTACTGATCTGTACCCTTTTTTAGATCAAATAGAAAACTAAAGGGTAGAGAACAGGCATCAAAAGAAATCTAGTAAAAAACCTCTAAAGAGGGATTGTCTGGATTAATTTCCCTTTCCCTACACCAGTCCGCCCGGCCATCTAAGCACCTCACGCCTACTGTATACCATTAAAGAAACTTGATGCTTTAGGAACTGATACGTCTATAGCCTGGGAAGGGCACAGCACTTGCAGAATTTATCGGGGTCTGACTGTTGGTTTTCTTTTTCTGCAGCGGTTTGTTGGTTTCTTGCTGTTGGGTCGCACCATTGTTTCACCTCTGTGGTTGATTGATTTTTGTGTTCACGGAGATGTTTCACTGATGAGTTAGGAGGCCTTCTTGCGGACTGAGAAGGTTGTTATTCTAAATTGCGACGGAGGTGGGGGGCGGGGATTGTGGCCGCTTGGAGTCGATTTAAGCCCCCGAGTGGAATTTGTTTCACTGACAGTTCCAAGGCGGTTCTTCTGTCACGGTTTATTTTTGTTATGGTTTGTCTTTGAGTGTGCGTATCGGGTTTTATTAATTGATTATCCTATATTACACAAGGTCAACCAATATTCAAAAATCATAAATCATGTTTATAATTTCGTCAATTAATAAAATTGTCATAAATCAAGTAATTTCGTATTGGCCCAGTTACAGGTCCTCGGTCAGCTGTATTGGCCTCGGCCTTCGGCCTCGTGCCAATACAGCAGACCGCGGACCTGTAACTGTGCCAATAAGAAATTATTTGATTAATAACATTATAATATTATTTTGCTTTGGATAACCAATTGGCCATTTTGTGGGAAATTTACTGTCCTTTTGGCTTTCCGCTTGTGATGTTTCCATTAGGGTCTAGTTGTTTCATGTTTGTGTGTCTTTCCCGTGGTGTCTCTGATTGGAGCTGTGGGTTAATTGTATCGATTCCTGATCATTGCCTTCACTTGGGCCCCGCCAAGCGAATTTGTGTCTTCGAGCATTCCGTCATGACAAATTGTAACTGCGCATGCCCAGCCATTCAGAGGGGCCAGGGATATTGCTTTCTGTCTGAAGGTTCCTCTTGATTCACTGCTTGTATGAGCGAGCAGCGAAGGTTCTGGCGAGACTGCGCGGATGCGCAGACTCGCCTGAACCTTCGCTGCTCGCATAGTCGATAAGTACCAAAATCGCTTGACGGGGCCCACTTCTATTTTGATTGCACCCCTGGAGGCAGGGCTAGCAAGGTTGGAGTAAAAAAATAGTTATCAGTACAGGATCGTATAGCATATCAAATCAAATGGCTTGGTGTAGATTTCATTTCGGTATAAACTTTACCCCTCAGGGCCATCTGGGGGTCACCAGATGTCAAAACACGTGATCTTTGGCTCCCTTATCCTCTCCACCACCTAACTCCTTCATTGTTAAAGATAGACTTTTTGGGAACTGATATACCTATTGTCTGAGGAGTGCCCCTGGGGGCTGGATAATTGGGTGGTGTTGCATGAGGGAGTCAAAATCAAAGTTTTCAGAACATAGTAGTGTCGCATATCAATTGGAACAGCACGCTCTTTAAGCAAAAACTGTGAGCCCTTCATGTCATTTTGCGGGTCGCAAGAGGTACAAAAATCTTGGTTTGACCCCATACACACTTGCCATGTTTATAGTGGCATAACCTCGAAAGCATTGGGAAATACTATTTCGCACCATCGACTGCGCAATTCTATTTCATGTCAATTACGGAAATTTTAAAATAAAGTGCTATTATCTGTCATGTTCAAGAAGTTTCACTTAAGAAATAGATCAGCTCTAACTGTGATTTGTTGTGTAATAAATCACAGTTTGGAGGTCAGTTGCAAAGTAGACAAATCACGTGCGCGTAGCGCGCATGATTTGTCTACTTACAACTGACCGACAAACTGTGATTTATTACACAACAAATCACTGGCTAGAGCTGATCTATTTCGATTCTAACACGCTGAAAATCGGCAATAATGTTGTTGTTTCCTTCAAAATCTCACAACTTTTCGCCATTGTTAGAAGAAATCCCGCTAAAATTATCGACTGAAACACATGCATTTATATCCTTTTCTAACGTTTTCGATGCGAGAAAATGACTTTACACCGTCTAACGTCAAGTTAATCGACTAGTGACGTCATAAATTTGCAGTTTTAATGACGTCACACGTCACGCTCTTCCGAGCTGTGATTTGTTGCAGAATAAAACACATTTATTTTGCATTGCCTATATAGGCGAGCTGTGTTAGAATTGCCTTTTTTTACAGTTTTTCTTTGACTTAGGCGGATTTGTCTTATTGTTACGGACGCTGCTGGTGAAAGTTCTGGTATTTTGCTCTTAATTTCCCTCTCTCTTAAGAGGTTTCACTTTATTATTTTTAATTGCTCTTGGTCAAGTTCAAGATTGGAATCAAAATATAAAACAGATAAACTTCCTGCTTTTATGATAATTCTTTTCAGCTAACAAGCTTCAAATGTCTTTAAGTGTTTTAATTAACATTTATATTATTAATTCACTTGAGACGCTATAAACCGTCTGTGATGCCAGACGACTTTCATTGAAAGTTGTCTGGCATCACGGACGTTTTATAGTGTCATAAGTGAATGGAAGTATAATTAAGTGGTTGCTTTCTGTGTGAATCTTTTGTTTTAAAACCAGTGCAACTTAGAACAAACAAGTATTATACTTAAATTGACCAAGAACTGGGAGCCAACCTCGGTAGCTCAGTCGGATGCGCGTCTGACTGGTGATCAGGAGGATGCGGGTTCGAATCCTGCCGGGGTCGGCAACATTTTTTCGTGGAGATTAATCATGAAATATTTTCTACGGTCATTCTCTCCCTTCCGCTGATTCAAGAAGGGCAGTTGTCAGTTTCTGGTGAAAGAATGTGCACTGTGCTGGTTAACCGCTTACGTATAAGCCTGCCCAGGAACAGTGTGGATAGGTAAACTGAACGGCTCAAAACTGACCTAAAATAGTGTTGACTGGGCCGTTAATTTCCAATACAAACAAACAAAACCAAGAACTGGGAATAAAACACAGCATTTTTTTTTTCGTTGTATAGCACAGTTTACAACTTTTACACTTTTTGATAGTATATAAATTCAGAAAAATATATAACTGCAATGACTTCAGCACCCAATTTCGTAAAATCATTCTTCGATATAAAAAGAATGGAGACAACATATATGTTATACGACAGACTACATGCATGGTAGTTAACCCAATCAAGGTTGATAACTTTGCTTCCCTCTTTAATTGCACTCCTGTGGGTCTCAGATTCTATGACGGTTCCAGCGTAAAGGCTTTCTGAGAATTAGAGAGATCTAATTCAATGTAATGTTGGTTGGTGCCTGATTCTCGTTCTCTGGTTGGGCCCATCGGAGTCTAACTGTTGGTTTTCTTATGCTCCGGCATTTCAGTGGCTTCTTGCTGTCGAGTCCTCACCTTTGTTTCATGTCTGTGGTTGCTTGATTGTTTCTGTTCAATGAGATGTTGCACTCATGAGGCCTACATGAGGACTGAACAAATTATTTGTCTAAATCGCGACGGAAGTAAGGGCGAGGATTGTGACCATGTTAAATCTATTTAAGCCCCCCAGTGGAAATCTTTTCACTGACCGTTCCAAAGCGGTTCTTCAGTTGCGGTTTATTTTTGTTATGGTTTGTCTTCGGGTGTTTTTGTCGCTTATATTATTTTGTTTTGGATAGCCAATTGGCAACTTTGTGGGAAAGTAACTGTCCTTTTGGCTTTCCGCTATTGATGTTTCCATTAGGGTCTGTTGTTTCAAGTTTGTGTTTCTTTCCCTTTGGTGTCTCTGATGGGAGCTGTGGGTTCATTGTGTCGATTCCTGATCATTGCCTTCACTTCTGTTTTTCATGGCAATAATTACCCAAGTCTTTGCTGCATATAATTTATTTGACATAATATATTATAACATAATGAAAATCTCTACGTTTATGTAAATTAAATTTTGAAAATTCCTTTTAGCTCCGATCATTAAAGTTTCTCACTTGAAAAAAATGTTGATTTTCAATGAAATAATATGGTCTGGCGAACAATAAACTTGTATTGTAAACAAGCTATAATTATAAGCTTCCAAAAGAGAACGTTACATAAATTTCTCAATTCACTAAAATTTGTTAACACTATGTTATTCCGCAAATGTCAACATGTATGTTTTTTCTTGTCACCATGATCCCAAGACACACACAGCCTCGATAGAGCAGTGGTTAACGCGTTCGACTTATGATCGAGAGGTTGTGCATTTGAATCCGGCCACCAGAGGCGAGGTGTGTCCTTGGGCAAGACACGTAATGACACTGCCCCACTCCAATCAGGTGTCAATGGGTAGCAGTAGTGTAAAAGATACTGCCACTCTCTCGCGCGCATGTAAACACCCGGAATGAGCGTTCGAGAGCGATTCAATAAGCTTGAAGCATCCATCGCAATCGAACTAAAATAAATTAGTATAAACTAACTAAGACACATACACACAAACACACGCACGCACGCACGCGCGCGCACACACACACAAACACTAGCCTATGATATGCTTCACATTTGTAGAAGAATATACAGTCGAACTTCGATGGCTCGAACTCCTTTGGGACCACGAAAATATGTTCGAGACAGGAGTAGTTTGTGCCACTGAGGGTTACTGACAGTAGGCATGAAGGGGTAGTTCTGGGACATCTTTTGTTCTTCAATAAAAATGTATGCTGTGTGTACTCGTTAGAATCGCCTCATCGAGGCGATTCTAATGAGTACTCACAGCATACATTTGCAAGATAAAATTCGAAAATCTCCTTATTTATCCCGCATTACTTATTATATACAGGAATTCCCAAGGGACTTAAAATGGGTTCGACTCAGCCATGGTAAACGAGCCATCGGTGTTCGAGCCATCGAAGTTCTACTGTATATTGTTTATTATTTTGGCCGAATTCGTGTTTCCTGCTTTCTACAGATCCCAATCCATATTTTGAGAATGATTTACTTAGTGGATATGTGCATTATTTTACGGTACAAACTATTTATTCTCATTCTTAGGTAGTTTGGTTCAAACTTGACTTTGTCTGCTTCTGAAGGGGTCTTGACCTTAGCGTATCGGTAATTGGAGAATATGGGACCTGTATATATTATTCTCTGAAATATCGTCTTACAACTAAAATGCGAAGTTGTTCAAATGTAATACGAAACAGGAAGATAATTATATGGACAATTTATATTTAAAAGAACACTCTTGTATCCCAGGCGAGTATATTCCTTTGTTGTATCCCGCCAAGAGGTAGTCATTACTCGTGTTAGAACAAACGTTAACGGTTCTCACAGTTTCATATAAAAACTGAAAGTGCTCTTAATTAATACTATTTTGAACATAATGGCGTTCAGGCAGAATAATGGACTGCTGGAATCAGAACTGCCTGTAGGTACGAATAGTTCTAGTACTGAAGGAAGTATTCCAACACTGCAGGAACTGAATGACGAAGAGGCCCACAGAAGACTGGCCGTGATTATTTACCTTGGAATTCTGATCGTCATTGGACTGCCAGGGAATTTAACCGTGTTGTTTGTGTACTACAGGAACTATTCGAACACTCCTCATAGAGTGTTCATCCTTGCACTCGCTGTGCTGGACACAATTGCTTGCACCGTGTGCATGCCCTTTGAGATAATTGAAAACACTTTCATATATACATTTTATGCGGTTGGTGCCTGCAAATTCTTCCGATTCAACAACAGATTCAATGCTATAACCGGCTGTTTTATCATCCTAGCACTTTCTGGAAATCGTTATTGGTTAGTTTGCCACTCGAAGAGATCAAAGATGACCGTCAAGATGGCGTGGATCTGTGTCGGGATTTCTGCCTGCCTGGCATTGCTATGCTCCTGGCCTAACTTTATGATAAATGGGACCAGATATGTTGACTTAGGCCACAATATCACTGGACACGATTGTTCCGTTGCGCACGAGTACAAGGGTACGAAGGTTCCTGTTTATGTTTATGGATTTTGGTTCTGACTGTTTGTCGTCTGCATTATTGCTGTGATTGTGCTGTATAGCCTCATTTGGCGGAGGGTGCGTTTGCAGATGAAGAGGAGAGCGACTTTAAAGAAACCACAGAACGTTCAAATGCAAGAAAACGCAGACGACAGCACGGCCAATAAATTGACAACAAATTTTGCACCCGGGTCTACTGAAGACAACGAGGTTGGTTCAAGAGGGAACGCAGTCGCCACCAACGAAGAAATCCCACTGAGTGACGTCGCCGTTACTAGAGGCCACGGAAACATTCTTGAAAAACGTAAAAAGTCAGTACGCAGGAATACTGCCAGAAGCAAAGAAGAGGAATCAGCCAACAGGATCACCAAAATTGCATTTGCAGTCAGTCTATTTTTTATCTTCAGTTCCTTGCCTCATCTGACCCTCAACGGGATCTCGGCAATCAAAGGAGGCTTTGTTGCACCACCTGGTCCGATAGTATCAGCAACCTTACCGATTGTAGCACGATCCTTCTTCATAAATAACGTCGTCAATGCCTTCATTTATGGATTCTTTGACCCGAAGTTTCGGAATTTAATCGTCAAAAATCGGTCGTTATAAAGCGTGTCAAGACACAATTGAGCTTCTAGAAGTCGACCTGCGCGTCAGAACGTACAATGTGCGCATTAATAAGTGTGTTCATCAGTTACCCTCTCTATATATTGCACTGTAACGCATTGACCTAATAAAGATATGCTATCCCAGGACAAGTGAGCTTTATCACGTCAACGTGACATTGCACTTTTATGAATGAAGCGGATTACCGGCAAAAATGGCGAAAAAGTTATTTAGAAAAAAATTACATTTAAAAAGTATCAAAAGAAAATTAACGGTCAGCTGATAGTAAATATACTGACCAATTGTATTCCGCGTCGGAATGTTGATCATAAATTGCCAGATAAATATAATAACAGATTCGTGCCTTTTGATATCAAGTTTATCAGGTTCGGCTTCGAGAACGCGTGTAGAATCGCTCGGCAAGCCTCGCGATTCTACAAGCGTTCTCGAAGCCTTACCTGATAAACTTGATATCAAAAGACACGAGCCTGATATTCTCTATATATGATTCATTAATCTGCGCTCTAGGAAAATATTTTTTCGGGGGGGGGGGGGGGGGGGGGGTTTCATGATGAAATGCTTCAGTGTCCAATAATACATTCAGACAATACAGAGCACGAGCACATTTGCATATCGCCAAGACTCTTTACAAAAGCTGTTTTATTGTGATTTAACCAATTACATTGTACTACGAACGAACAAACATCTTCTTTCTTGTATGTACACTAGCGGGAAAAAGAAGCGAGCAAAGTGGTTTCTTAATTTTTTTTATAAATAATGAACGAGATTTGCTTTGAACAAGAAACCCAAAATCATTATCGAAAATTAAAAGGAAGCGCACTCTATTCTGTAAACATTTGTGACAGAACTGTGCAACTTCAGTAAATGTCTTACGAATTCCTTTATTGTATGTTTTGCGATAAGCATCATATTAACGCTTTGTGTGCGTATCTCGGGAGAGCTTTATGTATACGCCAATCCTGCCACCGTGGAATCATTTAATTTCGTGTGTGTGTGTGTGGGGGGGGGGGGGGGGGTCAGTTTTCGTGGTCTTTACAAAATTGCAAGCTCATTGGGATTTAAATTCGTAGATGAAAATATTTCTGTCAATGCTCATTGCATTTAAATATTTCATTGGGGTTCAAATTGCAGTAGCTAAGCTTAAACCACGAAAAACACGAAATTGGGGTTTTAACCCTTATCATGCTGTTCACGACAACCCCTATCTTTGGAAACAGCGTAGATCCAGATGAGATGGGAAGAAGCCATCTGATCAGGATCTACATTACCAGGAATTCTCGTACTACAGGAACTGTCACTCAGATTACCGATATCCCATATTTGATTGACATCAGTTAATTCCCTTAGACCGTAGTCGAGATAGCGTCGTTTACCTGTGTTAATGGTGTGTAATAGCAGTTTCACACCTATCGGTTTGAGTTACAATACACAACCAATCTGTGTTCTATCCAGTGCCCTGTTAAAATTAGTATTGATATACATTGTAAATTTTGTCACCGAAAATTTCAAGATGAAAAATTCTGATATTTTATATAAAAAAGGCATGTTTTGCTAACGGATGACCAGGTGTTTTGTCCTCGAAATAAATTAAATATTCATGGCCGGGCCGTTAATCCAAAATTATAGGGAAATAAAAATAGATCACGTTTATACATGTACATGTATAAATATATTATTTATTTTTTTTTATATATTTCATGGGTATATTCATGTAATTTTGTTCCTTTCTATATTGTGGCCCTTGGTAAACAATAAAAGAAACGTAATGATGACAATATATAAAAGAATTTATTTAATTAATGAAATTCAGCATATAGTAATGACATGCCATTTATAAAGCTCTGGCCTCTAGTGAGGACTGTTATGCCGTAAAACAATTATGCATCCGAACATAGTAGACACGGTGGCGTATGTTTTGAATTCAGCTTCGACACAGGATTTCAAATAATGTGGTAGTTTTTAAGGTGAAGACAAGATCAGCCTGCATGTTTACTGATTCAATAACGGTTCTATGAATTGCATTGCTTCAGCGTACCAAAGTCTCTGATCAGACTGCACTTGCTTAAGCGCAGTCTGATCTGAGTTTATGCTAGTCGCCAATGCCACATTGTTTAAAATCACGTCGCGGCTTTTTTTTTTTTTTGTTATGGAAAATTAATTTTAAATAACCATATATGAAGACCTAATTTTACATGGGTGTTGACTTATTTCTGAAGCCGGTCTCGGTAGCTCACTGAGTCGCATGCGCGAATGATTGGGTGATCAGGAGGATGCGGATTCGATACCTGCCGGAGACGGCTATATTCTGTCGTGGATTTGTTTGTTTGATTTGAGGTTTAACGTCCCCGTCAACACTGTAAAGGTCGTTTTGGAGACGTTGCTTCCAATTTTGTGGGACTTTTACCCGACATTGAGATGAAATGACATCTCAAGCCCTGTCGCCCAATGAAACCAATAGGGTTTATTAGCATGGACGGTCCGCCTCGCAACGCAGTTCCTGGACAGGCTTAGATCCTCTAAGCAGTTTACGGTGTGCGGGCCAGATTCAGCTCTGCGGGGAAGCATCATGCAGCCCATATATTTCTTCAAGCCCCTATGGGCAGGGGCGGATTCTGTCGTGGAAACTGATCATGAAATCTTCTCTACATTCATTCTCTTTCTTTCACTGTTTCAAAAGGGCAGCTGTCAGTTTCAAACAAAAGAATTTGCGGCATACTGGTTAATCGCTTACGTATACTCAGTAGAAAAGTAGGGATAGGTAAACTGACATGCTCGATATGACAAAAAAAAGTGTTGAGAAGGCCTTTAAACTCCAGTCTAATTTCTGATAGCACATTAAAGCAACTAAAGCTCTGTCGTCTATATCAGATTAACCCATTTTGTACCGACCGGAATTTGTCAACCTTATACATAGCACAAGTCCATTTCAAAATTTGATGGTGTGAAGTGTTTTCTAAATATATTTAAAACATAAAAAAATGGCAGAACTTTTTTTGCAAAAGAAGGTTCTGAACAAAAGCCGAGCTCGATGGCGTCTGGTCTGGGCCTGCACTTTTTGCTATAACCCGTTTTGTGGGATTCGGTGCAAAATGGGTTAATGCACAATACTCACAAACTGGGATGTGCTAAAGCTCTGTCGTCCATATCAGTTTAACCCATTTTGTACCGACCCGAATTTGTCAGCCTTATACATGTATATAGCACAAGTCCATTTCAAAATGTGAGGGTGTGAAGTGTTTTCTAAATATATTTGAAAAATAAAAAAAATGGCTGAACTTTTTGCAAAAAGAAGTTCCTGAACAAAAGCCGAGCTCGGTGGCGTCTGATCTGGGCCTCCCATTTTTGCTATAATCCGTTTTGTGGGATTCGGTACAAAATGAGTTAATACACAACACTCACAAACTTTGGATAATAAACATATCTCGAACGCCCTAGGCGAGCAACTCACGTTATTTCAATACACACCGATACATCCTAAGTCATTTCAGAATAAAGAAAGTGGGTTTGTGTCGTAATTTTCTTACTTTAAGATTTAAACAAGACACAACGAAAGTAGCCTACACCCACAATATATTATATTATATTAAAACTTTTACCACCCTAAAATTGAAATTTTCAGATTAAAAAATCCTGTTAATTTTAATATTTCTGCACATAACATACGTTGCGGACACTCGGTAGAAACGCCTCGACGAGGCTGTTCAAACGAGAACAATATAATAAGTCACATCTATACTATCAGCCAATCAGACTACATTGTATACTGTTTTCGTTCAAATTCACAAACTGGTAGACAAATAGTATAGATCCTGATCAGATGGCTTCTTCAGAACTAATCTGATCGGGATCTACACTGTTTGCAAAGTTAGGGTTGTCGTGAACAGCAGGATAAGGGTTAATGCAATGTAAAAAAATGGTTTGTGGTTTGTTTGTCATTATAAACTTCACTTTTTTGTCTATGTAATTAAGATAATCAAACAATCCATAAACTAACGTGATCTTGCGTTAAGAAAAAGTGTTGAGAAGGCCTTTAACTCCAGTCTAATTTCTGATACCACACTGGGATGTGCTAATTAAAGCAACTAAAGCTCTGTCGTCCATATCAGTTTAACCCATTTTGTACCAACCCGTATTTGTCAGCCTTATACATGTATATAGCACAAGTCCATTTCAAAATGTGAGGGTGTGAAGTGTTTTCTAAATATATTTAAAAAATAAAAAAAATGGCTGAACTTTTTGCAAAAAGAAGTTCCTGAACAAAAGCCGAGCTCGGTGGCGTCTGATCTGGACCTCCAATTTTTGCTATAACCCGTTTTGTGGAATTCGGTACAAAATGAGTTAATACACAACACTCACAAACTTTGGATAATAAACATATCTCGGACGCCATAGGCGAGCAACTCACGTTATTTCAATCCTAAGTCATTTCAGAATAAAGAAAGTGGGTTTGTGTCGTAATTTTCTTACTTTAAGATTTAAACAAGACACAACGAAAGTAGCCTATACCCACATTATATTATATTATATTAAAACTTTTACCACCCTAAAATTGAAATTTTCAGATTAAAAAATCCTGTTAATTTTAATATTTCTGCACATAACATACATTGCGGATACTCGGTAGAAACACCTCGACGAGGCTGATCAAACGAGAATAATATAATAGGTCACATCTTTACTATCAGCCAATCAGACTACATTGTATACTGTTTTCGTTCAAATTCACAAACTGGTAGACAAACAGTAGAGATCCTGATCAGATGGCGTCTTTAGAACTAATCTGATCTGGATCTACACTGTTTGCAATGTTAGGGGTTGTCGTGAACAGCAGGATAAGGGTTAATGCAATGTAAAAAAAAAAAAAACAATTGGTTTGTGGTTTCTTTGTCATTATAAACCTCACTTTTTTCTATGCAATTAAGATAATCAAACAATCCATAAAACTAGCGTGGTATCACGCCTCACCCCCACCCCACCCCACATACACCTTTTGACATAAACGATCAATTTCATAGCATAGCCTTCGGGTGAACCATTGTGTATTGTTTAAAAATGACAACACCGTATAATATAGTTTAAGGGAGTAGGTGCGGGAAAGAAACACGGCTTCTGAAACGATTGCACAAATGAGATATTTTGCCAAATTTAATATTTTATTTCGGCAAAGCCCAGAGAAGATTAAAATTAATTAATGAGACAAAGAAAAGAAACACTATATGTTTGGACTTCATAAGAGAAAAATAACACGATCCGGACGAAAGATTCTTTCTTCTTATGTATGACTTTAAGCCACGAGCCATAAATTCAGGGTGCTCATATTTCTTATTTCTTCTCTAAAATAGAGATTGTGGGTACTCGTTAGAACCACCTCGCAGAGGCAGTTCTATCGCGTACCCACAAATTATTTGTATAAGAAAAACATCATATTATTTCTTACAATTGCTGGTTTTGACCGTGAAATTTAGAGTGTATTTGAATAGGCGTGTTTTCGTATTGATGGAAATATGCATCGTATTATATAAATTATAACTTATCGAGAACACTAAAGTTTTCTAAACACATGAATTAAAACACTGCATCTACAGGACTGGTGTAAAATCTAACAAACATTACCTAAACATGCCTATTCAAATGTAGATTGAAAATTTACCGTCAAAAACTGAAAATTATTTGATCCTCACAAACAATAATTGTCTTATTTCTGCAAAAAACATTGATTTTGTTTACTCGTTAGAACCGACTCAGTGAGGCGATTTTAACAAGTACCCACAATCTTTATTTTGAGCAGAAATGAGATAAAATAAAAAAAAAACCTTGAGCTTAAAATTATACGTTTGATTGTTCTATCGAGTCATCATCGTCATTCCAACGAGTCATTCAATCTATAATTAAGAGCAGAAATAAGAAAGAACTTTTTCTTAAATTGTTGTAAGTTGGCCGTGAAATTTACAATGTATTTGTATAGGCGTGTTTTCGTAATGGTGGAAATATACATCGTATCATTTAAGTTTTCTATTTAAGCAGTTAGTAGTTTTCCTAGGCGAAAATATAATTAAAGCAAATCTTAAAACAAGCTTCAAAAGGTTGCAAATTAAAAACATAATTTTACATTATCAAAAAACAAATAAATAAGTTATGAGTGCAAAGTTTTTAATTATGGATGTATATTTGTTTATTTAATGTTAAATATTCTTTCTAATTCTATCAATAATATTATCCATATTGATACCGATTTTCAATTCTGATAACTTCTTTTGCGATTCATTCTAGTATCCTGTGTATACAAGCCCTGATTCTGTGTAATCTTTACACATTTGTGATCCGAAACTTCAAATATAGCTATTTTCTACAACCTGTGGGCCACTTTTAATAAACTGTTTTTCTAAATTTTTTACCACATGAATATAGATATTAAATAGATCTTTCTAGTGAGAGGTTATAGCGCACGGAGAAATTTTAACAAATATGACTTTTGAGCCTTTGAATTAAGGCTATTTTTCATTTTTGTTGTAAAATACAAAGACTTAATAGGGAAATACCCCAGTGGCATTCATTAGAATCTGGGCCACTTTAAAATTTATTTTATTTCAACAAATTTGGTACCAAAATGAAGCAGATACATTTTTCTATCAAATGCGAGGTTATAATAATATCTTGTAGAAATGAAAATAAAAGATTTTATTAGTTAAATGACGGGCTCCTATATAACTCTATACATTTTCCTAGTATTACCTGTATGAAAATTAGCGACTGGCTGTGACGTCACAGAAGTGACAGATAAGTGTGGATTAGTACCTGTAGTACGAGTATTCCTGCTTATGCACTGTTTAACATTCGGTTTATGGAACTGGTGGAATAAATTACATCAAGAAATCTGATTGGTTCAAAGTCAGAAATGGGTGTGGCGTCTGAGAGTGTAATAACGCCATGTAATAGTTTCGATAATCCACTAGTGGATTAAATATGCAAACTAGTTAGATACATTACATGTACGATGTCCTTAACGACGTCGTGTTTACTAATGGCGGAATATTGATATTTTTGTAAACGATCGTGTATAAAATACGTTTAAAATGTCATATGATAAATAGAATCTTGCATTCGTGCTCATGTATTATTGAATTTATTAAACTCGTTGAGAAAAAGCGATAAAGTGCTTGGCAAAGCCTCGCATTTTATCCCTTTTCCTTAACTCGTTTAATAAATTAAAAAAAACATGAACACTCATGTAAGATCCTCTATATCAACAATTTATTAAACTCGTTGAAGAAAATGGATAAAATCCTCGGCAAAGCCTCGCATTTTATCCATTTTCCTCAACTCGTTTAATAAATTCAATAATACATGAACACTCATGTAAGATCCTTTATTAAGTAGATAAGCTTAAACAACGAACAAACACGTAATTAAACCTTCATGAAAATGAAAATTAATGATTCCACAGTAGAATCCTTCTACAAAAAAATAAGTTTTATATAGAGGATCTTACATGAGTGTTCATAAACTCGTTGAAGAAAAGGGATAAAATGCTCGGCAGAGCCTCGCATTTTATCCCTTTTCCTCAACTCGTTTAATAAATTCAATAATAAATGAGCACGAATGCAAGATTCTATTTATCATATGACATTTAAAACGTATTTTATTCACGATTGTTTACAAAAATGTCAATATTCCGCCATTAGAAAACGCGACGTCGTTAAGGACGTCGTACATGTAACGTTACGGGACGTATCTAGCTAATTTGCATATTTAATCCACTAGTGGATTATCGAAAATATTACATGGCGTTATTAACACTCTCAGACGCGACGTCATATGATAAATTGTTTTATTCGTTGTCTTTTACATCACCCTGGAAATGATTCAATGATTATTGCAAAAATATGTTTGGGGTTGTCTTGAAGTAGGAAAGGGACGGTGTCCACAAATACGATGATGTAAACATGGCTACTAATATTTTATTTGTATATCATTATTCTTAGATGTTTACCATTCTGTGCATTTCCAGTTTGTTCGTGCTATAACATCGCTTTTGTATTGATTTGCCTCATGTAAATTTGTATTTAGTTGTCAATGGGGTCTAGCGATTTGTGATGTTTAGGCTCGGGGGGGGGGGGGGGGGGGGGGGGGAGATGTGCTGTGTTTGCCATGAAGTGTCCATCATCCGTCTCGGTTAATTACCAGAAAGGCCCCTGTGTCACTAAATTTGGTATAGTTACGCCCTAAATTGCAACCACTGGGACGGTATCTCTGCTAGTGGATGATTCGTTCGTCCCCGAGATTATTATCAGCTCAGTATCACCTCCTTAGTGCTGAGGTTGATACTGCGGTGTTGAGTACTCAAGTACTGATTTAAATACTATATTATATCTTTAATGTTTGCAGAATAAAATTCTATTTTTTTTTTTTTTTCTTTCTAAAACTAAGACTGGCTTGTCACGTGAGACATATATCTTAGCGGATTTGGTTGCTACTTTTTGTTATATTTTAAAATTTGCAAGTCTCGCTACTTTGGACAACTCCTTCCTGATGCCCGGGACTTCAGTGGAGTGTGGGCCATGTTTGCTGATGTTGGCTCGGTGGGGGACGCCTATAAGTCCTAGGGTAGGCGTCTCTTGCCTGATGCCTCCAGTTGATCTGTTTCGGTCGGTGTGTGCTCGGAGGGGGGATGTGATGTGTTTGCCGGGTCTTGTCCATCATCCGTTTTGGTTTCAGAACTTTGGGATGGGGACACAGTGATGAAGACTAAATATCAGAAAGGCCTCTGCGTCACTACATTTGGTATACTCGTAGTTACGCCTTAATTGCAACCACTGGGATGGTATCTCTGCTGATGGATGATTCGTTCGTCCCCGAGGGTATCATCAGCTCAGTACCAGTTCATTAGCGCTGAGGTTGACACTGCGGAGTTGACCTCAGTATTCAAGTACTGATTTAAATGAAGTTCTATATTATATCTTTAATTTTTGCAGTATTAAATTCTATTTTTTCTAAAACTCAGACTGACTTGTCAGGTAGACATGTATCTAAGCGGATTTGGTTGCCACTTTTTGTTATATTTTAAATTTTGCATGTCTCGCTACTTTGGGCATCTCCTTTCTGATGCCCGACACTTCCGTGGAGTGTGGGCCATGTTTGCTGATGTTGGCTCGGTAGGGGACGCCTATAAGTCTTAGGGTACGTGTTTCTTGCCTGATGCCTCCAGCTGACCTGTCTCATGAGCTAAGTCGGTCGGTATGTGCTCGGAGGGGAATGTGCTGGGTTTGCCGGGTCTTGTCCATCATCCGTTTCGGTTTCAGAACTTTGGGGTTGAGACACACTGATGAAGATTAAATATCAGAAAGGCCTCTGTGTCACTAAATTTTGTATAGTTACACCTTTATTTAACTTATCCCCCCAAACCCCTCGAAAAAGGTATGATAGGTATCCCGGTGAGGTGATTCTAACGACTATCCACTATTTACAATTTGCAGCAGCAATGTGAAAAATGTCAGATTTGTGTGTGTGTGTGTGTGTGTGTGTGTGTGTGTGTGTGTGTGTGTGTGTGTGTGTGTGTGTGTGTGTGTGTGTGTGTTATTTAGGTGGTAAAATTGCTTGAATGTGCGTGATTGCATAATGAGGATCCTCTTATCAGACTACCCATCGTAAAATTATAGACTGTCACGCTACGCAACTCTGTTGACCTTAAGGTATTATTAACAAAGCTTCGTTAATTCCCCTGATTTTCCTTTATTTGCCAGTATTAAAATAGTTGGAGATGGCGTACTTGCACAATAAAGAACATGCTTTTTAATGAGTGCATAGTCTACGTATAACATTGGTGTACCGTACTTCGGTGCGCCAAAATGTGTAGGTTAGTCGACTGATTGATAGGGATTACGTCCCATATTTCTGCATGAATACGGTTATAGGCTAATCAGCATGAGGTGAAGAAACAGGCGGAAAGTTTACACGAAGAACTGGGGAACATAGGGGACGAAGATACTATATCTATTAAAAACACTTACTACAAAATAAATGCAGAACAAGATCAAATTTCATGGTTCATATAATTAATCTTGTTTTTAGCTCACCAGAGCTGAAGGCTCCGGGGAGCTTTTAGTATAGGCCGTGGTCCGTCGTCTGCGTCGTCAACATTTTCAAACGAAATCTCCTCTGAAACTACTTGGCCAATTGAAACGAAATTATGTGTGGAGCCTTTATGGGAAGGGGAACGAAAATTTGCTCGTAAATACTGGGTCACATGACCAGTATGGCCGCCATACTCATATATGGTAAAAACCTTTAAAAAATCTTCTTCTCAGTAGCCAAATGGCCGATGACCTTTAAACTTGGTATGCAGCATCGAGGACTCGAGTCCTACCAAGTTTGTTCAAATGATGACCTTTGTTTGACCTTGACCTGTTTAAAGTCACGGTCAAATTTGGTCACTTAGGCATTTGTATGGAAAAAAAAGGCAAAATAGTGGATTTTTCTGATTGCATGGTAGCCTGTGGCATCAGATATGATATTTGCAATCAGCTGATTGGAAGTGTATCAATTCAAAAGGTCAAGGTCATTTACTGGCCTTTGTCCTGGATGGCTCAGATTCAGAATTTTTATCTTCTCCACTTAAACTGCTGGGTTGACTGAAACCAGATTACATGTTGAGCCTCTAAAGGGAAAGTGGGGTGAAATTTTTTTCGTAAAGTAGAAGTAAAACAAAGATCAGGAATCGATACAATTAACTTAGTCCACCCATCAAAGACACCAAAGGGAAAGAAACACAAACATTAAGCGACCAGACCACAATGGAAACCTAAACAATGGAAGGCCATAAGGACAGTTGCTTTCCCACAAAATGGCCATATGGCCATCCAAAATAAAAAGACACAAGTGATACACACAGTAAGTAACAAACAACACCATAAATAAACCGCCACAGAAGAACCGCCTTGGAACGGTCAGTGGAATGATTTCCACTGGGGGGCTAAAATCGATTTTATGTGGCCACAATCCTCGCCCTTACTTCCGTCGCGATTTAGACAAATAATTTGTTCAGTCTGCATGAAGGCCTCCTAACTCATCAGTGCAACATCTCCGTGAACACAAAAATCAAAGAACCACAGAGAAGAGACAACGGTGAGGACTCGACAGCAAGAAACCACTGAAATGCTGGAGCAAAAGAAAACCAACAGTTAGACTCCGATGGGCCCAACCAGAGCCAGAGCATCAGGCACCAACCAACATTACCTTGAATTAGATCTCTCTAATTCTCAATAAGCCTTTACGTTGGAGCCGTCATAGAATCTTAGGCCTGACCCACAGGCGTGCAATTAAAGAGGGAAGCAAGGTTGCCAACCGTGACTGGGTTAACTACCATGCATGCAGTCAGTCGTATAACATCCATGTTGTACCCAATCTTTTTATATCGAAGAATGATTTTACGAAATTGGGTGCTGCAGTCATTGCGGTTATAAATTTCTCTGAATTTATATACTAAGTCACCATAAAATTCGGGTTCCGATAGACCTTGTTGCAGAAGAGATTTAAGTCCAATACTGGGTCACATGATCAGTATGGCCGCCATGCTCATATATGGTAAAAAAAACTTTAAACATTTTCTTCTCAGGAACCAAATGGCCGATGACCTTGAAACTTGATGTGTAGCATCAGGGACTCGGGCCCTACCAGATTTGTTCAAATGATGACTTTTGGTTGACCTTTACTCTTTTTAAAGTGAAGGTCAAATTTGGTCACTAAGACCATTTGATTGGAAAAAAAGCAAATCAGTGGATATTACTGAACCATGACAGCCTGTCACATCAGAAATACTTTCTGCAATCAGCTGGATGGAAAATAATCAATTCCAAAGGTCAAGATCATTATTGACCTTTGTCCTGGATGGCTCAAATTCAGTATATTTTATCTTTTTCTCCACTTAAACTGGTGGGTTGATTGAAACCAAATTACATGTGGAGCCTCTGTGGGAAGGGGGAACGAATGTTTGTTCGTAAAGACTGGGTCACATGACCAATATGGCCACCATGCCCATTATCATATATAGTAGATGGAAGTGAAGGCAATGATCAGGAATCGATTGAATAAGTCTTATCATAAGGAAAAGGATATTATAGTCTATGGGTGGGGATCTAAATGATTTCTGAGATATATGGCTTTTAATGAAGTAAAGCAGTGGGGCATGGCCAGGGCACCCCGAATGACTACCACGGTAGTGTTATTTGAATGCGTCTTATCATAAGGAAGATTTATATATATGGTTTAGGGTTGGGGCTCTGAACAGTTTCTGAGGTAAAAGGCCTTTTGTGAAGTGGTGGGATGGGGCAAGGCCCTGGCTTGACCCAGGGGACCTCCAGGTTGGTGTCAATGAATGTGTCTTATCATAAGGAACAACAATATATATGGTTTTGAGGTTGGGATCTGTAAGGTTTGCGAGATATTGGGTCTTTAATGAAATGAAGGTGTGGGGCACGACCCCGGCTCATCCCAGAGGACCCCAAGGTTAGTGTCACTGAATGCGTCTTATTATAAGGACACGGTTTAGGGGCGGGAATCTGAATGGTTTCTGAGATAAATGGCCTCTTGTGAAGTGGAGGAGTGGGACAAGGCCCCGGCGCACCCAGAAAGACCCCAAAATTGTTGTCAATGAATGCGTCTCTTCATAAGGAACAAGAATATATATGGTTTAGGGGTGGGGACCTGTAAGGTTTCCAAGATATCGGACCTTTTATGAAATGGATGGGATGGGGCATGACCCCGTAGGTTGGTGTCACTGAATGCGTCTTATCATTAGGAACAAGAATATATATGGTTTTGGGGTGGGGACATGAATGGTTTCCTATATATATGGCCTTTTGTGAAGTGGAGGGGTGGGCCAATGCACCGGCGCCCAAGTTGGTGTCAGCGAATGCATCTTTTCATAAGGAACAAGAATATATATGGTTTAGGGGTGGGGATTTTTAAGGTTTCCGAGATATTGGGCGTTTTATGAAATGAATGGGATGGGGCAAGGTCCCGAATTATGCCGAGGGACCCCCAGGTTGGTGTCACTGAATGCATCTTATGGTATGAAACAAGAATATATATGGTTTAGGTGTGGGGATTTTAAAATGGTTTCTGAGATATTTGGTCTTTTATGAAGTGGAGGGGTTAGGGCAGATCCCGGCACCACCTGGGGGACCCCCATGTTGGCATAAAAGCATATGGCTGAGAGAAGTTAATTCAAGGATCATTTCTATAAAGGTTTTGTCAACGTATCTGCAATGACTTGGCAGTAAATGCAATTTTTCAGTTTTCCCCATTACAAGTCTATGGAAAATCTAAGTTGCCATAGCAACCAAACTAAAGAGCCGAATTTCATAAAAAAAACACACAAAACTTGTAAAGGCAAATATGGTGAACCATTTCCATAAACTCACAGCCTCACAGAGCGTATGGTTTCTGAGGAGAAGATTTTTAAAGTATTTTTTTTTATTTTTTTTTATTTCGGTTTCCATGGCAACTAATAGAAACAAGCAGTAGGCCTAAAATCATATGGCAGATAGTAGATAGGCTAACGAACCAACATGTCTATGAAAGTTTGGTCAAAATATCGGCAGAGGCTTGGCAGTAAATGCCATTTTTACAATTTTCCCCACTATAAGTCTATGGAAACTATAAGTTGCCATAGCAACCAAACTAATGAACCGATTTCCATAAAAACACAAACTTTCAATCTCCCAGCCCAAGGATGCTCCAGATAAAATTTAAGCCCAAATCGGCCCAGTGGCTTCAGAGGAGATGTCGTTTGAAAATGTTGACGTCACACGACGACGACAACGACGACGGACAAATGCCTATCCTATAAGCTCACCCGGAGCCTTCGGCTCTGGTAAGCTAAAATAGAAGAAAAAAAAACTGAAAAAAAAAAAAAAAAAACAATTTGAAAAATCCTCTCCTCATAAACCATATGCTCTATGGGGCTGAGACTTTATGGAAATATTTACCAGATTTGCCTTAAGATGTTTTTTGTGTTTTAGCTCACCTGTCATGTAGTGACGAGGTGAGCTTTTGTGATCACTTTTCGTCCGTGCGTCCGTAAACAATTTCTTTGAACGACATCTCCTCCTAAACCACTGATCGGGTTTTGACCAGACTTCACAGGAATGATCCTTAGGTGGTCCCCTTTCAAAATTGTTCAAATGGTTCCGGACTGCTGCACATCAAGGTCACAGGAGCCAAAGTTAGATTTTTTACTGAAAACTTAAAAAATCTTCTCCTCTGAAACCGTAAGGCCCAGGTCTTCGATATTTGGTGTGTAGCTTCATCTAGTAGACCTCTACCAAGATTGTTCAAGTTATAGCCCTGGGGCCAAAATGCCTCCGCTCCGGGACCCTTTTGTTTTACATATACTTACATAGGGAAAACCTTTAAATTCTTCTTGACTGAAACCAGAAGGCTCTGGTGTTTGATATTTGGTATGAAGGTTCGTCTTGTGGACCTCTATCAAGATTGTTCAAATTTTAGCTCTGGGCCAAAAATGCCCCCGCCAAGGGTCCTTTGGTTTTACATTTACTTGTATAGGGAAAACCTTTAAAAATCTACTAGTCTGAAACCAGAAATCTCAGGTGTTTGATATTTGGTATGAAGCTTCGTCTTATGGGCGTCTATCAAGATTGTTTAGATTATAGCCTTGGAAGTAAGGGCGAGGATTGTGGCCACGTAAAATCCATTTAAGCCCCCAGTGGAATTCGTTTCACTGACCGTTCGAAGGCTGTCCTTCTATCGCGGTTTATTTTTGTTATGGTTTGTCTTTGAGTGTTTGTATCGCTTATATTATTTTGTTTTGGATAACCAATTGGCCATTTTGTGGGAGAGTAACTGTCCTTTTGGCTTCCGCTATTGATGTTTCCATTAGGGTCTGTTGTTTCATGTTTGTGTTTCTTTCCCTTTGGTATCTCTGATAAGAGCTGTGGGTTTATTGTATCGATTCCTGATCATTGCCTTGACTTCTATTTTGGGGCCAAAAATGCCCCGCCCCGGGGCCCTTTGGTTTTACATACACTTATATAGGGAAAATCTTTAAAAATCTTCTTGTCTGAAACCAGGAGGCTCAGGTGTTTGATATTTGGTATGAAGGTTCGTCTTGTGGACCTCTATCAATGTTATTCAAATTATAACCCTGGAAAGTAACTGTCCTTTTGGCTTCCGCTATTGATGTTTCCATTAGGGTCTGTTGTTTCGTGTTTGTGTTTCTTTCCCTTTTATTTGGTGTCTCTGATGAGAGCTGTGGGTTTCTTGTATCGATTCCTGATCATGCCTTCACTTTTATTTTGGGGCCAAAAATGCCCGGCCCCGGGGCCCTTTGGTTTTACATACACTTATATAGGGAAAACCTTTAAAAATCGTCTTGTCTGAAACCAGAAGGCTCGGGTGTTTGATATTTGGTATGGAGAACAAAGCTCGCCAAAATAATTTTAAGCCAACGCTTGCAGTTTCCGACAATAGGGCACTGGCCACCAGCAGTGGATCAGAACAGACTGTATATCCGTGCAGTTTGATCGGAGGATTCGCCAGTCGGATGTCGAGCTAATTCATGGGGCCGTTAGTGTAGTCTCTGAATGGATAAATCGGTCAGTATCCGCACCATGAGCTGATGGAATTATATTTTGCAGGATCTATGATCTCTGATTTGGGTGAACAAGGAAACCAAAGCAAAGGAACTCATCACAAAAACTGCCTTTTCTGATTTGCACTGATCTACGCATGCGTTTGCATTTGGTATAAGACAAGCATTATCATTTCAAGGGACAGGGCAGAAATGATATTTTTAAGGGAGTCGGGGAGCAAGCACGCTTTCAGTGAACAGGGTCCGTAATAAATGGGGAGGCAATCTGGAGAACTGGGGAGAATTGGCCAAAAGTTTCATTGAGCGGGGTACAAAATACCACACCCTCTTGTCAAGGTTTCAGAGAAGAAGAAGAAGAAGAAGAAGAAGGGGTTGGGCCCATCAATGCAAAACGTTAAAAAAAACTTCGTATTGCTCGTGTGGTCCCAGATCACAGGTCACATTGTGGCATCAGATCAAGATCTGTGCTTTTAATGTTTGTTTTGCAGCAGCAAAAAAAAAAAAAAAAAAAAAAAAACAATGTTAGAATAAGACGGATGATTTATTATAAGGAAAGGCTCCAAATGTTGCCAAATTTAAAACAGTCAACTACTGCGTCACATGGTTAAAAGAAACTGACCTTTGTATTAAATTTCTGTGAAGAACAATGTACGAAAATAACTGATCCGGAACTGGGGTCAGAAAATGCATTGTTTAATCGTTTACAAAATACAGATACCTTCATTTTTTCAAATTCTCTTTTTTTGGGTAAGTCTACCCTTACCCGTTGCTCAAGATGATCGCAGCATCTGGTCGTCTGATCTGTGTTGCTAGAAAATAATCGTGTAAATAGAGGATCTAACATGAGTGTTCATGCATTATTGAATTTATTAAACGAGTTGAGGAAAAGGGATAAAATGCGAGGCTTTGCCGAGCATTTTATTCCTTTTTCTCAACGAGTTTAATAAATTCAATAATACATGAGCACGAATGCAAGATTCTATTTATCATATGACATTTAAAACGCATTTTATTCACGATTGTTTACAAGAATGTCAATAGTCCGCCGTTAGTAAACGCGACGTCGTTATGGACGTCATACATGTAACGTTACGGGACGTATCTAGCTAATTTGCATATTTAATCCACTGGTGGATTATCGAAAATATTACATGGCGTCATTACACTCTCAGGCGCGTCGTCATATGATAAACACATTTTATCAGTTTGACTCTTGTGCGTCTAAATTACCAACGTCATTCTGAACGCGCTTGGTCGACAAATGTGTAATTTATAAAAATGGATTTTTCTGGATTTAAAGTATGATTGAATAGGCTATATGACTGATAGTAAGTTTTATTCTGAATGGCTTTCAAATTGTATTTGCGACTTACCAAAGGAGGGAGTTATAAAGTTACTTAAGGGCTTAAATCCCACTAAAGCTTTACGGCCTGATGAGCTTCATCCTTATGGGGCGCCGTTTTACTATTTAATCCGTATTTATAGATATCCATAAATGAATTATGGATATCCATAATTCGATTTATGGATATCCATAATTCGATTTATTGATATCCATAAATCAGCCGAATAATGGATATCCATAAATCAGCCGAATAATGGATATCCATTATTCGATATATGGATATCAATAAATCGAATAATGGATATCCATTATTCGATTTATGGATATCATTAATTCAGATCGATTTATGGATATCCATAATTCGATTTATGGATATCCATAATTCGAATTATGGATATCCATATGGATATCCATAATTCGATTTATGGATATCCATAAATAATTATGGATATCTATAAATACGGATTAAATAGTAAAACGGCGCCCCATACATCCTAGAGTCCTAATGAATTGTGTCCAGTGTTTTCACACCTGTTTCAGCAATCTCTTGATACTGGTGAAGTCCCAAAAGAATGGCTTCTTGCAACATCTGTCCCCTCTTTATGAAAGGTACTCGCAACAATCGACCAGTGTCGCTGACATGTGTGACATGTAAGTTGCTTGAGCATATTGTTTGCTCAAATATTATGGCTCACTGCGATGCATGAACACCAACGTTTGTCTGACAGACAACATGCATTTAGGGGGAAAAAGCATAGTTGCAAAACTCAGCTGATCGCAGTAACAAATGTTTGGGTAAAAATCTTGGACAAAGGAGGACAGGTGGATACATTTATCCTAGATTTTAAAAAGCAAGCTGTATCGTTACGGCATTGGCGGAAATACCCTAAAATGGATGGATTCCTTCCTTTGCTACAGAAAACAACGAGCTGTTGTTAACTCTTATCATGCTGTTCACGACAACCCCATTCTTTGGAAACAGTGCAGATCCAGATCAGATGGCTTCTGAACACTGTTGACATTCAGTTAATGAATTTGTAGGAATAAATTACATCAAGTAATCTGATTGGTTCAAAGTCAGAGATGGGTGTGACTAAACTGAATATTCAGCAAGAGAAGGGTTAATGGGAAAACTTCAGGGTGGGCTCCAGGTTTTTCTGGTGAAAAACTTCATTCACCAGGACCTGTGAAAAGTTGCACTTGTAATAGATTTACTAAATTTATGTTAGATATGTTCCTATCAGCATTTACATTTAGTTATTCCTTTTGTGACGTCCGATACTGTTTTCTTTGTTTTGTTGTTTTCTTTGTACATAAATGACTTTTCTACTGATATTGATTCCGAAATAAGACTGTTCGCAGATGACTGTGTTTGCTATCGTGAAATAAGAAACGCAGAGGACTCATTGAAACTTCAGAGGGATATAGGTAGATTAGAGTGTTGGCTAGAAAATGCAGTATGAGATTTCAGCCAGTTGAATGCAATATCATGCAGATAACTAGGAAAAGAACATATAAAATTATGGCTTCTTACACTTTAGAGGGAACGGTCCTAGAAAATGTGGATTCCATTAAATACCTTGGTGTGACAATATCACGTGTATTGAGATGACATATACATATTAGCAACATGTATACTAAGGCTAGTAGAACACTTGGCTTCTTGAGGCTTCAAAGATGTTAAAGAAGCAGCATATCTGCAGGGACTCGTTCGCCCCATCTTGGACCTGGGACCCCCATGGAACAGTCCTAGGAGGAGATTGAAAAAGTCAGAATAGGGTAGCTTGAATTGTTACGAGCAATTACAGCTTTGAAACTGGAAGTATGACTGGAATACTGAATGGGAGTCTCTCAAGAAAAAATGGAGAGACTGTACAAATGTTTAAAGGGTGCTGCCAGCATTCCAAAAGATGACGATGACCTTACCCCCCCCCCCCCCCCCCTCAAATTAGGAGCGGCAGAAAGCATCAGTCTTTGGCATTACAGGTGTCATCTGCAAGAACTGACATCTACAAGGGATCCTTCTTCCCTCAGACAATTAGAGATTGTAATGCAATTCCAGATTCGGTTATTTCATCCGCGGAAGAAGCTAAGTTTACTTCTTTGGCGAGAGCTAGGGCCTAGCTTCCCTTTTCACAGGTCCTGGTGAATGAATGTCATTTGACGTGTCACCCGTAACGATTCAGATTCAAATTCAGAGTAGGATGACTGTATTTAAGCTGGGCATTCCAGTAACGCGTGTCATCATGCCCGAGTCCAGAACATTACAAGTTGCACTTGTAAAAGATTTACTGAATTTATGTTAGATATGTTCCTGTCAGCATTTACATTTAGTTATTCCTTTTCTGACGTCAGATTTTATAGATTCCGATACTGTGTCAGAATTGTTACTGATGATACGTCAATGACATTCATATACCAGGACCTGTGGTATTGATTTGATGCATTACTATCAAAGCTATATTGGTGCCCATGGAGAAATTATTGCAATAAGCAGGTAGTACTGCACAAGTACAAAAGGTGACAAAATATAAAACAATGTATTTATCACCAATGAAAAATTCTAACAATGAATAAGAACATTACAAATGAAACATAATTCTTTAGTCAGGCAAGAGATTAAATTCATTGAACTGACTTAATTATGTTTGTTCAATTATGATTATCACCATTACTTTACATGATAAAGATTATAAAGAATCATCAAAATAATCAATCAGAATTTTCAAAAGTGATACATTATCCTATCAGCAAATTAATTATGTAATTAACAGGCCAGCTAATCAAAGAAAATTGGTTCCAGGACAATAATTAAGGAATTCTGTTCCTTTTCTGTGGTTTTAAGGAAAAAAGTCGTAAGATCAAAGTGAAAATGGGCATACTTGTATTAACTTTTTGGGGCCTGGACTCAGATGTGTGACCATGGATCTACAGTATCTGATCTCTTGAAATTGTTTTTTTTTTTTTTTTTTTTTGCTCACCCGGTAAATCATAGCTGAACACCAGCCCAACCTGTTCAAAAAGATCATGTCTGGACAGCTAATAAATGAAAGTAGTCGTGGTGGCTATTATGCCCCTTTACTAGTGTAAAAAAGTGTATGAAGTTGGCTTGGAGTCTGTAGTGTATGGAGTTTGGAATTCGATTTATTCCGTAGTAGTAAAGTATAGTAAAATATTAGTAAATGTTAGTCAAAATCGATATTCCAAGCCGCGAATCCCAAAGCCAAGTTCACACACTCAAAAAAAAAGAAAAATGCAAAAAAAAAATAAAGAGTCAGTCAGTCTGGCCCTTATCTATATCAAGGAAAAATGTTTGCAAAATGATTGAAATTTACACTTTTTAAGATTTTTGCCTCTTTACCAAATAAAAAGTTGGCAAAAATAAAGAGATCTATCTGCCGACCCTACTTTTTTTCTTATTGGAAAGGTCCTTTCCACAGTGTTTATGTGAAATTTGAAGCATTTTCGCTCCAGTGCAGACTTCTCGCTATAATTTGCTATTTGCAATCATATTCAACGTGAAGAAACAATGTGAACCAGTCAAAAATATGAAGGGATACTTCAGTTTTCTATGTAGTGTGTCTATTTGGCGAAATGACCATAAATGAAAGTTACCATTTACAAGTATTAGGTTTCACAAAAAGCTTGCTTTACGCTAGCAAGCGGCACAACATATCTATAATTGTATGTATCCTTATTCCAGCTTCCGCAAATTGTTGAACCGTCTGGCAACGTCTTTTCGTATGCGTGACGCTGATTTACAATATATTTGAACTGAGAAAAGGCGAAATAAAGACTAAGATTAAGATAAAGGAGCTTTATTTAACGTCGCATATCCGAAACATTAAGATAAAGGAGCTTTATTTAACGTCGCATATCCGAAACAAACAGCATAAGCTTTTATTGCGACAAACAAAGTATCCTTTAACAAATACTTACCTGCCTTCATTTATCTTCCTAGGACTACCCCTGATAATGTGAGCGCCAGCCAGGAGAGCTCCTAATACCATTTTGTACGCCTTTGGTATGACGCGGCCGGGGATCGAACCCGCGACCTCCCATTCCCGAAGCAGAGGCTCTTCCACTGAGCTATCGGGGCCGGTATATACTAATGAAGATGGCCAGAAAAGGCGACATCACAGAGAACATAATACCAATGGCACCAACAGGAAGGGCAAACCAAAATTTTTGATACACAGTAAGAATGTAACGGAAAGGAAAGTAATCAGCTGCCTCTTCTCCATCGAGAAAAAAGTGTTTTATCAGCCTTGGCGAATCAATTGCTGAGGCTGAAAGTCACTACAGTTTCCGTGTCAGTATAATCAGGTTTACTGGCATGACGTTGCATTGACGTTGGTATGACGTTGCATAGACGTCATGTGCCCGCCGGGAATAAGTAATCTTTCTTATTGGTGGCACGGATCCAATATACATATATATTGTTCCTTGTTAGCGTCGTTCAAACGCATAACACGACCTACGTTTTATAACAAAAATAAGAAAACTAGTGTAATCCCTGTAACCCCAACTTCATTGCAGTTAAATGTAACATATAGAGGATATTTGATTTTTTCAGTGTAAGATCGAAATTTATTTCATCGAATGAACACCAAAACCAGTATTTCACGAGTGGCGTAGCCACGAGTGAAAATACCAGTTTTGGTGTTCATGAGTGAAATAAAATTTGATCTTACACTGAAAAAAATCAAATTTTCTGTTTCTTACATGCTTCAAAACGGAAATATTTAGCTTCACTAATCGCGTCACTCACCCTCAGAGAAAACTAACTTTCTTCCTGGTCGTTTCGCGTCAATTTAGTGTTGTCCAACGAATTTTCTGGGTATAATATTGGGTGTAAACTAAAAGTTTGCACCTGAGAAATAGCATGGTATGCCATTTTTACGAATGGTTACTGAAATAATTGAGATATTAGTTTCCCAAAGAAGGCGCGGACAGATTTAACGTCGCGCAACAAAATACGTGACGTCAGCGCCCAAAATGACGTCATTAACGTTCTCGTGACGTGTGGGCGGGATTAGCGTCAATTCTAATACAGTTCATTAATTTTCAATCATCTGACCATGGAAAAACTGACCACATAATTAGATTTGGAGAATAAAGTAGTCCCAAACAGTGAAAAATAAAATTGATATCAGTCACTGTTTGAAACAGTGACAATATCGGCTTCTATTTCACTGAGAAATCTCTATATTTCATTGAAAAGCATGTAAGAAACTGATATCCAGTAACAGAAAACCACTGCTCGAAATAATATTAACAAGGACTCTGCGCGGAAATAAATTTGATTGCTCAGGCAGACTAAAGTTGTTGTTAAATGCTCGTATCTAAGTTAATGAGGGCGCCTAGGCATGGTATAGTGTGTTGCACGTACGTGTACAAGTTAAGCCACAGTCACATTTAGAGAACGGCATTTTGTACGGGTCGAGGTCATCGGATGCGGGAACCGATGAGTTCGTCCCAGGAGCTTGGTGGTTCTACAAGCAGCACTTCTGCATTGCCAAGCCGGTAGGAGATGCTGAGGGCTTGTACCAACATCTGCATCTTAATCCACAGCTTCCAGTACTTTCCTTTGATGCTGGCAGTACTAATAAATTTTGATAAATGTATTGATATCATGTACTGATATCATGTACTGATATCATGTACTGATATCATGTACAGTTTTGAATGGACCAATCAACTGAGCTACAATTAAAATGGGAAGGGGCTTCTAGCTCTGCATAACAAAATTAACATTGTGGGTATTCCTTAAAATAGCCTTGCCGAGGTTATTTGAATGAGTACCCATATTTAAAATAGCTTTTACTTAATGGCAAACAGTGCAGACCCGGATCAGACTGCTACCTTCTGATCTTAAAATGGGAAGGGGCTTCTAGCATGACAAAATTAACATTGTGGGTATTCATTAAAATAGCCTCGCCGAGGTTATTTGAATGAGTACCCACATTTAAAATAGCCTTTACTTAATCAGTGCAGACCCTGATCAGACTGCTTCTTCTGATTAAGTTTCTCCAATTCTCCATAAAATCAAATTGTGGGTACTCGCTAGAACCGCCTCATATAGGCAATTCCAACGAGTACCCACAACATGTTTTTGTGGGATGAGGCTGTTCAAAATTAGTACCCACAACATACCTTTTTATGGAGAAAAAAATATCCCTGCATTATCACAAAATACACTCCCATTTACTGGTGCCAAACATTTTATGAAACATTTGCATGCAGCAAAAACACACATCTGAGTTCAAAGTAAGTCCTACACTTGAAGGTTCAGCATTAAAATGTCCCAGTGATAAACATCAGGTTAAAAAAGCATGATCAAATTACCTGTGGTCAGTTGGATTTAGACCAATCAAATCCAACTGAATATTAATGAAGCAGAGAAACTGACAGTGTCCTTTCAGACAGGACAATCCATTTTCCAGACGGGGTAAATCAGGTTAAATAAAAGAAATTGAAATTAACAGTAAATAAAAAAATATGCTTTAATAGGTTTTATCTATTACCTTTAAGTGGAAGTTACAATAAGCTGTGGATTAAAACAGATATATCCAATTGTTTTTGAGAAATATTGGTAAATATTTGTACTGATTGACATCTGTACAGGATAATTAGACTCGCCCTGGCGGGCTCGTCAAATTATCCTGTACAGATATCAATCAGTACAAATATTTACCAATATTTCACAAAAACAATGGATATATCTATTACATTGCACACTCATCCTGCCTGCTGGTTGGGAATATGACTTGGAGCTGTGAATTGTATCGATTTCTGATCATTGCTTTCACTTCTATTTTGCAACAAGTCTTCTTCATGGACCACTAGTCGCTTGTTTCTGTGTGGAAACTTGCAAAGGCATGCTTCATTTGCAGCCTAAATCCGATGGCCAAAATCGCACGGCCCCAAAAGAGAGCACCGTTGGCCTACTTTCTGCTCTCGAGCACAGTAGCAAAATCGCGATCTGCAACCGATTTGTCACTGATTACTCTACATTTCTGGCTCAATTTTTACTTGCATTCAAAATTTCTAAAACTGGCAGTGCTTCACTTTACTCGGTAGGGCAGTCCAGCGCGATTAACTCTTGTTGGACAGACTGCCGCGATTCGCAGCCCAGAAGCACATACCTTACGTCTCGCTGTGGAGCTATGGAGTTCTGTCCGTTCGACCCCGGCAGACGTAAAATACCTTTGCTTGAACGAACGAACGAACGTAGCAGTGTCATCATCATCATTATTCTCTGTTCAGCTCTTGAGCAGCTAGTCCAGATCGATATCACAACATGACTGGATTTATGACTGGATTTATGAAAGAGTACTTCCGGAGCCACTTGTGGCTTTCTTGAAGTCATGCCGACTTCATGGGATTCCTGAGGTGACCACAGGCCTTCGGCACCAGAGTGTCACTGTCGTTTCACGATAGGATCTGCGCACTCCAGCCCCCAGCCAGAACCAAGAAGGCAGCTCCAAGACTACGTCAGGCAGCACCACAAGGAGTCTAATGCCAGATTTCTGGCCTGGCCGAGGCAACATTTTCAGAAACTGAATGCAGATACATATTGACAAGACCTTACCAGTGAGATTGTCTAATGCTTGATTTCTTTATAAATAGCCTCACCGAGGCAAATTTCCACTAACTTGCACCGCCGTATAAATTTCAAACTGTTAGAGATATTTTATACAATTGTTCGGCAAACAGATATATATTGATAAGATATAGTCAACAATGCTGTTTAATGCCTGATTTCATTATATAAGTGACATTGCCAAGGCAAAATATTCACAAACTGATTGCAGGTATATAAGTTTTATTTTGATAAGATTGGGCAAACAGATGTATATTGACAAGACCGTCTAATATGTTCTTAAAAGGGTTATCCTTTGGAAGTAAGGAATACACCACAGAACTGGAAAATATGGAATGCACATGTTTTCAGGGCCAGACTAGCTAGTTTCGGCCAATTAGGCCTCACCAGTGACCAAATAGGCCTCATCATAATGCCTGATTTCTTCACAAGAATGCTGGCCAAGGCAACAGTAGGATTTTTATCCCCATGCTTATCAAAGAAAAAGTGGGGTTATTGTAACTGTATTCGTCGTCCGTCCATACATACGTACGTCCGTTCGTCCGTCCGTCCGTCCTACCGGATAACTCCTCCTAGACGGTTACACATAGAAACTTAAAACTTTGGGAACTGATAGATCTTTGGTATTGGCAGTGTATGACACTTTCGAAATTTCGATCACACCCCTAGGGGTGAGCCCAGGGGGTGAGGCCAGCCTCTCGGGGGTAAAATAATAACAAACTGAATTTAGATATGTTATCCGCAAGGTATATTTCAATAGTTTTGGCATGAAGATGCATATTGGCATGACCTAACCAATTTGTATAATGCAATATTTTTTTATATAAATAGCCTCGCCGAGGCAAATATTTCACCAGCTGATGATGGACATATAACTTTCAAACCGCTAGGAATATTTTGATAATTTCCCCCGGCATGAGAAGAATGTTGAGCTGTATGTAGTTTTCGTCCTGTGTCTGTTTTTCTTCCATCTGTTTGTCCTTCTGTCTGTCTTGGCCCAAGAAATGATTGTAAACTGGTTTCTATAGTCACTTGCAGTTTTTTCTGTCATACATTCTATCAATTTAACGCTCATTTCATGAGAACAAATAACTTTTTAAGTGGCTGTCACACAAAAAAGTGACACATAACGATCTGTCCTGTCTACGAAAAGTTACATATTGACTGTTTGGTGAGAACGCGTGGACGTCCGTCAACACTTAACTTCAAAGTTTTGCTATAATTCTAACATCATGCTAATCACTTGTCTAATACATTTTATTTGGTATATCGTGTTTCTTTGGCATTACCTTAAACATGAGTCGGTCACACTCCTGAGTCAAGTGCCCGGGTTTGGCTAGCGCCAGTAACTAGGATGTATAGCGATATTGGTAATTTCCAGATTTATTTTTTTTTCCTTTAACTTTGCAGTGTGAACTTATAACGCCTAACGGGTATTACTTTTAAATAGACATGTATAGAGCATTGTTCCAGTTATGTGGCTGCTGCTGCTGCTGCTGCTGCTGCTGCTGCTGCTGACAGAAGGTCATGGTCGCATAAATTAAATGGTCACTGTATAGTTTTGGCATGCATCGTGTTGATTGGGGTTTTGTATGATATATTATAATTTAACAGCAGATAATGTATAGTTACAGTCACGTGGCTGCTGCTCCAGCTGACACAGAAGGTAAAGGTAACAGTGAAAGAACTTTGCGTAATATTCATGTTACTTGTTTATGTAAAACATTTGATCTCTATCTTTTATGTTATTGGAAGTTGATATGTGGTATTACTTGACATCTGACAAAGTACAGTAACACTGATTTGACTTCTGCTGCCAAGATCGCACACTTTGAACTTTGATTGAGATAGTCATGTTAAAGTTTTTGTATTGTTGTGGTTTTCAACCTACGGTTAGGGTTGATATGTAGACACTTTTATGAGTGCAGAAAAGATACTGCTGTCAGCAGATCAAGGTCAAAAACTTACTATTTAGAAATTGAGATCAAGGTCTTAAACTTAAAAATTGTGCTTTGCAATACATGGTTGCATCTGCCGATGGTATCAATGACCCCGTGGCCCCTTACTTATTTTTTTCATTGCCTTTCGCTGGCAAGACGTATGGCAGCTATTGGTGTAGTTGCCAATTCTACCACTGATTTGTTTTGAGGTCTCAGCTAAAACGAAGTTTAAAAACAGGAAATGCAAATTATATAACTTTAGAATTTCCCATCTTAGTTTTAAGTATGACTGCTATTGAAAAATAAAAGCGATTCACCGAATGACAGTGGTATTTGATCATTCTTGATTTGAAGGTTCTAAAGAGAATAGTTAAGGGTTGGTCATGTTTGCAAAAGACTAACATTACGCACGTTTATTATCATTATTATGTTTATTAGTATTATCATTACTATTGTGATAATGCTCTGTTCATTCTGCTGACTAGACAGCAGCAGACCTTTCCTTTGGATTCTTTTTAAAGAAGCCAACTTGTTGACTCGATTGCTTACTCTTTGAATGACCCTCACCTATGCTATTACTTCCCTTGGAAGTTCTTCATGACGAGATTTCACGAGATTGAAAATTGTTGTAGCAACAAGGTGCGACGAACCACTAAAAATTTGATTTCTATGTATTTTTCAAATTTGTTTCTCATATTTAATTCAAATAAAGATGAGCTTGTACCAGACCTTTAGGTTTCCCGTGCTGCTATTTAAGCTTTCACTCGGCATACCGCCGCAGTATGATACAAATTCGGTTTGATGGGACTGTATATCACACTTTCGATGGGGACCTGTTACCGTCTATCTTCATATACTGACTTGGCCGTTACCTGTGACCGGCTTCTTCATTTTTTCTAATAATCCAACCATTCTCAGTGTCATTCAGCATTTTGAACTATCATATTGGAAAGAACCCAGGGCCGCTCGCATAGCCTGGATGGACCACAGGAGCTTGAAACTGGCCCCTGTGGGATGGACCATTTCTCGAACAGGACCATTTCTCGAACCACGGGCATCTGACGTTACATAAATGCAATAAATCAGCTGATCAAGATGGGTAAATGCCCTGTTTGTGCTTATGCCGAGCGTAGCTCGCTGATGGGCATTTTGGGTGGGGTGGGTGACTTTTAAAGTATTGTATGAGCTCCGATTGAACCTCAGAGGCCCTTGCTCGAACCAAACATACAGTTTGCTGTGTAAAATTATTTAACTGGAGGCCCCCCTGTGCAGGGAGATTCATGCCCTGTGCAGGTTAAAGACCCCTACCGTAATTATATGATTACTGTGTTGGATTTCATCCTGATGTACACCTGCGTGTAATGGTCAGAATAATTGCTGTGTAAAAATGGTATTTGGGAAAACCGAAAACAAACTTTTACCCTTTTACCGGAAAAAAGGAAAACAAATTCTCATAACCGAAAACAAACTATATCACCAATTATACCATGATTTTTGTACATTTAGACATATACATTTTTAAATGATATGTAAACAGATAATATGGCCAAGTTTGGGAGAATAATTTGAAATAATAACATTTTTTTTGCCCTTTTTATACAATTGTCATAGATGAACCAGGAGCTACACTACCTGGCCGTACTGTTTGCCTGATCAGAAAACAAACGATAATATCAGAACTATAATTTCTAAAATGTCAAACTTTTTGGATATTGCATCACCTGAACAAGTTCCCCTAAACCCCACTTTCTTGAAAGAAAATGGGGGTTATGGGGCTTTAAATTTTTTCTTTTTTTGGTCCACAACAGGGATGTCCACTTCACAGATTTATTAACCCGATTTTTTCCAATGTGTGTTTCATTTGAGGTTTAGCATCCCCGTCAACACTATTTAGGCCATTAGACATTGCTTCCAATTTTGAGGACTTTTACCCGGCACTGAGATGGAATGATATCTCAAGCCGTGTCACCCAATGAAACTAATAGGGTTAATATGCATGGACAGTCAAACTCTGGCAGGCTTAGACTCTCTAAGCAGTGTATCAGCTCTCATGTGCGGTCAGCATGAGGGGTTAGGGTTAATATGCATGGATGGGTCAGACTCAGGCAGGCTTAGACCTTCTAAGCAGTGTATCAGCTCTCATGTGCGGTCAGCATCAGCTCTTCGTGGAAGCATCGTGCAGCCCAGTCTATTTCTCAAAGCACGACGGGCGGGGCCGATTTTCCAATGTCGTTATTATTATTATGTTATCAATCAAATAGTTTTTGGCCGCTAATATGTTTTTATTATTTGAATAGTTTAGCCAGCTGATTTATTTTGATCGATAATTGAAGGTAAATTACTACTTTGCGGCAACACTTACACCAGGTCTGTTAATCATGCACGTGCATGGCCATTCATATGCGCATGATTTAAATATAAAATCAGAATAAATGTTCGGAATAAAATGTTATTTATTTCAGTTCAACTATTCCTTGTTTTATTAAAAAGCTTTGCATGCAGACTTCCCTTGGATTTATTTCGTCATGTTAACAAGTCTATGTAATGAGGAAGCATGTAAGCCCCATTTTAAACTTTAAATTGAGAAAATGTGTTTTTTTATGGTTATATATTATTTCTTCTTGTTACACTTCAAAACCATAGGTTGAGGGTACCCGTGTATACGGCTCTCAAGGACGCGATTCTTAATATTACAAACAGCCACAACCTAAGTTTGGAGTATAAATAATAACAAACCATATATTATAACCAATAAAAATCATTAATCAATAAAAATGATTGTTTAGAGATAAGAAAGTTGCACTCTATTCCATTGATGTGCTACATAAAGTTTAAAATGCCTGTCAACACTATTTAGGTCATACTAAGGGAGTCAATTACTTACGGTAATCACATTTTCCTGGACAAGCTTAGACATCTACATGTATACTGTTAACTAGTTCAGTGCAGATTCTTTCGATATAAAACTGACAACTGCCCTTCAGGGATGAGCAGAAGGAAGATCGAGTGTCACACTTGAAAGGATTTTTTTATCAATCTTCATGAAAAGATATTCCTAGCAGGGCCGTTATCCAACCAGTGATCTCCTGATGACCAGTGAAATGCGCATCCGACGGATATACTCGACCTATTTTTTATATACAAAATGTTTTAAGACATATCCTGTTGAATAAATTAATTTAGTCACACCCATTTCTGACATCAAAATACAAGCTATAATGTATTCATTTAAATCAAAAACAACATAATAAGCAGTAAGTACAAGCAGTGTAGATCCCGAAGTTACTGGCTTGATAGTTACCTAACCTGGGACCTCCTGATGACCTGCCAGGTAAACCATTTTTGACTAAATTTCTTAAGCAGAAACCTGCTGAATAAATTGTTTTCGTCACATTTCTGACTATGAAACAATCTGGTTACTCAGTAAGTATAATGTATTCATTTAAATCACAACGACAAGACAAACAGTTAGCATGGTCAGCAAGTGTAGATCCCAGTTCAGCTATGAAAATTGTATAAAAAGGGCAATAAAATCATTATTATTTCAAAATATTTACATTTCCAGTGTAAAGTCTAATGTAAACCTATAGAAAACAATTGCGTTCATAATTCTATGAACGCATTGAGTCACATGATTTTCAGTGACATTAAGTGACGTCATTCTAAACCATTGTTCTCTACGGGTGTTGATGACGTCAACGCTGCTCCACTCTTTGTAGAAAAACAGTGTGTAAATGTTTTTTCAGCTTTAAAAGTTTGCCCTACAAGCATTTTTTTGCCCAGTGATGAGGGGCAGTATGAACAACAGTGGGTCACTAGCAAAGTTTACATGAACCCCTTCGGGGTTCATTTACTTTGCACGCTACCCACTGCGTTCATACTTCCATGAACTGCAGAAAAATAAATTTCATTTCTTAATTATTCTCCCAAACATGGCCATATTATCAGTTTACATATCATTTAACCATGTATATGTCTAAATGTACAATAATCATGGTATAATTGGTGATACAGTTTGTTTTCGGTTATGAGAATTTGTTTTCGGTTATTTCGGGTAAAAGTTTGTTTTTGGTCTGTAAAAATTATTTTTATTCCCTGTCTTGTATCATACATCATGCTTGTATGGAAATGGTTTTCACTGGAAAAGCTCCAACTACATGATAGCTCAGTGGTTAGTGCACTTGCCTCTGATGCTAGAGGTCCCAGGTTCCATCCCCGGCAGCGGCAATAAATTCGGTGTCCAAACACGCTCCATTGGCATCATTTGCAGGGATGAATGTCATAAAGTGCACCGTCCTTCGAATCGGGACGTTAACTGGAGGCCCACCTGTGCAGGGAGAGTCATGCCCTGTGCAGGTTAAAGACCCCTACCGTAATTACATGATTACTGTGTCGACTTTCATCCTGCAAACCTAGTGTGTATGTGACGTACACCTGCGAATAATGATCAGATGTGACCGATCGCAGTATAAGTAGAAAGAAAACTACCAGCCTCATTCTAAAATGCATGTGTGTGACCCAATTTTCAAGGTCTGAATAATAGATAAAAATTATCTCCAGCCATTTCACACAGATTTCTGCTATTTTCTGTTTTGGTAAACTAGGTATACCTTGCCATTTTTTCAATTAAGATCAATGTATGTAAATAGAATTGAAATAAATATGGAAAGCATTACGCAAATACACCTATACAAATACATTGCCACCTTTATCGCCGAAAAAATGAAAATTGTATGATGAAAAATTGTGATATTTTTCTTATTTCTGGTCAAAATACAGATTGTGGGCACTCGTTAGAACCGCCTCATCGAGGCGGTTCTAACGAGTACCCACAATCTATATCTTAGAGCAGAAATAAGAAAAATAAGGTATACCCCCCGGAAACCCCAGTTTTACTATATAAAAGTGGGGTTCAAGGGGGTCAAAATTATATAGGCATGTTTTCGTGATGGATTGAAAAAAAAAAAAAAAACAGTCCTATCCAATCCTGGACTGTACAACTTATTTTTCATACTCTCTTTTTTATGCTCTCAGATAAGATGCTGCCCCTACACTGGCTACCAAATGTCACAGGGTGGCTCAACTGGGACTCAAACCCAGGGCTTTTGTTTATTAAACTGTTATTGATATATACCACTTCTACAGCCTTGCTGACAGGGGCCAGCTTAATTACGCAAACACGCCTATACAAATACATTGCCACCTTTATCGCCGAAAAATGAAAATTTTATGATGAAAAATTGTGATATTTTTCTTGTTTCTGCTCAAAATATAGATTGTGGATACTCGTTAGAACCGCCTCGATGAGGCGGTTCTAATGAGTACCCACAATCTATATTTTAGGGCAGAAATAAGAAAAATATGGTATACCCCCGGAAACCCTAGTTTTACTGTATAAAAGTGGGGTACAAGGGGGTCAAAATTATATAGGCGTATTTTCATGATGCTTTTTGCGGCACAGGTAGAATGGTTGGCTTTTTCAAGAAGTTAAGCAACAGAGAGTACGGTTTGTACCTGCTTGTGACCCCCTTGCTTTACTTCATGGACGACCTGGCAAATGCTACGTTGGTGGCAGTGATGGGATGGAAACAGTGCTGCTGCATGTTGCATAGACTCCACTCTTGGGTTATCGTAGTGAGATATGTGAAATCAAGAGAAGAGGTGGGGGGTGGCAAATGTAACAATTACTGATTCACTTCTACAGCCTTGCTGTAGCTGGCTCTTTTAGCAACGCGGGTAGAGTGGTTTTCTTTTTCATGAAGTTAAGAAAGAGAGAGTGTGGGTGACTGCCTTGCTTGACATCATGGGTGACTAGGGCTGGCTAATTGGAGCTGAAAAGATAATCAATTATCATTCCTGTCATTGCATGCGATCGATAATCGATTAGTAATCACTGAAGATTTGGTCATAATTTTACCTGTCTGTCTGAGCATGCTGTACTTTGCCATATGCATTTGAACAGACAGGCCTGAGCAAACAGTGTAGACCCAGATGATATGCCGCAGACCGCGGGATCTCATCTGGGTCTGCACAGTTTGCCAGTCGTACAGCTATTTTGGCACAATGTTGGGTAGTAAATTGTTCTTATCAAATAATCGATTGCAAGCAAATCAGTAATGATACTCATTTTTGAGGAATTTATCGACTGAATAATCGATTATCCAATTAATCATGCCAGCCTTATGGATGGCCCAGCAAATGCAACACTTGCTTACCATGCAAACACTTTACCAACTGAGCTATCGAGCCACACAATCAACATGTAAAATAATATCCACGTAATTTAGTAACTTATTTTGTATGCTGGTGTAAATTGGAACAGCCAAAACAAAGCAAACAGCACTGCCGTCTTCTTATAATGTGATGAGATATCCATTGATTTAATAATAGTCCTTGGGATTTACGTGTTCTATTGCCAGTATATGTGACTGGTGTTAGAATTATGTCTTGTCCCAAATTTTTTTTTCGGAAAGACATATTGTTTTTCCCCCGGGGTCTGTCTGTCTGTCCGTCTGTCACACATTCGTGTCCGCTCTATAACTTGAAAACCGTTGGAGCTATCTTAACGAAACTTCATATAAATGTTAATAAGTATTAGACGACGTGCAGTGCCCAAGAACTATAACTCTATCATTTATACTTTTTGAAGTATCTCCCTTGGAAGTTTGTCGGTATGTATGTATGGGCTTAATCCTGTCCGGTCAATAACTTTCTTATTTTCAGATGGATTTTGAAATTACTTGGCAGAAATATTAACAACCATGAGACGATGTGTTGTGCGTATGGGGCAGGTCGGTACCTCAAAGGTCAAGGTCATACTCAGAGGTCAAAGGTCAAACAAGAGGGCCATGATGGCCCTGGATCGCTCACCTGATCCATAGACAGGCTTTCAAGTAGTCCTACTTTTTCCTACTTTTTCCTACTTTTCCTACTTTTTGGGTCTCTTCCTACTTTGTTCCTGCTTTTTCCAGAAAAACTCCTACTTCTCCTACTTTTTTGATTTGTTCAAAAACTAAGATCCCAATTTTAATAAATAAATAAAGAAATTAAGCTTTGTCTTGTTTAGCATGACAAAATTCATTGCAGCAATGCTTTGATGCCTCAGCTGCATTGCCCAGCTAGAGCTCTGTCTTGTTAAGCAAGGCAAGAGTTCATAGCAGCAGTGGTTTGATTTCTTAACTGCAGTGATCAGCTAGAGCTATGTTTTGGTAAACATGCAAGGAATTCATTGAAGCAGTGCTTTGAGGCCTTAACTGACCAGCAGTTCATAGCAGCAATGCTTTAACACCATGTCTTTGATGCCTTACTAGAGCTCTGTCTTGTTTAGCATGACAGGAATTATTGCAGCAATGCTTTGACACCTTAACTGCAGTGATCAACTAGATCTCTGTCTTTAGCACAAGAGGAATTCATTTCCTTAGTGCTGTGATGCCTTAACTGCAGTGACAAACTAGAGTTCTGTCTTGTTTAGCTTGATAGAGACTCATTGTAGCAGCCATGCTGTGATGCCTTAACTGTGGTTACCATCTAGAGCTATGTCTTGTTGAGTATGACAGAAATACATTACAGCAGTGCTCTGATGACTAAACTGCAGAGACCGACTGGAGCTCAGTCTTGTTGAGCAAGACAGAAATTCATTGCAGCAATGCAGTGATGTCTTGACTGCAGTGATCAACTAGAGTTCTGTCTTGAGCATGAAAGGGATTCACTGCAGCAGTATTGTGGTGCTTTAACTGCAGTTACCCACTAGGATTGTCTTGTTGAGCATAGCAGCAATTTATTGCAGCACTTCTGTGGTGCCTGAACTGAGTTACCAACTAGAGCTATGACTTTTTGAGCATGACAGAAATTCATTGCAGCAGTGCTGCTTAAATTTGCCCTAAATGCAGTGACCAACTAGAATTCTTGTCTTGATAAGTATGAAAGTAATTCATTGTTGCCATGCTTTGATGCCTTTAACTGCAATGACCATTTAGAGTTCTGTCTTATTGAGCATGACAGGAATTCATTGCAGCAGTTCTGTGTTGCCTTAATTGAAGTTACCAACTAGAGTTCTGTCTTGTTGAGCATGGCAGGAATTCATTGCAGCCGTGCTGTGTTGCCTTAATTGAAGTGACCAACTAGAGATCCGTCTTGTTGAGCATGAAAGAAATTCATTGCAGCAGTATTGTGTTGCCTTAATTAAAGTGACCAAATAGAGCTGTGTCTTGTTTAACATGACAGAAAACCACTGAAGCAGTGCTATGATGCCTTATCTGCAGTGAAAAATCTGAGATCTGTCTTATGGTGGATGACAGGAATTCAAAGCAGCAGTAATGCAATGTCTTAACTGCAGTGATCGACCAGCAAGAGATCTTTCTTGTCTAGCATGACAGAAACTCATTGCAGCAGTGCTGTGATGACTGGAGTGACCAACTAGAGCTCTGTCTTGTTAAACACGACAGAAATTCATTGCAGCAATGCTGTGATCACTGAAGTGACCAACTAGAGCACTGTCTTGTTTAGCTTGACAGAAATTCATTGCAACAATGCTGTGATGTATGGAGTGACCAACTAGAGCCCTGTCTTGTTTAGCATGGCAGAAATTCATTGCAGCAATGCATTGATGACTGGAGTGACCAACTAGAGCTCTGTCTTGTCTAGCATGACAGTAATTCATTGCAGCAATGCTGTGAAGACTGAAGTGACCAACTAGAGCTCTGTCTTGTCTAGCATGCAGAAATTCATTGCAGCAATGCTGTGATGACTGAAGTGACCAGCTAGAGCTCTGTCATGTTTAGCATAACAGAAATTCATTGCAGCAATGCTGTCATGACTGAAGTGACCAACTAGAGCTCTGTCTTGTTTAGCATTACAGAAACTCATTGCAGCAGTGTTGTGATGACTGGAGTGACCAACTAGAGCTCTGTCTTGTTTAGAATGACAGAAATTCATTGCAGCACACTGTGATCACTGAAGTGACCAACTAGAGCACTGTCTTGTTTAGCTTGACAATGCAGTAATGCTGTGGTGACTGAAGTGACCAACTAGAGCTCTGTCTTGTTTAGCATAACAGAAATTCAATGCAGCAATGCTGTGATAACTGAAGTGACCAACTAAAGCTCTGTCTTGTTTAGCATGCCAGAAATTCATTGCAGCAATGCTGTTATGACTGAAGTGACCAACTAGAGCTCTGTCCTGTTTAGCATGACAGAAATTCATTGCAGCAATGCTGTGATGACTGAAGTGACCAACTAGAGCTCTGTCTTGTCTAGCATGACAATGCAGTAATGCTGTGGTGACTGAAGTGACCAACTAGAGCTCTGTCTTGTTTAGCATGACAGAAATTCATTGCAGCAATGCTGTGATGACTGAAGTGACCAACTAGAGCTCTGTCTTGTTAAGCATGACAGAAATTCATTGCAGCAATGCTGTGATGACTAAAGTGACCAACTAGAGCTCTGTCTTGTCTAGCATGACAGAAATTCATTGCAGCAATGCTGTGATCACTGAAGTGACCAACTAGAGCTCTGTCTTGTCTAGCATGACAATGCAGTAATGCTGTGGTGACTGAAGTGACCAACTAGAGCTCTGTCTTGTTTAGCATAACAGAAATTCAATGCAGCAATGCTGTGATAACTGAAGTGACCAACTACAGCTCTGTCTTGTTAAGCATGACAGAAATTCATTGCAGCAATGCTGTGATGACTGAAGCTATGTCCTGTTTAGCATGACAGAAATTCATTGCAGCAATGCTGTGATGACTGAAGTGACCAACTAGAGCTCTGTCCTGTTTAGCATGACAGAAATTCATTGCAGCAATGCTGTGATGACTGAAGTGACCAACTAGAGCTCTGTCCTGTTTAGCATGACAGAAATTCATTGCAACAATATTGTGATGACTGAAGTGACCAACTAGAGCTCTGTCTTGTTTAACATGACAGAAATTCATTGCAGCAATGCTGTGATGACTGAAGTGACCAACTAGAGCTCTGTCTTGTTTAGCATGACAGAAATTCATTGCAGCAATGCTGTGATGACTAAAGTGACCAACTAGAGCTCTGTCCTGTTTAGCATGACAGAAATTCATTGCAGCAATCCTGTGATGACTGAAGTGACCAACTAGAGCTCTGTCTTGTTTAGCATGACAGAAATTCATTGCAGCAATACTTTAAAGCCTTGATTTCAGTGAGCAACTAAAATGCTGTCTTAGTTTGCATGACAGGAATTCATTGTAGCAGTGCTATGATGCCTTCACTGGGACATCATGTAGCTGATGCTTCTCACAAATGTTAATTTTCAAAATTCATTAATTCTTTTGAATTAATATTTTGACATATGTCAATATCTAGGTACAAATATCTGCCAGTGGCAAACTCTTGACAAAAGCATTGGAAGCTTAGGCTGCAGTCATGAATAAATGTACTAGATGGGTCAGCCACTATCATTTTACAGGTGCCTGCTAACTTTGATGTGAAAACATTAGACTCAGTGGCGTCAATGCACAAATAAAGCTGCCCAAAATGAAAAACTGTTTAAATGTGAGACATATGGAGGTATGTTCGTGTCCATTAACTCCTACTTTTTATATCAGGTTCCTACTTTTTTCCTACTTTTCTCCTACTTTTTGAAATCTCAGGCTCCTACTTTTCTCCTACTTTTTCACCAGGAGTCACTTGAAAGCCTGCATAGAGTAACAAGTGGGCCCCGGGGAGGGCCATTATTAACCCTAGGGTTATAATGTGCCTAATGTTGAGGGAGGTCTAAAAGGTGAAGCTTCATACCAAAAATCAACAAAGGCAATAATTTGAACAATCTTGGCAAAGGTCCACTAGATGAAGCTACACACCAAATATCAAAGACCAGAGCCTTGCGGTTTCAGAGAAGAAGATTTTTTTAAAGATATTCCCTACATAAGCCTATGTAAACCCAAATGGCCCAGGGGCGGGGGCATTTTTGGCCTCAGGGCTATAATTTAAACAATGTTGATAAAGGTCCACTAGATGAAGCTTCACACCAAATATCAAAGACCTGGGCCTTGCTGATTCAGAGAAGATTTTCAAAGATTATATCTATATAAGTCTATGTAAAACCAAAGGGCCCCGGGCAGGGGCATTTGTGGCCAGAGGGCTATAACTTGTTCAATCTTGGTAGAGGTCCACTAGATGAAGCTCCATACCAAATATCAAAGACATGACCTTGCAGTTTCAGAGAAGAAGAATTTTAAAGATTTCCCTATATAAGTCTATGTAAAACCAAAGGGTCTCGGGGCGGGGGCATTTGTGGCCCCAGGGCTACAATTGGAATGATCTTGATAGAGGTCCACAAGATGAAATTTCACACCAAATATCAAAGACCTAGGCCTTTGCAGTTTCATAGAAGAAGATTTTTAAAGATTTTCCCTATATAAGTCTATGTAAAACCAAAGGGCCACCAGGCGGGGGCATTTTTGGTCTCAGGGCTATAATTTGAACAATCTTGGTAGAGGTCCACTAGCTGAAGCTTCATACCAAATATCAAAGACCTGGGCCTTGCGGTTTCAGAGAAGAAGATTTTTCAAGATTTTCCCTATATAAGTCCATGTAAAACCAAAGGGCCTCGGGCGGAAGCATTTTTGGCCCCAGCACTAAAATTTGAACATTCTTGGTAGGGGTCCTCTAGATGAAGCTTCATACCAAATAGCAAAGACCTGGGCCATGCGGTTTCAGAGAAGAAGTTTTTAAAGATTTTCCCTATATAAGCCAATGTAAAACCAAAGAGCCCCAGAGCGGAGGCATTTTTGGCCCCAGAACTATAATTAGAACAATCTTTTTAGGGGTCCACTAGATGAAGCTTCATACCAAATATCAAAGACCTGGGCCTTGCGGTTTCAGAGAAGAAGATTTTTAAAGATTTTCCCTATATAAGCCCATGTAAAACCAAAGGGCCACGGGGCGAGGGCATATTTGGCTCCAGCCCTATAATTTAAACAATCTTGGTAGGGGTCCACTAGATGAAGCTTCATACCAAATATCAAAGTCCTGGGTAATGCGGTTTCAGAGAAGATTTTTAAAAAATTTTCCTACATAAGCCAATGTAAAACTAAAGGGCCCCGGGGCGGGGGAATTTTTGGCCCCAGCACTATAATTTGAACAATCTTGGTAGGGGTCCACTAGATGAAGCTTCATACCAAATATCAAAGACCTGGGCCTTGCGGTTTCAGAGAATAAGATTTTTTAAGTTTTCGGTGAAAAAAATCTATTTTTGGCTCCTGTGACCTATATATGCAACGGACCGGAACCATTTGAACAACTTTGAAAGGGGACCACCTAAGGATCATTCCTGTGAAGTTTGGTCAAAATCCGATCAGCGGTTTAGGAGGAGATGTCGTTTGAAGAAATTGTTTACGCACGGATGACAGACAAAAAGTGATCCTAATATTAATCACAAGAGGGCCATGATGGCCCTGGATCGCTCACCTGATCCATAGTGTAACAAGTGGGCCCCAGAGAGGGCCATTATTGGCCCCAGAGCTTTAATATGCATAATGTTGAGGGAGGTCTTAAAGGTGAAGCTTCATACCAAACATCAACAAAGGCTACAATTTGAACAATCTTAGCAAAGGTCCACTAGATGAAGCTACACATCAAATATCAAAGACCTGGGCCTAGCGGTTTCAGAGAAGAAGATTTTTAAAGATTTTCCCTTTATAAGCCTATGTAAAACCAAAGGGCCCCTTGGCGGGGGCATTTTTTGTCCCAGCACTCAAATTTGAACAATCTTGGTAGGAGTCCACTAGATGAAGCTTCATACCAAATATCAAAGTCCTGGGCCTTGTGGTTTCAGAGAAGAAAATTTTTAAAGATTTTCCCTATATAAGCCTATGTAAAACCAAAGGGCCCCGGGGCGGGGGCATTTTTGGCCCCAGCACTATAATTTGAACAATCTTGGTAGGGGTCCACTAGATGAAGCTTCATACCAAATATCAAAGACCTGGGCCTTATGGTTTCAGAGCAGAAGATTTTTAAAGATTTTCCCTATATAAGCCAATGTAAAACCAAAGGGCCCCGTGGCGGGGGCATTTTTTGTCCCAGCACTAAAATTTGAACAATCTTGGTAGGGGTCCACTAGATGAAGCTTCATACCAAATATCAAAGTCCTGGGCCTTGTGGTTTCAGAGAAGAAAATTTTTAAAGATTTTCCCTATATAAGCCTATGTAAAACCAAAGGGCCCCGGGGCGGGGGCATTTTTGGCCCCAGCACTATAATTTGAACAATCTTGGTAGGGGTCCACTAGATGAAGCTTCATACCAAATATCAAAGACCTGGGCCTTGTGGTTTCAGAGGAGAAGTTTTTTAAAGATTTTCCATATATAAGCCAATGTAAAACCAAAGGGCCCCGTGGCGTTTTTTTTTTTTGTCCCAGCACTAAAATTTGAACAATCTTGGTAGGGGTCCACTAGATGAAGCTTCATACCAAATATCAAAGACCTGGGCCTTGTGGTTTCAGAGAAGAAGATTTTTAAAGATTTTCCCTATATAAGCCTATGTAAAACCAAAGGGCCCCGTGGCAGGGGCATTTTTTGTCCCAGCACTAAAATTTGAACAATCTTGGTAGGGGTCCACTAGATGAAGCTTCATACCAAATATCAATGTCCTGGGCCTTGTGGTTTCAGAGAAGAAGATTTTTATAGATTTTCCCTATATAAGCCAATGTAAAACCAAAGGGCCCCGTGGCGGGGGCATTTTTTGTCCCAGCACTAAAATTTGAACAATCTTGGTAGGGGTCCACTAGATGAAGCTTCATACCAAATATCAATGTCCTGGGCCTTGTGGTTTCAGAGAAGAAGATTTTTAAAGATTTTCCCTATATAAGCCTATGTAAAACCAAAGGGCCCCGTGGCGGGGGTATTTTTTGTCCCAGCACTATAATTTGAACAATCTTGGTAGGGGTCCACTAGATGAAGCTTCATACCAAATATCAAAGTCCTGGGCCTTGTGGTTTCAGAGAATAAGATTTTTAAAGATTTTCCCTATATAAGCCTATGTAAAACCAAAGGGCCCCAGGGCGGGGGCATTTTTGGCCCCAGCACTATAATTTGAACAATCTTGGTAGGGGTCCACTAGATGAAGCTTCATACCAAATATCAAAGACCTGGGCCTTGTGGTTTCAGAGAAGAAGATTTTTAAAGATTTTCCCTATATAAGCCCATGTAAAACCAAAGGGCCCCGGGGCGGGGGCATTTTTGGCCCCAGCACTATAATTTGAACAATCTTGGTAGGGGTCCACTAGATGAAGCTTCATACCAAATATCAAAGACCTGGGCCTTGTGGTTTCAGAGAAGAAGATTTTTTAAGTTTTTGGTGAAAAAAATCTGTTTTTAGCTCCTGTGACCTAGATGAGCAACGGACCGGAACCATTTGAACAACTTTGAAAGGGGACCACCTAAGGATCATTCCTGTGAAGTTTGGTCAAAATCCGATCAGTGGTTTAGGAGGAGATGTTGTTTAAAGAAATTGTTTACGCACGCACGCACGGACGCACGGACGGACGGACGACGGACAAAAAGTGATCCCAAAAGCTCACCTCGTCACTACGTGACGGTGAGCTAAAAAGGGGCCTTTTTTCGTGTTTGGTCAATAACTTTCTTATTTTGAGATGGATTTTGAAATCACTTGGCAGAAATGTTAACCACCATAAGACAATGTGTTGGGTGCATTACCCAGGTTAATATCGCAAAGATCAAGGTCATACTTAGAGGTCGAAGGTAAAAAAAGGGGCCTTTTTTCGTGTTTTGTCAATAACTTTTTTATTTTTTGATAGAATTTGAAGTTACTTGGCAAAAATGTTAACTATCATGAGACGATGTGTTGCATGCATGATTCAGTTTGGTACCTCAATGTCAAGGACAGACATCGAGGTCAAAGGTAAAAAAAGGGGCCTTTTTTTCGTGTTTTTTCAATAACTTTATTATTTTTAGATGGATTTTGAAATTGCAAGGCAGAAATGTTAACCACCATGAGACGATGTGTTGCACACATGACCCAGTGTGTTACCTGAAAGGACAAGGTCATACATAGAGGTTAAAGGTAAAAAGGGGCCTTTTTTATGTTCGGTCAATAACTTTCTTATATTTAGATGGATTTTGAAATTACTTGGCAGAAATGTTAACCACCATGAGACAATATGTTGCGTGCATACCCAAGTTGGTACCTCAAATGTCAAGGTCATACTAAGAGGTCAAAGGACAAAAAAGGGGACTTTTTTAGTGTTCAGTCAATAACTTTCTTATTCCTGGATAGATTGTGAAATTACTTGGCAGAAATGTTAACCATCATGAGACGATGTGTTGCACGCTAGACCCAGGTCGGTACTTCAAGGTCAAGGTCATACTAAGAGGTCAGAGGTAAAAAAAGTTTTTTTTTGTGTCCAGTCAATAGCTTTTTTATTTCTGGATTGACTTTATAAAGTAACCATGCAGAAATGTTCACCGTCATTCGACCATGAGTCATGTGCAAGACCAAGGTCCATACCTTCAATGTCAAGGTCATACCTAGAGGTCAAAGGTAAAAAAGGGACAGTCAGTAACTTCCTTATTCTTTGATGGATTATGAAATTACTTGGCAGAAATGTTAACCATCATAAGACGATGTGTTGTACTTCAAAGGTCAAGGCCATACTTAGAGGTCAAAGGTAAAAAGGGGCTTTTTTGTGAACGGCCAATAACTTTTTTATTTCTCTATGAACTTTTTAAAGTTACTTTGCAGAAATGTTCATCTTCATTAGTTGATGTGTTGCACCCAAGACCCAGCTCAATACCTCCAATGTCAAGGTTATACTTAGAGGTCAAAAACGGGGGAGACATCTGTGTTTTTATAGAAAAACAAATTCTAGTTTAAATATTGAAAATACTTTGATTAGCTATCCTAGTATACATGATACGCTTGTATTACCTATGTTGAAATGCATATTTTTGTACATATGATCCCTGCCATTTGCGTCAGATAATACAGTTAATTGCAAGAAACCGATCCTATAAATGGATAATTTTTCTTTCTGCTCAAATTTCATATGGATGAGTTCTCAGTAACCACTGGCAGGATTGTTCTGTAATTTTGGGATATGATAGATATGGGATGAATTAAGTTGTGCAGGAGGGTTTCAAAATTCAAAACAAGGGGATCAAAGGGTCCCCAGGATCAGAGGGTCCCCAAGGCCAGGGACATGCAAAAATTTGCCCAAATTTTGGTCACACAGAGTCAGTGTATAGCATCAGAGCATATACCAATGTGTGAGAAATTTGGCAAAAACACTTCTGTATGTTGAAAAAATTCGTGGCACCATAAGCATTAAACAAGTAACAAACACATTGAACTATCAGATGACCAATATAATTAAGTTGTTGTACACCAGATGTTGTCAGAAATTTTGTGCCTGCTTATAATTTTCAGTATAATGCAATATACTGCTTTTTGTAAGTTTTAGCAGGCATACATCAGATGTACTGGACAAGTGAGTCGTAAACAAGGTGCTTAAGACAGGTGGTTGCTTAATGCAGATAATTTGAATGCATTTGCATTTTTCGTGAACTAAATGCAGGGTTGCTTAGAACAGGTTATTTGCTTAATAGAGGTGGCTACTATGACAGGTATAATATATGTTAGGCTTGGGTAGGATTGAAACAGGCCTCAGTGCAATGATTCCCCAAAATATTGAAACATATGGAATTTGGAGTCCAAATCTCCAAAAATGACATTCGGGGTTAACTTCATTTGTTCATGACCCAGGGCCAGTTGTTCAAAGCCTCGTTAACTTAATGAGCATGTTAGTGGTCAAACTGTTAACGGTTCTAGTAAGTACAATGTCTCATATAGTGCTATTTTTGCTGAAAAAATGTGAGCAGCTTTTGCAAAAGCTGCTCACATTTTTTCAGCAAACATATTAGCATAATTGCCATATTAACCCTTATACTGCTGCTCACAACAACCCCTATCTTTTCAAACAGTGTAGCTCCAGAGCAGATGGCTTCTGAAGAAGCCATCTTATCAGGATCTACACTGTTTGACATTCAGTTTATGAATTTGTAGGAATAAAATACATCAAGTAATCTGATTGATTCAAAGTCAGAAATGGGTGTGGCTTAACTGAATATTCAGCAAGATAAGGGTTAAATGATCAAAGTTTTAATGATATGTGAACTAATGTCATCTTTAATTTTGAACAACTAGCCCCTGATGTTATTTCTTTTTTTTTGGGGGGGGGGGGGGTTTGGTTTTACGGCCCTTTCAAGATTATTTCACTCATATTGAGCCGATCGTTAATCAGAGGTGGGCGAAAACCGGAGTACCCGGAGAAAAACCACCTGACCTTCCGTTGCAGAACTTGGCGTCTCACATGTGACCCGAGCGAGGCTCGAACCCACAGCGAAGAGAGGCCTAATGATTAAGTGTCAGCGCTCTTATCCACTAGGCCACGGAGGCCCTGATGTTATTTCTACTTCAATGAGTGTTTTGAAATAAATATTTAATTTTGAAACAAATTGATTTCTTATACTGTAAACGTATTTATGTTTCAGTGGCAACAGAATGACTGACATACATTCCACAGCCTTCCGCTATGAAGCGGTCTGTGAAGAAATGGGAATCAAACAGAATCCGTACTTTGTCACCATGTTTAATAAAGAGAAAGAAGACAATATTTTGTAAGTTAATTGGGTAAATGATATACTGCCAACAGTGATACCGACTTGACATACGGTCAATATAGTGGATATGTATATAGAGGATCTTACATGAGTGCTCATGTATTATTGAATTTATTAAACCAGTTGAGGAAAAGGGATAAAATGCGAGACCACAGAGGGAAGTTCAAGTCGGATCAGACAAGCTGGAGGTTGTAGCTTCCTTCTGCTACCTAGGTGATATGCTCTCTGCAGGGGGTGGTTGCGACCTTTCAACTACATCACGTGTGAAAACAGCCTGGAAGAAATTCAAGGAGTTGCTACCAGTTCTCTCTTCCCGCCACCTCTCGTTCAAGACACGTGGCCGTGTGTATAGCTCTTGTGTGCGGAGCGCAATGCTCCATGCCAGTGAGACATGGCCATTGACAAAGCCAAACCTCCAACGTCTACAGCGAAATGACAGGGCAATGATCAGACAGATCTGCAATGTCAAGCCACAGGACACTGTCACCATCAGGTCCAGTGAGTTACTGGAGCGTCTTGGCATTGAGGACCTGGACCTCATCCTGAAAGAGAGAAGACTTCGCTGGTATGGACATGTGGAACGCTCCAACGGTGCAATCAAGACTGCCTGTGACATACAGGTAAGTGGAAAGCGGGGGCCAGGAAGGCCCAAGATGACTTGGAAGCAGCTAACAGAAAGAGATTGCAGAGAATGGAAGCTCTCTGCTATCGATCCTCATGATAGACAAGCCTGGAGATCTGGTGTAAGATCTGCCATGCGTGCAGCAAGCCAGCTACCTGGAAGGGGGCCCACTTATGTGGACGTTGCCCCTGTACCTGCACGTTAATCAAAAATCCGTTGATGATGATGATGATGCTTTGCCGAGCATTTTATCCCTTTTCTTCAACGAGTTTAATAAATTCAATAATACATGAGCACGAATGCAAGATTCTATTTATCATATGACATTAAAATCGCATTTTATTCACGATTGTTTACAAAAATGCCAATATTCCGCCATAAGTAAACGCGACGTCGTTAAGGACGTCGTACATGTAACGTTACGGAACGTATCTAGCTAATTTGCATATTTAATCCACTAGTGGATTATCGAAAATAATACATGACGTTATTACACTCTCAGACGCGACGTCATATGATAAAAATATTAATTTTTTAATTTGTGGGCTACTCTTAAAGGACAGGGTTTCACCATCCGGGAGAAGTGGGAAATTTGAAAAAAAATTCAAAGTCAGTGAAAAGTCAGGGATTTATAACCGGCCTCTGTAGCTCAGTCAGATGCGCCTCTGACTGATGATCAGGAGGACGTGGTTTCGATACCTGCCGGGGTCGGCAAAATTCTTTTGTGGAGATTGCTCATGAAATCTTTTCTACGGTCATTCTCTCCCTTCTGCTGATTCAAGAAGGGCAGTTGTCAGTTTCTGGCGAAAGAATATGCACTGTACTTGTTAACAGCTTACGTATAAGCCTGCCCAGGAAAGTGGATAGGTAAACTGACTGGCTCAAAAATGACCTAAATAGTGTTGGCAGGGCCATTAAACTCCAATACAAACAAACAAAGGGATTTGTATAAAAAGGGTCAGTGAAATTTAAAATTTGGTTATTTGTGATAATTGAAGGATAGTTTTTGTCAATTCTCAATAAAAAGCTATGTTGTGGGTATTCATTAGAACTGCTTTATTAGAACTGCCTCAGTGAGGCGGTTCTAATGAATACCCACAACATAGGTTCTTAGGGAGAATTAACATGATTAAGGGAAATTATCCTTCAGTTATTAAAAAATACCCACCTTATATGTTGCTTAAACTTGCTAGGTAGTCATAGGATTGTAGTATAAATGTAGTCTTTAAAGTTATTCTTTTCGACCTTCAAGGAAGTCTAGAGAATGTCAGATCTTGAAGGCCAACAGCTTTGGGCATTTTGGTCAATGAAAATGAGAATCGTCTGGGTAAAGTCAGTGAAATATCAGGGAATTTCAATCTGATTCAATCATGCCCCCCCCCCCCCCCCCCCAACCCTTTGAAGTGGGGAAATTCCTTAATTTGATCACGGATGTGTTACGGTAATGACTTATTCTTACACCAGTAAATTTTAAAATGGACTATATTTAGTGAGGAAGGTCCATTCCGTTGAGAATTAATGGGTTAAAAGTTGATCCCTTTTCAAACAAGATTTAGTTCTCAGTTGTTGAAAGTTAAAGTTGCCCATAGTCGAAAGTTAACTGTGGAATGCTTAGAATCACTATTAAGGCTGTGATAGATGGTTTGTTTGTTTGATTTGAGGTTTAATGTCCCCATCAACACTGTAAAGGTCATTTTGGAGACGTTGCTTTCAATTTTGTGTGCCTTTTACACGACATTGAGATGAAATGACATCTCAAGCCCTGCCGCCCAATGAAACCAATAGGGTTTATAAGCATGGACAGGTCGACTCGCACCGCTTTGCCTCGGCAGGCTTAGATCCTCTAAGCGGTTTACCAGTACTCGTGTGCGGGTCAGTTTCAGCTCTGCGTGGAAGCATCATGCAGCCCATTCATTTCTTCAAGCCCCGATGGGCGGGGGCAATTGTGATAGATGGATGTCTATAGAATAAATACTTGTATGTGTGTTATTAATAATTATAGTGAAAGTTAACTAAAAATAGGATTTCAGACTATCCAGTCTTAGTCATATCAGACACTTACACTTTACAGCTACTAACTGCTTTGTGTGAATAATTTAAACCCTTCGACTGCTAATCATGACGAGCAGACGACATTTTCAGAGTGAATTTTTTTTCTTGTTTTTCAGTGAAAGAAAGGCCTGACATTACAAGTGAATTGTTTGCTTGGCAGACGATTCACTTGTAATGTCAAGCCTTGTTTACTGTCAAAAATAGTTTGAAAAATCAAATTGTCGTCCAGGAATTTACGCAGCAATTGAAGGGCTAATGTTTATCACCGCGGCTAATTTACAGCACTGAAGCCTACTTTGCTAGCAGGATATTGTTTTTAATTGCTAGATAGACAGAAGAGCCAGAGCACAGCAAAAAAGGACAATAGCTACTATATTTACCCTAAGTATTCGGCACTTAAACTCCATACCATACTTGCTCTAAAATTTGAATGTTCAAGTACAATTTACAACTCGATGTAGAGCTTAAAAAGAGCTGGATGAGTAGCAAACACTGTAGGCCCAGATACTGCGGTATCTCATCTGGGCCCACACTGTTTGGTGTCAGGCCTGTCTGTCCGAATATATCAGGTTAATTAATAATAAGGTTTTGTTTGTTTGATTTGATGTCTAACGTCCCCGTCAACACTATATAGGTCATTTTGGAGACGTTGCTTCCAATTTTGTGGGACTTTTACCCAACATTGAGATGAAATGTCATCTCAAGCCCTGTCGCCCAATGAAACCAATACGGTTTATGGCCATGGACGGTCCGACTTGCACCGCTTTGCCTGGGCAGGCTTAATGTTCTAAGCGGATTACCAGTACTCGTGTGCCGTCAGATTTAGCTCTGCGTGGAAGCATCTTGCAGCCCATTTATTTCTTCAAGCCCCAATGGGCGGGGGCTGTCAGGTTAATAAGGTAGAACCCTAACAGAGATAATTCTGGATCAGAATTGTCTGAGAAAAAAGGTCAAAATTCATGTCAAAGAAACTTGGCATGCAGTACTAATCTCATTGAGAGATTTAAGTACTTTTAAGTTCATTATTAAACTAGTCTGAGCCCATACTGTTAAACCTTGTCTTGCTGAATAGATTAATTTAGCCAAACCTAAATCTGACTTTCAGTGTAATTTATTCGTGCAGATTCACAAAATGAATATTAAACAGTGAAGATAATGATCAGATCGCCATCTGTTCAGTATGTGCGCTGTTTGCAAAGGTAAAGCATATCCTCCTTAAGAAAGACAAGGGTAAGCTCATTTTTGCTAGGGAATGCAGGTGGTGGAAGGGTCATATAGTTATCAGAAGCTTGCACTCGTGTTACTATTATACAAAATTTATTAAACTCTTGATGCTTCATACTGTCTAAGAGCACTGAAAAAGTGTCTTTGCTATTTGCACAATATTTTATATATTTTGCCTGTGCTTTGGCTGACGGTTTCTGTCTGTTTTCACTTTTAAATCTTTATTAATATACATTTTTATCATACATTATTTAAGGGGAATGGGAACACCTGGCAGATTTTTCTGACTTTTTTTAAAGGGAGACAACTTTCGAGACCTCCTGTTCGCTTTTCTTCCAGCCCTGTCCCGTTGAAAAAGGGGTCTACTCTTAACCCTTATCTTGCTGAATATTCATTTAAGCCACACCCATTTCTGCCTATCAACCAGTCAAATTACTTGATGTAATTTATTGCTACAAATTCATAAACTGAATGCCAAACAGTTTAGATCCTGATCAGATGGCTTCTTCAGAAGCCATCTGATCTGGATCTACACTGTTTGCAAAGATATGGGTTGTCGTGAACAGCAAGATAAGGGTTAAAGGAAAAAAATTGCTCCAGAGGAGCAAATTCTTCCCTTTAATAGTTGACCCTGTTTGACATGGCAGACAAATATACTTTTGCAGGAGTTGCCTCCCCTGAAGGTGTATCCATTCCCCTTAAGCCATGGTGCAAGAAAATCTGTTTTATAGCATGTACATCCGGCGATAGTCAGAACAGTCTTTGCATTGGTGATGTCTGATCAGATGATTTACTGGTTGCATGAAGCTTCTATGTCTTTGTTTGTTTGAATTGAGGTTTAACATCCCTGTCAATACTAATTAGGTCATTTTTGAGATGTTGCTTCCAATTTTGTGGGACTTTTACCCAGCATTAAGATGGAATGACATCTCAAGCCCAGCTGCCGCCCAATGAAACCTATAGGGCTTATATGCATGGACGGTTCAACCAGCACCACTTTGCCTGGGCAGGCTTTAATAGTAGACCTGAGCAATTTACCGATACTCAGGTTCGGTCAGTTTCACCTTGCAGCCCACTCTATTTCACCAAGCCTTGACAGGTTGGGGCCAAGCTTCTACATGTATTATAGGAATGAATTACATTTTTTGTGGATTTTATCGATGTGTAAACCAGGGCTTCATGCTAAGTTTGTGAGTGATTCGCTGGAGTTTACACATTGATAAAATTCACAAAAATGATAATTCATTCCTTATAATTTCAATTGTGTCAAAGAAATATTAAAAATGTCACAAAAATGGTATCTTTTTAGCTCACCAGAGCCGAAGGCTGCGGGGGAGCTTAAAGGATAGGCAGTTGTCTGTTGTCATCGTCGTCTGCGTCGTATGTCCGTCGTCAACACTTTCAAACGACTTCTCCTCGGAAGCCACTGGGCCGATTGGGCCCAAATTTTATCTGTAGCATCCTTGGGTGGGGGGATTGAAAGTTTGTGTTTTTTATGAAAATCGGCTCATTAATTTTGTTGCTATGGCAACTTAGAGTTCCCATAGACTTATAATGGGGAAAATTGAAAAATGGCATTTACTGCCAAGCCTCTGCAGATATTTTGACAAAACTTTCATAGAAATGTTCCTTAGACAATCTACTCTCTGCCATATGAATTTAGGGCTGCTGCTCATTCGTATTGGTTGCCATGGAAACCAAAATGAAAAAAATAGAAAAAAAAATACTTGAAAAATCATCTCCTCAGAAACCGTATGCTCTATGAGGCTGAGAGTTTATTGAAATATTCACCATATTTGCCTTTATAGGTTTTTTGTTTTTTATGAAATTCGGCTCTTTAGTTTGGTTGCTATGGCAACTTAGATTTTCCATAGACTTATAATGGGGAAAATTGAAAAATGGCATTAACTACCAAGCCTTTGCAGTTATTTTGACGAAATTTTCATAGAAACGTTTCTTGAGTAAACTTCTCTCAGTCATATGCTTTTATGTCAACATGTGGGTCCCGTAGGTTGTGCCAGGGCCATGCCCCGCCCCCTCCACTTCATAAAATGCCTTACATCTCAGAAACCTTACAGATCCCCACCCCTAAACCATATATATTCTTGATCCTTATGATAAGACACATTAAGTGACACCAACCTGGGGGTTCCCCCGGATGTGCCTGGGACATGCCCCACCCCCTCAACTTCATTAAATGCCATTTATCTCAGAAACCATTCAGGTCCCCACCCCTAAACTGTATATATTCTTGTTTTTTATGATAAGACGCACTCAATGACAGCAACCTGGGGGTCCCTCGGTATGTGCCTGGGCCATGCCCCACCCCCTTCATTTCATAAATGGCCCAATATCCCAGAAACCCTACAGATCCCTCACCCCTAAACCATATATATTCTCGTTCCATATGATAATTCGCATTCAGTGACACCAACCTGGGGGCACCCAGGATGTGCCGGGGCCATGCCCAACCCCGTCCACTTCATAAAAGGCCAAATATTCCAGAAACCTTACAAATCCCCACCCCTAAACCATATATATTCTTGTTCCTTATGATAAGATGCATTAAGTGACACCAACTTGGGGGTTCCCCCAGATGTGCCGGGGACATGCCCCACCCCCTCCACTTCATAAAATGCCATTAATCACAGAAACCATTCAGATCCCCACCCCTTACTCATATATATTCTTGTTCCTTATGATAAGACGCACTCAGTGACACCAACCTGGGGGTCCCCCAGGATGTGCCAGGGTCATGCCTCATCCCCTCCACTTCATAAAAGGCCAAATATTCCACAAACATTTCAGATCCCCACCCCTAAACCATATATAGTTCCTTATGATAAGACACATTCAGTGACACCAACCTAGGAGTCACCCAGGACATGCCCGGGCCATGCTCCATCCCTCAACTTCACAAAAGACCATATATCTGAGAAACTGTTCAGAGCCCTACGCATCAGGGCTTGAAGAAATACATGGGCTGCATGATTCTTCCACCCAGAGCTGAAACCAACCCGCACAAGAGTGCTGGTAAACCGCTTAGAGGATCTAAGCCTGCCCAGGCAATGCCGTGTGAGTCGGCCCATCCATGCTTATAAACCCTATTGGTTTCATTGGGCGGCAGGGCTTGAGATGTCATTTCATCTCAATGTCGGGTAAAAGTCCCACAAAATTGGAAGCAACGTCTCCAAAATGACCTTTACAGTGTTGAAGGGGACGTTAAACCTCAAATCAAACAAACAAACAAAACCCCTAAACCATAATATATTCTTGTTCCATATGATAAGACGCAATCAGTGACACCAGCATGGGGGACTCCCGGGGTGCCACGGGCCATGTCCCACCCCTTTACTTCATTAAAAGCCATATATCTCAGAAACTGTTCAGATCCCCACCCCTTAACCATATATATTCTTCTTCTTTATGATAAGTCCCCACTTCATAATAGGACATATATCTCAGAAACCTTTCAAATCTCCACCCCATAATCACATATATTCTTGTTCATTGTTATTTGACACATTCACTCACCCCCATCTTGGGGGGTCCGCAGGGGCCATTTCTCTCCCATCCACTTCATAAAAGGGCCTCATATCTCAGAAACCGTTCAGCATTCAGTGACAGCAATCTTGTGCTTTTCTGGGATCCACCATGCCCGAATCCCTCCACTGCTTAAAAAGCCTTACATCTCAGGAGCCATACATATCCCCACGGCTAAACCATAATGTCTCTGTTCCTTTTGATAAGATGCATTTAGTGACACCAACCAGGGCTCCATTGGGTTCATACCCCCCTCTCTACTTTATAAAACACCTAATATTTCAGATACAGTCCACATGAGTGCTCATTTGGGTATGGGGTTTGTTTGGGAGACTTTATAATTGGTAGATTAAAATCATATCCTGTTAAAATACAATGTCATGGGCAGTGCCCACCTGAGCTCTGGTTTATGAAATTTGGCTCTTTGGTTTGTTTGCTATGGCAAGTTAAGAATTTCCATTGACTTATAAATGGGGAAAATCGAAAAATGACATTTATGCCTTTCAAGATATTTTGTCAAACTTACATAGAAATGTTCCTTTAATAATGTTCTTTTAGGCCTATTAGTTGCCACAGATGGGAAATTGTCAATTGTCATCTGTTGTCCTGCAACAACATATTCAAGCAACATCAGACATCTGAAGCCACTAGGCTGATTGGGTCCAAATTCTATCTGTAGTATCCTTGGGCGCAGGGCTTCCATGGTTAATTAAAATACATTGCTGCCAGTGGGCAATGCCCCCTGAGCTCAGGTGAGCATAGTGGCCCATGGGCCTCTTGTTTAGGAATTATTTCTTAAGCTTAAAAATGAACTTACCAACGGCCACGGTGGAATGATTATTCAGTTCTGCCATATTTGAAAGAAACCCAAGCGAAAAAACGTCAAGTCTATAAACTCAGTTGGCAAACAGTGTAGGCCCAGATGAGACGCCGCAGAATGTGGCATCTCATCAGGGCCTACACCATTTGCAGGAAGTTCAGCCATTTTCCAAATCAATTGTGAAGATACCACAACCTGTCACCCCTAAATTTTGTAATGGACTCCTGTTATATGTAAGGAGGAAGATTCCATTTGGTACAAAAAGGGTTAAAACAAGGTCTCATCACCATCTGACCTTAGCTGTTGATGGGACGTAAAACTCAAACACATAAATACATTGTACTATCCAGTCCCCAAACGCAAAGATGTTGATTATAGACTGCACATTTGCAAATGGGAAAAGAACATGTTATCCAATGATGACCCTCGTAAATTTCACCTCTCATACTGAAAAAGAAGCAAAGTCTGATGTCTGTCATTGCTGGTTGGAGAATATAAAGAAAACAGATTTTCTGACTTTGAGGCTTAGAAGTTAGTTTTCACTTTCGACCAACTTTCAACCCTTGTCCTGCTGATCATGACAACACCATAATTACCTTTGCAAACAGTTTGCAACACCTTAATTACCTTTGCAAACAGTTTGCAACACCTTAAGCTTAATTACCTTTACAAACAGTTTGCAACACCTTAATTACCTTTGCAAACAGTTTGCAACACCTAATTACCTTTACAAACAGTTTGCAACACCTTAACAGTGTAGATACAGATCAGATGGCTTCTGAAGAAGCCATCTGATCGGTATATACACCGCTTGTCATTCAGTTTGTGAATTGAACATATACATTATACATGCGTATCAAGTAATTTGATTGGCTGGTTTTCAAATGGGTGTGGCTATATTAATTTATTCAGCAGGACAAGGGTTAATTTTGAACACAAGAAATCACAGTAAAGTAGGCTTTGTTGCTAGTTCACTTTTGTTTTTTCATCTTCACCTGCCGTGGCTGCCCCTCCCACCCACCTTCATTGTGCACAGACGTAAGAAGAGAGGGTAAGTAAGCTGATATTTAACCCATTTTGTACCAGAAACCCCAAAAAGGGTACCCTGGCAAACAGTGCAGGCCCAGATCAGATGCCGCAGAATGCGGCGTCTGATCAGGACCTACACTGCAAAAAGATCAGCCATTTTCAGAATGAAATTTGAAGAAAACACAACCGGACACTCCTAAATTTTGAAATGGACTCCTGCTATATTTAAGAAGGAAGATTCCATCTGGTACAAAATGGGTTAAACAGTGTTTACAAGTCTTAACTCTTTCTTATACCAAATATTTTTTCAGATAACGTCAATGTTTTTCAGTGGATAACGTCATGTCATAAAAATCATTGACCACACATGTAATAACAGATTGTTACTGGTGCGAAACATCTTGACAGACCTACATTTTAATTTGAACTTCTCCGCTGGTAAAATTCAATTTAAAACCATTAGATGATACACAGAATCTTACACTTGTGGTAATTTCATACGAAATTTAAGAAACACTTTGAAAATGTGCTTAGAGCAGATATCACAAACAGAATTAGAATGCATTGTAGATGCAATAGATTTAGAAAACATGCCCAATAGTCAGTAGGTCAGAATCGGGCAAACAAGTATGAGTTTAACAGCCCAGATAACACTATTTTAGGTCATTTTTGAGCCATAAATTTACCTATCCACATATTTCCTGGGCACGCTTTAAAATAAGCGGTTAACCAGTACAGTGCACATTCTTTCGACAGAAACTGACAACTGCCCTTCTCAGCAGAAGGGAGAGAATGACCGTAGAAAAGATTTTATGATCAATCTCTACAAAAGAATGTTGTTGACCCCGGCAGGTTTTGAACCCGCAACCTCCTGATCACCTATCAGACATGCAGCCGACTGAGCTACCGAGCCCGGCAACAAATATCTGTGTGATCGCTTATAAAGCAGGCGATTTGTTTAAATGCAAGTGTATGTTGTTTAAATTGTTATTCTCCATCTCTGCCATTATGCATGGATGTGTGTACATGTACTTGCATGCACATGCAACGGCCCTCGCTCACCGGGGCTTGAAGAAATAGATGGGCTGCATGATGCTTCCACGCAGAGCTGAAACCGACCCGTACACGAGAACTGGTAAACTGCTTAGAGGATCTAAGCCTGCCCAGGCAAAGCAGTGTGAGGCAGTCCATGCTTATAAACCCTATTGGTTTCATTGGGCGGCAGGGATTGAGATGTCATTTGATCTCAATGTTGGGTAAAAGTCCCACAAAATTGGAAGCAACATCTCCAAATTGAACTATACAGTGTTGACGGGGACGTTAAACCTCAAATCAAACAAAACAAACATCCACATGCATGGAAGTGCATGAAAGTACATGTACATACATATATGCATTTGCACATATGTGTGTGCATGCATGCGTGTGTATTGCTTTAATCAAATTAAGATCATCGCAATATGTACATTGGCATTTTGTATGCTGCTAGAATTGCTAGACTAATTTAAATGTATGAATATTAGAATAAATATTCAAATAGATCTTGGCACGTAGTCTTGACTTACATGTACATCAGCCCTTTAACTTGTGTCGACACTAGGTATATATACTGTTCTGCTCAAACTAGGCCTTGAACTATGCATTGCAATTGCAGTAAAACTTAACGCAATAACTTAACCCCCCACCCCCACCCCTACCACCACCACCACATACCCCTTTCAAAAGAAGCTTAACCCATTTTAGACGGGAAACTCCTAAAGGGGTACCTTGGCAAACAGTGCAGGCCCAGATGAGACACCGCAGAATGCGGTGTCTGATCAGGGCCTGCACTATTTGCTAGCAGAATTTTCCGCCAAAAATGAAGAGTTTGCAAGAATTTCAGCTATTTTCCAAATAAATTCTAACGAAAACACAACCTGACAACCTTAAATTTTGAAACGAACTTGTGCTATACAGTCCAACCTGTCATAAGCAAGCACCTCAGGGAAAATAAAAATGTGCTTGCTTAAGATAGGTGCTTGCTTAATACAGGTGAATTTTAATGCATTTGCCTTTTTCGGGAACTAAGTGCCCGCTTGCTTTAGACAGGTTGCTTGCTTAATAGAGGTGGCCACTAAGACAGGTTTAACTGTATATATATAAGGTGGAAGATTCAATTTGGCACAAAATGAGTCAACAGAATGAACCCGTGAACTAATATTTTGTTGAGTTGCATAAAAATTTGTCTCGCAACGTTTATTATTCTACTAGGATTATGGCCATATAAAATCGATTTAAGCCCCCCAAGTGGAATTCTTTCCACTGACCGTTCCAAGGCGGTTCTTCTGTGGCGGTTTATTTATGTTGTTGTTTGTTACTTACTGTGTGTATCACTTGTGTCTTTTTAGTTTGGGTGGCCATTTGGCCATTTTGTGGGAAAGAAACTGTCCTTATGGCCTTCCTTTGTTTAGGTTTCCATTATGGTCTGGTCGCATCAAGTTTGTGTTTCTTTCCCTTTGGTGTCTTTGATGGGTGGAATAAGTTAATTGTATCGATTCCTGATCTTTGTTTTACTTCTGCTTTACAAATATCCTGTCGTGCATACTGCATGTGTTAACATTGTTGTGCATTCTTTCCAGTGAAATTAAAGATAAGATGCACCTATATTTAGCGGGTAACAACAAGCTTCTGACTGACCAGCATCTTGTCGACAAGGATTGCGAGGCCCTCTACAAACTGCTACAGAATAACGTATTTGTCAACAGCCTTGACCTTAGGTACAATAACATTACGGATGAGGGAGCGCAGTGGATTGCAAAGCTTTTAGAGGTATGTGCAGCTAAACTTTTTGGGGGTTGATTGTTTTGGTCCAATTGTTCAAAGCATCCATTACGAAAACAAGCCTATACAAATACATTGTAAACTTTGCCACAGAAAAAACGAAAATTTTAAAATGAAAAATTGTGATATTTTTCTTATTTCTGCTCAAAATGTAAATTATGGGTACTCGTTAGAACCGCCTCATCGAGGCAGTCCTAAGGAGTACCCACAATCTATATTTAAGAGCAGAAATAAGAAAAATAAGGTTAACCCCTGTAAACCACAGTTTTACTATATAAAAGTGGGGTTCAAGGGGGTAAAAATTATAAAGGCGTGTTTTCATGATGATTTACTTATCACTTATCCTGTTGAATAAATTTGTTTAGCCCCACCCATTACTGACTTTTAGCCAATCAGATTACTTGAATACTGTATGCATTCAAATTCACAAACTAAATGACAGTGTAGATCCTGATCAGATGGCTTCGTCAGAAGCCATCATTTGACGAAGCCATGAAGAAGTCCTCTGATCTGGATCTACACTGTTTGAAAAGGTGACTTTGTCTGATAATTACGATCAAGAACAGGGTGTTCCTCAGGGAAGCATCTTATCACCATCCCTTTTTAATATAAAAATCAATAACATCACTAAATGTCTTGACAACGATATTAATTGTTCTCTATATGTTGATGACTTTCTCATCTGCTATCGTTCGCAAGACATGGAAACTATAGAAAAGAAACTCCAGGAAAATTTGAATAAAATAGAAAAATGGGCGACATAAAATGGTTTCAAATTTTCAAAAACTAAAACTCAGTGTGTCCATTTCTGTCAACAACGGAACCTTCATCATGATCCTTTCTTAAAAATTTATGGTTCACAGATTCCTGTGTGTGAAGAGGCAAAATTCCTTGGAGTTGTCTTTGACAAAAAACTGACATTCAAAGCACATATTAAGGCGTTAAAATTAAAATGTTCAAATGCCTTAAATGTTCTGAGGGTCATATCCAGTACGAACTGGGGAGGCGATAAAAGTACACTATTAAACCTTTATCGATCACTTATCCGATCCAAATTAGATTATGGTTCCATTGTATATGGTTCCTCTCGAAAATCATACTTAAAAAGTTTAGATACTATTCACCATCAGGGTTTACGTTTAGCTTTGGGTGCATTTCGTACATCACCCGTTGAAAGTCTATATTCTGAGGCTTGGGAGCCATCGTTATACATCAGAAGAGAAAAATTGTCATTACAGTATTTTACCAAACTTGCTGCAGATCCTCAAAATCCTGCTTATAACGATGTATTTTATCCTTTATACAAGCAATTTTATCAAAACAGACCTCATGCCCTTAAACCGTTTGGTCTTCGAATGGAACCTATCATTAAGGAAGCCGACATAAATGTACATAATATTGCCAAGTATTCTTCTTCTAAAAAGGAACCATGGACTTTAAAGCCTCCTACAGTTCTGCTGGACCTTAATCAGAGTAAAAAGTCGGAAACCAACCCTCTTATTTTTAAAACTAAATTTTTAGAGGTTACCTCTAAATATCACGATTACCGGGTATATGTCCTTTTATACAGACGGATCTAAACAAGATGACAAAGTAGCATGCTCAGCCACAAACCGATACGAAGCTTTTAATGTTCGTTTACCAGATAAATGCTCGATATTTTCTGCTGAAGCTACTGCCATTAATGTTGCTCTCATATCTATAAGAGATACAGACTATGACAAATTCATTATATTCTCGGATTCTCTTTCTGTTTTAAAATCACTTCAACATTTAGATCATCCAAATCCATTGATCCAACAAATTTTCAAACGTTATTTTGAATTGTCATCAACAAAAACCATTTTATTTTGTTGGATTCCTAGTCATATCAACATTCAAGGAAATGAAGAAGCAGATAAGGAAGCTAAATCTGCATTAAATCAACAGCCGGCTAACATCAAGATTCCTTTTTCCGATTTCAAACAGCATATTTGAAAATATATACAAAATCGTTGTCAGAACTTATGGGATAAGCAACATTTCAATAAACTTCATGAAATCAAACCAAATTTTATTCAATCATATAGCTATCCCAATAATCGAAAAGAGCAAGTCATACTGACCCGGTGTAGAATAGGTCATTCTCATATCACGCATTCTTTCATTTTAAAAGATATAGATAAGCCGCAGTGCATAGCCTGCGCACAAGACTATACAATTAAACATATTTTAATTGAATGCGCTGACTTTGGAATCATCCGTGATAGATTTTATCATGTTAACAATATATTTGAACTTTTTAATCAAATACATTATAAATAGATTTTATCATTTCTTAAAGAAATCCAGATTTTTAATAAATTGTAAATAGCTACGTTGAATCTAAATTTTTAATGTATTACCATTTTTCATTATCCCAAACATTCTAATAGAAAACTATTAGACACCATATGACCAATAGGTTGAGGTGTCTCTAAACAAAATATCACTCACTCACTCACTGTTTGAAAAGGTAGGGTGTGTCGTGAACTGCAGATTATGGGTGATCAAAGTGTTAACAGTCACTGACCTTTTACACACAGAGACCGGCCCCCGCCCATAGGGGCTTGAAGAAATATATGGGCTGCATGATGCTTCCATGCAGAGCTGAATCTGGCCCGCACACTAGTACTGGTAAACCGCTTAGAGGATCTAAGCCTGTCCAGGAACCGCGGTGCGAGGTGGACCGTCCATGCTAATAAACCCTGGTTTCATTGGGCGACAGAGCTTGAGACGTCATTTCATCTCAATGTCGGGTAAAAGTCCCACAAAATTGGAAGCAATGTCTCCAAAATGACCTTAACAGTGTTGACGGGGACGTTAAACCTCAAGTCACTGACCTTTTACACACAGAGACACCAGTGCTGTCTGCTTTGATTAGAATAATTTAGATACAGTCAACCCTCTTTATACCGACATTCGTTATAACGGCAAAACTTGTTATAACGGCATTTTGAATGGAATGACTACTTAGCTTAAGGCTTAGCCTCGGTCTGAGGGTCGTTGGCTTCCCTCGGATTGGAAATGCACAAATCGAGTCCATATATAGCATGAAAGGGTCTTGTAATCTAATACTCCAATACTCCAAGAAACAATAGTTATAGATATTTGTTAGAATCGCCTCACCGAGGCGGGAAAAAGACCTTTTATTACCCTTCATACTTCTAACTGTGTTTCTTTGTAACGGCAAAGTCGTTGTAGCGGCACTCTAATAGGGAACAAATACTGTCGTTATAATGAGGGTCCTCAGTATGTCCTTATTATGAGACCCTATAGATAAAATATGACACTGTTCTTGTTTTGTACACCAGTTTGCCACATTGCAACTGACCTTTAAATTTCAGTCATATTTTTTGCAGCCTCCAAAAGCAACATTGTTTTGCAGGTTACCTTATTTACCCTAAAGAATTTTGTCAGTCTTTAACCCTTTTTGTACTGGAAACCCAAAAACGGGTAATCAGCAAACAGTGCAGGCCCAGATCAGACGCTGCAGAACGCGGGGTCTGATCAGGGACTACACTGTTTGCTAAAAGTTAAGCCATTTTCCAAGTAAATTTTAAAGAAAACAAAACCTGACACCCCTAAATTTTGAAATGGACTTCTGCTATATATAAGTATGAAGATTCCATATGGTACAAAAAGGGTTAAGGCACCTTATAATATGAGCCAGCGCATGACAAAACCTACAATAAGACATGGTGCCCAACGAAGACTCAGATCAACCTGCGCATCCGCGCAGTCTGATCAGAGTCTTCATTGTGCACTCTAAGGATAGCTAAGGGCCCAATGCTACTTCATGCAGCAAGAAAAGTCTCTGGTTTGACTATATGGATGCACAGGCTGATCTGAGTCTTCGATGGGCGCACATGTCTTATTGTAGGTTTTGTCTTGCGCTGGCTCATATCATAAATTTAGTCATTTTTTGTGTTGTCTCCCAGAGAAAGGGAGAAAAGAGATAGAAAAGATAGTAGAGAAGATGAAAGTGAGGAACAGAGGAGAAAGAGGAAAATGAATGGAAGTGTGGAAACAGAAGAGTATACGAATCTTATATGGGTGTGAGGGGTGGATGGAAAAATCCGTCCGGAGGGACACTGTCCGGCATCACGAGGCTTGCCGAGTGATGCTGGACAGTGATCCCAAGAGACGGATTTTTCTATCCACCCCTCACACACATATTGAATTCCTTTTCTTGCATACCTTCCATTTCTTAGCATGGATTTTTAATGCTGCAGTCACTTCGGTTACCAACGTCCCCCATATTGTGTTGACACTGCAGGAATGTTTAGTGATGTCACGTAACGTGCTGTGACGTCAACCTTAACGACGGGGCATACGAGGTCGTAATCAACCAGTGCATTTATCAAACATGCGATTATATTCGATTTTGGGTCAGAACACCAGGGTCAGAACATAAATTTCTATCCCAGGGTAAAATCACGGATTTCCTTGTCTGGTGTGCAAGAAATAACATTCCCCCTCTACACTTACCTACTGCAAGGACAGCAGGCCTTGTCCAACTGGAAGCCAATATCAGTGGGATGCTCCAATAATACTCGTCACTTTTGCCTAGACAAACAGTACAGACCCAGATCAGACTGCCATGAGCAGTCTGATCTGAGTCTGCACCCTGTTTGCCAAGGCTTATGAGCCGGCCCCCGCCCATCGGGGCTTGAAGAAATAGATGGGCTGCATGATGCTTCCATGCAGAGCTGAAACTGACTGCACATGAGTACTGGTAATTGGCTTAGACGGACTAAGCCTGCCAAGGCAAAGCAGTGCTAGTCGGACCATCCAGTGCATATAACCCCTATTGGTGTTATTGGGCTGCAGGGTTTGATTGTCATTTCATCTCAATGTCGGGTAAAAGTCCCACAAAACTGGAAGCAATGTCTCCAAAATGACATCAATAGTGTTGACGGGGATGTTAAACCACAATAAATCAAACAAACAAACAAACATGGTACAGTAGAACTTCGATGACTCGAACACCGATGGCTCGTTTACCATGGCTGAGTCGAACCCGTTCTTGAGTCCCTATGGAATTTCTCTGCATAAGAAATAGGGAGGGTAAAATTGAGGATATTTGTCTTTTAGCTTGGAAATGTATGCTGTGTGTACTCTTTAGAATTGCCTCGATGAGGCTATTCTAATGAGTACACACAACATACATTTTTCATTATAAAACATCGAAAAGATGTCCTAAAGTAAGTGGTTATGCCTCCTGACAGTAACCTCAGCGGCTCGAACTACCCCTGTCTCGAACAGATTTTAATGGTCCCAAAGGTGTTCGAGCCATTGAAGTTCGACTGTACTTTCAAATTATATGACAAAGATACTTCAGGGTCTGTCAGAGCGAATCAGAACCGAAAGCCTATCCCAAACATCAAAGGGAAAGACAGACAAATACATCTTAACCCTTCTCTTGCTGAATATTCAGTTTAGCCCCACCCATTTCGTTGTATCAACCAATCAAATTACTTGATGTAATTTATTGCTACAAATTCATAAACTAAATGCCAAACAGTGTAGATCCTGATCAAATGGCTTCTTCAGAAGCCATCTGATCTGGATCTACACTGTTTGCAAAGATAGGGGTTGTTGTGAACAGCGAGATAAGGGTTAACCCATTCAGTACCAGAAACCCCAAAAGGGTTACCTTGGCAAACAGTGCAGGCCCACAAATACTTGGGATCAGAAGAGCTTTCTGGCGGTCAGTAGAGGGGATGGTCCAAAACTGATCTCTTGGATTCTTTTCTTTTTATTTTTGCAGTTTAGCATACTTGAACAAACCTTAATCCATACAAATGGTTGTGTCACGTCTAGATAATTGTTCGAAAATAATGATATTTTATTTTTGCCTGTCCATAAAATATCAGATCTGATGCCGCAGGACAAAGCCTCTGATCAAAGCCTACACTGTTTGCGAAAAGTTAACCCATTTTTCAAATTAATTTTGAAAAAATAAAAAAAACACAATCGGACATCCCGAATGGTCCCCTTCCACAGGGGCTTGAAGAAATAGATGGGCTGCATGATGCTTCCACGCAGAGCTGAAACTGACCTCACACGAGTACTGGTAAACCGCTTAGAGAATCTAAGCCTGCCCAGGCAAAGCGGTGCGAGTCGGTCCGTCCATGCTTATAAACTCTATTGGTTTCATTGTGCGACAGGGCTTGAGATGTCATTTCATCTCAATATCGGGTAAAAGTCCCACTAAATTGGAAAAGCATCTCCAAAATGACCTATACAGTGTTGACGAGGACGTTAAACCTCAAATCAACAACAACAACATCCCTAAATTTTGAAATGAACTGCTATTTATAAGGTGGAAGATTCCATTTGTACAAAATGGGTTAATAGAGGCATTTGTATATAGTTTAATCATATTTTATTCAGTGCAACCACAAAGCAAAGGGGTTGGGCCACAAGTTCTCACAAAATTAATTACGGGCCTTGCCATACACAGTTGACACTAATACATGTATTGACACTAATACAGTAGAACTTCGATGGCTCGAACACCGATGGCTCGTTTACCATGGATGAGTCGAACCCATTCTTCAGCCCCTAGCGAAATCCCCTACATGAGAACTAGTGGGAGATAATTAAGGGGATTTTAGTCTTTTATCTTACAAATGTATGTTGTGTGTACTCATAAGAATCGCCTCGATGAGGCGATTCTAATGAGTACACACAGCATACATATTAATTATGGAACACCGAAAAGATGCCTTAAAGTATCTCGTTATGCCTCCTAGCAGTAACCTTCAGTGGCTCGAACTCCCCCTGTCTCGAACAGATTTTCGAGGTCCCAAAGGTGTTTGAGCTATTGAAGTTCGACTGTACATGTAGAACATACATGTATGAACATGGCTATTTGGTAATTATTATATGTGAACAAAAAGGTCTTTTGTATATGACAGTCAAGCAATAAAAATATTGTCATTACGATAACACACCCGTGCGACATAGTGCATTTTTCACATCTCCAAAATGCCTTCTTTCCTGATAAGAATATGTCATATTTTTGTTATTTTTACTTCAAACATAGGTTGTGGGTGCTCGTTAGAACCGCCTCATTGAGGCAGTTCTAAAGAGTACCCACAACCTATGTTTTGGAGCAAAAATAAGAAAAATAATGCACACCCCCATAAACCCCATTTTTCTCTATATAAAATGGGGTTTAATGGGGTGTTCATTTCACGGACTTGTTCACGTGATGTAATAATTATAATACATTTCTTGACTCGCTTCTTGTTTGATTTTCATTTTTTTTTCTTTTGCAGGAGAGCCCTGTTTTACGGGACATAAATTTAATGTTTAATGAAATAGGACCTGAAGGGGCTGAGGCTTTAGCTAGGGCGTTACATGTAAGTATGATCATTTACACATAATGCTAGGTTTAACCATTTTTGTAGATCATGCATCTGATCATGGCCTGCACTGTTTGCTTACATAATTTTCCGTCAAAAATAGAATGAAAATGAAAAAAAAAACCAAGACGCCCCATATATGACAAATGGACTTGTCCAACATATATAGCAATGGAAGAGTCCACTAGTATACAATGGGTTAAACCATGTTTTATGTCCAAAACCATGTTCTAATGAACACTTTTATAAAGACCTGCTTTCTTGTTCTGGATGTTTTTAACCAAAGAAATACATGTATGCTCAAATAAACTCCTGCAAACTTTAATGTTTTTCAGAATAACAACACTTTAAAAGCACTTCGCCTGACTGGCAACAAGATTGGAAACCGTGGTGGGATGTATTTTGCTCAGATGTTACAGATTAACACATCATTAGAAGCCTTGGATCTTGGAGATACCGATTTGGTATATACACAGTCAACCCTCTTTATACCTGACATTCAATATAATTATTACGATAACACACCCATGCGCCATAGGTCGTTTTTTCACAGCTCCAGAATGACTACTTTTCTGATGAAAATCCATGATATTTGTATTATTCATACTGCAAACATAGGTTGTGGGTGCTCGTTAGAACCGCCTCATTGGGGCGGTTCTAAAGAGTACCCACAGCCTATGTCTTGGAGCAGAAATAAGAAAAATAATGAATACCACGTACCGGTACACGCCAATTTCCTCTATACAAAGTGGGGTTTAGGGGAGTGTTCATATCATGGACTTGTTTACATGATGGACAGAAATGGTCATAACTATAATTTTAATAGAACAACTGCTTAACTCAGGATGAAACAGATTAATGGAGCTATTGGAGAATATTATATTTAATAACCCAAGAAACAAATGTTGTGGACATTCCTCTAACACAGGGCCCAAGCTAGCCCAAAATATTTAGGAGAAGTGACTTCTCCCTCCTGGGAAAATAGGGAGAAGTTTGCTGGGTCCAGGGAGAAGTGGGTGCTGCTTAACGCCGGACAACAACAATGTAATGAGTTCTCCTGTAAACCCCTATTTGGAGAAAAGTATGTTTTATAGGGGTATCAATCAATTCCGCTATTAAGACCACCTGAAATGAAGACTAATTCTGCTTCAAAAAGCTTATTTGGTTGGCTGCAGTTATTCTTTCTTTCTGTTTTCTGCATACAGTGACCCCAGATCAGAGACCACTTTTGGGACTGTTCAAAAGTGGTCTTAAAGACCACTTTTGAACTGTCCCAAAGGTGGTCTTAATACAGTAATTTTACTGTATTTGGGCAAGCTGTAACTTAATAATATCCAGTCATGTTATAATGAATGGTGTTATAAAGTAAAGAGGTTTTTGTGTAATAGTTAGATCATTTCGCTAAGTTCCTGTCACAATTGTATTTTAAAACAGACTATAGAAACAAGGGGAACAACCTGGCTAGATGAAAATCAGTTGTTATTTTTTATGAATTTGAATAATTACTGAATATTTACCGGCAAGTAATAATTAGTTTCTCTTACAAAATAAAAAATCGCTACCTACTTTTGTTGTTGTCCATAAAAAAATGAAAATGATTGATGGAGTCAAAAGTAATGTACAAACAAATCAATGGCGAAACAAATAAACCATCTATATTTAAAAATTATTAAATCCTAATGCAGGGTCAGTGACAACGGCCAGAATAATCTTATTACTGTATACAACAGTACTTAACAAAGTACAGTCAAACCTGTCATAGTGACCACCTCTTTTAAGCAAGCAACCTGTCTTAAGCAAGCATACATTCTGTTCCCAAAAAAGACAAATGCATTAAAATTCACCTGTATTAAGCATGCACCTGTCTTAAGCAAGCACATTTTGATTATCCCTTAGTTGCTTGCTTAACACAGGTTAGACTGTACGTTCGCACCCGGACTTTGGCAGGAGCTAATGGTACAAACATACCTATTTAAATTACATAGTCTTGTGTAATCTTAATTGGCTCTTATTGCAAAAAAACTTAGTGCAATCAACCGAGATTTATGACAGTACAAGTTGCAAGTGGCTCGAGCGGCATGAGCTAACGGTTAGAATTAAATTACATAACGGTACCAAACTGCAACTGGCACAAAGTGCAGAATAAACAGTTAGCTTTGGTCAGTGTAATTACTGAGATTTCTGACACTAGTGGATCGAAGGATTATCGTCACCTTGTCAGTTTATCATTACTATGCACAAGGAAGACACCGAAAAAAAAAAAAAAACGGGCAAAGTTGTTTTCGCTTTCATCCCCAAACTCGGCGAAGTGAGCCCCAACAGGGCGACTTCTTCGCCTGAGTTGCCCTCTAGCTTGAGCCCTGTAACATTCATTAGAATCGCCTCAACAAATGTCCACAACATTGTTTCTTGGAGTTATCATAGGAAAAAAAGACCATTTACTCTCTGTTATGCTACTCCTTACTGGGATTCTGTATAGCAGCAAATTTTTGATGACGACAAAATGTTAACCTTTTAGATGCTGAGAAAATCTACATGTGAAAATGTTGTCTGCTGAATTTTTTGCAACCTTTTTAAAGATATTTTTGTATACATGCAAACAGTGTGGGCCCAGATCAGACTGCTTCTACAGAAGCAGTCTGATCTGGGTCCACACTGTTTCCAAAAAAAAATTTAAGGTAACCGGCAGACGGCAAAGCAGACGACAAATGTCGTGTGATAGGCATTTTATGGGTTAAGGAACATATACACCATAACCTCTTTATAATACTAACTATTTATGGGGTCCAAAATTGCAACCACGTTATTTAAACAACAGTGTTATATCCAAACAAAAATGTATAGATTATATAGAAAAATGACCCAGAGGGCAAAATGAGAAGTATTCTTAGCGCCATGTCAGGAAGGTATAATTTTGCTGGAAAACAAGAAAAAAACATGGAATGCACATGTGGAATATGAAAACCCTATCAGTTACCATTCAAAAGTTATGTCCAATGGACTGACAAACAGACAGACAGACAGACCCAAAACTATATGCCCCCGAATCTTTGATTCCTGGGGCATAAAAATCCCTGGAAAGTGTCTTATGTTAGTCGTTATTAGCATTCAAATGGTTAGTCGTTATTAGCATTCAAATGGTTAGACGTTATTAGCATTCAAATGTTTAGTCGTTATTAGCATTCAAATGGTTAATCGTTATTAGCATTCAAATGGTTAATCGTTATTAGCATTCAAATGGTTAATCGTTATTAGCATTCAAATGGTTAATCGTTAGTAGCATTCAAATGGTTAATCGTTAGTAGCATTCAAATGGTTAATCGTTATTAGCATTCAAATGGTTAATCCTTAGTAGCATTCAAATGGTTAATCGTTATTAGCATTCAAATGGTTAGACGTTATAAGCATTCAAATGGTTGAAAATAGATGTGTTCTTGATCATTACAGACCACAGAGAGTGTGATAGCGTTTGCTACTGTTTTGAACAACAACAGAACACTGAGAGCTCTCAACCTCAACAGACCTATACTGTTCACAGAGCAGGAGGAGACTACTGTTCACTTTGCTAAAATGCTCAAGGTAGGTAACTTCCATTTTTATCTTGCCTGTAAGTTCAGATAAAGTTGTTGGCCCCCACCCATCGGGGCTTGAAGAAGTATATGGGCTGCACGATGCTTCCACGCAGAGCTAAATCCGACCCGCATAGGAGTACTGGTAAACTGCTTAGAGGATCTAAGCCTGCCAAGGCAAAGGGGTAAGAGTCCATGCATATAAACCCTATTGGTTTCATTGGACAACAGGGCTTGAGATGTCATTTCATCTCACTGTTGGGTAAAAGTCCCATAAAATTGGAAACAACGTCTCCAAAATGACCTTTACAGTGTTGACAGGGACCTTAAACATCAAATCAAACAAACAAAGCAACATCACTTATCACAGCATCCCAGCCCAGTTTAACCTATCTAGCTGAATAATTAATTTAGCCACACCCATTACTGACTTCGAACCAATCAGATTACTTGATGTAATTTATTCATACAAATTCACAGTGTAGATCCTGATCAGATGGCTTCTTCAGGAGCATACGGAACTATGTCTGTACTGTTTGCTAAGGTCTGTCTATCCAAATACTTTGGATTATTAATCCATTGCATGCGGGAAACCCCTAAAGGGGTACCTTGACAAACAGTGCAGCCCCAGATCAGATGCCGAAGAATGCGGCGTCTGATCATGCCCTGCACTATTAGCTAATAGAATTTTCTGACAGAAATAGAATAAAAATGAAAAATAAGGCCTGACAGCCCTTATATGAGAAATGGAGTCGTCCAACATATAGCAATGGAAGAGTCCACTAGTATACAATGGGTTAAGGTACAGTGGTATTTGTGCTGAAAAATAGGAGTTTCTTTTGCATTTGCAAAAGCTGCAGTACTCACATCTTTTCAGCAAATATATTTATTACCATTTTAAGTGATGAAAATTTGAACTATATATTAACCCATTTTGTACTAGAAACCCCGAAACAGGTAGTGAGCAAACAGTGCAGACCCAGATCAGATGCCGCAAAACGCGGCATCTGATCAGGGCCTACACTGTTTGCAAAAAGTTCAGCCAGTTTCCAAATAAATTTTGAAGAAAACACAACCTGCCACACCTAAATTTTGAAATGGACTCCTGTTATATATATCATCATCATCATCATCATCATCATCATCAACGGATTTTAGATTAACGTGCAGGTACAGGGGCAAAATCCACATAAGTGGGCCCCCTTCCAGGTAGCTGGTTTGCTGCATGCATGGCAGATCTTACACCAGATCTCCAGGCTTGTCTATCATGAGGATCAAAAAGTAGGAAGTAGAATATAAGTAGGAAGATTCCATTAAGTACAAAAAGGGTTAACCAACAACATCATTAGTTTTGAACAACTGTTTTCACTGTAGGTAAATACAACACTAGAAGAACTTCACCTTCAAAAGTACAACATGCGAGACTTCGGTGCGACAAGACTGGCTGAAAACCTAATGCATAACTTCTCACTACAGTATCTGGATTTAAGTTGGTAAGAAAGTAGCCGATTAAGGGGATTCAGTTGGGTTCGGTCGAATCCTATCCTGTTAATGATATTGACTGAAGCCCCTATCATTAGACAAGAATTCTAACATGACTGAGTCTACAATAGAAACTGAGGGGTGGATAAAAAAAGACAAAGACCAATTGAGCTAAACTAAGCAATTCAAACCCATTTTATGGTGGCTTCTACAGAAATCATTTACTTATCATGGATGACGTGATAATGTTTCATGACATTGCCACATGACAATAATTATCAGTTACCCTCTATATTAATTGCATTGCAGCACATTGACCTGATAAAGATATGCTATCTCAGGACAAGTGGGCTTTATCAGATCAACGTGACATTGCACTTTTATGAACGAACTGAGCTGCTAGAAAAAATGGCAAAAATGTAATTATTACTGGACAAAATGGAAAAAGTACTTGAAAAGAATATGATAGAAAAAAATATGGTCGTCTGATACAAAATATATCGACCTGCGGAATGTTCAGACGCACTGAGGACCATCGATAACTGAGCATAAATTGCTAATGTAAGAGTGTACAAGGGGATAACTGATAAATAGAATACCAGATTCGTGTCATTTGATATCAAGTTTATCAGGCTCGTCCTCGAGAACGCATGTAGAATCGCTCTGCAAGCCTAGTGATTCTACAAGCGTTCTCCAAACTTTGTCTGATAAACTTGATATCAAAAGACACTCACCTGGTATTCTCTATTTACATTCACTAGTGGATTACCAAATTTATTACACAGTGTTATTACATTCTCAGATGTGACGTCATAAATATGGGTAATATAAAATGACACTGCACCACTAACTTAAACAGCAATGTCATATGATAAAGACTTATGTGTGCATCCCCAGTTTATTGTGTATCATGAGTAACATATCTCCAGTATATTTTCGGACAGACAGACCTGAGGAAACAGCGTAGACCCAGATGCGACGCCGCAGAACATGGCATCTCATCAGGCTCAGTACCGTTTGCTACGCATCCAGCTATTTTTAGACCCAACATTTGTGTAGTAATTGTGTTTGTTCAAATTTTAGAACAGGTTTGGTACGGAGCTCAAATGTCAGCATACTTACGGTAAACACGATAATTTAACCCTTAATCTGTTGAACACTACAGGCCCTGTCTTTGTAAATAGTATAGATCCTGATCAGATGGCTTCTGAAGAAGCCATCTGATCAGGATCTACACTGTTTGTCATGCAGTTTGTGATTTGATAGGTTGATCGTCAGAAATGGGTGTGGCTAAATTAATGTATTCAGCCCCTGTCTTTGCAAATAGTATAGATCCTGGTCAGATGGCTTCTGAAGAAGCCATCTGATCAGGATCTACACTGTTTGTCATGTAGTTTTTGATTTGATCAGTTGATAGTCAGAAATGGGTGTGGCTAAATAAATTTATTCACAAGGATAAGAATTTGATATGTACACATTTCAGTAACAGAATAACAAGAGATGGTATGAAAGAGTTGGCTAAAGTATTAAAGCAAGACACAGGGATTACACAACTAGACATAAGCTTCAACAGACTCGAGGATGATGGAGCAATGCACGTAGCGGAGGCCATAGCAACTTATAATACTAATTTAGAAATGTAAGTTTTCTTACAGACAAAAAGGAATGGCTTTTACTTTAACACTGTATTCACCTTACAAGCACAGTGCACATAGACATTTCATTTCAGTCATCAAAATAGTTTTGTTTGTTTGTTTGTTTTGGAGTTTGATGGCCCAGTCAACACTATTAAGGTCATTTTGGAGCCAGTCAGTTTACCTATCCACACTTTTCCTGGGCAAGCTGTTGCGTAAGCAGTTAACCAGTACTGTGCACATTCTTTGCCAGAAACTGACAACTGCCCTTCTTGAATCAGCAGAAGGGGGAGAATGACCGTAGAAAAGATTTCATCATAAAATATAGCTAGCCACCAGATTTGTTTTGTTTGAATTGATTGAGGTTTAACATCCCCGTCAACACTAGGTCATTAAGGAGTAGGGAAGGTGATAAAGGGCATTTTCCCTTTAAGGGGAATGGGAACACCTGGCAGATTTTTCCGCCATTTTTCAAAGGGAGACAACTTTTGGGACTTCCAGCTCACTTTTGTATAGGCTCAGCTCCACTGAAAAAGGGGTCTACTCTTAAAGGAAAGAATTTGCTCCATGGGAGACCCCTATTGACATGGGAGTTGACCCCTATTGACATGGGAGACAAAAATACTTTTGCAGGAGTTGTCTCCCCTGAAGGTGTTCCCAATTACTCCAAGAAACAAAAGTTGTTGACATTGTTAGAATAGCCTTACCAAGAGGAGCCTAAAAATATCTTTAACATTTGTTTCTTTGAGTATTAGAAGTGGTTAAGCTCTTTGATCTTTAACATTTGTTTCTTTGAGTATTAGAAGTGGTTAAGCTCCTCGCCTCATAAACCAGGGGTCGGGGGGTTCAATCCCGGGCTTCTCCAGATTTTCGGATGAGTCTTTTTCGGATGAGTCTTTACACCCAGGTCCCGCCTTTGTATGACCTTAGCTGTTGGTGGGATGTAAAACTCAAACACACTCACTCTTTGAGAATTATATTACAAGAGTATTCCTGAGTATGGATTTGATATAGGCATTTCCATCCTGAGAGATACCTATGTCAATCAGAACCAAGGCTAATCCTTGAGCTGAGGATTGGTTCCACTGAAATTGTCGTTGTTTGTTTTGTTTGTATTGGAGTGTAAGGGGAATGGCAACACCTGACAGATTTTTCTGTCATTTATCAAAGGGAGACAACTTTCGGAACTTCCTGTTCGCTTTTCTGTAAGCCCGGTGTCACGGAAAAACTTGAGAACATAAAATCCCAGACTGGTGCACAATTATTATGTATTGAACCGAATTATTCCATTTAGACACAGTTTATCTGAATGCCGATACGACACACTAGATATATTTCTGTACATGTATCCACTGAAGCGTTATACCAATAGTGATACATACAGTAGACAGCCAAATGTATGTTTTTTTTTGACGAAAAATCGATCAACCTCGTAATGCTGTACATTACGACTCTAGTTAATATTTATATGACGGTTATGTGATTTGTTCTTCATCCTCTTGTTTTCCATGTTCATTTTGTGTATTGTGTCAGAAGAAACTATATAAAAAAAAATATTAATTGCATTGTAACATACTGACCTGATAAAGATGTGCTATCTCAGGACAAGTGAGCTTTATCAAGTCAACTTGATATTGCACTTCTATGAACTGGACTACTGGAAAAAAATGGCAAAACTGTAGGCGTGTACAAGGGGATTAACTGATAAATAGAATACCAGATTCGTGTCATTTGATATCAAGTTTATCAGGCGCAGCTTCAAGAACGCATGTAGAATCGCTCAGCAAGCCTAGCGATTCTACAAGGGTTCTTGAAGCCTTGCCTGATAAACTTGATATCAGATGTTATCAGGCTCGGCTTCGAGAATGCATGTAGAATCGCTCGGCAAGCCTCGCGATTCTACAAGCATTCTTGAAGCTTCGCCTGATAAATTGATATCAAATGACACAAACCTGGTATTCTGTATTTATACTACAGGTTAGATGTTAGAAGTAACAATATAGGAGGTAAAGGCCTGTGTGCACTGACAGATGCTATGAAGATGAACCAAACATTAACACAAGTATTCATCTGGGGAAACAGACTGGAGGAAAGTGCTGCCATTGTGAGTACAAAATTTTCTTACACTCACTTCTGGTAAGGGGTATTGATACACCTTCAGGGAAGGCAGCTCTTGTAGAAGTATTTTAAAAATGGTTTTTGGCTTCCATGTCAGTAGATGTCTGCTCTTAAAGGAAACAATTTGCTCTCATTACGTGAACAAGTCCGTGAAATGATTTGTTTGTTTGATTTAGTGTTTAACTTCCCCGTCAACACTGTAGAGCTTATTTTGGAGACGTCGCTTCCAATTTTGTGGGTCTTTTACCCAACATTGAGATGAAATGACACCTCAAGCCCTGTCGCCCAATGAAACCAATAGGGTTTATAAGCATGGACGGTCAGACTTGCAGTGCTTTACCTGGGCAGGCTTAGATCCTGTAAGCGGTTTACCAGTACTGGTGTGTGGGCTGGTTTCAACTCTGCATGGAAGCATCATGCAGCCCATCTATTTCCTAAAGGCCCTGATGGGCGGGGGCCCAACCATTGTAAGTACAAAATTTTTCTTAAGTTACCATAATGATCCTATATACATGTATTGGGACAGATAGGCCTGAGCAAACAGTGCAGACCCAGATCAGACTGCTCCTGAAGGAGCAGTTTGATCAGGGTCTACACTGTTTGCTATTCAGTCTGTATCTTTTGGACTCCTTGCTGGATTGTGAGACAAATTTGTTAAAATTTTAGGAGAATTACAGCAAGTCCTCAAAGTGTCTGAATTTTTAGCTCACCTGTCACGTAGTGACAAGGTGAGCTTTTGGGATCACTTTTTGTCCGTCGTCCGTCGTGCGTCCGTGCGTGCATGCGTGCGTCCGTAAACTTTTTCTTCAAACAACATCTCCTCCTAAACCACTGATCGGATTTTGACCAAACTTCACAGGAATGATCCTTAGGTGGTCCCCTTTCAAAGTTGTTCAAATGGTTCCGGTCTGTTGCACATATAGGTCACAGTAGCCAAAAATAGATTTTTTTCACCGAAAACTTAAAAAATCTTCTTCTCTGAAACTGCAAGGTCCAGGTCTTTGATATTTGGTATGAAGCTTCATCTAAAGGACCCCTACCAAGATTGTTCAAATTATAGTGCTGGGGCCAAAAATGCCCCCGCACCGGGGCCCTTTTGTTTTACATGGGCTTATATAGGGAAAATCTTTAAAAATCTTCTTCTCTGAAACCGAAAGGCCCAGGTCATTGATATTTGGTATGAAGCTTCATCTAGTGGACCCCTACTAAGATTGTTCAAATTATAGTGCTGGAGCTAAAAATGCCCCCGCACGGGGGCCCTTTGGTTTTACATGGGCTTATATAGGGAAAATCTTGAAAAATCTTCTTCTCTGAAACCGCAAGGCCCAGGTCTTTGATATTTGGTATGAAGCTTTATCTAGTGGACCCCTACCAAGATTGTTCAAATTATAGTGCTGGGGCCAAAAATGCCCCCGCACTGGGGCCCTTTTGTTTTACATAGGCTTATATAGGGAAAATCTTTAAAAATCTTCTTCTCTGAAACTGCAAAGCCCAGGTCTTTGATATTTGGTATGAAGCTTCATCTTGTGGACCTCTACCAAGATTGTTCAAATTATAGTGCTGGGGCCAAAAATGCCCCTGCTCCTGGGCCCTTTGGTTTTACATGGGCTTATATAGGGAAAATCTTGAAAAATCTTCTTCTCTGAAACCACAAGGCTTAGGTCTTCAATATTTGTTATGAAGCTTCAGCTAGTGGACCTTTATAAAGATTGATCAAATTATAGCCCTGAGACCAAAAATGCCCCCGCCATGTAGCCCTTTTGTTTTACATAGACTTATATAGGGAAAATCTTTAAAAATCATCTTCTCTGAAACACAAGGCTTAGGTCTTCGATATTTGTTATGAAGCTTCAGCTAGTAGACCTCTACCAAGATTGTTCAAATTATAGCCCTGGGGCCAAAAATGCCCCCGCTCCGGGGCCCTTTGGTTTAACATAGACTTATATAGGGAAAATCTTGTTTTACAAAGAGTTCTATATGCAGGGTAAACCTTTAAAATCTTCTTCTCTGAAACCACAAAGCCCAGGTCTTTCATATTCGATATGAAGCTTCATCTTGTGGACCTCTACCAAGATTGTTCAAATTATAGCCCTGGGGCCAAAATTGACCCTGCCCGGGGCCCACTTGTTTTACATTGGATCAGGTGAGCGAACCAGGGCCCTCTGGGCCCTCTTGTTAGGGTTTCTATGGTAGCTCCTATTCAGGGACATTGATACACCGTCAGGGGAGGTGACTCTTTCAAAACGTTTTTGTCTTAATACTTGTCAATAGATGTCTGCTCTTTAAGGAAAGAATTTCTTTCCTTTAAAAGCAGATCCTTCATGGAAGAGTTTGAGTTTATAGGAAAGTGAACTGGAAGTCGAAAAAGTTGTATGGCTTGTAAAAACTGGCCTCCATGGCCTTGTTGGTAAGAGTTCTGAATCTTTAGCATTAGGTCTCTCAATATTTTCATTTTCCATGTCAGTAGATGTCTGCTTTTAAAGGAAAAAGTTTGCTCCTTTACCATATTTTATACTTGAGCGATTACTGTGAAGCTGAAAACCATTCCATATATAGCCTACCGTATTCGCCCTAATTACCGCACCGTGTGCTTAGTTTTTTCAAAATCGTGTCATAAAATCATGGTGAAAAATCTACCTAATTAGCGCACACTTGATAGGAAAACAAGTTTCCAAGATGATGTATACTGATATTCAATGGGACGGAAAAAGATACTTAAGCATTGCCTTCACTGTTGGAAGAAATAATGGTAAGTTTTTATAGATTTACTATGAGAGCTTCAAGGGGAGATTACTGTAAAGTGTGCACTTATGCATTTCCTTTTCAAAAATAGCTTTGGTGTGCGCTTATAGTAGCATGTGCGGTAATTAGGGCGAATACGGTATTATGTTTTGGAGGACTTATTTTAACAAAACCACATAAAATAAGAATTGCACAAGATAGTAAGAACACATCACATGAACAAGTCTGTGAAATAAAGACCCCCCTAAACCCCACTTTATATAGAGAAAACTGGGGTTTACGGGGGGCAAACATTATTTCCTTATTTCTGCTCCATGACATAGGTTGTGGGTACTCGTTAGAATTGCCTCAATGAGGCTGTTCTAATGAGCATCCACAATCTATGTTTCTAGTATAAACAAGAAACATATCGCCGGCCTCGGTAGCTCAGTTGGATGCGCGTCTGACTGGTGATCAGGACGCGGGTTCGATACATGCCGGGGTCGGCAACATTCTTTCGTGGAGATTGATCATGAAATCTTTTCTCTCCCTTTCGCTGATTCAAGAAGGGCAGTTTTCAGTTTCTGGTGAAAGAATGTGCACTGTACTGGTTAACCGTTTATGTATAAGCCTGCCCTGGTAAAGTGTGGATATGTAAACTGGTCAGCTCAAAAATGACCTAAATAAAGTTGACTGGGCCGTTAAACTCCAAATCAAACAAACAAAACAAACAAGAAGCATATCACAGAATTGCATTGGAGAAGATGTGAAAAAATGTACTATGTTGCACAGGTGTGTTATCCTAATGCAGAAGCAGGAGCCTTATCATATTTTACACTTTATTCTAACACAGCCTGCCTATACAGGCAATGGACTGCCCCCGCCCATCGGGGCTTGAAGAAATAGATGGGCTGCATGATGCTTCCAGGCGGAGCTGAAAACAACTGCACACGAGTACTAGTAAACCGTTTAGAGGATCTAAGCATGTCCAGGCAAAGTGGTGCAAGTTGGACCGTCCATGCTTATAAACCTTATTGGTTTCATTGGGCAACAGGGCTTGAGATGTAATGTCATCTCAATGTTGGGTAAAAGTCCCACAAAATAGGAAGCAATGTCTCCAAAATGACCTTTATAGTGTTGATGGGGACGTTAAATGTCAGATCAAACAAACAGGCAATGGAAAATAACTGAGTTTTATTCCACAACAAATCACAGCAAGGAAGAGCGTGAGTGACGTCATTAAAACCTGCAAATTAATGATGTCACTAGTTGATTTCCTTGATGTTGGACGGTGTAACAACATTTTCTCATATCGAAACGGATATAAATGCATGTGTTTCAGTCGATAATTTTAGTGGGATTTCTTCTAACAATGGCGAAAAGTTGTGAGATTTTGAAGGAAACAACAACATTTTTGCCGATTTTAGCCTGTTAGAATCAAAATAGATCAGCTCTAGTTTGTGATTTGTTGAGTAATAAATCAGTTTGTTGGTCAGTTGTAAGAAGACAAATGACGCGCGCTATGCACACGTGATTTACTGACCTCCAAACTGTGATTTATTACTAAACAAATCACAGTTAGAGCTGATCTATTTCTTAAACAATTATTGTGAGGTTGAAAACCATTCCACATCTAGCCTGTTATGTTTTGGATGACTTATTTTATTTTAACAAAACCAAAAAAAATCAGAATGCGTGAGACAGTAAGAACATGCCCTTTGGGATATGAAAATTATGTATCAGACATAGAAATCACGTAATCAGTTATTAGTAAATCATTATTGATGACAATTTTTCTGGATTTTGTCAATCGACCAATTATCTGTTTAATTGTTTCACATATTTACATTTCCAGTGAAAAGTCTAATGTAAACCTATAGAAAACAATGTGGTTCATAGTTCCATAAACGCATCGACTCACATGATTTTCAGTGACGTCAAGTGATGTCAGTCTAAACTATTGTACTCTACGGGCGTTGGTGACGTCAGCGCTGTTTCGCTCTTTGTAGCGTGTAAATGTTTTTCAGCTTTTAAAGTTTGCCCTATAAACATTTTTTCGCCCAGTAATGATGGACAAAGAATAGAAAATAAACTTAATTTTTCTGCTTCGGCGTTCATTTACTTTGCATGCGACCCACTGTGTTCATACTTTCATGAACAGCATAAAAATAAAATTCATTTCTTAATTGCTGTTTAATGCATATCCCCATGATCAATCTTGATAACATTTGGAAAACATGTTCATATGAAATAATGGCGTCCAACATAGTGTCAGAAATGACAAATATGTGGTAAAAATTGTATCAACTTTCTTATTCCTGCTTTCAACATAGATTATGGGTGCTCGTTAGAACTGCCTTAGTAAGGTTCTAACTACAACATAGATTCTGGGTGCTTGTTAGAACTGCCTCAATGAGGCAGTTCTAACTAGTACCCACAATCTATGTTTTTAAGCAAAAATAAGACAGATAATGTATGCCCCTGTAAACCCCACTTTTCTCTTTAAAGTAGGGTTTAGAAGGGTCTTTGTTTCACAGACATGTTATCGTGATTTGACTGTCGAATTAGTCAAGGTTGATCATGTTGACAGCTGGTAACTTATCATCACGGTAACACATCCATATCAGCCCCCGCCCATAGGGGCTTGAAGAAATATATGGGCTGCATGATGCTTCCACGCAGAGCTGAATCCGGCCCGCACACTAGTACTGGTTAACCGCTTAGAGGATCTAAGCCTGTCCAGGAACCGCGGTGCGAGGCGGACCGTCCATGCTAATAAACCCTGTTGGTTTCATTGGGCGAAAGGGGAGTGAGATGTCATTTCATCTCAATGTCGGGTAAAAGTCCCACAAAATTGGAAGCAACGTCTCCAAAATGACCTTTACAGTGTTGATGGGGATGTTAAACATCAAATCAAACAAACAAAACACATCCGTGTGATATGGTGCATTCTTTCATACCTCAAAAAGGGTGATTTTTCTGTGATAGTTTCTGTGAAAATTTGTGATAGTTCTCTTATTTATACTCCAAACATAGGTTTTGGGTGCTCGTTAGAACCGCCTCATTGAGGCGGTTCTAACGAGTACCCATAACCTATGTCTTGGAGGAGAAATAAGCAACATAATGTATACCCCTGTAAACCCCAGTTTTCTCTATATAAAGTGGGGTTTAGGGGGTCTTTATTTCACGGACATGTTAACCCTTGTCCTTCTAATCCCGGATATGCCTTATCTTTGAAACAATGTAGATCTAGATCAGATGGCTTCTGAAGAAGCCATCTGATCAGGAACTACATTGTTTGTCATTCAGGTTGTGAATTTGTTGTAATAATTTGCATCAAGTAATCTGATTGGTTGATAATAGGTAGTGGGTGTGGCATTTATAAATATTCAGGAGGACAACGGTTAACATGTGTGTGTGCTTCTTTTCCAGGCTTTTGAAAATTTACTAAAATCTGGTCGATTGAGGAAACAAAATACAGATGTAGACCCTTACGTTGTGGATGGAAAAACAATCCTTAGTGAACTCAACCATTCTTCACAGAGACATTATTACTATGCCCCCAGTTACGGTGATGATGTGCCGTCATGGCAACCAAGGGGAAAGAACCCTCGTGGATCAAACATTGTAGCTTTCACAAATGAGGGACGAACATTGCAATTAGATTCTCGTATGTAGGTTTCTGTATGATCGTCTTGAGAAGGAAACCTTGCTGTAAACTTATTTGTTTTCGCTGGTAGAGATGTTCATGTTTTTCTGATCCTGAACTAGTTCAGTAAAGGATATTTTAATGAGCTGCCTTTTCTTTTATGTTATTTTAGGCTGAATATTTATTAAAGAAATTTTCTTTGTTCTTAAGGTCTAAGCCTACTCAGGCAAAGTGTGGTGAGTATGACCGTTCCTGCATAAAACCCTACTGGCTTGTTTAGGCGGTATGGCTTGAGATGTCATTTCATCTCACAAAGTCTCACAAAAATTGAAAGCATCGTCTCCAAAATGACCTAAATAGTGTTGGCGGGGATGTAAAACCTAAAGTCAAACAAAAAAACTTAAGTGTTATTTTTATCTTGGAAAAATGCAGAAGTTTCTTGCTTGTAAAATTAAACTGCCTTACAATTCAGTTCCGTATTGATCCCAAGTATTGGGTCAGACAGGCCTAAGCAAACAGTGCAGACTCAGACCACACTGCTCCTGAAGAAGAGTCTGATCAGCACGTTGGTGGAAACATAGCTTTTTGACACCTTTCGTAGTCTGATCAGAGCCTCTTCTGCTCATAAGCAGCCTGATCCAAATGTTTTTTCATGCTCATCTCATTTACCGTATTTACTCTAAGAATTTGGACACCTAACTCATTATCATACTTGCTCTAAAATTTGAACAAGTACAATTTACTACCTGATGTTGTGTCAGAAAATAGCTAAATGAGTGGCAAACAATGTAGGCCCTGATGGGATGCCACATTCTGCGGAGTTTCATCTAGGTCTACACTGTTTGCTCAGACCTGTCTGAATACATATGCTAAATACAGTAAACATAAGATATATGCCGCTGATAAATATTATACTACAACAAAGATCTATTCCTGTTCAAAATAGCAGAGAATTAAATATGACCTGCTCATAAATATTTTAATATTTATGAACAGGACTAATTTCATGCTCAGCTGAGTTGAGCATGTTTTTTATACCTTTGGAACCTTGCTATAAGAGATTCAAAGGATGAGGTGCTCCTTTAATGAGGTGCTCCAAAGAAATTAAGTGGCCTGTATGGTAAGGTGATTGTCATATACCCTTTGTTTGAGTCTCTGACGTCCCACCAATAGCTAAGATCTTATGGAGATGGGGCCTGGTTTCATTTTAAGACTCATCCAAAAGTCTGAAGATGTCCACGATATACCCTTTGTTGGTTTCAGATTATGTCCTTGCAGCAACTAAGGTCATAATTATGGAGACAAGACCTCATTTTAAAAGCCCATTCTAAAGTCTGGTGAAGCCGGGAATCTAAGCCTGTGTCCTGGTATGTACCCTTTGTTCACAGCATATTCAGAGTTGTATTGGAATTTGTTACTCAGGTTTGGCCTTATGCAGCTTTCAATGATCGCACATTATATGTTTACAGACAGGGCTCGAGAAAATGCCGGTTTTGTCAGTTCTGGACCGTTTTTCTGTTCTGGACCAATTTGGACATTATTGGGACTTTAGAAAATCTGTCCCCAATTCAATCATATTTTCTAATAGTTGGTTATAAAACTTTCACTCAGACAGTATATTGTATAAACAGACACCTTGTAAGAAGATGATCCTTGTGTGTGTATAAAACACCTTGAGCACAAGGTTTCAGATCTGTCCATTGTGAAAGTAGGTGAAAATTAAATTGGTCCAAAAATTACATTGTATCAAGTCTTTTCATCATCTGGATGAATTCACTTTCTTGATAGATGAACTGTTGTTTTTGGGGAAAGAATTTTCTTCCATTATGATAAGCCACTTCTGCAAGAATGGAAATATATTCTTTATAAAAGTTATAACTTAGGTACAAGATTCTATTTTCCGTAAAAATCAATACACCTTGAGGACTTGCTTTAATTCTCGTAAATTTTTAGCAAATTTGTTTCATGATCCAGCAAGGAGTCCAAAAAGGTGCAGACTGACTGGCAAATAGTGTAGATGAGCAGTCTGATCTGGGTCTGCACTGTCTACTTAGGACTATCTGTCCCAATACTTAGGATCATTATGGTATAATTACCATCTGGGCCTAGAAGCTAGTGTTGTAGTGGCTTATCCACTGACCTCATAAACTAGGGGTCATGTGTGCATTTCCTGGCCTCTCCAGACTTTCAGATGAGTCATTGAACCGAGGTCCTGTCTCGAGATGACTTTTGTTGTTGATGAGATGTAGCTCAGACAAACAGGAAATTCAGGTAAGGGTTATTTGCAGGAAAAAGCTGCACATTTCTTATTGCTGCCAGGTCAGTGTTGCGTAAGAGGTCTTATCTATAGAATCTAGACTGGAATCATGTGTTGGGTTTGGCAAACAGTGTAGTCCAGGATCAGATGCCACAGAAGACGGCATCTGATCAGGGTCTACACTATTAACTTGCAGTACAGGTATTCATGGGTTAAACTAGAAATGCGTCCATAGGACACGGATGCCCCCGCCTGAAAATATGTCTGTGTTCATATTCATCCATAGAAAGTTATTAACTGTGTAAGTTTTGGACCCTTTTTTCACGTTTCACCTCTAAGTATGACCTTGACCTTGCAGGTAAGGACCTTGGTTTTGTGTGAGGCAGAGTGTCTCATGATGGCCAACATTTCTGCCAAATAATTTCAAAATCCATCCAGAGATAAAGTTATTGATTGCGTTTAAGTTTCGGACCATTTTTTTACCTTTGACCTCCAAGTATGACCTTGACCTTGGAGGTACGGACCTTGGTTTTGTGTGAGGCAGATTGTCTCATGATGGCCAACATTTCTGCCAAATAATTTCAAAATCCATCCAGAGATAAGAAAGTTATTGATTGCGTTTAAGTTTCGGACCATTTTTTTACCTTTGACCTCCAAGTATGACCTTGACCTTGGAGGTACGGATCTGGGTTTGCATGTGACACATTGTCTCATGATGGTTAATATTTCTTCAAAGTAATTTTAAAATCCATCCAGAAATAAGTAAGTTATTGACTGCGTTTAAGTTTCGGACCCTTTTTTTGACCTTTGAACTCTAAGTATGACCTTGACCTTGGAGGTACGGACCTGGGTTTTGCACTTGATACATCGTCTCATGATTGTTAACATTACTGCTGAGTAATTTTAAAATCCATCAAGAAATAAGGAAGTTATTGACTGCGTTTAAGTTTCGGACGCACAGACAGGGGCAACGCTATATGCCCTTTCCACCATTCTTCGAATGGCGGGGGCATAACAAAACAGTAAGTCCTCATTCAGGACAATTTTTCCAGCCCACAGTCAAAGACAATAGACCCACAGTGCTTTGATGTAAGATATATACCAGTCAATGAGATGCTGCTTATAAAATTCTGTGATAACGAAGTGATATTACCACTACAACAACACGCCTGTCTGTTAACATGGCACCTCTCCTATCTTTACAGCTAGCACTTTTCAAATGAAATGTTCATGAAATATTTTTCTTGTTTCTAATTCAGAAGCCCTCGTGGTGTAGTAGTTGTGCTACTCGCCTCGTAAACCAGGGGGTTGTGGGTTCGATCCTGGGCTTCTCCAGACTTTCAGATGAGGTCTCGTCTCTGTATGACCTTAGCTGTTAGTGGGACGTAAAACTCACACACACTTATTTCAAATATAGATTGTTGGTGCATGTTGATACAGTTCTAAAGAGTACCCACAATCTATGTTTTTGATAAAAAATAAGGGAAACAATGAATACTCCCTTAAAATCCCAGTTTCTCTATATATAAGTGGGATTTAGAGGGGTGTTCATTACACAGACTTGCTAACCTGATGACTGCCAGAACAGTTTCACACTAACGGTTCAAATAAGTAAAGCTGATTTTTTTTGTCTTGGTGGGTCCCCTGCCAAGATTCAAAATAACTAAGAATTATCGCTTCTCCATACAAACATACTGTAATGATCCTAAGAATTGGGAGACAGGCCTGAGCAAACAGTGCAGACCTAGATCATACTGCTCCTAAAGGAGCAGTCTGATCAGGATCTACACTGTTTGCCATTCCGTACCCACTTTTTGGGCTCCTTGCTGGTTCGCGAAACAAACTTGTTAAACTTTTAGGAGAATTACAGCAAGTATTCAAGATGTCAGAATTTTTTAGGACTTTTACGGTATGCTGATTTCATCAAGTTTTCTTAACCTTATCCTGCTGAATAGATTAATTAACCAACACCCATTGCTGACTATCAACCAATCAAATTACTTGATACAGTCAACCCTCTTTATGCCAACATTCATTAAAACGGCAAAACTCGTTATAACGGCAATTTGAATAGAATGACTACTTAGCTAAAGGCTTAGCCTCTGTTCCGAGCTGTGTGGGCATCCCTCGGTTTGGAAATGCACAAATCGCATCCATAGTCATAAAGTGTTTTGTAATCTAATACTCCAAGAGACAAATGTTATAGACATTTGTTAGAATCGCCTCACCAATGGGATTCTAACAAATGTCTATAGCATTTGTTTCTTGGAGTAATATTGGCGAAAAGGCCTTTTATTACCTATCATACTCCTAACTGGGATTCTTTATACCGGCACAATAATAGGGAACAAATACTGTCATTATAATGAGGGTCCTATGTATTCTGTATTCATTGAATTCACAAACTGCATGACAAACAGTGTAGATCCTGATCAGATGGCTTCTTCAGAAGCCATCTGATCTGGATCTACACTGTTTGCAATGGTAGGGGTTTTTGTGTTCAATGGAATAACTTCATCTGATCTGGATCCACACTGTTTGTAATGGCAGGGGTTGTCGTGTTCAGCGCGACAAGGGTTAAAACATGAAAAAGAAGCAGTTTCTGTGATATTTTAAGTATTGTTTGCAATGTGTATAAATTGTAAATTCATTTGTTGTTGAATTTTCACAAATTAAATTCATAAATCATTTTAATAGTTTCTAATATATTGCTGCCTAGGCTGGTTTAACCATTACAAAGCCACTGAAATATTAACCCTTAAGATGCCGAGAAAAACTACATCTGAAAATGTCATCTGCTTATGACGTCTGCTGAATCTTCTTGCAAACTTTTTAGAAATAATTTTTCATACAGACAAACAGGAGAGTCTGATCTGGGTCCACAATCTAGGAGCAGTCTGATCTGGGTCCACACTGTTTGCAAAAATGACTTTTAAAGTATTTGGCAGACGCCAAAGAAGACAACAATTGTCGTGATTGGCATCTTATCAGTTAAGATCAGATTGCCATTTTATTTTTTAAATTATTTTTCACAGTAAATAAGGCTTGAAATTTCATGTGAATCATGTCTTGCAGAGGATTCACATGTAATGTCAAGCCTTGTTGATCCCTGAGAATAGTCAAAGGGGACTATAGTATGTGGTTTGTCTGTCCGTCCATCCCTCCGTAGACACAATCTTGTCTCCACAACTCCTATAGTTTTCAAGGGATTTTGATGAAACTTTCCAGTTATTGTTCCCATGACCTGAAGATGATCTTATTTTATTGAGGTCATGCTCGACTGATTTTTACCAGAGTTCTGGCCCTTTGTCAGTTTTTGCCATTTTGTCAATGGAACTTCTCGTAAGAGAGAGGGCTACTTCTTTTAACCCATTGTATTATTACAAGAGCACATTAGACAAGAGCATCTAGCTTCTGCTATAAGTTTGCTATTCACCCTGTGGGTGCAAGTCTAATCTGATTGCTTGAACAAATTCAGTGTTTTACTGAGGTTTCAGAGTTCATTGAGAAATACTGTTTAAAATACCTGTCAGTAATGATTCCCTGCTGTTTGTTTTATTGCTTTTGCTGAGAAACCCTTTAACCACTCTGCTACATACTGAAAGTGCCTTATGCAGATGAAAGCAGTACAGGCTCTGATAAGCTTGAAAAGTGTTTATAACCTCTATAATTAGTAATCAGTACCTATAGGAATCCAGGATAACTGCATAGACTGCTCACATATGCAGACTAGCGAGATATTTCGCCGACTAAATATGTTAGGCACCTTTTGACATGATGCAGCTCATAGTTTCTACATGATAACATCATTTTAATGAACTGCAAATTCCTGTGGTTGGGAATAGTTATGAAGAGTCTGATAAAATTAACCAATCATAGCCAAGCGGCTTCCACGAGCTGAATTTATACCTGAAAGCTCTTATGATGAGCTACTTGATTATTATTATTATTATTATATTATACTAGTGGACTCTTCCATTGTTGTAAGTTGGACAAGTCCATTTGCCATATAAGGGGTGTCAGTTCAATTTTTTTATTCTTTTTTTTTTTGAAGGAAATTTCTTTTAGCAAACAGTGCAGGCCCTGATCAGACGCCGCATTTTGCGGCGTCTGATCTGGGCCTGCACCGTTTGCCTAGGTACCCTTTTAGGGGTTTCCCACATGCAATGGGTTAAGCAAGAAACCTGTCTCCATACTTCAAACTCTTCAGTATGTTTAGCAGAAGGCGTTTTCAAAGTATTTTCTTTCTTACAACCACCTTGGGCACCAACCCTTCATGGCTTGAAGAAAAATAGATTGGACTGCATGAAGGTTCCATGCAGAGCTGAACCGACTGCACATGAATACTGGTAATCCACTTAGAAGGTCTAAGCCTACCCAGGCGAAGTTGTGCGAGTCAGACCGTCCCTGCATATAAACCCTATTGGTTTGTTTGGGTGGTAGGGCTTGAGATGTCATTTCATTTCAATGATGGGTAAATGTCACACAAAATTGGAAGCAAGGTCTTCAAAATGATCTAAGTAGAAGTAAAACAAAGATCAGGAATTGATACAATTAACTTACACCACCCATAAAAGACACCAAAGGGAAAGAAATACAAACATTCAGCGACCAGACCATAATGGAAACCTAAACAAGGGAAGGCCATAAGGACAGTTACTTTCCCACAAAATGGCCATATGGCCATCCAAAATTAAAAGACACAAGTGATACACACAGTAAGAAACAAACAACAACATAAATAAATCGCCACAGAAGAGCCGCCTTGGAACGGTCAGTGGAAGATTTCCACTGAGGGGCTTAAATCGATTTTACGTGGCTAAATAGTGTTGATGGAGATGTAAAACCTCAATTCAAACAAATTTTACAAACACTTTCTTCAACTGTTTCCAAATATTTGGGGGTATCCATTCTTCTTTAGGTTATATTGGACTATAAGAATCTTCCATGGGTGTGAGGGGAAGATGGAAAAATCCGTCCCAAGGGTCACTGTCCAGCATCATGAGGCTTGCCAAGTGATGCCGGACATGGATCCTGAGGGATGGATTTTTCTGTCCACCCCTCACACCCATGTAAGATTCTTTTTCTTGCATACCTTCCTATTCTGGGCGTGTGTTTTTAACACTGCAGTCGCTTCGGTTGCCAACATCCATCATATTGTGAAGTCACTACAGTGATGTCTAGCGACGTCACATAATGTGCTTTGACGTCAACCTTAACGATGGCGCATATAAGGTCATATTCAACCAGTGCATTTATCAAACACGCAAGCATATTTGATTTTGGGTAAGAACACTAGAGTTAGAACAGAATTTCTATCCCAAGCTAAAACAAGTTGGGAATTATATGCCCTTGGCATGTTAATATTTGGTGGACTGCAATCTTGAAACAACATAATCTTATATGGGTGTGAGGGGTGGATTGAAAAATCCATCCCGAGGGACACTGTCCGGCATCACGAGGCTTGCCGAGTGATGCCGGACAGTGATCCCGAGGGACGGATTTTTCTATCCACCCCTCACACCCATATTGGATTCTTTTTCTTGCATACCTTCCATTTCTATTGCGAATATTTAATGCTGCTGTCACTTTGGTTACCGACGTCCGCCATTTTGTGATGACACAACAGGAATGTTTAGTGACGTCACGCATGACGATGCCGCGCATGAGGTTGTAATCAACCAGTGCATTTATCAAACTCGCTATTATATTCGATTTGTGGTCGGAACACCAGGGTCAGAACATAAATTTCTATCCCAGGGTAAAATCACGGATTTCCTTGTCTGGTGTGCAAGAATATAAGAATCTGATATGGGGTTCTGTTGTAGATGAGCGTTTCCGACCCGAGGGATGACCGTGCTGAGCGGAACCGAGGCTACGCTGAGGTTCCGCTCAGCACAGTCATCCCGAGGGTTTTGACAGCTCGCACATGTATATTGTTTACAAAAAAAAAGTAGTGTGGAAGTAGTTCCGGCAGTTGAATAGAATTGAAGCGCATTTATTTCAGTTGCCTGGGTCGGAACACCAGGGTCAGAACATAAATTTCTATCCCAGGGTAAAATCACGGATTTCTTTGTCTGGTGTGCAAGAAATACTGCTCCATGTCCTGGTCTAACTGTATGGATCTATCAAGTTTCAGCTTGATCGGATCAAATTGTAGGAGGAGTTAGCCAGAAATGAAATATTTACAGAAATTTTCAAAGGCATAACTTTGGTAATATTTGGTGGACTGTAACCTCGCAATATCTGCAGCAACATATGGTCTAACTGTATATCAAGTTTCAGCTTGATTGGATGTAAAATGTAGGAGTTATCCGGAAACGAAATACAGAAATTTTCAAAGGGGCATAACTCTATTAATATTTTGTGGACTGTAACCTCGAAACAATATGTGCTACTCCACATGGTCAAACTGTATATCAAGTTTCAACTTCATTGGATGTAAAAAGCAGGCCGAGTTATCCAGAAAGAAATTGTTTGCAGAAATTTTCAAAGGGGCATAACTCTGTTAATATTTGGTGGAACGTAACCTTGAAACAATATGCGCTGCTCCACATCATGGTCTAACTGTATATCAAGTTTCATCTTCATTGTATGTAAAATGTAGGAGGAGTTATCCGGAGACAAAATGTTTACAGATGGACGGACAGATGCCGAGGGGCATAACATAATACAAACGTATTTCCAAGATTTCCATATGCAAGAAACCACATTTTACATTCTACATGAACTTTCCAATATAGTCTACCAATGTTCCATGACATCAGGATGTGATGCAACTTCTTGTTTTTCAGCTAAAAGGCTTGATATTATATGTGAACTGTCTGCTGGGCAGATGATGCACATGAAATGGCAAACCGTATTTCAACTAATAAGGCTTGATATTACATGTGTAGGGGCCCTGGGGAGGGGTCAAATATCAATAAAATACGATTTCAGAGTTGGTTTTAAAGATTTTGAAAATAAACTTTGCAGAAGAAATGATTAGTGAAATATTTAAAACATATTGAATGAGATTTTGGGTCAAAATTAAAGTTTTTCGGAACATAGCCATGTGGCATATCAAATGTAAGGGGATGATTAGCAGAATATAATACAAGTAAAATTGTGTGACCCTGGGGTCAGATTGGGACCCTTGGGGAGGGGTCCAAAGGTCAAAATTAAAGTTTTTCAAAACATAGCCATGTGGCATATCGAAAGAAAGGGGATGATTAGCAGAATATAAAACAAGTAAAATTGTGTGACCCTGGGGTCAGATTGGGACCCTTGGGGAGGGGTCAAAAGGTCAAAATTCAAGTTTTTCAGAACATAGTCATGTGGCATAGCAAATCAAAGGGGGTGATAAGTAGAATACAAGTAAAATTTTGACCCTGGAGTCAGATTGGGGCCCTGGCGTCAGGGTCAAAAGGTCACATCAGTCAAATTCAATTGCAAATGCATGTTGTTATTTGTTACTTAGCCCCTGTAGAGAAAGCATGGGGATTTGCGATGGCGTGCCATCGACTGCATTCTAGTTGAAATTGTTGTTATAACAAGTTTTGTCGTTAGATTAAATGTCTGTATGTGTAACTAAAACTGTGGTATAATAAACAGTGTTTACAGAGGTTTCGAGGTCCACCACAACCTCACTGGATTCCTTTTAACACAGTTTAGGATATAACACCGTTTCAAGATGGATCCCAAAAATGTATAGATTATATAAAAAAAATGACCATAAATGGTCATTTTTCTATACAATCTATACATGTACATTATTTATTGGATTTAACAGACCTACTTCCAAGGTGTCTGCTTTGCACCCCATTACTGTAATTATCCTAAGTATTGGAACAGACAGGCCTAAGAAAACAGTGCAGTCCCAGATCTGACTGCTCCTGAAGGGTCTACACTGTTTGCCATTCCGTCTGCACTGTTTGGACTCTTTGCTGGATCATAAAACAAATTTGTTAAAAATTTAGGAGAATTACAGTAAGCCCTCAAGGTGTCCGAATTTTTAGGATTTTTAAAGCTATAGTGTTATAAAGAGGTTGTGATGTAGTATTTTTTTTGAGGGGTGGGTGTTTTATGGCCCTTTCAAGATCATTGCACTCATATCAAGCCGATCCTTAATCAGAGGTGGGCGAAAACTGGAGTACCTGAAGAAAAACCACCTTGCACTGCAGAACTTAGCATCTCACATGTGACCGGAGCCAGGCTCAAACCCACAGCCGTGACAGACCTAATAATTAAGAGTTGGTGCTCTTATCCACAAGGCCAGGGAGGCCTGTGTTGTGTAGTAATCAACCTAGAGGTCGGAAGACTTTTAACTGAACAAATCTATCCCAGCTCAGTCTCAGGGTACTGCCTTACCAACTGGTCAAATGGCCAGGCAAAAGAAGTTGGTAAGAAATGCAAAAGCAACAAAATTGATCAGAACATATTATTTTCATGTTTCATCAATCATATCAAAATGGAAGCGAAATGTGTTATCACTCTTCTGCATTTTAAAGTCACGGTGGCTGCTGCTTGATGCAGTAACTTGTTCTGCGTCATTTAATTTTCCAGCACCATCTTTAGAGCTAGATTCTCCCAGGTCTTCATTAGAGTTTTCCGAGATTGAAAAATTAAACTTGAAACTTTCATTCAAATCAGCACCAGAGTTATTGTTCTTTGATTCAGCAATGTCAAGGTTATTTGTAGCACTTTGAGTAGACTGTGTTTGTGACTTCTGACTAGTGCTCTTCTTGTAGAACTGTGACTTCTGATAACCAGTCTGATCAACAGCTGATAACTTCATTTTCTTGGCAGCTGCAAATGAAATATGAGCCGGCGCATGACAAAACCTACAATAAGACCTGTGCTATAGTGGAAGACTCAGCTAAGTCCGCCTGTTCTGTCAGCCTGGTAGGAGCATTCTCTTGTTGCCCGATGAATAGCCCTGAGGCTATAGAAGGCTCAGGCAAACAGCAATGACTCTGATCAGACTGCGCAGATGTGTGCAGGCTGATCTGAGTCAAAGCTGGTCGCCCAGGTCCTATTTTAGATCTTGTCGTATGCTGGCTCATATGATTTAATTTTAAAGTTCAATCTCGAAATAAATTCATTGTAGCAGTTGTTTTTTTTTCAGATGAAAGATAAACAAAACAAATTTTATCCTTTGAACATACACCACTTCTCTTTATAACACTATTAATGGGTCTCAAAGCAGAAACCATGTTAGTTAAACAACCCTGCTATACCGATACAAAAATGTATAGATTATATAGAAAAATGACCATAAATGGTCATTTTTCTATATAATCTATACATTTTTGGGATCAATCTTGAAGTCGTGCTATATCCAAGTGTTATAAAAAGGCTGTGGTGTACATCATCCTGAACTTAGCCTTTGACTGTTTTTCTTAACTCTGCTGTTCACGACAAAACCCCTGCCATTGCAAAATGTGTAGATACAGATCAGATGGCTTCTGAAGAAGCCATCAGACAGGATCTAATACATTAAATCAAGTAATTTGATTGGCTGATAGTCAGAATGGGTGTGGCTAAATGATTTTATTCAGCAGGATAAGGGTTAACACTTTAATAGAGAATGTAATCGTCCACCTAAAGACTTCAGACAGTTCCATTTGCAAAAGATGGAAGTTCAGGTTTGTTCTATTTTTTATAATTCTAATTCTCCATCATAATGCACATTTCAAGCCATCAGTTTGGTTGAAATAAAAGTTTTATACTTCAATAAATTCCATTATCAAGAATCTCAGAACTATTTCACATGGAGTCAGCGTGATGATTCAGTGTTTAGTGCACTTGCCTCTGATGCTAGAGGTCCCGGGTTCGATCCCCGGCAGCGGCGATAAAATTTCGGTGTCCGAACACGCTCCATTGCCATCATTTTCAGGGATGAATGTCATTAAGTGCACCGTCCTTCGGATCGGGACTTAAACTGGAGGCCCCCTGTGCAGGGAGAACCATCCCCTGTGCAGGTTAAAGAACCCTACCATAATTACATGATTACTGTATAGGCTTTCATCCTGCAAAACTGGAGTGTATATAATATACACCTGCCTAGAATGTCCGAGAGGGCGTATGGCAGTATATATAGAAAGAAAGAAAGGTAGTTATATAACACGAAGTCAAAGAGCATATTTATAACCCGCACATTACGGCATTGTACATGTATATGAAATGATGTCAATAGTGTTAGATTAACCCTTCTCTTGCTGAATATTCAGTTAAGCCACACCCATTTCTGACTTTGAACCAATCAATTTACTTGATGTAATTAATTGCTACAAATTCATAAACTGAATGCTCAACAGTGTAGATCCTGATCAGATGGCTTCTTTAGAAGCCATCTGATCTGGATCTACACTGTTTGCAAAGATAGGGGTTGTCATGAAAAGCATGATAAGGGTTAAAAGATGGGACTCAGTTGAAAATGTAAATGTCAGAAGACAAATAAACTGAATTTAAAGACTTGGCATTTTTTTTTCTTCCCAGCAGACACACATCGCTAGAGCAACGTCAAATCAACGTCGGTGCAACATCACGATGTTGCACCGACGTTGATGTGACGTTGCATAAACGTCATGACGTTGTAACGACGTTGATGTGACGTCACAATTAAGTCATGTACCTGCTGGGTTGGGTTTCTTTCAAAGATGGCAGCTTCTAATTGAATAATAATTCTGCCAAGGCCGTTTGTAAGTTCATTCTTACGCTATCGAAAGAATCCCTAAAATTTACAATTTTGCTGGCATTTTTAACATTCAATGACAAAGTAGGAATTATAAGGAATGAATGATCATTTTTTTTCTAAAAATAGATGCTCAAGGTTGAGTTGCATTTAGAAATTAATTTAAGAAACGGTTGATTTTCTGCCAGCAGTTAGTGTCCTGATCAGATGCCACAATCTGCAGTGTCTGATCTACGCCTGCACTGTTTGCCAATAACTCATTTAAGGATTCCCGTATAAAATGGGTTGACTGTTTGTCGGCCTATGCAAAAGTTCTATCTTGACATGAAAAAAATAATGGTTTACATGCATTTTGCTACTACGGGCAAATAAATGACGCTGATATTTCAGCATGTACAGACCCAATACAGCCTGGTCATACATTTTGTGGTTTTACTGTGTTCAACCATTACTAGAGTTCATAATTATAACCATAACATTACAAATAGTATCCAAAAATTGCAAACAATGTGGACCCAGATCAGACTGCTCCTGTTTGCCTGTATGCAAAAATATTTTTAAAAAGTTTGCAAAAAAATTCAGCTGACGACATAAGCAGACAACATTTTCAGATGTAGTCTTAAGGGTTAACAAGCTCTTATTGGAGTGAATTTTTGGATCATTACTTGCTTAGAAATGGTATGTTTGACTATTTATTTAGTGTTTCATAACATAAAAGGTTTTATGCTTATGTACAAACAAAATTTTTTTTTTGTTTGATTTGAGGTTTAACGTCCCCGTCAACACTGCATAGGTCATTTTGGTGACACTGCTTCCAATTTTTGTGTGACTTTTACACGACACTGAGATGAAATGACATCTAAAGCCCTGTTGCCCAATGAAACCAATAGGGTTTATAAGCATGGACGGGCAGACTCGCACTCCTTTGCCTGGGCAGCCTTAGATCCTCTAAGCGGTTTACCAGTACTCCTGTGCGGTCAGTTTCAGCTCTGCGTGGAAGCATCATGCAGCTCATCTATTTCTTCAAGCCCCGATGGGCAGGGGCAGTAAACAATACTATCAACCCACTGTATACTAACGGACTTTTTCATTGCTATATCTTGGATAAGTCCATTTGCCATAAAAGGGGTGTCAGGCCTATTTTTTCGTTTTTATTCTATTTTTGACGGAAAATTCTGTTAGCAAATAGTGCAGGCCCTGATCAGACGCCGCGTTCTGTGGCGTCTGATCTGGGCCTGCACTGTTTGCCAAAGTACTCCTTTAGGGATTTCCCGCATACAATGGGTTAATAATACTGGTTGAATTACACAAAGGCTGAGTACAGTAAAACCTGTCATAGTGGCCACCTCTATTAAGCAAGCAACCTGTCCTAAGCAAGCAGGCATTCTGTTCCCAAAATAGGAAGATGCATTAAAATTCACCTGTATTAAACAAGCACCTGTCTTTAGCAAGCACATTTTGATTATCCCTTTGGTGCTTGCTTAATATAGGTTGGACTCTATTATATCATCATGATATAGGTTGTTGCCCTTGAAATGTTCAGCAGATACTCACCAGCAGCACTTTTTGTCTGTTCTTTTCTCATCTTAGCTCTGTAGTCACCAAAGGTATTTCTCATTGCTTGCCTTTTCTTTACCAAAGGAGCTTTGCTACTTTGTAGAATCTTCAGAACTTTTACTGCGTCCAGAGCTGAAAATAACAAAATAGCTTTTAAATGGAATGGGAACACCTGGCAGACTTTTCCGCCATTTTTCAAAGGGAGACAATTTTTGGGACTTCCTGTTCGCTTTTCATTAAGCTCTGTTCCACTAAATAAGGGGTCTACACTTAAATGAAAGAATTTGCTCCAGAGGGGAGCAAATTCTTTCCTTTAAGAGTTGACCCCTATTGACATGGGAGACAAAAATACTTTTGCAGGAGTTGCCTCCCTTGAAGGTGTACCCATTCCCCTTAATTAGAAGAAAAGCTTGGTTAACAAAATTAACTAGAGCTGTCAAGAGCCAGCTGCTCCGCTATCAGAGGAGAAAGACCCATAGTGTTGAAATATTTTGAATTCATGCTTAAACCCCTGTCACACCATTAATTGATTGATTGATTTGAGGTTTAACGTCCACATCAACACTGTATATGTCATTTTGGAGACGTTGCTTCCAATTTTGTGGGACTTTTACCCGACATTGAGATAAAATGACATCTTAAGCCCTGTCACGCAATGAAACCAAATAGAGTTTATTAGCATGGACAGTCCGTCTCACACCGCTTTGCCTGGGCAGGCTTAGATCCTCTAAGCAGTTTACCAGTACTCATTTGCGGTCGGTTTCAGCTCTCCGTGGAAGCATCATGCAGTCCATCTATTCCAGTCCTGATGGGCGGTGGCCGCCCGCTTGTATAAACAGTGGCTACAGTAGACTGTGGGACATAGACTTTGATTGAGTACTGTCCCGAAAAACCTACTTCTGTGGTGACTCATCCCTGGCTTGATAAGGTAATGGCGGTGGACTTGCTCCTGCTTGCGGTGATGGCGATGGACTTGCTTCCGACGGCACACGAGTACTGGTAAACCGCGCAGTGCACGCATTGTGAGCACCGTAAAAGTGCAGTGCACGCAGTGTTAGTGCTGTGTAAGCACAATGGAAGCGCCGTGAGAGCACATAGAATCGCCACCATGAACGTCGCAGGATCGCGATAGATCGCCATGTACGCTCCGTAGCAACATCTTGGTCACCGTAAGGATGTCATGACAGGTCAATGTTCAGGAAAAATATCCCATATTTCTTGCGATCTCACGGTGTTCTGGAAAAGTAAACAGCACCGTTCAATCGCAGTGGAAACGCGACATAGTGTGACAGAGCCTTTACCAGGTAACATCACTGTAGGATATGAGCTATGGACCCTTGACCCTGACACCAGTATACATAATGCATCAACCCACTGTCCTTGTGTGTACCAGGTTTCAACTTAGTTATACAGTTTTTGAGGAAAGTGTGATAATTTTTTTTTTCTTTAATGGCGAATTGTACAGCCTATCAAGATATGTAACTCAAAGTGTGATAGGTCCTTGGTCCTGATTCTGGTATTCAAGATACATTAGCCCAGTGTTCATGTGTGTACCAAGTTTCAAACTTTATAGCTTTCATAGTTCCTGACAAATCTGTAACAAATTTTTTTCATTTCTGGCAACAAGGGATTTAACTCCAAGAGTCATGGACCCTTGGCCATGATACTGGTATAAACAATACTTCAACCCACTGTCCATGTGTGTGCCAGGTTTCATTAATTACTGTAAGAAAAATGAACCTACTTACCATAATGATCCTTTAGAAGTATTGGGACAGACAGGCTAAAGCAAACAGCGCAGACCCTGAAGGAGCAGTCAGATCAGGGTCTACACTGTCCGCCATACCATCTGCACATTTTGGACTCCTTGCTTCATTACGATTACACACCCGTGCGAATTGGTGCATTTTTACACATCTCCAAAATGGCCATTTTTCTGATGAAAATCTGTGATATTTTTCTTATAAATACTGCAAACATAGGTTGTGGGTGCTCGTTAGAACCGCCTTGTTGAGGCGGTTCTAACGAGTACCCACAACCTATGTCTTGGAGCAAGAATATGAAAAATAATGCATACCCCCCATAAACCCCAGTTTTCTCTATATAAAGTGAGGTTTAGGGGGTCTTCCTTTCACAGACTTGTTCACGTGATGTGATTGTGAAACAAATGTGTTAAAATTTTAGAAGAATTACACTATTTAAAGCAAGTCCTCAAGGTGTCAGAACTTTTAGAATTTGTCACAGTATTATAAGAATCTTATATGGGTGTGAGGGGTGGATTGAAAAATCAGTCCCGAGGGACACTGTCCGGCATCACGAGGCTTGCCGAGTGATGCCGGACAGTGATCCCGAGGGACGGATTTTTCTATCCACCCCTCACACCCATATTGGATTCTTTTTCTTGCATACCTTCCATTTCTATTGCGAATTTTTAATGCTGCTGTCACTTCGGTTACCGACGTCCGCCATTTTGTGATGACACAACAGGAATGTTTAGTGACGTCACGCATGACGACGCCGCACATGAGGTTGCAATCAACCAGTGCATTTATCAAACACGCGATTATATTCGATTTGGGGTCGGAACACCAGGGTCAGGACATAAATTTCTATCCCAGGGTAAAATCACGGATTTCTTTGTCTGGTGTGCAAGAAAATTCATTATAACATGGTAATGGATACAACACAGTTTAACCCTTATCTTGCTGAATATTCAGTTTAGCCACACCCATTTCTGACTTTGAACCAATCAGATTACCCGATGTAATTTATTCCTACAAATTAATAAACTGAATGTCAAACAGTGTAGATCCTGATCAGATGGCTTCTTCAAAAGCTATCTGATCAGGATCTACACTGTTTGCAAAGACAGGGGTTGTCGTGAACAGCAGGATAAGAGTTAAAGATGATCCCCAAAAATGTATAAATACTATAGAAAAATGATGGTCATTCTTCTGTGCAGCATTGATCATGAAATCTTTTCTACAGCCGTTCTATGCTTTCGGCTGATTCAAGAAGGGCAGTTGTCAGTTGCTGGTGCAAGAATATGCACTGAACAGGTTATTTGCTTATGCATAAGCTTGCCCAAGAAAAGTGTGTTTAGACTGACTGTAAGGCTGACACGATTAATCATATAACCGATTAATCGATCGATAATCTCCACAAAAATGATTATCATTCTGATTTGCTTTTAATCGATTACTTGATAGGTACAATTTACTACCCAAAATTATGCATAAAAATAGCGGGATGAGTGGCAAACAGTGCAGACCCTGATGAGACACCGCATTGTGCGGCGTCTCATCTGGGTCTTCACTGTTTGCTCAGGCCTGTATGTTCAAATATACATATGGTTAAGTGCAACATATGATAAGAGTCATGCTCAGACAGAAAGCCAGACAAGTAAAATAATGACAAAAACCTTAGCGATTACTAATCGATTATCGATCGCAATGACAGGACCGATAATCGATTATCTCTTCAGCTCCGATTAGCCAGCCCTAATTGACTGACAGGCTCAATATAACCAAAATAGTGTTGTCTGGGCTGTCAAACTGCAAGCAAACAAACAAACCTTGTCTTGAGTCTGGATTCTGTCTTTCTAGCCCTAACTCTAGCTGATCAATACACCACTGTAGCTCCTGCTCAAAATTCTCCATCATAGTCTGAAATCAGAGTTGGTCAAATCAAAGATGAATAACAATGTTTCCATCCCGAAAACATGCCTATATAATTCTGACCCCCTTGAACTCCACTTTTATATACATGTAGTATAACTGGGGTTTACAGGGGTAAACCTTATCTTTCTTATTTCTGCTCTAATATATAGATTGTGGGTACTCAATGAGGCAGTTCTAACATGTACCCACAATCAGGCTAACAAGTCTGTGAAATGAACACCCCACTAAACCACGCTTTATACAGATAAAAGTGGGGTTTATGGGGTATTCATTCAATTTCATTATGTCCTTATTCCAGTTGAAAAACATAGATTGTTGGTACTCACTGAGACAGTTCTAACAAGCACTCACAACTTATGTTCGGTCATGAATCCAAGATGTTTGGGGCATAAGAAAAATATCACAAATTTTTAACAGAACTAGAAATGTGTCAATACAACACAAATGCCCCCGCCCAGGGACCTACCTCACCCCCCTGCCATCACCTTAAGGTCATGCGGCAGGGGCGGGGTTATGGCTGAATGAAACTATTGACATGTATCTATCATCATTCCAAATTTCCAACCAGAGGACCAGTGGTCCTGAACCGCTCACCTGTCTGGTGACAATTTGAACAAATTATGATAGGCCCGAGTACCATATGCTACATGCCAAGTTTCAAGGCCATTGGCCTTACGGTTCTTGAGAAGAATTTCGAAGTGTTTTTACCATATATGTGCGTGGTGGCCATCTTGGTCATGTGATCTAGACCATATTGGCAGCTTTTCATTTGTTCAACTCCCAAAGGCTCCGTATTGAATTTCACTTCAATTGGCTCAGTAGTTTCTGAGAAAAAATGTTTGAAATATGGAACCTGTGTGACCTTGGTCTAAGGTCAATTAATGACCTTGACCTTTCTTACACATAGATCTTCATGTATTCAGCTACTTTACCTTATCTACTAATTTTGGTGACAGTGTCTTCAATGGTTTCCTAAAAATCCATTATTTTCACTTTTTCCCATGCAAAAGCCTAAGTCGGCAAATTTGACATTGCTGTAAAATAGGTCAAGGTCAACTCAGGGTCACCATTTGTACAAACTATGATGGGCCTGAGTACCATATGCTACATGCCAAGTTTCAAGGCCATTGGCCTTACGGTTCTGGAGGAGAAGAATTTTTAAGGCTTTTTACCATATATGGGCATGACGGCCATTTTGGTCATGTGATCTAGACCGTATTGGCATTTTTTCATTTGTTCAACTCACAAAGGCTCCATATTAAATTTTACTTAAATTGGCTCAGCAGTTTTGGAGAAAAAAATGTTTGAAATATGGATCCTGAATGACCTTGGTCTAAGGCCAATGAATGACCTTGACCTTTCTGACCCATAGATCTTCATGTATTCAATTACTTTACCTGATCTACAAATTTTGTTGACACTGTCTTCAATGGTTTCCTATAAATCCATTATTTTCACTTTGCCCCATGCAAAAGCCTAAGTCGGAAAATTTGACATTGCTGTAAAATAGGTCAAGGTCAACCCAGGGTCACCATTTGTATAAACCATAATGGGCCCGAGTACCATATGCTACATGCCAAGTTTCAAAGCCACTGGCCTTATGGTTCTGTAGAAGAAGAATTTTTAAGGCTTTTTACCATATATGGGCATGGTGGCCATCTTGGTCATGTGATCCAGACCCGCAAACAAGGCCAATGAATGACCTTGACCTTTCTGATCCATATACATTCATGTATTCAGTTACTTTACCTGATCTACAAATTTTGGTGACACTGTCTTCAATGGTTTCCTATAAATCCATTATTTTCACTTTGCCCCATGCAAAAGCCTAAGTCGACAAATTTGACATTGCTGTAAAATAGGTCAAGGTCAACCCAGGGTCACCATTTATACAAACCATGATGGGCTGGGGTTTATGGCCCCTGCCAATCGGGGCTTGAAGAAATATATGGGCTGCATGATGCTTCCACACACAGCTGAAACCGACCCGCACACGAGTACTGGTAAACCGCTTACAGGATCTAAGCCTGCCCACGCAAAGTGGTGCAAGTCGGCCCGTCCATGCTTATAAACCCTATTTGTTTCAATGGCGGCAGGGCTTGAGATGTCATTTCATCTCAATGTTGGGTAAAAGTCCCACAAAATTGGAAGCAACGTCTCCAAAATGACCTTGACAGTGTTGATGGGGAGGTTAAACCCCCAAATCAAACAAACAAACCACACGCTCAATGGTACTAGTTATTTGTATATAAAAATCTCACCGCTGAATCAATAGCAGAGTTCTCTTCAGGTGGCTGGTCACTTGACTCTCCTGTGCCTGGCTATAAAGAAAGTGAAAAAAGGGTCTCAGAAATTTCTCTAATACAGTGATGATGAGTTCGTGTTTAACGACCCTAATGTAGTGAAATTCCGCTAATAAGACCACCTAAAATTAAGACTAATTCTGCTTTAAAAAGCTTATTTACAAGGTTGCAGTTATTTTTTTTCTTGTGTTTTCTGCTGGTCAGGGACCACCTTTGGGACTGGTCAAAAGTGGTCTTAAAGACCACTTTTGAACAGTCCTAAAGGTGGTCTTAATATAGGAATTTTACTGTATATTGGTCTAGCTAATCAGTGGCTATTAAAAACTTTTGGAAAAATTCTAAAATTACTGATTTTGGGTAATTTTGGTCATTGGTCATAATTCACACATTTTAGGACAACTATGTGCCTTAAGTACCTGTGACTAAAATTGGATTTGTTTCCATATTCAGTAATTCGGATTTGTTTCCATATTCAGTAATTCCCTCTACCTGCTCAATACACTAATGTAATTCTGACCCCATTAAACCCCACTTTTATACAATTAAACTGGTTTACAGGTGTAAACCTTATTTTTCTTATTTCTGCTCTAACCACTTTCTGCTCTAAAATATAGAATGTGCGTATTCGTTAGAACCATCTTGACACACAATCTATATTTTGAGCAGAAATAAGAAAAATATCACAATTTTTCACCAGGAAATTTTCGTTATTTTCAGCAGCAAAACTAGGCATGTTTTTGTTGTGTGAAGGTGTAAAGGATCAATATTGTGTAGCCCTTTCTTTCTTCCAATACATCTTAACCTCCGTGGAGGACACCAGATGGTGTATATTATATAAACTCAAGAGTTGCAGTATGAAATTTTTAAGCCTATACATAGCAATCATGTAATTATACTGTAAGGGTCTTTAACCTGCATGAGGGATGACTCTCCCTGCAGGGGGCCTCCAGTTTACATCCCGATCTGAAGGACGGCACACTTTATGACATTCATACCTGTAAATGATGCCAATGGAGCATATTCAGACACTGAAATTTTATCACCACTGATGGGGATCAAACTGGGGGCCTCTAGCAGCAGAGGCAAGTTCATTAAATCAATGAGCTATCACGCTCCGTATTAACTCTTGCTGACTGGTATTTGCAATTTGTCCAAAAATTTTATATGATCAGCCTGCACCTGTCATTGTGATCAGCTTCGCCTCCATGGCCTTTGCACTATTTATAAAGGAACAAGCGAAGATAGCAATCCCACAACTGATCAATGATATGCAATATTACAATGCATTGCTTTGAAATGGTGGGAAACATTTCTTGTCTGTCTTTTATGCTTTTACTACTCTTTTAACCTTCTTGGCGGTTGACGTGTGTCAGTCTATGTCCCCACGAGGGGTTTGACTATACGGGAGATAGATAGATAGTTATATAACTAGAGCTGTCAGTGAAACTGACTAGGGCCCCGGCAGCGCTATCAGAGGAGTAGGAAAATTTGTGGACAGACAGATGGACAGACAGACAGAGTGATTACTATAGGGCACCCACACTTTCAGTGCAGGGCCCTAAAAATATTTGGGCCCGAACGACCACCAATTTGGCCGAAATGACCTACCCCCCAAATTGGGCAGAAACAACTAGGGCCGAAATGACCCCGGTGAAATGACTCAGGACTGAAACGACCTGGGGTCCGAAATGACTCAGGACTGAAACGCGTGACTATACTCAACAGCGAGACTACTTCGGTCAATTTGGACCGATAATCACCAGTACACAGCCAGCCAACTAGAAACAAGCAGACGCGTATACACGATTACTGTGTAGGCTTTCATCCTGCAATCCTAGAGTGTATATAATTTTCACCGTCTGTGTCCCTTTCTGGGGTTAAGGCGAAATGGAAGAAGGAAAATTTCACCAGAAAATGTCACCCATGGTACGAAACACAGTAGGTCCGAATCTGTTGCAAAGTAAATTTTAGTTTCTAGTCGTCAGTCATTAGCTGTTCTAACAATTCATGTCTTGCGTGATAGCAATAAATAAATAATAATAAAAATAACAGACACACAAAGTGAGATCTATACCTTCTTTACTTTTGATTTGGGCATCCTACATATTTTGCAGTGTCTCTCAAAATATTATCAGGGGAAATAACTGCTTTAAATTATAAAAAGAGGGTCGTTCAACAATTGTTTGTTGCTCAGAATGCACATGCTGTGTAATTCATTTAATTACAGTTACTGCTATGACTCTGTACATATTAGCAAATTAATAATAATAACTTAAACAATTCTGAATAATAATAATAGTTCATCTGTCATAACTGACAATGACCAATCTTAATCATATATGAGAAATGTTACTGTTTGTGTGTTCTAAGATGGCTGATATGAGATCGATTCTAGCTCTACACTGTCTGTTGAAGATAGAGCATAGTCTTCCCTCCTCTGCGGTGAATGCCAAGTCCGCAGAAGAGTTCAAAGCCCGCACAGTGTAAGATTGAGACTCAAAGGTATGCGTTTTAGGATACCTTTGTTATGCAGATTGTAAATTTTTGTAGTTTTGAGGACGCATCCAGTGCCTCTTTTTTTGGCTAACAAACTGAGGTAATGGCCAAATATGACCGACTCAGTATAAGAAGATAGATAGATAGCAACATTGGTTACTTCAACGTATTATACAGATATAGATACAACAGAGGCTGGAGGAAGACAGCTCTGTTGGTGATGCCTTATCTCTGGCTTTGCGCTGTGCGGTTTCTGCTCAGCTTCACTGATTCGTTGTTATTGTTGTTGGTTGTTGTTTTTGTTTATCTATAAAGCATTTTATCGCTGCTTATAAACTCAATGTGCTATAATGTGCTATAATAACTTCTTGTGCATTACATATGGTACTAAACTCATGCTGCTATATGTGTGCATAGAGGCCTCCGTGGTCGAGTGGTTACGCTACTCGCCTTGTAAACCAGGGGTCGCAGGTTCGACCCCGGGCTTCTCCAGACTTTCGGATGAGTCTTTAAACCGAGGTCCCGTCTCCGTATGACCTTAGCTGTTGGTGGGACGTAAAACTGAAACACTCACTCACTCTATATGTGTGCATGCGTAAATATGTTACAATTCAAAACCTTTTTGTGCTCCTGATGAACTCCATAAGTCACAGTGCAGTCATAATTAATCTCATTATGTCCTTGTTTACTTATGTCTTTCACCATGCCTGTTAACATCATCTTAATACCATCCTAATAACACTCGGAAGAGTGTTGAGATATATAGAGATAGATAGCTAGATAACATTTTCAAGTTAATTTCTGTTACCAATCCTATATATTCCCAACTCAGAATATCTTCAACTGCGTGCTCTAAAATAGCCCTTTCTGCAGTAAATATCTGACAGCAGAACAGGTAATGATCTACATTTTCTCTTTCATATTGCACACCTCACATAAACTTGACAAATCTTTAATTGTTAATTTTGGCCTGGTGATCATTTAATATTGAGTGCCCACTGAGCAGCTGATTAACTGCAGAGAATGTCCTTCTGTCCCTATCACCATGACAGTTCCTTTTTCCAACTTCCTCAAATATTTCCTGCAATACATTATCTTTGTCTGAGCACTTGTATCTTCGTTCCCATTTTCCTTACCCTGTATTTTACACTCCCATACTGCTTCTTTCTTGTCAATGATTGGTTTTACCTCATTGTTTTTTTTTTTATCATTTCTGATGCTGCTGCCTTTGCTTGTTGATCTGCCAACCCATTACCCTCAATATCTTTGTGCCCGGGCACGCAATGAACTTTGATAGTGTTCCTTACCTTTGCTAAGCTGTCCTTGATACTAAGGACTGTTGGCATTTCACCACTGAATGCAGTTTATTTATCTTCACTGCAGCTGCACTTATTTATATTCACTGCAGATGGTGCTGTGCCGTGTGACGGCCGTAAAAAGTCTCCCCGTACATCCATCATAGTGCAGATTATATTTTCTGGTCCTTTGGGATCAATAAGTTCATTTAGAATCATTTTGAAAATAGAGTTCTGCTTAAGCCGGTGCTAGGGGGCGTGGCCGGTGTAGCACATTTAAGTAATGATCATGAACAGACTCAACGAAACCGAGTCTGCTATTTTCGTTTATTTGGAGTTTTCTTTGCTTCCAAAGGATCTAACTATTCAGAACTTATTTATCTTCACTGCAGCTGGTGGCTGTGCCGTGTGGCGGCCGTAAAAAGTCTCCCCGTACATCCATCATAGTGCAGATTATATTTTCTGGTCCTCTGGGATCAGATCATTGAGTTCATTTAGAATCATTTTGAAAATAGAGTTCTGCTTATGCCGGTGCTAGGGGACGTAGCCGGTGTAGCACATTTCAGTACTGGTCATGAGTAGACTCAATGAAACCGAGTCTGCTATTTTCGTTTATTTGGTGTATTCTTTGCTTCCAAGGGATCTAACTATTCAGAGCTTATTAATTGCTGGTCAGTCAGAATATGAAACACTCTGCCTTTGAAATCTAAGTCAGCCAAGAATTCCAGCCCTATATTTATACCCACCAGTTCTCCAGTATTATTGTTACCTATAGGACAAACTCCCTTGTTCATCAACACTGGTGTGCAGGAATAACCCTCTAAACAGACTGCGGCACCAGATCCCGTTGGGCCTGGATTTCCTACCGCTGATCCATCCGTGAACAAAAGTGCATCACTTGTACCACAATGACTTAGTAGCTCTGTTATATTTTCTTTCTGTTCTTCTTTAGAAATTTGAATTCTTCTTTCTCTATACTATCTTTCTCTTTAATGAGCCCCATCAATTTCTTGGTATACCTGAATTCCTTCTCAATGTTTTCAAACTCTACCATACCCTTCACTTCCCTAAATCTGGACATCAATAAATGAAAAATAGTTGCTCTCCTACCAACAGTCTTGTCCCCTTCTATCCATGAATCAAAATCTTCTCTGAGTGGGCCATCTGCATATTTAGCATCCACTATGATGACTTCCTGTGCTTGTCTAACCTTAAGCTGTAGGAAAATAGGCATGTCGTTGGTCAAGACTTCCAAGGCTTCTGTGCTGGTACTGTTCAAACAGCCTGATGCCTTTAGCATTGCTGACCTCTGAACCATTCTAAATTCTTTACTGCTTTCTGCCAGGGATTCTACTGTTACTGGTGCTCAATATTCCATCACTGGTAGCACCAATGATTTATAGAGCCTCATATACACTGTCTGGCTGTATCCTCTATGTCCTTGAACAAAATTGTCAGAAGTAGAAGTAAAACAAAGATCAGGAATCGATACAATTAACTTACTCCACCCATCAAAGACACCAAAGGGAAAGAAATACAAACATTAAGCGACCAGACCATAATGGAAACCTTAACAAAGGAAGGCCATAAGGACAGTTACTTTCCCACAAAATGGCCATATGGTCATCCAAAATTAAAAGACACAAGTGATACACACAGTAAGTAACAAACAACAACATGAATAAATCGCCACAGAAGAACCGCCTTGGAAAGGTCAGTGGAAAGTTTTCCACTGGGGGGCTTAAATCGATTTTACGTGGCCACAATCCTCGCCCTTACTTCCGCCGCGATTTAGACAAATAATTTGTTCAGTCCGCATGAAGGCCTCCTAACTCATCAGTGCAACATCTCCGTGAACACAAAAAATCAAAGAACCACAGAGGTGAGACAACGGTGAGGACTCGACAGCAAGAAACCACTGAAATGCTGGAGCAAAAGAAAACCAACAGTTAGACTCCGATGGGCCCGACCAGAGACAGAGCATCAGGCACCAACCAACATTACCAAGAATTTGATCTCTCTAATTCTCAATAAGCCTTTACGTTGGAGCCGCCATAGAATCTGAGGTCTGACCCACCGGCGTGTAATTAAAGAGGGAAGCAAAGTTGCCAACCGTGATTGGGTTAACTACCATGCATGCAGTCTCTCGTATAACATCCATGTTGTACCCAATCTTTTTATATCGAAGAATGATTTTACGAAATTGGGTGCTGAAGTCATTGCGATTATATATTTTTCTGAATTTATATACTAAGTCACCATAAAATTCGGGTTTCGATAGACCTTGTTGCAGAAGAGATTTAAGTCCAATACTGAATTTTGAAATTAAATCAGAATGGCGTCTATAAAATTTTGAAAATGCTTTGCGTAGTTTATGGTACCGATAACCCTGATTAAGGAGTTTAGCCGTTAATAATTTATTACGAGTGTTGAAGTCAGTTACATGACTACACACTCTAGCAAATCGAATTAATTGCGAAATATAAACGCCATAGGATGGCGCACGAGAAACATCACCATCCAAAAAAGGAAAATTTACAATCTCAAAATCAAAGTCATCGCGTTTATCATAAATTTTGCACGAAACAAACCCATCTACAATAGATAGATGTAAATCCAAAAACGGGGCCTCGGTATCAGAAGAATTTGCTATATTTAATTGAAGTTTTGGGGGGTAAATCTGACTGATCAAACCATCGAAATAGGTATTATCAATATTTAATAAATCATCTAAATATCTAGAAGTGGAGCTAAAAGCTTCAATAATTTCAGATTGGTTATCAATGGAAAGCGACAACATGAAGTCTCTTTCATAACAATACAAGAACAGATCAGCCACAAGAGGTGCGCAATTCGTACCCATCGGAATACCCACAATTTGTCTAAATAACTTAGTACCGAATCTAATATAAATATTGTCAAGTAGAAAGGTGAGGGCATCACACACTTTCCGACATGACCAAAGTGTATCATTCTTATGCTCTTTAGAAGTGAAAAATGCATTTCTGACATTACATGCAAGATAGAGAGAATCTTCTCTGTGAAAAGCCCATTCAATTAAATCATTAAGCTTTTCTTTTATAAGATTATGAGGAAGTGTAGTGTAAAGAGTGGAAAAATCGTAAGTAGACAGACTTGAAGCACGAAAATGTCTGGATTTCAATTTATTTAAAACCTCGTTCGAATTTTTTATAGATCAAAACAGATTTCTTCCTGATCTTTTAAAGACTTTATCACAATATTTAATCACATGCGTTTTAATAGCAGTAAGACAGGAAGTTAATAATTTAGAAAGTTCAGTGGTAGTGCAAGAGCTAGAATTTGCAATAAACCGTGCTTTGTAAGGTCTTTTATGAAGTTTTGGTAACCAGTATAGCTTAGGAAGCTTGTCTTGGCCTTCGGTAACACACACAGCAAACTTGGTGGCTGAATGACAAATATGTTTATCTACTATAACTCTCTCTTCAGCTTCATAGGCCTTAGTACCACCAAGCTCCTGCTTAAGCCTGTTAACATAGTGGAGCCGTCACACAGCGACGACGTTGTTAGCGGCCTTGTCTGCAGGGGCCAAAACAAACTTCTTATGAAATTCTTGAATACCTAGTTTAAGATGACGTAAAGACGTCTTAGGCTTAGGAGGTAATAAGTTAGTATTTTGAGAATAGAAAGAAATGCGTTTATTCACTAGTTTTAAAATGCTTAGTTTCCAGTCCTTACTTAAGGGCTTTATGCTCAACATACTCTCGCTTACACCATCGATTACCGAATTCATTCAAGGAAGCAGCGATTTCATCTCTACATTTACTGAAATCAATTTTAGAAGGAAACCGATATTTCGGTCCTTTAGAAATTATATTCCTTATCCTAGAATCAGGAATAATTTTCAAATTGCCAGTAATTACATGACCAGCAGCAGGATAGCAATCACATGAATCAGGAGTATTAGTATCAATATCAAGATCTGAAACAAGTTTATTAAAATTAAAAATGATAGATCTAACAGGTTTGTTATATTTATAGCAAATTATAGGTGTTTCAGTATTTTGAAAATAAGCAGGAATGGAAGAAAGCACAGAACTCCCACGGAAGATACTAGGCAAATCTATAAAATCCATACCCTTATTAATGAAGGATATTTTGAAGAAATGGCGTCTATGATTAATTTCAGAATCAATGTAAGGACGGAGAGTATGCTGAGTATAGCCTCTATTTAAGAGTGCCGCATCATATAACTGATTAGAACTATCGTAGAATTTATTCGCCTCGGTGTCCAGAAGACGTAAAACAGAAACGGGTAATGAACTTAAAAATGAAAGCATAGAGTGGCGTCCATGATTTAATAATATAATAGACAGTCACTTAAGTCTAGTATTGTTTCGTTTAAACGCACGTAATTTACGTTTAAAGTTACCATTTTTCCTGGTGCCGTGAGATCTAGTTCTGCGTTTTCGACATTCCAGGAGCGAGAAAATATCAAAGTCCGGCATTCTAGAAATATTACCCTCATGATAAATGTTGTCATTAAATCCCAGTGGAAAAGGGGTCTTTCAATGCGTTGAATCCAGTTTTCGTTTTCTGTTGTATGTGCTCGTGAAAATTCAATTTGTTATCTACTGTGACTCCCAAGATTTTCTTAAAACCAGTTGTTTTCAACTTTTACTTATCTATCTTCAACTCTACCTCAACTTCGGGCTCTCCCCCGTTAGCTATAAATACCATAACTTCCGTCTTATCTGGTACTGTTAGCATATTCCATCTCTTACACCAATCCACTATAGACTTCAGTGTATCGCTCAACTCAACACAACCTTCCAACAGTGAATTAGCACTGACCCAAACACAGCTATCATTTGCAAACTCTATGTGATTGCCATCAATTTCCTGCATAGAATCACTTGTATATAGATTACAAAGCACCGGACTGATAACTGAACCTTGCGGTATGCCTACAGCAGACTGAAACATAGGAGATGTAAACTTGTTCACTTTCAAGAAGTACTTCCTACCCATGAGGAAGTTTTAAGGTATATCCATAATCGACCATTAAATGTTTTTTGTTTTTTTTTCAATATACCTGCTCACCAAATTCTTTCATAGCAATTCTTATTGCCTCGTATTCACTGGCACCCCTTCTGATGAGACCTCGCCACTTTGCTCTGCCCTCGGTCCAATTTGTTCCCGCGACTCTGTTGGAATCTTGAAGTCCCTGAAAAAGGCTTTTGAGGGTGTCCTTTTAGCGTTTACCCTGAACGCCTTGGGAGCGTTTTCCCATTTCTAGTTCTCCTTAGAGAATTTTCTTTGGCAAACGTTCCTCGGGTATTCTTGTAATGTGGCCTGTCCATCTTAACTGTGCTAATTTCAGAAGAGTATGCACACTTTGCATCCATGTCCTGTTCAGGACTTCCGTGCATGGAACCCTGTCTTGCCACCTAATCTTTTAGAGTTTTCTAAATCAGCTTATATGAAAATTGTTTAGTCTTTTGGCACGCCGTTGGTAAACTATCCACGTTTCACATGCATACAATAGTGTTGCCAGCACCACAGCTCTGTAGACTTTCAGTTCTGTGTCAATTCTGACCCCACTTCGATCCCACACACAACTACGTAGTCGGACAAATGCTGCAATAGCTTTGGCAATCCTGGCATTGATTTCATCATCGATGTGCAAGGCTCTTGACAGTGTGCTCCCAAGGTAGGTGAACTTGTCTACCACTTGCAACCTTTTACCTTTCATTGTGATGGTGGGCTCTTTGTAAGGCTTGTCAGGTGCTGGCTGGTAAACTACCTTAGTCTTTTTGATGCTGATTGTGAGTTCATAGATATCATAGGAGTCAGATACTTGATCTATACCTTTTTGCATCTTCCTTTCTGTTGTGGCGCCTTTGGCCATGCCAACAGCAAAGAGGGACTTTTCTAGCACCTCTGTCTGCACTTTGGATTTGGCTTGCAATCTTCTGCGATTGAAAAGCTTCCCATAAAAGCGATACCTAATAGGTATGTCATTGTCACCACCCTGGAAACCAGCTGCGAGTATGACAGAAAACATCGTGTAACAGAGTTTGGGTTAACACAGTCTTGCTTGACTCCGTTTTGTAACAGGGAATAGATATGAACGCTCACCATCATTTTGGAACCGCGCAAGCATAGTATCGTAGAACTGTCTCACCATTGCTATGAACTTGGTTGCACATCCAATTCTCACCATGATCTTCCAAAGACCCTCACGACTGACTGTCAAATGCTTTGGTGAGGTCAACAAAGGTCACGTATAGGTCCATGTTCTGTTCCTGGCATTTCTCTTGCAGCTGTCGTGCTGAGAAGACCATGCCAATTGTCCCGCTGTCTTTCCTAATTCCACACCGGCTTTCTGGTAGAAGCCCTGACTGTTCAAGTTGTTCATTCAGTCGATTAAGTTGGACTTTCCCAGCAACTGACAATAAAGAGCGTGATAGCTCAGTGGTTAGTGCACTTGCCTCGGGTCCCGGGTTCGATCCCCGGCAGCGGCGATAAAATTTCGGTGTCCGAATACGCTCCATTGGCATCATTTGCAGGGATGAATGTCATTAAATGCACCATCCTTCGGATCGGGACGTAAACTGGAGGCTCCCTGTGCAGGGAGAACCATCCCCTGTGCAGGTTAAAGATCCCTACCGTAATTACATGATTACTGTGTAGGCTTTCATCCTGCAAACCTGGAGTGTATGCCATGTGCACCTGCGGTAATGGTCAAATGTGACCGACGCAGTATCAGTAGAAAGAAAGAAAAGAAAGAAAAAGAGATGCAACATTCCATGCGCCGATTTTTAAAGCTATCACCTTAATCTTCTTTTTTGTTCGACCGCTAGATGGGATCCCTACTGATCGCGGTTAACCAGCCAAGGGTGTTTGAAGCAGGCAATTGTTTAGGGCCCCCTTTCTAGCTCCTTCCCCATGCTACAGGGGTGAGCAGTGCGATCCTAAAAAAGGTCTGCTCAGTCACTCAGTTCGACTGCCAAATTCCCCATACTGCTTCATTCTTAAGGAAAGCGACCATATAGAACCAAGCCGCCTGTGTGCAGGTCCGCAACTACAGCTTCCAGTGTATCCTCACCTGTTGCTTCGCCGCTAGCCCATCGCAACATTGGTTTTTGAGTTTCATGCATATGTGTGCCTGCAGTGACTGTGTTTATATTATTAAGATGACATGCGCTGTGAATTGGATCATATAGAGGGAGAGGCGCCCAGAGACAAACTCACTCTCCCGTCTTGACCTAGCTGGATCCAGGGGCAAGACGGTGTCGAGACATCCGGAGCTAAGCCCGGATGCAGTGGATTACCAGGACTTCTTTAGTGCCTTGTCATGCTCTTCGTGCTCCACGACACGCTGCTGCATCGCCGATTGGACCGTTGAATCAGAGAAATGATTTCTTCCCATCCCAGATGCTTCTGCCGCGGTTTAATTTTGTTATGGTTTGTCTTTTGAGTTTGTGTGTCGCTTATATTATTTTGTTTTGGGTAGCCAATTGGGCCATTTTGTGGGAAAGTAACTGTCCTTTTGGCTTTCCCATTAGAGTCTAGTTATTTCATGGTTGTGTTTTTTTCCCTTTGGTGTCACTAATGGGAGCTTTGGATTAATTGTATCGATTCCTGATCATTGCTTTCACATAAAAAAATCTATAATCTATTTTACATAGCTGGAACAGGTAAATCCAGATATGCTGTTTTTTGTTTAAGGTTGCCTTACTAGATGAATTGCCGACCAGGGCTTGTGAGCTCCAGCTACCCCTTGCAGTGACAGATGAACCACCATGAGCTCCATGCCATTACGCAAACACGCCTCATAGATACAAAAACATTGCCACCTTTATCGACGAAAAAATGAAAATTTTATGATGAAAAATTGTGATATTTTTCTTATTTCTGCTCAAAATATAGATTGTGGGCACTAGTTAGAACCGCCTCATCGAGGTGGTTCTGACGAGTACCCACAATCTATATTTAAGAGCAGAAATAAGAAAAAATAAGACATACCCCCGGTAACCCCAGTTTTACTATATAAAAGTGGGGTTCAAGGTGGTCAAAATTATAAAGGCGTGTTTTCATGATGCATTCCATGTTCAGAGCCAGATTGACCAAGCACCCACGCAGTGTTTCGTATTGGAAAATTAAGATGAGTGTCAATCCCTCAATTAGCCAGGGAACATATATTCTCTCAAAAGATAACCTTAACCACACCCGTCCAACTTCCAGTAATATAAGAACCTTATATGGGTGTGAGGGGTGGATGGAAAAATCCGTCCCGAGGGACACTGTCCGGCATCACGAGGCTTGCCGAGTGATGCCGGACAGTAATCCCGAGGGACGGATTTTTCTATCCACCCCTCACACCAATATTGGATTCTTTTTCTTGCATACCTTCCATTTCTTAGCGCGGTTTTTTAATGCTGCAGTCGCTTCGGTTACCGACGTCCGCCATATAGTGTTGACACTGGAGGAATGTTTAGTGACGTCACGTAACGTGCTGTTGCGTCAACCTTAACGACGGCGCATACGGGGTCGTAATCAACCAGTGCATTTATCAAACACGCGATTATATTCGACTTTGGGTCGGAACACCAGGGCCAGAACATAAATTTCTAACACAGGGTATAATCACGGATTTCCTTGTCTGGTGTGCAAGAAAACCTTAACCACACCCGTCCAACTTCCAGTAATAGTTCGTCTGTCATTACTGACAGTGACCAATCTTAATCAAATTTGAGAAATATATTACTGTTTGTGTGTTCTAAGATGGCTGACGAGATCAATTCTAGCGCTTGTATTAACAAACTTTTACCGGAAACAACAGAAAACAAATCCCCATTACCGAAAACAAACTGTAATATAAAAAATATAATTATTTAGGAATTTTTGCATTTAGATTATGTCAGTACTGGCTAATGGTAATTTGTATGCAAACTTTTCAAACAGTCTAGCCATTTTTAGCCACTTGATAGCGATTTTTCATGTTCTCTCTATATATTTTTAGTCAAATCTATCTATCTATCTATCTATCTATCTATCTATCTATCTATCTATCTATCTATCTATCTATCTATCTATCTATCTATCTATCAATCTATCTATCTATCTATCCTCACATACTTGGCCATTATCTCAGTTAGGCGGTGCGCTAAATTTGGCAAAAAAATCACTGGATGAGTTCTAAAAACAATCTGCTTACAGAGGTATACTAAAACGCATACCTCTGAGCCCTGATCTATACCATGCGGGTTTTGAATTCCTCTACAGTTTTGGCATTTACCACAGAGGAAGGAGGACTATTCCACTGAGGAATTGTTCTACGGAAAAAAAGAATTCTTCTGGGTATCACTATAGGCCTGGTACCTGCGATATTGACGATTGTTTAATTTTGATGCCGTTGTTTGAGTTGAACTAGTCAAAGGGGTCAAATATTTATCTTTATTAAGAGACTCTATATCAGAGTGTATCTTATAAAAGGAGGTTAAAGAGGACTGCTTACGGCGGGCCTTCCAGCTCATTAAGCATATCGCCAAGACTACTTTTGTTCCGCCATCACCTGCAGTTTCATTGGACAGCCGTCCTCGGAACCTTCTCAACCTGGTGAATCCGAGTTTTAATATGGGATGCCAAACAGGTGATGCATACTCAAATTGCGGTCGAACCAATGTTTTGTATGCAACATCCTTTGTCTGTCTAGGAGCAAAAGCCAAATAGGCTGAAAAGAAACAATAATGTCAATACTAGTGTAGCTCTGAACTGTTTGTTGCAGATAAGCAGTAGAGGTTAGAGGAAGACTGCTATTTTGGTGATGCTTTAAGTAGCTCTGGCTTTGTGCTGTGCGCGTTTCTGCTCTGAGCATCGCTGATTCTTTTTGTCTGATTTTTACTAGCACCCCTTCTGATGAGGCATTGCTACTTTGCTCTGTCCTGCACAATTTGTTCCCACGACTCGGTTGGTATGTGGAAGTCCTTGAGGGAGGCTTTAATTGAGGGTGTCATTATAGCGCTTCTTCTGACCACCATGTGAGCGTCTGCCCATTTCTAGTTCTCCAGAGAGAATTTTCTTTGACAAGCGTTCTTGCGCATCCGGGTAACATGGCCTGCCCATCTTAACTACGCTAGTTTCAGGAGAGTCATGTACACTTAAATTTGCATCCCTGCCCTTTGCAGGACATCCGCGTCTTGCCACTTAATCTTTAAGGGTTTTCTAAGATAGCTTGTATGGAAATGATTCAGTCTTTTAGCATGCCGTTGGTAAACTGTCTATGTTGCACATGCATACAATGGTGTTGGCAGCACCACAGTGCTATTGACTTTCAGTTTTTGTGGCAAGCCTGATTTCACTTGCCAAATGCTGCACTAGTTTTGACAACCCTGGCATTAGTTTATACTAATTTATTTTCAAGCTTATTTAATCGCTCTCGAACACTCATTCCGGATGTTTTCACCCTGGAATTGACGTCATCATCAAGGTAGGTGAACTTGTCTACCACTTGCAACCTTTGACCTTTCACTGTGATGTTGGGCTCGTTGTAAGGCTTGCCATGTCATGACTGATAAACTACCCCAGTCTTTTTTGATGTTGATTGTGAGGTCGTAGCCATCACAGAAGTCAGATACCTTTTTTGCATCTTCTCGTCTGTTGGAGCTCCTTTTGCCATGTCATCAGCAAAGAGGAACTCGCCTAGCACCTCTGTCTGCACCTTGGATTGGCTTGCAACCTTCTTGAAGCTTTAAAAGCTTCGAATAAAAGCGATACCAAATAGGTATACCATTGTCACCATCCTGGAATTCGCTCCCGCACATCAGAGAAATAGAATGGGCTGCATGGTGCTTCCACGCAGAACTGAATCTGACCACAGACAAGTACTGGAAAACCGCTTAGAAAGACTAAACCTGCCCAGGAAAAGTGGTGTGAGTCAGATGGTCCAATGCATATAAGCCTTCTAGTTTCATTAGGCGGCAGGGCCTGAGATATCATTTCATCTCAATACTCAATAAAATTGGAAGCAACGTCTCCAAAATGACCTAAATAGTGGTGACGGGGACGTTAAACCCCTATTCAAACAAACAAACCATCCTGGAAAGCATCTGTGAGCATGACAGAGAACATCACGCTGAACGGTTTTGGGGCTAGTACACAGCCTTGCTTGAGTTCATTTGTCAGAGGGAATGGATCAGAAAACTCACCATCATTTGGACCCGTGCAAGCATACCATCGTGGAACTGCCTCGCCATTGCTTTGAACTTGGTTGGACATCCACACAATGCTATGGTTTTCCAAAGACCCTATCGAATGACTGTGTCAAATGGACAAAGATCATGTGTAGGTCCATCTTCTGTTCCTGACATTTCTCTTGAAGCTGCCTTGCTGTGAAGATCATGTCAATTGTTCCTCTGTCTTTTCTGAACCCAACTGGCTTTCTGGTAGAATACCTGACTGTTCAAGGTGTTCACTCAGTCGGCTAAGCAGGCCTCTTGCAAGGACCTTCCCACTCCAATTAGGCGCTACAGAAATCATCACTAATTGACAGTTCAGACCCAAACTGCAAAAGCTTTCATATATACAACGCCTCCGTCATTCTTCCCTCAAACCGTTAGAATTTGGATATCTTATGCCCTCCCAGAGTTGAAGATGCAGAGGCTAGTGTAGCTAAGCGTGTATCTTTGGTGAGAGCTAGGGTCTACGTTAGGTCCTGGTATATTAATGTCATTGTAACACAAGTAATTAAGTTCTTGTTCCGAGGCATTAAAGCTGGATACCTACAAGTGGGATTTAGACCAATTTATATTTGACATATTGCACACCATGATCCTTATTTAAACAGTGTCAATTTCTTTTGGGTAGAATACATCATTAGGGGCCAATAGGCTGAGAGATTTTCGTATCCCAATGGCAGGAAGCATTATGATTCTGTAGAAATGATGGTATACTGAGTGTACTCATTAGAATTGTCTCATTGACAACACACAACATATTTTGTTTCTTTGAATTGAGTTTTAAGGTCCGTGAACACTATTTAGGTAATTTTGGAGACGTTGGGACTTTTACCCGACATTGAGATGAAATGACATCCCAAGCCCTAACACCCAATGAAACCAATAGAGCTTAATATATATATATACATGTACATTGGACGGTCGGATTTGCTCCACTTTGTTGGGGGAAGGTTTAGGCCTTCTAAGCGGTTTACCAGTACTCATGTATGGTCAGTTTCAGCTCTGCGTGGAAGCACCATGCAGCCAAATCTATTTCTCCAATTTAACCGCCGATGGGCGGGGGCCCGAGCCATTGGTGTTCGTGCCATTAAAGTTGCTTTGAGAGGATAAAGACAACTGGCAATTATTCTGCCACTTTTACAAGGCAGATAATTTCTGGGGCCAGCTGTTCAAAACTAACAATAACATTAGTTAAGGAATCGTTAAAACTTTGATTGTTAAATATGGCAAATATTTAAATATTTTTGCTGAAAAAAAATTGAGCAGCTTTTGCATCTGCAAAAGCTGCTCACAATGCAAAAGCTGCTCACATTTTTACAGCAAAAATGTACTAAATATTGTACATACTAGAATAGTTAGCAATTTGACCATTAGCAAGGTTATTAAAGGTATTTATTCCTGTAGCAGTAGGACAAACTGTTTGCTTATAATTTTTTTATTACCCTTGTTGATATACTGTCTATAGCAGATCAAAGGCGGCCCTTAATAGGGTGAATAGTGGCTCTAGCTGAATCTCCTGACTGAGGCACTTAAGGGGAAATCAATAATGTACACTCTAGTCAAGTTAGTAAACTATTGACTTTCCTCAAGGCGGTCCCTTACCTGTAGAAGACAGAGGACTTCTCTTCAGTCAGCACTGAGGAAAATATAATATTATGTAATGAAATGATAGTCCTCAATAATCAACAATAATTGTTAATGATGCTTTGACCAACTGGCCCCTGAACTCCTTTTATTTCAGCCCCTCCAAGAAGGGATCTGTCCTTAATCCATTTTATACTGGAAAGCCCCAAAACAGGTCATCACGCATTGGCAAACTGTGCAGACCAAGATTAGACTAATACAGAAAGTTTGATCATGTTCTAAAGTTTCTAAAAATAATTGAATCCAACACCCCTGAATTTCCATTATGAGTAACATGTCCGTGGGACACAGCACAATCTTTCATATCCCGAACACCTTTGATTTTCTGATCAAAAACCTGCGATACTTTTTCTTATTTCTACTTAAAACATAGGTTGTGGATGCTCATTTGTGAGGCGGTTCTAATGAGTATCCACAACCTATGTGTAGGAGCAGAAATAAGAAAAATAATGTATAACCCCAAAAACCCCAGTTTTCTCGTGAACAATGCTATATGGACTCCTGTTGTATACGAGGGGTGAAGATTCCATCCAGTACAAAATGGATAAAGGAAAGAATTTTCACCCCCGCCATCAAGGCTTGGAGAAATAGAGCATAGTGGTTTGCATGGTGCTTATACAGAGCTGAAACCAACCACACATGATTACTGAAAAAAACACTAAGAGGGTCTAAGCCTGCCCAAGTAAAACGGTATGGGTGGGACTGTCCATGCATATGAACCCTATTGGTTCTATTAGGCGGCAGAGTTTGAGATATCATGTCATCTCAATGTCGGGTAAAAGTCCCACAAAATTGGAAGCGACGTCTCCAAATGACCTATATAGTGTTTTGTCAGTGTAGATCCTGATCAGATGGCTTATTCAGCAGCCATTTGTTCTTGGTCCTGTTTGTTGTTTGATTGGATGTTTAACGCCCCAGTCAACACAGTAAAGGTCATTTTAGAGATGTTGATTTCAATTTGTTGCTTCCAAATTGGTGGGACTTTTACCCGACATTGAGATGAAATGACATCTCAAGCCCTCTCGCCCAATGAAACCAATAGGGTTTATAAGCTTGGGTGGTCCAACTCGCACCTCTTTGCCTTGGCAGGCTTAGATCCTCCAAGCAGTTTACCAGTACTCATGTTCTGTCTGTTACAGCTCTGCGTGGAAGCATCATGCAACCCTAGACTTTCGGATGAGTCTTTAAACCGAGGTCCCGTCTCCGTATGACCTTAGCTGTTTGTGGGACGTAAAACTAAAACTCACTCACTCACTCAACCCATCTTTTGCTTCAAGCCCCGATGGGATGGGGCGATTGTTCTTGATCTACACTTTTTGCAAAGGTAGGAGTTGTCGTGTGCAGCAGAACAAGTGTTAATCACAGGGAAGCAATCATGACAAGCTGGAATGATGAAAAATTGACATATGAGAAATGTACGCCATTGTTCAAAGGGAGACAATTTTCGGAACTTCCTGTTCGCTTTTTTTTATAAGCCCTGTCCCACTGAAGAAGGGGTCTGCTCTTAAAGGAAAGAATTTGCTCCTCGGGAGCAAATTCTTACCTTTAAGAGTTGACCCATATTGACATGGAGACAAAAATACATTTCAGGAGTTGCCTCCCCTGAAGGTGTATCCATTCCCCTTAAGAAATGAAGGTATTCTTTTGTTCACTGAAGTATGAACAACATCACATCATGAGCAAAGTAAATTTTGCGTTTACTAATGGTGTAATATTGACTTTTTTGTAAAACAAACGTGAATAAAATGCATTTTAAATGTTATATGATAAAAAGAATCTTGCATTCGTGCTCATGCAGTATTAAATTTATTAAACTCGTTGAGGCAAAGCCTTGCATTTTATACCTTTTCTTCAACTCACTTAATAAATTTAATAATACATGAGCACTCATGTAAGACCCTATATTTAATACTTATACATGTATTTGCATTATTTTCAATCCATTATTCCACAAGGAAGTCTGGGTTGAGGCCTGAAATTTAGTTAAGGTTAGGGTAAACAAGAGCACCACATGCGGGTGCCAACGCTCGGCTGCAGTTTCTTTTAGTTAAACCAAAATTCTAAGTCGAAAAAGGGGCATAACTGTGCCAAAAATATTTTGAGGGTTACCGCACCTATTGGTATGAGTTCACCTTTAAATAATGAACAAATAGTCCAAGTTTCAAGTAATTATGTTCAGTAATGATATTACAAAATTTCCAAGTTTTTGCAAAAATTATAAGTCAAAAAAGGAGCATAAGTGTGCTAAAATATTTTGAGCGTTACCGCATCTATTGGTATGAGTTCCCCTTTTCACAATGAACAACTAGTTCCAGTTTCAAGTAAATATGTCCAGTAATGACAGAGATATTACAAAATGTCCAATTTTTTGCAAAAATTCTAAGTCGAAAAAGGGGCATAACAGTGCTAAAAATAAACTGAGGGTTACCTCACCTATTGATATGAGTTCCCCTTTTCATAATGAACAATTAGTCCGAGTTTCAAGTAAATATGTTCAGTAATGACAGAGATATTACAAAATGTCCAAGTTTTTGCACGACAATGACGATGACGAAGCAGACGACGCCAGAGCTATGACAATACCTCGTCGTTTTCTTCGAAAACAGCCGAGCTAAAAAGACAATAATTGCAGTTTTCGTATTAACAGCAGAACAGCATTTCTGCTGTCATAATGTCTCTTATCATCTAATAATATTGGAAAGAACCATATTTAATCTTGACATCACTTAATGATCGAGATAGTGGTGTGTGTGTTAAGATTTTTATGTCCCACCGACAGCTAAGGTCAAGCAGAGACTCAGTTTAAAGACTCATCCGAAAGTCTGGAGAAGCCCAGGATCAAACCAATGACCCTGGTTTGTGAGGAGAGTAGCTTAACCACTACACCACAGAGGTTTGATCATGTGTACAAGTCCGTGAAATGAACAGTGTTGAACACACCCTTAACCCCACTTTATTTAGAGAAAGCTGGGGTTTATGGCGGAATATTTTTTCTTATTTCTGCTCCAAAACATAGGTTGTGGGTACTTGTTAAACAGGCTCAATGAGGTGTTTCTAACTGGCACCCACAACCTATGTTTGCAGTATAAATAAGAAAAACATCACCGACTTTCATCAGAAAAGTGGCCATTTTGGAGATGTGAAAAAATGCACTATGTCGCATGGGTGTGTCATCATAAGGTCAAGAGATGTGGAACGGGTCAATGTATTAGTTGAAATATGACCAACATAACATTCAAAAAGTTAACTTTAGGATTCGTTTCTGTAAAAGCTCTGAGAATGTAAACTTATCTTTTATCAGTTACCCCCTATATTAATTGCATTGTAGCACCTTGAACTGATAAAGATATGCTATCTCAGGAAAAGAGAGCTTTATCAGGTGAACATGCCATACTTAACTTTTATGAATTGGACTACTGGAAACACTGGCAAGTGTACATGGGAATTAACTGAAAAATAGAAATTACCAGATTTGCGTAATTTGGTATCAAGTTTATCAGGCTCCGCTTTGAGAATGCATGTAGAATCTCTATTCTACAAGCAATCTCAAATCCTTGCCTGATAAACTTGCTATCAAAAGACACAAACCCAGTATTCTGTATATACCAGACAGGATATTTAAATAATAGCTAAACTGGAAGAATTTTTCATAAAACAGTTTAATCAAAGTACACATAAAACAAGCATTTTAATAACACTGATATGCGGAGATCCTCTTAGCTGTTTACCAGTACTTGGTGCGGACGGTATCAGCTCTGCGCTGAAGCATCATGCAGCCAATCTATTTCTTCCAGCCCCGGCTGGCGGGAGCCGACTCCAAAAGTGGGAAAATCAGAGTTAAGGTTAATATGTTCTGTGTGTCGTCTCATGGTGCTCTAGATGTTTGGGAAGTTTCGGAAAAATATCTCAAATTATTCAGAAGTATAGAGTGGAAACGAAACTATGATAGAAATGGCTATGTTCACTTTTCAAAGGGCAATAACACCCAAAGTAGGAAAATCAAGGTTCTGTACATCGTCTCATGGTACCCAACATATCATCTAGTGAAAATATCTCAAATGGTATCAGAGTTACGGAACGGACTCGAAACTATGAGGTGCTGATGGATGTGCGAACCTACAGACACTCAAAACTTTGGAGGGAGTAACATAATATTTGAGTGGCGGGGCATAAAAATCCTACAAAATCTGAAGCAACGTCTCCAAAATGACCTAAAAAGTGTTGACAGGAACATACAAGAGGACCATGATGGTCCTATATCGCTCACCTGAACTAAGAGATTTATATGTGGGTCCCAGGGTGGGGCAATTTTTGGCCCCAGGTCTACAATTTGAACAACTTTGGCAGAGGCCCACTAAATAAAGCTTAATATCAAATATAAAAGGCGTGGGCCTCTGGTTTCAGAGAAAAAGATTCTTAAAGGTTTTTCCTCTAATAATAATAATGATAATAATAATAATAATCAACCTTATTTATAGAAGGTAACACATTTTGTACTAGCACTAATCTTCCATGTGGCCCTCTTTTCCTGGGTAGGAACCAGTAGCAATGTGGATAAAGTCTCTTGCTCAAGGAAACAATCTTTGGCGTTTGCGAGGAGCGAACCAGCTATACCTCTCAATCTCAAATCCGATGCTTTACCACTGCACCACAGCGCTCCACTTAAGCCTATGTAAAACATGTGGACCCCTTGGCTGGGCCGTTAATCTATAATTTAAACAATCTTGGAAGGGGTCCCTAAATGAAGCTCGATACCAAATATCAAAGATCTAAGTTTCAGACAAGAATATCTTTAAATGTATTCCCTATATTAGCCAATGTAAAACCCGGGCCAGCGCCATTTTTGGCCCCAGGGCTATAAGTTGAACAATCTTGGTAGAGGTCCACTAGATGAAACTTCATACCAAACATCAAAGACCTGGGCCTTCTGGTTTCAGACAAGAAGATTTTTAAAGGTTTTCCCTATATAAGCCTAGGTAAAACCAGTGATCCCCGCCGCAGGGGCATTTTGACCCAAGGGCTATAATTTGAACAATCTTCGTAGAGGTCCGCTAGATGAAACTTCATACCAAACATCAAAGGCCTGGGTCTTCTGGTTTCAGACAAGAAGATTTTGAAAGGTTTTCCCCATATAAGCCTATGTAAAACTAGTGGGCCGTGGCACGAGGGCATTTTCGGCCCCAGGGCTACAATTTGAACAATCTTGGTAGAGGTCCACTTGATGAAGCTTCATAACAAATATCAAAGACCCTGGCCTTCTGGTTTCAGACAAGATGTTTTTTAAAGCTTTTTCCCTATATAAGCCTATGTAAAACCGGTGGGCCCCTGTGTGGGGGCCATTTTTGGTCCCAGGGCTATAATTTGAACAATCTTGGTAGAGGTCCACTAGATGAAACTTCATACCATATATCAAAGATCTGGGCCTTCTGGTTTCATACAAGAAGATTTTTAAAGCTCTTTCCCTATATGAGCCTATGTAAAACCGGTGGGCCCTGGCGCGGGGTCATTTTTGACCCAAGGGCTATAATTTGAACAATCTTGATATAGGTCCACCAGATGAAGCTTTATACCAAATATCCAAGACCAGGGCCTTCTGGTTTCAGACAAGAAGATTTTTAAAGCTTTTCACTAAATAAGCCTATGTAAAACCGGTGGGCCTCGGGGCAGGGGCAGTTTTGACCCCAGGGCTAGAATTTGAACAATCTTGGTAGAGGTCCACTAGATGAAGCTTTATACCAAATATCAAAGACCTGGGCCTTCTAATTTCAGACATCAAAATTGTTAAAGATTTTTCTTATTTTCCCCTTTTCGTTGCCATGGCAACCAGAGTTCTGCATGGAATGGAATTCTTTGAACAACTTTGTGAGAGGACCACCCAAAGATCATTTCTGCCACGTTTGGTCAAAATCTGTTCAGTGGTTTAGATGTTGTTTGAAGGAATTGTGGACGGACGGGCAGACATCCATACAGACGGACAACGACCACGACAATAGCTCCCCCGGAGCCTTCAGACTGCTTGTGTCTGATGAGAGCACATAGTTTGCCCATATGCAAAAATCTGTTTGAAAAATTTGCTATTAGATGCAGCAAACAACGCAAAACAGGCAACATTTTCAGATGCAGTTTTTCTTGCCACCTTTAGGGCAAAAAACTTGAGATGGTACCAAGAGGAGTTTTACGTTCCATCAACAACTAATGTCATATGGAGATGGGACCTCGATTTAAAGATTCATCCATAAGTCTGGAGAAGAAACAAATCAAACCTACAGACCATGGTTTATGAGGGGAGTTGTTTGCCCACTACACAATGGAGGATCAGAACCTCAATGGTGCAGCGGTTATGCAACTTGCCTTGTAAACCAGGGGTCGCAGGATAAATCCCAGGCTTCTCCAGACTTTTGGATGAGTCTTTAAACCGAGGTCCCATCTCCAAATGACCTTAGCTGTTGGTGGGACGTAAAACTCAAACTCACTCACTCACACCATGGAGGAATGTCCTCGGAGATGTTGCACTGATGAGTTATGAAGCCTTCATGCGGACTGACCAAATTATTTGTCTAAATCGCCAATGAAGTAAGGGTCAGGATTGAGGCCGCGTAAAATCGATTTAGCCCCCCCCCCCCACACACACACCTAGTGAAATACTTTACCCTGAACGTTCCAAGGCAGTTCTTCTGTCGTGGTTTATTTTTGTAATAGTTTGTCTTCTAATGTGTATATCACTTATAGCTTTTTGTTTTGGATAGCCAATCGGCCATTTTGTGGGGAAGTAAATGTCCCTTTGGTTTTCCACTATTGATGTTTCCATTAAGGTCTAGTTACATGTATTTCATGTTTGTATTTCTTTGCCTTTGGTTTCTCTGTTGGGAGATGTGGGTTAATTGTATTGATTCCTGATCATTGCCTTCACTTATAGTAACTTCACTTGAAGTAAAAGCCATATTCAAATAGTACATCACTATGCAAGCAAGTCTGACACCCCTGTAAATCCCACTTTATATATAGAATACTGGGGTTTGTCTGGGTCTACATTATTATATCTTTTCTAAATCAGCTTGTGGGTACTTGTTAGAACCGCCTCATTGAGAATGTAAAATTCTGTATTGAGAAAAAACATGTTTCGCAGTTATTGCAAGATTACATAACATTTACATTAGATGCACCCTACAATATTTTGTAAAGCACTTGAAACAACTGCTAATTTAATATGCACCACAGATTTAGTAAATTTCCTCCATGCATATGCAACCAATATAGAACCAAGAAAGCCCAACACTAGACTACTGGACTGCATAAACAATACAAACAATGGATCCTAAAATCTATTATTTATCCCAACGAACATGTTAAGATGACACTGCACACACCAAAAATATTCATTTTTATCGCATAACGTCGCTGTTATTTAGTGGATAACGTCGTGTCGTAAAAACCATATGACCACATATGTAATAACACATGGTTACTGGCGCTTAAGCGGAATGGGAATACCTTCAGGGGAGGCAACTCCTGCAAAAGTGTTTTTGTCTCCCATGTCAATAGGACCCAACTCTTAAAGAAAAGAATTTGCTCCTGAGGAGCAAATTCTTTCCTTTAAGAGTAGTCCCCTTTTTCGATGGGACTGAGCCTGTAGAAAAGCAAACAAGAATTCTGAAAGTTGTCTCCCTTTGAAAAATGGCAGAAAAATCTGCCAGGTGTTCACATTCTCCTTAAAGTCATGAGGCCAAGTGTGACAACTCTTTTTTTCTATTGAAATTCTTTTGATTTTTTAACATCTTTGGCAATAAAATACAATTTAAAATTGTTATATGATAAACAGATCTTATACTTGTTGTCATTTTATATGAAATTTATGGAACTCGCCCGAGGCTTGTTTCATAAATTTCGTATGAACTGACCATTCATGAAAGAGCCTCTTTTTATTACCCAACCTACTATATGAGAATTTAAAAAGCATTTTCAACTACAAATGTATTTCACGTCTTTACACCTGTAGTTAAAGCCAAACAGTTTGAGCCGGTTCTCAGAGAACTATTTATTGTTCAGGATTGATAGTTCTGACTATCTCCCGGTCAAGTGAATTGCCTAGCAACAACAGACAACAGTTACTTTAGAATACGAGTTGAGTAATAAAACATTCTATTTTATAACTTTCTGGGCAACAGTTAAAACTATCTGCCCCTTGGTGCTGTGGACCACCTCGTCACAAACACGCCAATATAATTTTGACCCTACATAGTAAAACTGGGTATACAGTGGTGTACAAATTTTTCTTTATTTCTGTTAAAAAAAACACAGACTGTGGGTACTTATTAAAATCGCCTCGGCAAGGCATTTAAATGAGTACCCACAATCTATGTTTTGAATATCAGAACTTTTTATCTGAAAATTATCTGGAAATATTTTCAGTATATTTAAATAAGCTTGTTTTCAAAAGGAGATGAACCATTGCCCCCCGGTGAAAGTTCATCAAGTGGTCCACAGCATCAAAAAGCTAATACGTGTGTAGTTTGACTGTCTCCAAGAAAGGTATGAAATAGTTGTATAATGCTGACACCGGCCCCGGCCCCAGCCCATCGGGGCTTGAAGAAATAGATGGGCTGCATGTTGCTTCCATGCAGAGCTGATGCCGACCGCACACGAGTACTGGTAAACCACTTAGAGGATCTAAGCCTGCCCAGGCAAAGCGGTGCGAGTCGGACACCATGCTTATAAACCATATTAGTTTCATTGGATGACAGGGTTTGAGATGTCATTTCATCTCAATGTCGGGTAAAAGTCCCACAAAATTGGAAGCAATATCTCCAAAATGACCTATACAGTGTTGATGGGGACGTTAAACCTCAAAATCAAACAAATAATGCTGACACATGAGAAAAGATATCTTCACATTCTCCAATACATGTTCTTCAATGTGTATGCATGACCAACTAGTAAGGCCCAACACATGACTACAGCCAACCCTCTTTATACCGATATTCGTTATAACAGCAAAGCTCAAGGCTTAGCCTGGATTCCGAGCAGCGTTGGCTTCCCTCGGGTTGGAAATGCTCAAATCGAATCCATAGTCATGTAAGATTCTTGTAATTTAACCCTTCTCTTGCTGAATATTCATTTAAGTCACACCCATTTCTGTCTATCAACCAATCAAATTACTTGATGTAATTTATTGCTGCAAATACATAAACTGAATGCCAAACAGTGTAGATCCTGATCAGATGGCTTCTTCAGAAGCCATCTGATCTGGATCTACACTGTTTGTGAAGATAGGGGTTGTCATGAACAGCAAGATAAGGGTTAATATTCCAAGAAACAAATGTTATAGATATTTGTTAGAATCGCCTCAATGAGGCGATTCTAACAAATGTCTATGACATTTATTTCTTGGGTGTAATGATGTGGTAAAGACCTTTTATAACTCATCATACTCCTAACTAGGATTCTTTATAATGGCAAATTCAATATAACGGCACAATAATAGGGAACAAATATTGTCGTTATAACGCGGGTCCTCTGTACTTGCAAGAATCTACCTCTAGGTCTCGTCTACATGGTTGCCAACAGCTCAGGCGAGACTGCGCTTATTGGCACTGTACCGGTTAACCGTTGGCCCCCGCCCATAGGGGCTTGAAGAAATATATGGGCTGCATGATGCTTCCACGCAGAGCTGAATCCGGCCCGCACACTAGTACCGGTAAACTGCTTAGAGGATCTAAGCCTGTCCAGGAACCGCGGTGCGAGGCGGACCGATCATGCTAATAAACCCTATTGGTTTCATTGGATGACAGGGCTTGAGATGCCATTTCATCTCAGTGTCGGGTAAAAGTCCCACAAAATTGGAAGCAACGTCTCCAAAATGACGTTTACAGTGTTGACGGCGACGTTAAACCTCAAATCAACAACCGGTTAATCGCTAATGTCTAATACAGTAAAATTCCAATATTAAGACCACCTTTGGGACTGTTCTAAAAAGACCACTTTTGAACAACCCCAAAGGTCGACCCTGACAACAGGACACTGTATGCAGAAAACACAAAGAAAGAATAACTGCAACCTACTATAAATAAGCTGCCCTACATCATAGTGTAGATTATATTGTCTTGTCCTTTGGGATCAATGATTACATTGTGGAATTTTGAAAATATCTGAGGGTCACTGATGAGGCCTAATTGGCCGAAACTAGCTAGTCTGGCCCAGAAAACATGTACACTCTATATTTTTCACTTCTGTGGTGTATTCCTTGCTTCCAAAGGATAACCCTTTTATAGAACATTTTTTAAGGAGAATTAGTCTTAATTTTAGGCGGTCTTAATAACAGAATTTTACTGGATATGTATCTACTATAGACTAATGTCTATGCTAAGAGACATAAGCAAAAGGTCTTGTCATAGAGGATGGGTGCACAGGTTGATTTGAGTCTCATTGTAGGTTTTGTCATGCGCCGGCTCAAGTGCAACAGAATGGGGATAACTGTACTGAAAATTGTCATATGGAGAGGTAAATCGCTGGTTTTACTGTCGCAAATTGTTTTTTACTGTGACACGTCACTCCGCTGACCAGTCGCCGTAAAAAGAAGTTTCTGTCCCTGAAACCAACAATCAACCTCCCCAAATGACAATTTTGAATACAGATATCCCCTAAATGTAATATTGCTGCTCACCTATGCCATATACATTGAATCCATAACCACATATAAATGAGACGAGGCAAAGCATTTACTACAATTTACATGTGTGCATAGCAAAGACTCAGATCAGCCTGCACATCCATATAGTCTGACCAGAGACTTTTCTTGCTGCATGAAGGAGCATTGGGCCCTTAGCTATCCTTAGAGTGCACAACAAAAAGACAACGATCAGACTGCGCGGATGCAGATGTAAATTGTAGGAAATGCTATGCCCCGGCTCAAATATGTTCATTCTTGAAAGGATTTGAATGGAAGCTTTAAAGCTTATTAAGTTCATCTCCTGTGTTGGCTCTTTTGTTCATTTTATGAAAGTACACTTTACACAAGTACATTTACGAAAGTACAGGAAAGCTATGTCAGTGTTGTACCATTTTATCACATTCAGCTGGCTTATCTGCTCTTCTTTATGAAAGCACATTTAGGAAAGTACAGACCACTTTTGAACAGTCCCAAAGGTGGTCAATTACTAGGGTATACTGAATGTAGAAAACATAAAGAATTTCAACTTAAACCTGCTACATTCAGGACTGGGAAATGAGTAAAAATTTAAGAGGGCGAGTAAAGATTTTGTCTAGTATCAATGCAATTAACAAACATCTACATGCCCTTGTTGATGTAGGACAAGTGAAATTCTGAACAATGTTTTTAAGACAAGAATTAATCTTGGTTTTGGTTGATCTAAATAGTGGAATTTCACTATGTTGGGGCACGTGTGGGTACTTATTCGAACTGCCTCATTGAGGCAATTCTAACAAGTACCCGCCAGCACAGATGGTTCTAATGGAGAAACAAGAAAAAATATCCCCACATTGAGGTGATTTTAGGAAGTACACACAACCTACATTTGTTCTGTTTGTTTGATTTGAGGTTTAATGTCCCCGTCAACACTATAGGTCATTTTGGTGACATTGCTTCCAATTTTGTGGGACTTTTACAGGACATTGAAACCAATATGGTTTATAAGCATGATTGGGCCGACTCACACCGCTTTGCCTGGGCAGGCTTAGATCCTCTAAGGGGTTTACCAGTACTCGAGTGCGGTCGGTTTCAGTTCTGTGAGGAAGCACCATGCAGCTGATCTATTTCTTCAAGCCCCGATGGGCGGGGGCACGCAACAAACGTTTTTAACAAGTACATGCTTTAAGGGAAATAATCCCTTTATTATCTTTGTTACTCCTCTGAACACGGATCTTTGTTATACTGCAAAGAAATTTCCAGGCTTTTGAGTGGACAGCGCAATGGCATTTATTTTCCATATACCCCATGAGCGAACATATATTGCCCTCTCGTGCTTGCCTTTGCTTAATTGATATGGCTGCCATATTGGATCTACTGCATTGTTGATAAGAAATAAAAGAACCATACAAATTTCCAGCCAATAAATAAACAAGAGGCTCAATGAGCCTAAACCGCTCACCTGAGGAACTTAAGTTTTAACAATTCACAGACTTGACTACTAAATCTGCTAATAGAATCCAGCCCATTGACCCTTACAGGATATAAGTCATCATTATTGCATTGCATTCCAAGTTTGAGACTTCTAGCTTCTATAGTTCCTGAGAAATCTTTGACGAAAATTTAACATTGGTCAAAATGGAGAGAAAGAAGAATGGAAGAACAGATGAACAAATAAGCTGAGAAAGCCCAATGTCTCTTACACAAAATAAGTCATCATTATTCTATTGAATACCAAATTTGATGCTTCTATCTTTTATAGTTCCTGAGAAATCTTTGATTAAAAATTTAACATTGGTCTATTATCTCTATATGGAGAGAAAGAAGAATGAAGGAACAAATGAACCAGACTAGCTCCAAAACCTAATGCAGCCTTTCCCCTTGCCCAATGGTGCTACACATAAAATTTAAACAAGATTGGTCGACTGCCTTCTGAGATATGCTTCATTGAAAGTGTGGACGACGGATGGACGGACGACAGATGACGGACTCCGGAGCCTTGGTATACCATCAGCTCACTGGAGCCTTTGGCTCAGGTGAGCTAAAAATTCAAGTCGCTATTTCTGTCACAACATTTTCCCTACGTTAAGTCTATGGGCAAATTTTTTTGTCTCTCAAGGTCACGTAACTCCGAGGTCAATATTCCGATTCGGCCCAAAATCTAACTTAACCGAGATTTTATGCCTGTCCTCGTTACCTGCAAGTTTGAAGCTGATATGAATAAAAATAAAGTTTCTATCGTGGTCACAACGTATTTTTGTATGCTCAAGGGCAGGTAACTCCAAGGCAAATATTCCGATTCGGCCCAAAATCGTACTTAACCGAGATTTTATGTCTGTCCTCGTTACCTGCAAGTTTGAAGCTGATCTGAAAACAAGAGGCCCATGGGCCACTACGCTCACCAGAGGTCATGTAGTTTACACCATTTACAAGTAAGGTGCCAATCTTGGTCATGTGACAACAATACCACGAATAATGTTCAATTGCCTCATCCCCATGGAGGCTTTTAATGTAATTTGGTTTCAATAATCACAGCTCTTTTACTGGAGAAGATAAAAATACTGAATCTGAGCTATCCAAGAAAAAGGTCAGTAATGACCTTGACCTTTGGAATTGTTTAACTTCCATTCATCTGATTGTAAATAATATTTATAAAGGATCCGCTGCCATGCAATCAGTAAAATCCACTGTCTTGCTCTTTTTCGATACAAATGTCTAAGTGACCAAATTTGACCTTGACGTAAAACAGGTCAAGGTCAGCTAAAGGTCATCAGTTGAATAAATTTGGTAGGGCCTGAGTCCCGAATGCTACATACCAAATTTCAAGGTCATTGGCTGTTTGGTTCCTGAGAAGAAAATTCATAAATTGTTTTACCATATATGAGCATGGCAGCTACATTGGTCAGGTGACCAAGTCCTCACAATTGTCATAATTTGAACAAACTTGGTAGGGCCCGAGTCCCTGATGCTGCATACCAAGTTTCAAGATCATCGGCTATTCGGTTCTTGAGAAGAAGATTTTTAAAGGTTTTTACCATATATGGGCATGGTGGCCATATTGGTCATGTGACCCAGTCCTCACGAACAAACTTTCCTTCCCCCATTCCATAGAGGCTCCACATGTAATTTGGCTTCAATTGGCAGAGTAGTTTAAGTGAAGAAGAAGATGACAATACTGAATCTGAGCCGTCCTGGAGAAAGGTTGGTAAATTACCTTGACCTTTGGACCTTATAACTTTCCATTCAGCTGATTGCAAATACCATTTCTGATGCCACTAGCTACCATGCAATCAGAAAAATTCTCTGTTTTGCCTTTTTTCCATACAAATGTCTAAATGACCAAATTTGACCTTGACGTAAAACAGGTCAAGGTCAACCAAAGGTCATAATTTGAACAAACTTGGTAGGGCCCGAGTCCCCGATGCTACATACCAAGTTTCAAGATCATCGGCTATTTGGTTCTTGAGAAGAAGATTTTTAAAGGCTTTTACCATATATGGGCATGGTGGCCATATTGGTCATGTGACCCAGTCCTCACGAACAAACTTTCGTTCCCCCATTCCATAGAGGCTCCACATGTAATTTGGTTTCAATTGGCAGAGTAGTTTAAGTGAAGAAGAAGATGAAAATACTGAATCTGAGCCGTCCTGGAGAAAGGTTGGTAAATTACCTTGACCTTTGGACCTTATAAACTTCCATTCAGCTGATTGCAAATACCATTTCTGATGCCACTAGCTACCATGCAATCAGAAAAATTCTCTGTTTTGCCTTTTTTCCATACAAATGTCTAAATGACCAAATTTGACCTTGACGTAAAACAGGTCAAGGTCAACCAAAGGTCATGATTTGAACAAACTTGGTAGGGCCCGAGTCCCCGATGCTACATACCAAGTTTCAAGATCATCGGCTATTTGGTTCTTGAGAAGAAGATTTTTAAAGGCTTTTACTATATATGGGCATGGTGGCCATATTGGTCATGTGACCCAGTCCTCACGAACAAACTTTCGTTCCCCCATTCCATAGAGGCTCCATATGTAATTTGGTTTCATTTGGCAGAGTAGAAGTGAAGATGAAAATACGGAATCTGAGCCGCCCTGGACAAAGGGCGGGAAATGACCTTGACCTTTGGAACTTTTAAATGCCCATTCAGCTGATTGCAAATACCATTTCTGATGCCACTAGCTACCATGCAATCAGAAGAATCCACTGTTTTGCCATTTTTCCATACAAATGTCTAAGTTACCAAATTTAACCTTGACGTAAAACAGGTCAAATTCAACCAAAGGTCATAATTTGAACAGGCTTGGTAGGGCCCGAGTCCCCAATGCTGCATACCAAGTTTCAAGATCATCGGCCAATTGGTTCTTGAGAAGAAGATTTTTAAAGGTTTTTTCCATATATGGGCATGGCGGCCATATTGGTCATGTGACCCCATCATCACAAACAAACTTTCGTTTCCCCATTCCATAGAGGCTCCATATGTAATTTGGTTTCAATTGGCCAAGTGGTTTAAGTAAAGAAGAAGATGCAAATACTGAATCTGAGCCATCCTGGACAAAGGTAGGTAAATGACCTTGACCTTTGGAACTTATAAACTTCCATTCAGCTGATTGCAAATACCATTTCTGATGCCACTAGCTACCATGCAATCAGAAAAATCCACTGTTTTGCCTTTTTTCCATACAAATGTCTAAGTGACCAAATTTGACCTTGGCGTAAAACAGGTCAAGGTCAACCAAAGGTCATAATTTGAACAAACTTGGTAGGGCCCGAGTCCCTGATGCTGCATACCAAGTTTCAAGATCATCGGCTATTCGGTTCTTGAGAAGAAGATTTTTAAAGGTTTTTACCATATATGGGCATGGTGGCCATATTGGTCATGTGACCCAGTCCTCACGAACAAACTTTCCTTCCCCCATTCCATAGAGGCTCCACATGTAATTTGGCTTCAATTGGCAGAGTAGTTTAAGTGAAGAAGAAGATGAAAATACTGAATCTGAGCCGGCCTGGACAAGGGTCGGGAAACGACCTTGACCTTTGGAACTTATAAACTCCCATTCAGCTGATTGCAAATACCATTTCTGATGCCACTAGCTACCATGCAATCAGAAAAATCCACTGATTTGCCTTTTTTCGATACAAAAGTCTAAGTGACCAAATTTGACCTTGACATAAAACAGGTCAAGGTCAACCAAAGGTCATTATTTGAACAAACTTGGTAGAGCCAGAGTCCCCAATGCTGCATAGAAGATTTTTAAAGGTTTTTACCATATATGGGCATGTTGGCCATATTGGTCATGTGACCCCATCCTCACGAACAAACTTTCGTTCCCCCATTCAATAGAGGCTCCATATGTAATTTGGTTTCAATTGGGCAAGTAGTTTTAGTGAAGAAGAAGATGAAAATACTGAATCTGAGCCGTCCTGGACAAAGGTCGGTAAATGACCTTGACCTTTGGAACTTATAACTTTCCATTCAGCTGATTGCAAATACCATTTCTGATGCCACTAGCTACCATGCAATCAGAAAAATCCACTGTTTTGCCCTTTTTCCATACAAATGTCTAAGTGACCAAATTTGACCTTGGCGTAAAACAGGTCAAGGTCAACCAAAGGTCATAATTTGAACAAACTTTGTAGGGCCAGAGTCCCTGATGCTACATACAAAGTTTCAAGATCATCGGCTATTCGGTTCTTGAGAAGAAGATTTTTAAAGGTTTTTACCATATATGGGCATGGTGGCCATATTGGTCATGTGACCCAGTCCTCACGAACAAACTTTCGTTCCCCCATTCCATAGAGGCTCCACATGTAATTTGGTTTCAATTGGCAGAGTAGTTTAAGTGAAGAAGAAGATGAAAATACTGAATCTGAGCCGCCCTCGACAAAGGTCGGGAAATGACCTTGACCTTATGAACTTTTAAATGCCAATTCAGCTGATTGCAAATACCATTTCTGATGCCACTAGCTGCCATGCAATCAGAAGAATCCACTGTTTTGCCTTTTTTCCATACAAATGTCTAAGTTACCAAATTTGACCTTGACGTAAAACAGGTCAAGGTCAACCAAAGGTCATAATTTGAACAGACTTGGTAGGGCCCGAGTCCCCAATGCTGCATACCAAGTTTCAAGATCATCGGCCAATTGGTTCTTGAGAAGAAGATTTTTAAAGGTTTTTACCATATATGGGCATGGCGGCCATATTGGTCATGTGACCCCATCATCACAAACAAACTTTTCTTCCCCCATTCCATAGAGGCTCCATATGTAATTTGGTTTCAATTGGCCAAGTAGTTTAAGTGAAGAAGAAGATGAAAATACTGAATCTGAGCCATCCTGGACAAAGGTCGGTAAATGACCTTGACCTTTGGAACTTATAAACTTCCATTCAGCTGATTGCAAATACCATTTCTGATGCCACTAGCTACCATGCAATCAGAAGAATCCACTGATTTGCCTTTTTTCCATACAAATGTCAAAGTGACCAAATTTGACCTTGGCGTAAAACAGGTCAAGGTCAACCAAAGGTCATAATTTGAACAAACTTAGTAGGGCCCGAGTCCCCGATGCTGCATACCAAGTTTCAAGATCATCGGCCATACGGTTCTTGAGAAGAAGATTTTTAAAGGTTTTTACCATATATGGGAATGGCGGCCATCTTGGTCATATGACCCAGTCTTCACGAACAAACTTTCGTTCCCCCTTCCCACAGAGCCTCCACATGTAATTTGGTTTCAATTGGCCAAGTAGTTTCAGAGGAGAAGTCGTTTGAAAATGTTGACGCAGACGCGGACGCGGACGCGGACGCAGACGCGGACGCGGACGACGGACGGCGGATCACTGCCTATACTATAAGCTCCCCCGGAGCCTTCGGCTCTGGTGAGCTAAAAATTCAAGTCGCTATCGTAGTTGCAACATTTTCCCTAATTAAGTCTATGGGCAAATTTTTTGTCGCTCAAGGTCACGTAACTCCGAGGTCAATATTCCGATTCGGCCCAAAATTGAACTTAACCGAGATTTTATGCCTGTCCTCGTTACCTGCAAGTTTGAAGCTGATATGAATAAAAATAAAGTTGCTATCGTGGTCACAACGTATTTTTTTATGCTCAAGGGCAGGTAACTCCAAGGCAAATAATCCGATTCGGCCCAAAATCGAACTTAACCGAGATTTTATGTCTGTCCTCGTTACCTGCAAGTTTGAAGCTGATCTGAAAAAAATAGCCATCGGAAGAGATGGCAAATCCCCCGACCAAAAGCCAATATGGCCTTCAGAAGATTGTTCACCAATAGAAAGTGCACTAGAATTCAACCAGCAATATATCACAAAAGTATTGCAGTTATGGCAATCACAAGATTATACTTCAGGAGAGATAACTAAAAAACCAGGGTACTCAGAACTGTGGTTCTTGCACCAGACATGCCTGCTTAAGCTCATGCATTTCTGTACAAAGTACCATCAATATGTCTCAAAGGGTGTAGGAGATCACAAGCTGGTCAAACTGTTATATTGGAAGGGTAGATAACTCAAATATTTATCATAGCACCCAGAATTGTGGTTCTTAGACATGAAGCGCCGTCTCAACCTTGTATACAAGTGTGCCAAGTACCATCAATATATCTCAAAGGGTATTGGAGTTATGGCCATCAAAAGGTTATATTGTCAGGGGAGAAAATTAAAAAACCAGGGCACCCAGAGTTGTGGTTCTTGCACGTGACACACCTGCTAAACCTCATGTACAACTGTACCAAGTACCATCAATATATCTCAAAGGGTATTGGAGATGTGGCCATCACAAGGTAGTGATTCTTTATTATTGGAAGGGGAGATAACTCCAAAACCATGACACCCAGAATTGTGGTTCTTGTACATGACACACCGTCTCGGCCTTGTGAACAACTGTGCCAGGTATCATCAATATATCTTAAAGGGTATTGGAGTTATGGCCATCACAAGGTAGTCACTCTATTTTATTGGAAGGGGAGATAACTCAAAAACCATGACAGCCAAAGTTGTGGTTCTTGTGCATGACACACCGCATTGGCCTTGTGAACAACTGTGCTAGGTATCATCAATATATCTTAAAGGGTATTGGAGTTATGGCCATCACAAGGTAGCCACTCTATTTTATTGGAAGGGGAGATAACTAAAAAACCATGGCAGCCAGAGTTGTGGTTCTTGTGCATGACACACTGTCTTGGCCTTGTGAACAACTGTACCAGGTATCATCAATGTATCTTAAATGGTATTGGATTTATGGCCATCACAAGGTAGTCACTCTATTTTATTGGAAGGGGAGATAACTAAAAAAACAATGGCAGCCACAGTTGTGGTTCTTGTGCATGACACACTGTCTCAGCCTTGTGAACATCTGTGCCAGGTACCATCAAAATATCTCAAAGGGTATTGGAGATGTGGCCATCACAAGGTAGTCACTCTATTTTATTGGAAGGGGAGATAACTAAAAAACCATGGCAGCCAGAGTTGCAGTTCTTGTACATGACACACCATCTCGGCCTTGTGAACAACTGTGCCAGGTATCATCAATATACCTTAAAGGGTATTAGAGTTATGGCCATCACAAGGTAGTCACTCTATTTTATTGGAAGGGGAGATAACTCAAAAACCATGGCAGCCAGAGTTGTGGTGCTTGTGCATGACACACCGTCTCGGCCTTGTGAACAACTGTGCCAGGTATCATCAATATATCTTAAAGGGTATTGGAGTTATGGCCATCACAAGGTAGTCACTCTATTTTATTGGAAGGGGAGATAACTAAAAAAACATGGCACCCAGAGTTGCGGTTCTTGTACATGACACACCATCTCGGCCTTGTGAACAACTGTGCCAGGTATCATCAATATACCTTAAATGGTATTGGAGTTATGGCCATCACAAGGTAGTCACTCTATTTTATTGGAAGGGGAGATAACTCAAAAACCATGGCAGCCAGAGTTGTGGTGCTTGTGCATGACACACCGTCTCGGCCTTGTGAACAACTGTGCCAGGTATCATCAATATATCTTAAAGGGTATTGGAGTTATGGCCATCACAAGGTAGTCACTTTATTTTATTGGAAGGGGAGATAACTAAAAAACCATGGCAGCCAGAGTTGTGGTTCTTTTGCATGACACACTGTATAGGCCTTGTGAACAACTGTGCCAGGTATCATCAATATATCTTAAAGAGTATTGGAGTTATGGCCATCACAAGGTAGTCACTCTATTTTATTGGAAGGGGAGATAACTCAAAAACCATGCCACCCAGAGTTGTGGTTCTTGTGCATGACACACTGTCTCAGCCTTGATAACAACTGTGCCAGGTACCATCAATATATCTCAAAGGGTATTGGAGTTATGGCCATCACAAAGTAGTCATTCTATTTTATTAAAAGGGGAGATAACTAAAAAAGTATGGCATCCAGAGTTCTGGTTCTTGCGCATGACACGCCGTCTCAGCCTTGTGAACAATTGTGCCAAGAACTATCAATGAATCTCAAAGGGTATAGGAGTTATGGCCATCACAAGGTTGCGTCTACGGACGGACGCCAGGCTGATCGCTATATCCCCCGAACCTATTCGGTCGGGGGATAAAAATTCAAGTTGCTATCGTAGTCACAACATTTTCCCTATGTAAAGTCTATGGGCAAATTTTTTGTCGCTCAAGGTCATGTAACTCCGAGGTCAATATTCCGATTCGAACTTAACTGAGATTTTATAACTGTCCACGTTACCTGCAAGTTTGAAGCTGATCTGAATAAAAATAAAGTTGCTATCGTGGTCACAACGTATTTTTTTATGCTCAAGGGCAGGTAACTCCAAGGCAAATAATCCGATTCGGCCCAAAATTGAACTTAACCGAGATTTTATGTCTGTCCTCGTTACCTGCAAGTTTGAAGCTGATCTGAAAAAAATTCAAGTCTCTATCGTAGTCACAACATTTTCCCTATGTTAAGTCTATGGGCAAATTTTTTGTCGCTCAAGGTCACGTAACTCCGAGGTCAATATTCCGATTCGGCCCAATATCGAACTTAACCGGGATTTTATGCCTGTCCTCGTTACCTGCAAGTTTGAAGCTGATCTGAATAAAAATTCAAGTCGCTATCGTAGTCACAACATTTTCCCTATGTTAAGTCTATGGGCAAATTTTTTGTCGCTCAAGGTCACGTAACTCCGAGGTCAATATTCCGATTCGGCCCAAAATCGAACTTAACCGGGATTTTATGCCTGTCCTCGTTACCTGCAAGTTTGAAGCTGATCTGAATAAAAATAAAGTTGCTATCGTGGTCACAACGTATTTTTTCATGCTCAAGGGCAGGTAACTCCAAGGCAAATAATCCGATTCGGCCCAAAATCGAACTTAACCGTGATTTTATGTCTGTCCTCGTTACCTGCAAGTTTGAAGCTGATCTGAAAAAAATTCAAGTCTCTAACGTAGTCACAACATTCTCCCTATGTTAAGTCTATGGGCAAATTTTTTGTCGCTCAAGGTCACGTAACTCCGAGGTCAATATTCCGATTCTGCCCAAAATCGAACTTAACCGAGATTTTATGCCTGTCTTTATTATCTGCAAGAATGAAGTCGATCAGAAAAAAATTGACGGAGCTAGAGTGATGACAAGCTTTTTCCTATGTTAAGTCTATGGGAGCTATATGTTGCCATGGTAACCAGAGTTCCACTCAGATCTGCATGAAAACCTTATGCAGTCTTTCCACTTGCCCAATAATGTTACACATGAAATTTGATCAAAGTCGGCCAAGTAGTCTTCAAGATATACATTTTTGAAATTCACATTAACCCTTATGCAAAAATGCACAAGGGCAGGTAACTCCTAAGTGTATGATCCGATTCTGCCAATTATCGAACTTGACCGAGATTTCATGGCTGTGCTGGTTATCTGTAAAATTGAAGCCAATCCGAACAAAATTGAAGCAGCTACAGTGATGACAACATTTTCCCCATGTTAAGACGATAGGCTCAAGGGGAAGTAACTCTTGAGTGAATTATCTGATTCGGCCCAAAATCAAACTTGACCCAGATTTTATGCCTGTACTGGTTATCTGCAAGAATGAAGTCGATCAGAAAAAAATTGACGGAGCTAGAGTGATGACAAGCTTTTTCCTATGTGAAGTCTATGGGAGCTAGATGTTGCCATGGCAACCAGAGTTCCACTCAGATCTGCCTGAAAACCTAATGAAGCCTTTCCACTTGCCCAATAATGTGACACATGAAATTTGATCAAAGTTGGCCAAGTAGTCTTTAAGATATACATTTTTGAAATTCCCATTAACCCTAATGCAAAAACACACAAGGGCAGGTAACTCCTAAGTGAATGATCCGATTCTGCCAGTTATCGAACTTGACCGAGATTTCATGGCTGTGCTGGTTATCTGCAAGAATAAAGCCAATCTGAAAATAATTGAAGCAGCTACGGTGATGACAACATTCTCCCCATGTTAAGTCAATAGGCAATTTTTTCAACGCTCAAGGGCACGTAACTCCTGAGTGAATAATCCGATTCAGCCCAAAATCAAACTTGATCGAGATTTCATGCCTGTCCTCGTTATCTGCAAGAATGAAGTCGATCAGAAAAAAATTGACGGAGCTAGAGTGATGACAAGCTTTTTCCTATGTTAAGCCTATGGGAGCTCTTTGTTGCTGTGGCAACCAGAGTTCTCATCCGATCTCCACGAAAACCTAATACAGCCTTTCCCCCTACCTGATGATGGTTCATATGAAATTTGATCAAGGCCGGCCCACTGGTTCCAGAGATATACTTCGTTGAAAGTGTGGACGACGGACGCCGGCTCGTGGTATACTAATACCACACATGAGTCTTCGGCTCAGGTGAGCTAATAAATGAAAAATTTAATTATGACTGTTTTTTTATTTCTTTTGGTATCTTCTTCAATTGTTTTCTGTTTTAACCCTTGTCCTGCTGAATATTCATATATGCCACACCCACTACCGATTACCAACCAATCAGATTACCTGTAGCAAATTATTACAACAAATTCACAATCTGAATGGCAAACAATGTAGATCCTGATCAGATGGCTTCTTCAGAAGCCATCTGATCTGGATCTACATTGTTTCAAAGAAAAGGCATATCCGGGCTCAGCAGGACAAGGGTTAAGATTCTCATTATAACATGTCGTAAACTTTTTTGCACTGAGCAACATTATCAACGTAATGCGTGCACAAGGGCACGATTGAGGACATCGCATGTAAACATGTACTTCTCACGATGGCCATTACCAAAGAATTGTTTGGAATACCGTGAAAACGTTTTGCAGTATAACAAATTCATTATTTTGATTCTTGACCAGGAACATGGGATCATATTTCCCACCTGAAAGCTATATTTGCCCTCGCCTAAGGGCTCGGCATATACCGCTCTCAGGTGGGGAATATGATCCCATCTCCACCGTCAAGAATCAAAATAACTTACATTATGAATTGGTTATCCTGTATTACACCAGGTCAACCAATATTCAAAAATCATAAATCATGTTTTTAATTTCGTCAATTAATGAAACTGTCATTAAGCAAGTAATTTTGTATTGGCCAAGTTATAGATCCTCGGTCAGCTGTATTGGCCTCGGCCTTCGGCCTCGGGCCAATACAGCAGACATCGGATCTGTAACTGGGCCAATACGAAATTATTGGATTAATAACATTATAATATACATGGCATTGTATCTCCCAATATTCTAGCTTGTTAGGATCCCTTCATGATTCTTTGACTTGTTTTATGGTATATGTAACTGAATCCTGCCACAAGAGAATGAGGTTTTACGGCTCTTCAACCTGTGAGAAATCAGAGTAAAAGCCTTTTTCAGAGAAGCTCAATTTTTAGAAAGTGAGCAAAAACGTTCGGAAGTTGCCTCCCGTGTAAAAAAGAAAAGACTAAAAATATGTAAACAATGTATCAATTCCCCTTTAACCCATTGTATACTAGTGGACTCCTCCATTGCTTATGTTGTACAAATCCATTTGTAATATAAGGGGTGTCAGGCCTATTTTTTTTCCTTTTTTGATGGAAAATCCTGTTAGCAAAAAGTGCAGACCCTGATCAGAAGCCGTATTCTGTGGTGTCTGATCTGGGCCTGCTCTGTTAGCCAAGGTACCTCTAAAGAGGTTTCCTGCCTATAATGGGTTAACCCTTGTCCTGCTGAGCCCGGATATGCCTTACCTTTCAAACAATGTAGATCCAGATCAGATGGCTTCACTGATCAGGATCTACATTGTTTGCCATTCAGATTGTGAATTTGTTGCAATCATTTGCATCCAGTACTCTGATTGGTTAATAATCAGTAGTGGGTGTGGCATATTTGAATATTCAACAGAACAAGGGTTAACAAACCAATAAACATGTATTTATGTGAGATGCAACAAGAGCGAATATTTCTTTGAGCCCCGCATACAGCAAAGACTCAAGAATTTTTTTCATTTGGAATTTAACGGCCAAGTCAGCATTTTTTAGGTAATATCGAGCCAGTCAGTTCACCTAGCCACACTTCCTGGACAGGCTTAAACAAAACAGTACAGGTCCCATTCTTTGGCCAGAAAATGACAACTGCCTCCAAGAATCAGCAGAAGGGAATGATGGACCCGATGATCATGGAAATGATTTCATGATCAATCTCCACGAAAGAATGTTATAGGCCCCAGCAGATATCGAACCTACGACCTGATCACCAGTCAGATGCATATCCGATTGAGCTACCAAGGCCTACAAGAGACAGGATGACACATAGCAAATTTGATAAGAGTCTTCGTGATTATCCTTGTTTTGAGGTGTTGTCTTGACTTGAGGCATAGGCACAGTGGCTGAATGAGTATGCAGGCTGATTTAAGACTTGCCAGAGGACTTATTTCCTCTTGGTGTACTCATATTTTCCAACTCCATTAGTCTCCAAAAAAAAAAAAATATATATATATATATTTAATGAAATTCGTGATTTTTATTACTCATCTTTGAAATGTTTTCCTACTCCATAAGTCTCCAAATACAAAATATTTAATGAAATTTGCGATTTTTCTTACTCATCCTTGGATTGGGATGTTGTGTGTACTCTTTAGCATAGCCTCATTGAGGCATTTCTACTGGGTATACACAACATGCTGTACCTTCAACAGCAGATGGAAAAGGTAGAAAAAGGGTAGCCTGGCAAAAAGCGCAGGCCCAGATCAGACGGCGCAGAATGCGGCGAATGATTATTCTGCGGCGTCTGATTAGGGTCTTCACTGTTTGCTAACAGGATTTTCTGTCAAAAAATGGAACAAAAATTAATAGACCTGACACCCCTTAAATGACAAATGGACCTGTCCAATATATAGCAATGGAAGAGTCCACCAGTATACAATGGGTTAAAATGGACCTGTCCAATATATAGCAATGGAAGAGTCCACCAGTTTACAATGGGTTAAATTATCCCCATTATCATAGCTCCCGATAAGGGGGTGTTAACAAAGAAAATTAAAGGATAATTTTCCTTATTTCTAGCAGGAAACATGTTGTGGGTACTTGTTAGAATCGCCTCAATGGGGCGATTCTTACAAGTACCCACAACAATGGTTTCTCTGAAAGGAAATAAGGAACATTATTTTCCTTACTTCTTGTAAGAAACATGTTGTGGGTACTTCTTAGAATCGCCTCAATGAGGTGATTCTAACAAGTACCCTCAACATATGTTTCTCTGACAGGAAATAAGGAACATTATTTTCCTTATTTCTTGTAAGAAACATGTTGTGGGTACTTCTTAGAATCGCCTCAATGAGGCGATTCTAACAAGTACCCACAACATATGTTTCTCTGACAGGAAATAAGCAACATTTTTTTTTGTTTCTTGTAAGAATCATGTTGTGGGTACTTGTTGGAATCGCCTCAATGAGGCGATTCTAGTAAGTACCCACAACCAGGTTTCTCTGAAAGGAAATAAGGAACATTATTTTCCTTATTTCTTGTTAGAAACATGTTGTGGATACTTATTACAATCGCCTCAATGAGGCTATTCTAACAAGTACCCACAACCAAGGTTTCTCTGAAAGGAAATAAGGAACATTATTTTCCTTATTTCTTGTAAGAAACATGTTGTGGGTACTTGTTAGAATCACCTCAATGAGGCGATTCTAACAAGTACCCACCACCAAGGTTTCTCTGAAAGGAAATAAGGAACATTATTTTCCTTATTTCTTGTTAGAAACATATTGTGGGTACTTGTTAGAATCGCCTCAATGAGTCGATTCTAACAAGTACCCACAACATATGTTTCTGTGACAGGAAATAAGGAACATTATTTTCCTTATTTCTTGTTAGAAACATGTTGTGGGTACTTGATAGAATCAAGTATTTCTTGTTAGAAACATATTGTGGGTACTTGTTAGAATCACCTCAATGAGGTGATTCTAACAAGTACCCACAACATATGTTTCTCTGACAGGAAATAAGTACAATTATCCTTGTTAACTGCCATATATGGAGCTATGTTTCAAGAAAAGTATTTCTTGCACACCAGACAAGGAAATCCGTGATTTTACCCTGGGATAGAAATTTATATTCTGACCCTGGTGTTCCGACCCAAAATCGAATATAATCAAGTGTTTGATAAATGCACTGGTTGATTACGACCTCGTATGCGCCGTCCTTAAGGTTGACCTCACAGCACGTTACGTGACATCGCTAAACGTTCCTGCATTGTCAACACAATATGGCGGACGTTGGTAACCGAAGTCACTGCAGCATTAAAAGTCCGCGCTAAAAATGAAGGTATGCAAGAAAAAGAATCCAATATGGGTGTGAGGGGTGGGTAGAAAAATCCATCCCTCGGGATCACTGTCGGGCATCACTCGGCAAGCCTCGTGATGCCGGACAGTGTCCCTCTGGACGGATTTTTCCATCCACCCCTCACACCCATATAAGATTCTTATATCACCAATAAAAGAAATTAAAATAAAAAAAATCCCTTCCTACCTTACCGTTTTTGTCTGACAAAAACCCCAAATTAAAATATATATACACCACAAACTCTTTATATCACCACTAATGGAATCTAAAGCAGAAACTGTGTTAGTTAAACAACCATGTTATAATACACACATATATCCAAACAAGAATGTATAGATTATATAGAAAAATGACCATTTATGGTAAAAAAAAATATGACCATTTATGGTCAAAAAATGATTTTTCTTTATAATCTACAGTGAATCTACAGTGAAATTCCTCTATTAACACCACCTAATTTAACCCTTATCTTGCTGAATATTCCTTTAAGCTACACCCATTTCTGTCTATCAACCAATCAAATTACTTGATGTAATTTATTGCTACTAATTCCTAATCTGAATGCCAAACAATGTAGATCCTGATCAGATGGCTTCTTCAGAAGCCATCTAATCTGGATCTACACTGTTTGCAAAGATAGGGGTTGTCGTGAACAGCAGGGTAAGAGTTAAGAAAAATTGTGGTTTTAAAAGCATGTTTAGAAGGTTTCAATTACATTTTCTTTGTGTTTTCTATAACCAGTGGGAGACAACCTTTGGGACTGTTCAAAAGTGGTCTTTTAAAGACCACTTTTGAACAGTCCCAAAGGTGGTCTTGATTTAGGAATTTTACTGTATATATTTTGGGAGCCATCATGAAACCATATTATATCAAAAACCATGTTATAACAAAGGTGTAAAATTTCCCTTAAACTTACTCGCCCTTATCGTCTACACTTTTCATTTAGGTGCTAAAAATGAAGAAAAAGTAAGGTCAGTATTGAAAACCTTACTCGCCCTGCTTTAAAACTTACTTGCAAATGCGAGCGGGCGAGTGGAATTTTACACCCCTGTATAACAAACAGAGTAATAAGGAGGTTAAGGTGTATTTTTTGTTTTGATTTGTTTGTTTGTTTGATTTGAGGTTTATCGTCCCCATCAACACTTTATAGGTCATTTTGGAGACGTTGCTTCCAATTTTGTGGGACTTTTACCCAACATTGAGATGAAATGACATCTCAAGCCCTGTCGCCCAATGAAACTAATAGGGTTTATAAGCATGGACGGTCAGCCTCGCACTGCTTTGCCTGGGCAGGCTTAGATCCGCTAACCGGTTTACCAGTACTTGTTTGCAGTCGGTTTCAGCTCTGTGTGGAAGCGTCATGCAGCCCATTTATTTCTTCAAGCCCCAATGGGCGGGGGCCAATTTGTCCTAATGAAGCTTTTATGATCTTTTAATTGTTGAAGCCGTCACATTTTTCTCAATTCCAAAAACTTCACTGTCTGTTGTGTAAACTGCATAATAATTAAAAACTTTTCCTAACACAACATTAAGGGCAGACATCTCATTCTGATGACAGCCGGAATACAGATACAAAGGTTTTGGCGGATAGTTACAGCCTGTCTCTTGTGCCCCGATTGGTTTGATACAATCTTCTGTCAACGCACACTTTACCCACTGCAACATAACCTCATTGTGTATTTTCTCCGTATTGAAGATAATCAAATGATTGGGCTTAACAGCAGTGTGAAAATAGTAGTTTTTAGGAATTTCATTGAAATATGTAAACATTTTTGGATGAGTTAAATACGATGTCGGGAATTTCTCTTCGAGCCACGCTGCTATCCCATGCTCCCTTGCAACAGCTAGACTGACACTGAGGTTCTTTGTAATGAAGTACTCTGATGGATGAGACCAAATTATGGCACCAAATTCTGTCAGACTCTCCTGCAAATGAACAAGAAGTATCTTTATCATACGACGTAGCGTCTGAGAATGAAATAACGTGTCACACAGTCAAGGAAACAGAACACACGGAAAATGTTCAACTTGCTTTATTTCAGCTCTTTACCAAGCGGAGTGAAAGACTGACTCCCGACTAGAAAACAACCCCAGTTTATATACATCTCCTATGTTTCATAACTGACCATAAAAACATGACACATCCATGCATGAGCACTTAATAAGTCATTAAACGGTATTTAAACTAACTTTGACCGGGTTCACATGACAGCTATCGCTCGGGGCTAGTCATATGAGCACTCAATAAGTCATTAAACGGAATTAGACTGACTTTGACCGGTCATATGAGTGTTTGTCACAATTATGGTCTGATATTACTTCGCAGTTTTCATCTACTGTAAAAAATGCACTGGGATTGTCTTCTCGCCTGACCCTACCTATATGATATAGGTAATTTTCTAATATAAGAAAAACAATACATACAAGAACCCCTACCGTTTGATAGCATATTCCTTTTTTATAACCAATTCAACTCAACTTGTAGTGGTCAGTAACACAGTAAGGTTAAGTCATTAATTCATAGCATCTTTAAAACAGTCTCTGTATACAATACTCAGTATGTCTGAGTTTTTCAAGTCTTTATTATATACACAAGCTATCACAATTAGCAGTCTCTAGTCAATAGAATATTTCTTCTATTCTGTTAATAACGTTCACAGCTGGTTTCTCGTGTCACGTAGTACCATTAAGTTGTACCATAGTTAGTCGTACCAGAGTAGTACCATGTCGGTTGTACCATTGAGTCGTACCATAGTAGTTGTACCAGAGTAGTACCATGTCGGTTGTACCATTGAGTCGTACCATAGTAGTTGTACCAGAGTAGTACCATGTCGGTGGTACCATTGAGCCGTACCATAGTAGTTGTACTATTCACTTGCAGCACCATTTTAGGTTGTGCCATTTGTCGTACTACTATGTCGTACCATTGTCGTGTAGTACCATTTATGTTGTTCCATGTGACGTACCAGTATGTCGTACCATTATGGTATAGTACCATTTGTGTTGTACCATGTGATCGTATAGGTTTCTTCGGATTACGCGTTGTGTTTTCTTTCTTTTCATTCGTGTTGACCATGTGTGACATGTATCCTATCGGTTCTCGTATCAGGTTATGTCTAGACAGACATGACTGAAGATTAAGTCGGAGAATTAAACTAACGGTAAAGTCTTGACTATCACTGCTCTAATTAACTAGTCATGTGGATTCAAGCACATTTTGCTGAAGTTCATTTCGTGATAATCTCACAGTGTCCACTGACCATAATTTCATTTAACAATAATGTTCATAGTTACTGTTCTCTAGCAGTTGTTGACTGGTTGGTGGGTTGTAGTGGGAGTAGTCGTATCATCCCACCTGCTGACCCTTGCTTGTCTGGCTGGCTTGTCGGTTTATCTTTCTCTAGCAAAGTTCTCGTTTGCTGCAACATGTCGTCATCTCCCATTATGTTCTCCCGTCTGTAGATAATGCGAGAGTGGCGCTCTTCTCCATGGTTTAGTTCAGCCATCTCTTGACCAGGGTCGTCGGAGTACGGAACGCTGGCTCGTGCCCCTCGATCACCACTCTTCCTGCAGGCGGCAGGCAAGGAACCAGCAACAGCATTGCCCCACTTATGATAGATCAGAATGCCCATAATAACTGAAGTTACACTACCAAGAATCATTACAGCCCCCGCCCATAGGGGCTTGAAGAAATATATGGGCTGCACGATGCTTCCACGCAGAGCTGAATCCCGCCCGCACACTAGTACTGGTAAACCGCTTGGAGGATCTAAGCCTGTCCAGGAACCGCGGTGCGAGGCGGACCGTCCATGCTAATAGACCCTATTAGTTTCATTGGGCGACAGGGCTTGAGATGTCATTTCATCTCAATGTCGGGTAAAAGTCCCACAAAATTGGAAGCAACGTCTCCAAAATGACCTTTACAGTGTTGACGGGGACGTTAAACCTCAAATCAAACAAACAAACAAACCAAGAATCATTAAACCGTAACCCCACCAAGGAAAATGTAGGACCTTCATGGGTCTGACTGGACCCACCTGGTTTATCCCTTCGAGAAGCTGATCCACCGGAACTTCTTTAAGATGCTTAAGTTTCTGAGGTAATCTCACAGCGCCCCTCAAGTTGGGCATGTTTGCCTTAAATGGCTCCCAAATGTTTAGGTTGGTGAAGTTGTAAGCTTGCAAAATACTCAATGCATTATTGTGAGTCGTATGGGAAGACCCATGTTCATAGACCCCCGTAAGGGTTACCCTGTCAGAAGTCGCTTTACAACCCTTCCTGACCCTAATGAACCCATAAGGTACAGAGATGTCAATCTTTTGGCGTACTTCGTTTTGACATGCCAGATTAAATATCAGGGGAACCCTAGTGATAATGATATATGTATCGTCGCTTAAGTATTGAACATGTGGAAGGTCTTGGCTAAAAGTTACGACTGTAGTACACAGGCGTTTTATTTTTTCCTTATCATTGCTGAATACGGCTAAGAGGCACATTCTGGCCAAATTTGTATGATGAATTGGTTTCCTTAAAGTGCATAGCTTAGGAAACCCCACTTTACATACATCCCTATCATGTTGACTTAAGAGCATGTACTGAGTGCGTTCGGGGTTGATAGCGATATATTCTGATTCAAGTGTATAGTACGTTAACATTTCCGTTTCTGTCTTATTATTGGATCGATAAACCGTGCTTATGGGTAAGGGTAAGTTATAAACCTTATATAGATCCATCTGTTTCGTATAGTCTATTAACGGTATGGGTATTATTATTATGATTTTATCATCTTCCATTATTGTTTGACAAACAAGGTGTTTGTACAATGACCAAAGATCAACCTCAATGTCCACTGGCAATCCAAAAGACTTGGGCAGTTGGGTCTCAATGTCTTTAAGAACCTTCTTGAATTCAGCAGGTTCTATGATGCTCGGGGATAACCTATTTGTTGACAGTGCATTTAATTGCACTTGTAGCCGGAGGAAATAGTACATTGACCTTTGAATCGCCGTCCTCATTTCCTCCACTACCATATCTATGGTAGCGAACCAATGTACAGTCTCTTGTAATCGGTTTACCTGTCGGCTTAATGTTTGTGCCACATTTTCTAGTTCTTTGTTAATTTTTGCCATTGCATCTATTATGTCATTCAGGCTTTGTCTATTTTGGGCGATTTCAGACCGGGTTACATTCAGTACAGAGAGACTTTTTTCAAGTGTGTGTGTGATTAACTGTTGGTTCCTAGCTAAGGTATTTATGTTACCCCGTATGTCATTAAGATCTGAGCTACTTAAGGTGCCGAAGAGGTATCCTAAAACTCCAGACATGAAGCCAAATAGTGCCCGTTTTTGTTTATGCTTCAAAGATTTCAAGTTCAAAAAACTCCTTTTAATGTCAACGTTAATGTTTTCTAACATGATGATCTCATCTTGAAGAGACTGAAAGACAGATGAATACCCTGCCAGTCTATCCCCACTGTAATGCTTAGACGCCCATACTGTTAGGTTCTTAGCCATTTTCAAATCAGCAGTAAGCTTACTAATGAAGTTTTCGTATACTCCAATATCCAATACTAAAGTTAAAATCCAACGGGAACTAGAGAGAGACATCTCCCCGTCCTTGTAAAATAAGACATTTTCGTGAATTATCGAATGATCAACTGCAGGATCCGATTCAATTAAAACTGACAAAAAAGCCAAAAATAAGAAGGAATGTGGTCACACGAGCCATTTCAACCTGAAAAACACAAAGATCATTAGTAGTACGACCTGAAATGGTGGTCGGGAATGATCGGTTTCCATGAAATTGACCCCAAAAATAGGTCATCGGTCACTACTAGGCCTTACACAAACGCGAAGAGGTCCTCATAATATTCCTGGTGAAACGTAATTATGCGGCGCAAACGGGCCGCCATTTCCGTAAAATCATAAGGCAGAGGTATGTTCCTCATGACATAATGCAGGGACCTTTCGAAGAAGTCCGGTCTCTCGTCGTGAAGAAGATCGTACCCAAAGTGGATCTCTAAGAGACTTCTCCTAACCCATCTGTATTTTATTTCTATTAATTCTATAAAATTTTCAGCAGTACCCCCCCATCTTAGTCGATGGACTACATCATAGACCACCCCTCTTTCAAGGATCTCGTAGAGGCTCATGGGAGACTCCGCTTTTCCCAAATCATTCAGATCTTTCAGGGTGTATAGGTCTTCAATGACCTCCCATGGTAGACCTGTCTGCTCCACCTTAAACATCTCCAGATGAATGTGCAGTTTCCTATAATAGTTGATATGGAAACGCATAAGGCGCGGTATGGACCTGTCATTGACGGTCGCTTGTAGGACACCCTGTCTACAAAGGACGATATTCTTGAGACAGCGCATGTACAAGGTCGAAGGCCTTGTTAGCGCGTCAGCCCCATGTGAAAGGTTAGAGATCAAATAGTTTGTGATCTCCTTCAGATGCTGCTCGACTTCTTGAAGGCAGCTCTCACACATTCCCACCCCAGTCAGGTAGGCCACAACGTTAAGGAGCGCGAACCTCTCCAGTAGGTTGAAGAGTGCGCATGGCTCGTGATCGAGTAAACTGAATTCACCCCAAGTTATGAAATCCTTGAGTTCCAGCTTAACGGCCTCTGGAAACTCGCACCAATCAATAAAAGCCAAACACCTTTCGAACCCCACGAGTTCTGAGGTGAATCCTGCATTAGCCGACATAGTTTTAATAATTTTCTTATTATCAAAAGAACAAAAACCAAGTTAATAAGAGGGTTGCTTCTAGTTGTGGGTATAAGCTGTCGGCTACAACAAAACAAAAAAAAAAACACAATTAAGTATTAAATTCCATCACCCTAATTGTTCATTTTTCTTATTTCTAAAAGGTTTAGGCAGCTTTATAGCACATCAACAAGGCTCTCGAGCAAAGTTTTAACTTTACTCTTTTCCGTTTTAACTCTACGGAATTTCTTTTGTTTGTTTCTGATGACATTATCTACTTCCATTTTTCTGACCCTGCCCTCGTCAGAGCTTCGTTCAGGGCCACTTAGGCCGCTGTTTTCACTGTCTGAAGAGCTGGTATGTTCAGAAGCTGTTTCGGACCCACTACCCTTATCTTTCATGATATTTCTTTTCTGGGTTGTTTCCCTTGAATTAAGGTCTGCATTTTCTTGTCTTAGCCTAGCTTTCCTAGCTTTTAGCCTGCGGGCAAGCTCGGCCAGAGGAATGTGTTCTTCCTCCTCGGAGTCTGACCTTACCCTCCGGTACTTCTTAGCTAAACGAACGTCCGGACCTTCTGATTCTGAATCAGTGTCAGATGTCGCGGTCTCGTTTTCTGTACCTTCAGGGGTCATGACATAGTGGGCTCTGCGAAACTTCCGCTGGCTCTGGGATTTTGGTATCTCCCACTCATCTATGTTAGCTAGCCTCATATTGTCAGCACTGCTTTTTAGGATCTCCCCTGTTAATTGATCTCTTAACTCCCGAGTCTTGTCCCCTAATTGCTTTATTATCCTAAAATATGGACTCCATTTTTTGTCTATTTTGCTGTTTCGTTTATGTTTCTTAAGATACACAGGTTGCCCTACTTTGAAGTCTGTTATCTTACGGTTTTTGTCTGCATATTTTGCCTGTCTTCTATGAGCTTGTTTACGCCTACGGTGCATTAATACGAAGGCTTGATGAGTTTGTTCTAAGCCCCTTTCTATGATGTCATCACCATAATACTTTCGTCGGGGTTTGAGCAAGTTATCAATGGGTAAGACGGGGTCTCGCTGGAACAAGTAAAAGAAGGGGGATTGCTTGGTTGACACATTTTCACTGAACCGTATAGCTGCTAGGGCTTGATTTAAGTACAAATCCCATGCCTGCGGGTTGTCTTTTACCTTTTTGGACAACACGTCTAACAACGTTCTATGGGATCGCTCGACCCTGTTTTCATTTGGGCTGTAAACATTCGTTTTCCTGTGACGAACGTTTAACTTGTTAAAGAGGTTCTCTAGGGTGGCATTGCACAGTTCTTTTCCATTATCCGACACCACCTCTAATGGGCACCCATATCGGGGATATAACTCATCTAGTATGAGATGAGCGATGCCGTCAGCCTTTTTATCAGGTAGTGGCCACGCCTCTAAGTAACCAGAGTACCAATCAATGGCCGTAAAGATGTACTGATTCCCTGATAAGGTTTTGGGTAAGGGTCCCACCATATCTATGGCCATTTTTGCAAATGGAAAAGGGGGTGTGTCGACCTCTTTTAAGGGTGACTTAACCTTCTGCATATTGCGGGTCTGGCAATCTACACATTTGGAAACATAGTCATATACCTGTTTATATATGTTCGGCCAGAAATATTTTGACCGTATGGCGTCAAAGGTCTTATCGAACCCCAAATGTACTACACTGTGGATGTTTGCTATTACCTTTTCAGTGAGGTGAGTTGGGACATATAGGCGTACTACTGGGTCTTCGTCAACATGGGAAATATAGTATAGTACATTGTCTAATACTATGTATTTCTTATGGGCCTGACTATCCGCCTCTAGCTGAGTTTTTATGGTATATATTTCTGGATCTTTTAATTGTTCAGCAACCATGTCTAACCCCAAAGTGTCTGGTTTATTTAACTTGTCATTTTCTTGAAATTTACATGATGCAAATTTATTTAGGTCAGCCTCGTTGGAGTTAATTACCCCTATCTCATATGACCGGTCAGATACGTCAGGGACTATTTCTTCCTCGGTAACTGACTGGCCTTGAGGCACCTTATCCTCCTCGCTTCCCGGAAGTCTCGACAGCATATCGGCCAAGCAATTCGAGCTTCCTTTTATATATTTTATCTCTGCATTGTACCCCTGTATGGTAAGGGCCCACATCTGTACCCTTTTATTCATCATTGGGCTCCCAAGGAGGTATTTCAGGGGTTGGTGATCGCAGAAGATTTCAAACTGGGCATTGTGCAAGTAGGTGTGCAACTTCTGCAGCGCATAATAAATGGCATAACATTCCCTTTCAATAGTGGAATACCTACATTGCGTAGGGCTGAGTTTATGCGACAGGAAATAAATGGGCTTTTCGACCATCTTGCCCGTTCCATTTCCGTCGTCATCAATGTCTTCCTGTTCCTGGGACAGGACAGCCCCTATGCAGTCTGCACTTGCATCTGTGTATAGTTTGTATGGCAAATTGGTGTCCGGATAGGCAAGCAGTGGAATGACCGACAAACTTTCTTTAAGAAATTCGAAAGCAGTCTGACATTCAGGTGTCCACTTAAACCTAGCATGTTTTCTTGTCAAGGCAATTAAAGGTTCAGCTATCTTTGAAAAGTTTGGCACGTACCTCCGATACCAGGACATAGCACCAATAAAACCCCTTACTTCCCTGACACTACTAGGTGGAGGCATGCTCCGTATTGCCTGTACCTTATTCTCATCCGGTTTTACCCCTTGTTTGCTTATGACAAACCCTAAATGAGAAGTTTCTTTTTGGAGAAAGCTACACTTTTTAAGCTTTAGTTTTAGTTTGTGCTGTCTAAATCTATCAAATACTTGTTGGATATGATTCAAATGTTCCTCCAAGCTATTTGACCAAATTGACACATCATCTAAATAGCTTGCGGCAAAGTCGTCTAAGCCACTTAACACCTCACTCATGAGCTCAGTGAAGATGGCCTTGCACAAGCCAAATGGCATGACCTTAAAGGAGAAAAGGCCCCTGTGACACGTGAATGCAGTACGGTCTTGGGAGTCCTCATGGCACTTAACCTGCCAGTAACCCGCCCGAAGGTCCATAGAGGTGAAGTATTTTGCCCCTGATAGTCGGTTTATTACATCGTCAATGAGAGGTAAGTTTATAGCCATTGGCCTTGTTATTTTATTCAGCTTTCTATAGTCTATACAAAACCTACTACTACCATCTTTCTTTTCGACTATGATAACCGGAAACGCCCAACTTGACCTCGATCTTTCAATGATATTTGCCTCTAGCATTTCATCTACGGCCTTGTCAATAATTTTTCGGGTATTTAGGGGTGTACGATAGGGCCTCAGTTTTATGGGAGGATGGTCATTGGTTTCGATTTTTAGGGTAACCGTGTCTGTTGGCGTTAAATCAGTGTCTTTCTTTGCCAATATATCCCTATTTTGCCGCAAAAGATTAGTTATCAGATCCTTATGTTGCTCAGGACAATTGAGTTCTGTCAATAGCTCCTCATGGGTGTACTGATCGTTAACATTACTGCTTATTGAATTTATTTGCTGAATGCATTCCTCATTCACCTGATTAACTTTTCCTATGACACACCCTTTCTTTAATTTGTATGTTTTACCTGTGTTATTAGCTATGCGGACTGGACATGACCCTGAGTCATCTAATTTTATGACAGCATCTGTCAATTCTATCCCTGGTTCATTGCTTATGAAGCTCTGCTCAATTGCGGACACTTGATAAATGCATTGTTTTGATATTTGTGGGTTGTTTTTCACCCTGCCCTTGCAAACATAGGCAGTGTGTGGTTTAAGCACCAGTGTAGACTTTAACCGTACAATTGATGCTATATGTATATCTTCAACTAAAGGAACATAAGTGTTATTTACCCTCAGGCAGCCTAAGTCGTAATACATTCTGACCCCATTTTTTATCAGCCAATCTTGTCCTAAAATAATGTTCCTATTCATGTTAGAAACTACGTAAAAATTATGGTTCAATTTTGTGCCCTTGAGCGAAAAGTTTAAATTAGTTATGCCATGCACCTTTAGTTGCTCCCCATTTACTGACTGCAGATTTACTTTTATTTTTCTTAAAGGGGATTTTACTTTTAAGGACTGGTAAGTTTTTAAATTTATTAGACTTACTTCAGCTCCTGAATCTACCAAAGCTCTTAGTTTTCTTTTCTCTAATGTTAAACAACATGAATTTGGATTTCCAGCCAAAGAAATTTTAAATGTTGATGTGCTATTTCTCCCTCTATCTGCCGCCTTACGATAGAGAGAGGTTTTTAGTTTAAATGGTTTTTCTGTTCCTGAGTGTTTTCATCTTGGGTTGCGCTTTTAGGTCGAGTTTTCTCAGGACACTCTCTTTGTAAATGATTTGGCGAATTGCAAAGATAACAGCGCCTTCCGTTCATATTGAATCTGGTCTTATGACCTAGCTCATGACCTTGCTGTCTGTATTGAGAATTTTGCCCTCGGCTATAATAACTCTCTTGATTGCTTACTGCGTTTACCTGCCTTCTTTGGTCATAATTACCTCCCCTTTCACGCCTTGTGTTTTGGTCAAAATTACCTCCCCTTTCACGTCTTGGGTTTTGCCATCGTCTTGGTCTAATATGACCAATATCCATAGGCTCATGACCAGGCCGATCAGGCTGCATATCTCTGCCTGCGCGGAGATTGAACCGTTTTCTCAAATTTACCTCATATATCGCACTATTTACCGCCTCATCCAGAGTGGGTGGGTTTACCCTAAGAAGTTTCATTTTAATTTGGTCTGATGTTAACCCATCAATAAAATACCCCACCAACTGCGTAGCCAAGGCTTGCTGCGCAGCGTTGTCCAAACCTGTGAAAGCCTGTTCCGCTAATTCAATCAGCCTTTCTGCATAAGACTGTACCGATTCTGAGTCCCTTTGATGAATGCGCCGTAATAAACAGGACGCATGGGAGGGGTCAATAATAGTGGAAAACCTGCGAGAAAGTTCTATTTTTATCATGTCCCAAGTTGCTGCGGGAAATTGAGTCAAGTATCTAGCAAGAAAATTACTAACAGCCTCTCTGCTAGCATTGTACGCTACAAGTTTCACGCCGTTTGCTGGTACATTTGTCAATTTACAAAATTTCTCTACTTGTTTTACCCAAGGATGAAATTCTCTACTGTTTTTCCCATCAAAAGGTGAAATAAACTGCCCTATACTAGCATTACCAACCGAATTTGATAAAGCCCCAAGTTGTTCTGTTAATTGTCGAAAAGCGTTTGTGACTTCATTGTGAAATAAAACATTTTGAGCATTCTGATCAACATCTGGCAACTGATTTCCTTCCGCCATTACAAGAAAAGCAATAATCAAAAAGACACTTACCTTAGTTCCTCTTCTCCTCCTTTTTCTTCAGATCTGGTCACGGTTCACCAGTTCGTTTATATGTCACACAGTCAAGGAAACAGAACACACGGAAAATGTTCAACTTGCTTTATTTCAGCTCTTTACCAAGCGGAGTGAAAGACTGATTCCCGACTAGAAAACAACCCCAGTTTATATACATCTCCTATGTTTCATAACTGACCATAAAAACATGACACATCCATGCATGAGCACTTAATAAGTCATTAAACGGTATTTAAACTAACTTTGACCGGGTTCACATGACAGCTATCGCTCGGGGCTAGTCATATGAGCACTCAATAAGTCATTAAACGGAATTAGACTGACTTTGACCGGTCATATGAGTGTTTGTCACAATTATGGTCTGATATTACTTCGCAGTTTTCATCTACTGTAAAAAATGCACTGGGATTGTCTTCTCGCCTGACCCTACCTATATGATATAGGTAATTTTCTAATATAAGAAAAACAATACATACAAGAACCCCTACTGTGTTACAAACGCCATGTAATAAATTCGATAATCCACTAGTGGATTCAATATGTAAGTTAGTTTGATACAATCTGTAACGTTACAGGCATGACGTCCTTAACGATGTCGCGTTTACAATTGGCAGAATATTGACATTTTTGTTAAATCGTGAATAAAATGAGTTTTAAATGTCATATGATAAATAGAATCTTGCATTCATGCTCATGCATTATTGAATTTATTAAACTCGTTGAGGAAATTGGATAAAATGCTCAGCAAAGCCTCACATTTTATCCCTTTTTCAACTTGTTTAATAAATTCAATAATACATGAGCACTCATGTAAGATCCTCTTTGGCAACAATTTATTAAACTCGTTGAGGACAAGGGATAAAATGCTCGGCAAAGCCTCGCATTTTATCCCTTTTCCTCAACTTGTTTAACCTTTTTTACTTAACCCTTATCCTGCTGAGCATGATAACCCCTTCATTTGGAAACAGTGTAGATCCAGACCCGATGGCTTCTGTGTCAGATCAGGAACTGCACTATTTTTCTACACAGTTTGGGCAAAACTAATTTATTCAGCAGGAAAATATAAATGAGTCCATTTCAACATTTAAGGGTGTCAGGCCCAGACATCTTTAGAAATTTGTTTGTGTTGAGGTTTTATGTACCCTGCAACAAATTTTAGGTAATTTTGGAGGCATTTCTTCCAATTTCGTGGGACGTTTAGTGAAATTTACTCGACATTGAGATGAAATGAACCAACGGGGTTTAAGGGACAGGCTGACTGGTACCGCTTTTTCTGACCAGGCATGGAACTTCTAAGTGGTTTACCTGCACACAAAATTTGGCCAGTTTCAGCTTTGCGCTGAAGCACCATGCATCCATATCTATTTCTCCAAGCCCAAATGGACGGGGTCGCAAGAAATTGGTTGAGCCTTTTTAAAACAGTGAAGACCCTGATCAGATGATGCCTTCTGCGACATCTGATCTAAGCCTGCACTGTTTTCTGATGACCCATTTTGGGGTTTTTGCAAACAATGAAGACCCTGATCAGATGCTGCCTTCTGCAACATCTGATCTAGGCCTGCACTGTTTTCCGATGACCCGTTTTGGGGTTTCCATTTTAATGTTTGTGAACCACCTTGGCAAACAGACAGTGCTTCTCAGTAGATCCAAGGTCAAAGTCACAGGGTCAAAAACTGGGAGCACAAAGTTGCTGATCAGACTGCGCAGATATACAGGCTGACCTTAACATTTGTATCTTTGTTGTTGGCAAATGACAAAAGCAGTGTTTATCTTGATGGGCTTTTATTTGAGCCCCGCCAAGCGAATTTGTGTCTTTGAGCATTCCGTCATGACAAATTTTAACTGCGCATGCCCAGCCATTCAGAGGGGCCAGGGAAATGGATTTCTGTCTGAAGGTTCCTCTTGATTCACTGCTTGTATGAGCGAGCAGTGAAGGTTCTGGCCAGACTGCGCGGATGTGCAGGCTCGCCCGAACCTTAGCTGCTTGCATAGGCGATAAGTACCAAAATCGCTTGACGGGGCCCATTTGATAGGATCGTGTAATAGGAAACAGGATTCTAGAGATATTACACAGCTCATAAATGTTGGGCAATAAGGCTGGTTTTGGTTAGTGCTCTATAATCAAGTTGTTTTATTTGTTTGTTTTGGAGTTTAACACCCCAGTCAACACTATTTAGGTCATTTTTGAGCTGGTCAGTTTACCAATACACACTTTTCCTGGGCAGGCTTATACGTAAGCCGTTAACCAGTACAGTGCACATTCTATACTCAGAAACTGACAACTGCCCTTCTTGATCAGCGGAAGGGACAGAATGACCGTAGAATAGATTTCATGATCAATCACCACGAAAGAATGTTGCCGACCCCTGTTTTCTTCAAATTTGTTTGGAAAATGGCTGAACCTTTTTGCAAACAGTGTCGGCCCTGATTAGACGCCACGTTCTGCAGCGTCTGATCTGGGCCTCCACTGTTTGCCTAGCTACCCCTTTTGGGGTTTCTGGTACTAAATGGGTTAAATATCATATTGCATCTGACATCTAAACTATATTCAGATATTTGTTACAGGTACCTTGCTTTGTGTTTTAACCCATTTTGTAATGGAATGGAATCTTCCTCTTTATGTCCCTGTCAACACTGTAAAGGTAATTTTGGAGATGTTGCTTCCAATTTTGTGGGATTTTTAACCGATATTGAGATGAAATGATATATCCAGCCCTGTTGCCTAATGCAACCTATAGGAATTATAAGCATGGAGTGATGGACTCACGCCGCATTGCCTGGGCAGGCTTAGATCCTCTATGCCATTTACCAGTACTCGTGTGCGGGTCGGATTCAGCTCTGTGTGGAAGCATCATGCAGCTCATTTATTTCTTCAAGCCCCAATGGTTGGGGCCCCGAGGGGTTTCTGGTACTAAATGGGTTAAATATGATATTGTATCTGACATCTAAACAGGTACCTTGCTTTGTGTTTTGTACCAAATGGAATCTTCCTCTTTATCTAAAGCAGGAGTCCATTTCATGATTAAGGAGTATTTAACAGATTTTTTTTTTTTTTTTTTTCAAAATTTATTTGGATGATGGCTGAACTTTTTGCAAACAGTGTAGGCCAAAACAGAGGCTGTGCCCTGCGGCATCTGATCTGGACCTGCACTGTTTGTAAATTACCCTTTTTGGGGTTTCCAATCCAATATCAGAAACCCCAAAATGGGTACCCTAGCAAACAAAATCCCTGGGTGTCAGGTTCTGTTTTCTTCAAAATTTGTTTGGAAAATGGCTGAACCATTTGCAAACAGTGAAGGTCCTGATCAGACGCCGCATTCTGCCTGGCTACCAATTTTTGGGTTTCTGGTACTAAATGGGTTAAATATCATATTGTATCTGACATCTAAACTATATTCAGATATTTGTTACAGGTACCTTGCTTGGTGTTTTTACCCATTTTGTACCAAATGGAATTTTCCTTTTTATGTAAAGCAGGTGTCCATTTCACAATTTAGGAGTAACAGATTTTATTTTTTTTTTCAAAATTTATTTGGATAATGGCTGAACTTTTTGAAAACAGTGTAGGCCAAAACAGACACTTTGTCCTGCGGCATCTGATCCTGGCCTGCACTGTTTGAAAATTACCCTTTTTGGGGTTTCCAGTTCAAGAAACCCCAAAATGGGTACCCTGATAAACAGTGCAGGCACATATCAGAAAGTGGCGTCTGATCAGGGCCTACACTATTCGCAAAAAGTTCAGATATTTTTTAGCTATTTTCAAAATAAATTCTTAATGCACGTCATTTGTAACCAATGCCCCCCCCCTACACACACCTACGGGGAATAGCGGAGACAATGACTTTTCACAGCCCTGCTAGAAGCCCTGCACTGCGCGGACCTCCTGAATGTCACTGCCCTGCTGTTTATAATAGTTAATTCAACTGGGGTATGTTTGCATAATATCAAAACCCCTGCAATAACCCGGCACTGCGGGGGAACACAGAGGGTAACTACCCCGCACATTAACCCCGCTATCCCCCACCCATACCCATAGGTGTGTGTGTGTGGGGGGGGGGGGGGGCATGGTTACAAATGACTAGTGCATAAGTGATACAACCTGTCAACCCTTAATTTCGAAAAAGACTTCTGCCATATATAATTTGGTACAAAAATGGTTAAATATGAAACTGGTGATAGCAAAATCTTTTGACTTTTTTATCCACTTCAGTACTACACTACTCTTACCTGTATACACAAGGGGATGTAACTCTTTATTTTCAGGTACCCTACATGGAATGGATATTTATTGAAAGCGAAAGTTTTCACCTCACAGTTATTCTTTGTAATGTTGCAAGTCTTCCTTAGCTGAAAAACAGAGGAAACACATCACGTGAACAAGTCCGTGAAATGAAGACTCCTATACCATACTTTATATAGAGAAAACTGGAGTTTATGGGGGTATACATTATTTTTCTTATTCCTGCTCAAAGACATAGGTTGTGGGTACTCGTTAGAACCGCCTCAATGAGGCGGTTCTAATGAGCACCCCAAACCTATGTTTGCAGTATTTATAAGAAAAATATCAACGGATTTTCATCAGAAAAATGGCCATTTTGGAGATGTGTAAAAATGCTCCAATTCGAATGGGTGTGTTATCATAATCATGATATGTCATAGCTCTTATTTCTACACAAAAACATGTTGTGGTTACTCATTAGAAGTACAGTAAAATTCCGCTATTAAGACCACCAAAATTTGAGACTAATTCTGTATTAAAAAGATCATTTAGAAAGTTTCAGTTATTCTTTCTTTGTGTTTTCTGCAGACAGGGTCACCTGGTCAGAAACCACCTTTGGGCACTGTTCAAAAGTGGTCTAATGAACAGTCCCAAAGGTGGTCTTAACATAGGAACTTTACTGTATATGAAAATATGTTGGGTGGTACTCACACAGGCACTTCTATTGAGTACCCACTTCTTTACATGCAGATGTTGAGATGCTTCCAATGAGTATGGACAACATGTATATATTTCCTGCAGAAATAAGAAAAGTAGTTTGTGTGTGGATACCCAACCTCATCCGAGGCTATGGTATATGTTTACAAATTACACATACACTACAGTACAGGTCCCTGGAAGATTCTATCTACATGTATCTTGCAAGATGGATCCCAAAAATGTTTAGATTATATGGTATTTTTTCTATATAATCTATACATTTTTGTTTGGATATAACACGGTTGTTTAACTAGAATGGATTATATTTTGGTCCCCATTAATTGTGTTATGAAGAGATTGTGGTGTAGTTTGCAAGTTGAATGGGCAGGTCACATAAGATTCCCAATTTCCCATATCTGAGACTTCTGAATTACATAAGTTTTTGTAAGTGTAACTCGCAAAAATTGTGTGTGATGTGGTCAGTGTCATATTTTTTATGGTGCAAGTTGTGATGCCAAATTCTCCTGACATTTCTTGGACTTTTCACAGGGAAGTGCCGAAAAAGATAAATTTTCATTTACTGTCATTTTTCTATATAATCTAAACATTTTTGGGATCCATCTTGTAATCGTGTTATAGCCATAACTGTGTTATAATGAACAGTGTTATAATGAGGCTGCGGTGTACACCACAAAATGTTTACTTTTGTTACATGCAAGATACATGTAGATAGAATCTCCCAGTGACCTATACTGTAGTGTATGCTAGAACATTCTGACCACTAACAGGGATACAGACTAAGCATTTTGCTTTAGGTGCCCAGACTGCCATAAATAAGTTAATAGGCATGTTTATTCAAAACTTAGGCGCCCAGGCAAAAATTTAGGCGCCTTGGGCGACTGGGCCCCTGTTACGTCTGTATCCCTGCACTAATGAGATGGTTTAGCTAACAAGACTGAACAACTGAATCTCATTTTACCCTTGTTCTGCCGAACAAGGTAACCCCAAACTTTGCAAACAATGTTGTTCCAGAAAAGGTGGCTTCTGAAAAAGCCATCTGATCAGGATTAACACTGTCATTCAGTCTGCAAATTGAATAAATTCAGTATATTTAGTGATATGATTGGTTGATAGTCAGAAATGGATGTGGCAAAATTAATTTGTTCAGCATGATGTGGGTTGATTGTTTGTTTGACTTGATGTTTAACATCCCCGTCAACACTGTAAAGGTCATTTTGGAGACATTGATTCCAATTTTGTGGAACTTTTACCTGACATCGAGATGAAATGACATCTCAAGCCCTGCCACCCAATGAAACCAATAGGGTTTATTTATAAGCATGGAAGGTCCGACTTGCACCGCTTTGCCTGGGCAGGCTTAGATCCTCTAAGTGGTTTAACAGTACTTGTGTGCGAGTTGGTTTCAGGTCTACGTGGAAGCATCATGCAGCGCATCTATTTCTTCAAGCCCTGATGGGCGGGGGCCGCATGACGTGGGTTAAACAGATGTTTAACTCTTATCATGCTGTTCAAGACAACCCCTATTTTCGGAAACAGTGTAGATCCAGATCAGATGGCTTCTGAAGAAGCCATCTGATCAGGATCTACACTGTTTGACATTCAATTTATGAATTTGTAGGAATAAATTACATCAAGTAATCTGATTGGTTCAAAGTCAGAAATGGGTGTGGCTAATCTGAATATTCAGCAAGAGAAGGGTTAAATTACATACCAAGGTAGCCTCTTTACCACCTAAGCCAAGGTCATAGAACACCACATATTTCTCCGGCACATATTTCTTCACTGACCATAGGAACGTGTTGGCTCTCTCGTAATACGAAGGTTCCACGGGAACCACAACAACTGGATCTTTCTTTAAAACAGAGTCAGCGTCACCATTCGCTGAGAACTCGTCTTCACCAAAACCCAGTTGCTCAAAATGTCTCACATCAACGTCTAATAAATCTTTTACCGAGTTCTTTAAATTTGACGGAATATTTTTGATATTGGTGATTTGTTTGTGTGTCTCTGACACAATCGTATGTAATGAGGGGTCAATGAGCATCCATAACGTTGTGAAAACTGCGACTAGCAACAGAATCAGAAGGTAGAAGTTTTTGGTCTTCATGAGTTCTCGAACTGAACGGCCTTTCAATGAAGAAAACACATTCTGAACCGCATGCTGGGCATTCATTGGTTCGTGTTTGTATCTGTATCGCTTCTGCATCAGATCTTCAAGGCTGAACAATTTCGTTCCTCAAGCCATGACACCAAATTTCACACACAGCTTACTCCTGCAAATATACAAACAGAAATAAATTGACTCACTACTTACTTTGTTTGCATATACAGTAGAACTCGATGGCTCGAACAGCAATGGCTCGTTTACCATGGATGTGTCGAACCCGTTCTTGAGCCCCTAGAGAAATACTCTACATAAGAAATAGTGGGGGATAATTAAGGAGATTTGAGTCTTTTATCTTGCAAATGTATGCTCTGTATACTCATTAGAATCGCCTCAATGAGGCGATTTTAATGAGCACACGAAGCATACATTTTCATTATAGAACACCGAAAAGATGTCTTAAAGAATCTCGTTATGCCTCCTGACAGTAACCTCAGTGGCTCTAACTACCCCTGTCTCAAACAGATTTTCGAGGTCCCAAAGGTGTTCGAGCCATTGAAGTTTGACTGTAATTGGTTTGCTTGCAAGGCCAAATAAGTAACCTGTAAGTGGAAAAAGGAGATATTGAAATGAAATACACTTTTAGTTTGAAAAACTAATACTAATTCCTCAAATGACAACAAAATCATATACAGTCTAACCTGTCTACAAAGACCACTCAAGGGAAAGAAGAAATATGGTCTTTGTCCACAGGTTGTCTTTATTCAGAGGGTCAGTTTTGCATCAACTGCTCTACTTCTTTAGAAGACAAGGATTACTCCACAGCATATATGCAGATATGTATTGGATACTTCCAGTTACACATGAATGATTCACTGATTAAATCCCCCAAAGATAACATTATGTCAGGTTTTAATAATGAATCACTAAAAAATAATTTGACTCATTAAAGGATGTCCACAAACAATTAATTTCTCAATTAAGACTTTGGCCAATGCTAATCAAAGCACAAAGTCGTTTTTGTTCAGGGTAAAAATATGCATTTGGGAAGGATTCTGACCGTCCTCTGGTCCTAGTGCACAAGTGGTCTCTGTTAGGGTTGGCTAATCGGAGCTGAAAAGATAATCGATTATCAGTCCTGTCATCTCGATCGATAATCGATTAGTAGTCGGTGAGCTTTTTGTCAATTTTACCTGTCTGGCTGTCTGAGCATGACTCTTACCATATGTTGTACTTGACCATATGTATATTTGAACAGACAGGCCTGAGCAAACAGTGTAGACCCGGATGAGACGTCGCAGAATGGTTCACTGTTTGCCACTCATCCAGCTATTTTAGGCATAACTTTAGGTAGTAAATTGTACCTATCAAGTAATTGATTAAAAGCAAATCAGAAATGATAATCATTTTTGTGGAATTTATCGATCGATTAATCGATTATACGATTAATCGTGCCAGCCTTAGTCTCTGTTGACAGGTGCATTATATAGTCTAATTGGATGGGAGGAACTGGAAGTGGTCTTTGTAAATAGGTGGTCTTTGTTCACAGGTGGTCTTTAAGACACGTTTGACTATATAAAAGAAAATGCACTCTTAAGTTATCAGTTAATGTTCTTTGATTTATTTTTTTCAGTGCAGGCCATTGTTAGAAATTGAAGAAGGCAATGATCAGGAATCGATACAATAGACCCACACCTCCCATCAGAGACACCAAAGGGAAAGAAACTAAGTTTTATAGAATGCATTGTTGAATTTTCCAGCTAGTTCATCTGCCCTTTCAGAACAGAAGAGAAGAAAATGATCAGGAATTGTTACAATTAACCCACAGCTCCCACCAGAGACACCAAAGGGAAAGAAACACAAGTTTACATGTAATATTAAATAACCAGACATTAACGGAAACACCAATAGCAGAAAGCCAAAAAGACAGTTACTTTCCCACAAAATGGCCAATTGGCTATCCAAAAAAAAAAAAACAACAAAAAAAAAAAAACAAGCGATACACACACTCAAAGACAAACCATAACAAAAATAAACCACGACAGAAGAACCAGTCTGATTTCACAACTCCATTACCTCCTCTTTTACATAGAAAACTGTCATTAACATCCCAAGGAAGCTGTCTGAACATGAGGCAGCTTCAAACATGAAGTAAATAAGTTAGCAAAGGCCCAGCATTACGATAACACCCATGCGACATGGTGGATTTTTTCACATCTCCAAAATGGCTACTTTTCTTATGACAATGTGTGATATTTTTCTTATTTATATTGCAATCATAGGTTGTGTGTGCTCGTTAGAACCGCCTCTATGAGGTGGTTCTAACGAGCACCCAGAGGCGGTTCTATCAAGGCGGTTAATAGAGGCGGTTCTAACGAGTACCCACAACCTATGTCCTGGAACAGAAATAAGAAAAATAATGTATACCCCTGCAAACCTGTTTTCTCTATATTACAGGGGGATGTTCATTTCATGGACTTATTCACGTGATAGCAATTTCTACAATTCGCCCAGCATACACAGACCGACTTGTTCATCCCCACAGTATGGCCACAAGGCTGGTCGGTAAATACCGGTGGCGGGAATTCCCACTGGTATTTACCGGTAATTACAGTCCTGGGAAATACTCCAAATTTCAGCAAAAGTGGGAAATACTGAGAAATAAGATTTTTGTTTTGTTATTTCATAGAAAAACACTATTAATATTTGTGTAATTTAATTGAAATAATAACAGTTAGCTATTTTGCAATATGCCTCCCTATGCATATACTGTATGTCAAGCCCTGCATGAACTTAAAATAATTTTGCTTTCAAATAGCTAGGTGGTTGGGGTATATTAAGCAGTCTCAATTAGTACCACCTATGTAAATATATATTTCACAGTATTTCCCGGGAATTCCCTGTATTTCCCGAGAATTCTCTGTATTTCCCGTCGTCCTGGAAAATACGAGTATTTCCCTCTTTTTGTCTACCTTGTATGGCCATGATCCCTGGAGGCATGAGGAAGCTTTGGATACTTCACGACTCATAGTTACAGGGCACAGCAAAGACACAGATCAGAATGTGCGGATGGGCATGCTGGCGAGAGTCTTCACAGGGCCCCAGCGCTGGGCCAACATATAGCTATTGATGTGCCCTTGCCCAATAATATTCAGAAAACAAAACCGATAGCAAGAAACAAAGGAAGAATAAAAGAAATGCTTAACTCACTTTGTACCGGAAACCCCAAAACGGGTACCCTGGCAAAAAGTGCAGGCCCAGATCAGACGCCCCAGAACGCAGCATCTGATCAGGGCCTACACTCTTTGCAAAAAGTATAGCCATTTTCCAAATATACTTAATTAATATACATGTACTTAGTATATGTATCATGTGGAGTATTCTCTCCTCCAAAATGGTTGATAATTTTAGATATTATGTCAGGTAAATGTTTTCTTTCTTGAATTCGTCCTTAGTATGATGCTCTCTGGCAGATCATAGCTATCAGGTATTGTATTACCACGTATTACTGGCACTCTAGCCTGGCCACATAGGAATGGCTAGAGTGCCTGGACCGTTACTTTAGCCACCGAGTCTAGAGTGCTGGGCCCGGCACTCTAGACACTTCCTTTCTTATTTATACTCTGAACATAGGTTGTGGGTGCTCGTTAGAACCGCCTCAGTACCCACAACCAATGTCTTGGAGAAAAAAATCAAAAAAATAATTTCTACTCCCGTAAACCCCATGTTTCTCTATATAAAGTGGGGTGTTCACCTAATGATAAATTAACTCAATATTACTTTCATATTTTTTTATTTTGGCTGATATTTGGCCCCAATAACTGCCTTAAATTCATTTATGGGCCGATTTTGTTATAGGCCAAAATGACCCGGAACCCTGTCGCGAAACGTCCACAAATCAATGACAGACCTAAAAATTAAGGGACTACACTCTTACACACTAGTGCAAGGAAGCCCATCCAATTTTTTTCTGTATTTTTCACCTAAAATTATTAAGCTACTCCTCAGCCAATGCCCAGATCAAATTAGCCTGGAAACCCGTTCACCTAAGGTTGAACAATCCTGCTTTCCATTTTTTGCTGCAATAATAATTTTCTGCAGGTATTTTTTAAACATTTGACTAAATGCCTATGAGAATCTCAAGATTTAAGAAAATAAACATCGCTGCTGTTTATTCTACAACCGTCTAGAAATGCAGGGCGTGTTTGATGCATGTTCTCATTTCTTTCTTTCTACTGATACTGCATCGGTCATATTTGGCCATTACCACAGGTGTACATGATTTATGGACATCTCGGCCCCTAACAAACTCAGCCCCCATTCAACTCTGTCCCTAAAAACTCAGCCCGTAGCAGCATTTAGGTCCTAAAATACAATGTTTTTGTTTCCAAGAATCAATTTGGAAGGTGGATAGGTAGTTTTCACAGAATGTCTGAGCATATTTATCGTTTTTAATACGAAACCTTATCCACGATAAAAGATCGTGGTAACCCATGCTGTAATTGGGACGGTGTTGGAATTGAAAACATGCCTATATAATTTTGACCACCTGCAGCCACACTTTTATATATAGTAAAACTGGGGTTTACAAGGGTTTATTATCCCCACGTTTTGCGAAGAAAAGTGGCACCTCCGTCTGTCCGGCGATCTCCTCCTAAACCGTTGTCCGGAATCCAACAAAATTCGGTATGTGAGTTGCTTACATTAATGGCTTGCGCGAGATCATGTTCATTTTTTACCCTGCTACCTGGGGAGGGGTCAAAAGGTCAAATATCAATAAAATTCAATTACAAAGTCAATTTTGAAGATTTTGATGCCAAACTTTGCACATGTACTTAGTTATGAAAAAAGTAAAACATATTGAACGGGATTTTGGCTGTGACCCCTAGGTCATGCCCTGGGGGTCGGACTGGAGGGGGGGTTATGTCATAGATAGTCATGTTGCATATCTATGCGAAGGGGATAATGAGTAGAATAAACTAGAAGTCAAATTATGACCCTGGGGTCAGATTGGGGCCCTGGGGAGGGGTCAAAGGGTCAATGTTTTGGAACATATTCATGTGGCATATCAAATTGAAGGGCATACTTAGTAGAATATAATACAGGTAATATTTTGACCATGGGGTCAAATTAGGGCCCAGGGTGAGGAGTTTTCGGTACTTGGCCCCTCTGTAGAAAGCGTGGGGATTTGCGATGGCACGCCATCGACAGTATTCTAGTATCAATTTACTTTTTTCTTCTCAAAAACATAGACTGTTAGTGCCTCGTCTATGCCGTTTTTACAAGTACCCAATTTCAAATCTGTTTGCTCAAAAACATAGATTGTTGGTACTTGTTAGGGTCGCCCTGTCAACGTGGTTCCAACAAGTACCCAACATGTATGCATCCACCCAGAGCTGAATCTGACCATGCGCGAGTACTGGTAAACTGCTTAGAAGTTAGAAGGACTAAGCCTGCCCAGGCAAAGCGGCGTGTGTCAGATCGTCCAATGCATCTAGGCCCTCTGATTTCATCGGCCAGCAGGGCTTGAGATGTTATTTCATCTCAATGTCGGATAGAAGTCCCACAAAATTGAAAGAAATGTCTCCAAAATGACCTAAATAGTGTTGACGGTGTCGTTAAACCCCAATTCAAGCAAACAAAAACAAATAGGAAACAATATAGTTCATGATACATGTATAAATGGTTCTCAATGATCTCAATGAGTGGGGTGACGAGAATATTAACGCATTCACGTTAATATTTTCGTATTTTTCAATTTAACATAATCCTAAAGAACTTGTGACATAACCTAAACAAGTTATTTTCTATAGCCTCACTTTGAAATTCATTGGCGGTATGTGACTTTATAACTGTAACAGGTTATAAAAAAAAATAACTTGTATATGTTATGCACCTGACTGTTTACTTATTTTTGCTAGAAACATAGATTACGGGGGGGCTCAATAGAACCACCTCGACGGTTCTATCTAGTACTCACAATCTGATTTTTTTTTTGAGCAGATATAAGAAAAATAATGTTTTAAGAAAGAAACTTTTTCTGCCGTTCATGAAAGTATGACGACAGAAGCTCTTTTCCACCCTCCAAGGCTCCCAGCCTGGGGCTTTGAGTTTTTGTGTTGCTTCACAACGGCCTTGGCAGCGTGCCTATGGCACAAAATGAGCTGGGAGCCCTGGAGGCCTGAATGGGGCTTCTGCGTTCCGACTTAAAAAACTGCTTTGCAAGGGCTTTCAAATTATTCTCCCAAACATGGCCATATTATCTGTTTACATAGCATTTAACCATGTATATGTCTAAATGTACAATAATCATAATATAATTGGTGATACAGTTTGCAGGGGTGTGGAAATCCTACGTCCGACTCGGGACTTTTTGCCGGCGGACAAGCACGTTTTTTCAGTTCGCTCGTCCGCGGTCAAGTAGAAATTTCGGCCGAAATTTTCAGTAATGCCGAGGTTTCAATATCATGGAGAGAAATTCGCCGATAAATTCCGTTTTAATTGATAAATGGTAGCTCGCAAATGTTTTGTTGCACAAATATCTTTCGGAAAAACCATCGAACTTTCGCGTCTAAATTTAGCATTGTTATGTGTCTTTTGATTGGTCAACACTTTTGAGGTCAAACTCGCGTGATTTTGCGGTCGGCTGAAACAGCGCTACCACCCCAAAACATCCCCAACACCAAAAACTTTCCAGAGCAATATTTTTTTTAGTTTATGTGCTTCCGTGTGCGTTACTGACATGAAATTTTTAATTACAATTAATTTCTTTTTTATATCTAATTTTTGTAACCGTTGGCATTCATAAACGTAAAAACTACGTTTTATTGAGGCTAGGTAATTACACACGGTAACTAGGCAAATAGGAACCGGAAACGTAAACAATTTTGACACTTTGCGGGAAACATGGATAAATTCGTTGTCAGAACTAGCGCAACTGAACCAAAGAACCGAGATGACAGTCAAGGAAAAAAAACGAAAATCAAAAGGTGATAGAGATCGGGACTATGATGATATTATGTTTCTTTGTTTCAATGACCAAAATAAAGAATATGGGAAGTTAAATGTGGAGTTTATTTTGAAAATCCGGACAAGTGAAAAAATCTGCGGACAAGTAGAATTTTTGGTCTGACTTGTCTGTGGACATATCGACAGCCGGCTGTCAATAGCCACTTCCATATTTATACATTCTACATGTTCTATGAATATCATACATAATTTAGACTGTGCAATATTCTAATTTGTTAATACTTTTTATTTTCAGTCATATGCTTGTGACTGGTTAGAGATTATTTTGGGGGACCCCTAAAAAATAAAGCATTTTGTGAAAAAAATCGATTTCTGTGAATTAAATTTAAAGTCGAAACTGAATTTCTTCGAAACAGGTTGAAATTTATAGACACATCCAAAGTCTACGTCACACAAGGTCAAAGGTCATTAGCCTCGTTTTATCTGGTGGGCAAAAAACTTCCTGTTCCATACTCTAACGATGATGCAGCACGAATTGTTTTCTGTAATAACTATTGTTAAATCGTCTTTCTATCAAACTGTTTGCCACAAACTATTTTTGACATTAAACTGCTTCTTTTTCGTAAAAAATTGGATAGAAAATATACATGCTTTAATCTTATTTCCATTCCTTAAATAGAGCGCATCGACTACGTTTTGGCATGATGGTGGGTAGTTTTATAATGCTTTTTAGGCAACAAAATGTCAGAAGAGACTGGTTCTATAGCATTTATTACTTCAAAAACACAAACTGACAAGGTTCAGTTAATTTTGTGGGGAAGAAATGAGTTTAATCGCACGATAAATATTCGAAATTCTCATTGACACTGTACGGCAACAGTCATGTTTTGCAAACCAGATAAAAGGGTACCTCTGCAGGGGAGGTAATTGGCACATGCGCAGTGAAATGTAAACAATGTCACGTGTCAAAACATTGGATCCGTATATTAACTACAGATTCTGATGCGATAACTGTAAAAATGATTCCTTTTCTTATTAATCAAAGAAGAGGGTTATGAGGTTGAATGGAGATATGAGAAAATGGCACTGACCAAGAAAAATTATTGGTCGAATAATGTGGAATCGAGACAATTCATCGACAAGACAATTCATCGACACGGTTTTTGGAGACAATTCATCGACACAATTGAAGACAACTCATCGACACTTTTTGAAGACAATTCATCGACACATTATTATGTTGAAATTAATCACAAGCTGATAAATTGCAGACAATGTTTTGAAAATAAATTTATCTATTATCACGTATATGATCAAAATTACGAATTTAGAAAAACTTAATTAAATATTTTGGCTTATTGACCATTTTAACCGCAATAGTTTGCCTCGTTTGATTTGATGTGGCAAAAAAGTGATTGTCGGGGAGGCGGAGCTGTCTCAAAGTAATTGAGGATAGCATGTAGCTTTTAGGATGCTGCTGCTTTGTGGCAGTATTGATAGTACAACCACTGGAGTTGAAGGATAATTTAGCCTCGAGATTTGTACAATTCGCATTTATATACCTAATTCTGATCATGAGATATAAACCGTGTCGGTGAATTATCATCTAGATAATAAGCCCATGTGATGGACCTTGACTGATCCCACTTTAGGGGTAAAAGTTCAGTTTAACCCTTTTTGTACCAAATGGAATCCTCTATCTATCTATCTATCTAGGTTTACTACAACACCCCCTGACGAGGATTACGTGTAGGTGATTGCGCGCCGTGAAGAAAAAGGTAGAGTGAATAGTGAGAATAAAAGTGCAATAGTGAGATGAATAAAAACAGATGAAAGTGTTAGTTAATAAGATGAGATTAAAATCAGTTTAAAAACAGGTCTGCTGTGTTTAGGGTAACTGGTGGTCAAGAGACCGAACTGCCACACTGAACTGATTCAGTGTTGGCAGCATGACCAAGGAAGATGGCAAGCTGTTCCATTGCACAACAGCCAAAGGGAAAAACGAATACTTGTAATAATCAGTTGAGGTATGGATTTGACGATACACGAAGGGATGGCGCAGGCTTTGACGGGTTGCTCTTGTTGGCTGCTGGAAATACGGTGGCATTTGAACGGCAACCATGCCGTGTGTAATTTTATATAACATACAGAGGCGAGCATCAGCCCTCCTCTGTTCCAGAGACCGCCAGCCAAGTACTTTCTGCATCTTTGAAACGCTGTTGTGAGGCGAATAGTCACTCATGGTCCAGCGAATAGCTCTTGGCTATCCTCCTCCTATATAAAGCATGAGTCCATTTAAAAATGTAGGGTTGTCAGGTTGTGTTTAGGGAAAAAATGCAAACATACATGTAACTCACAATTCAGCTTCACTTTCCATCTTTTTTATTTTGATTATGAAAGTTTTGAATAATAGTTGACCAAGTTCCGTGTACATTTTCTTTTATGCGGTTAAAATGGTCAATAAGCCAAAATATTGAATTATTTTTTTTTTCTAAATTCGTTATTTTGATCATAAACGTGATAATAGATCATTTTATTATCAAAACAGTGTCTTCATTTTATCAAATTGTGTATGATTTCAACATAATAATGTGTCGATGAATTGTCTTCAAAAAGTGTCGATGAGTTGTCTTCAATTATGTCGATGAATTGTCTCCAAAAACCGTGTCGATGAATTGTCTTGTCGATGAATTGTCTTGTTCCCAATAATGTGTTACATCCGAAAACTATAACCATACACACAAAATTTCAGATGCGACTTTCGGCACTATTTATTATTATTTATGCAATATATCTTGAAGATGGACGAATTAAACCATCTTCTTTCAAAGAAATGATAACCTGTACGTGAATATATACTTATTACGGAATAACCATGAAAATTCTGCATCTCTCGAATATTTGTCATGTCTGTCAAATACTGGTTCCCGTCCTGGTGGGTAAAAGCCAAACCAGTCAAACGACATACCGAAAAGTGACAGTACACGATGCAACCGGTATAGCTAAACAGCAAAATTGTTGGAATGTATGGATGGAACTTCACAGATAAATAGACCACTAAAGGAAGCATATTATAGCCAAGGACCAACACTCTCACCATCCTTGATCTTGAGCAATCAGCCCTGAATGGATTTGACAAATATTTGTTTGCCTTTTTTTTCTTCTTTGCCATTTGGAATATCTTACCACTTTTAACAGATATATAAAACACGAAAAATGGCAAAGAATCAGAATTGTTACTGGTGACACGTCAAATGACATTCATATACCAGGAGAACAGTCATTCTGCAAATTTTGGTTATTGCATCATCTGCCCTTGAAATTTATCAGTGCCAAAGATTATAGTCACTTAGATGGGGGAAAAGGGACCAAATAATATACAGGGCTCATGGGAATGATCAGAACCTCATGGTCCTCTTGTTTCAAAGGGTCATGACTCAGTAATGGGACATAATCCTGATTAGAAAACAAGAGTGCCATGGTGGCTCTTAATTGCTCACCTGATCCGTACTGCAGAAATGAAATCATAGGTAATATAGTAAGGTGCCATGTCAGAAGGAACATACATGCCAAATATAAAGGCACTATCTGAAATGGTTCAAAAGTTATGACAAAGTAAGTCAATGTCACAGGTCAAACTGTGTGTATGAGTGGAAAGCCCTTGTCACATGGAACATACATGTCAAATATGAAGGCTCAATCTCAAATGGTTCAAAAGTTTTGATAAAGTAGGTCACAGGTCAAGGTCAAGGTCACAGGTCAATGTTTTTTGTTTGTTGTTTTTTGCATGAGCGGAAAGACCTTGTCGCCAGAACATACAGGCCAAATACGAAGTCTCTATCTTATGGTTCAAAAGTTATGACAAAAGGTCAAATGTCAATTCAGGTCACATGTCAGAAATTTTGTATGGGTGGGAAGCCCTTGTCACAAGGAACCTACATGCCAAATATAAAGGCTCTATCTAAAATGGTTCAAAAGTTATGGCAAAGTAGGTCACAGGTCAATGTCACAGGTCCAAATTTTTGTATTGGTCAGAAGGAACATACATGCCAAATATGAAGGCTCTGTTTCAAAAGGTTCATAAGTTTTTATAAAGTAGGTCAAAGGTCAAGGTAACAGGTCAAACTTTTTGTATGGGTGGGAAACCCTCGTCACAAACACGCCAAATATGAAGGCTCTATCTTTGTTTGTTTGATTTGAGGTTTAACGTCCCCGTCAACACTGTAAAGGTCATTTTGGAGACGTTGCTTCCAGTTTTGTGGGACTTTTACCCGACATTGAGATGAAATGACATCTCAAGCCCTGCCTCCCAATGAAACCAATAGGGTGTATTAGCATGGACGGTCCGCCTCGCACCTCGGTTCTTGGAGAGGCTTAGATCCTCTAAGCGGTTTACCAGTACTAGTGTTTCCGCCCCCGCCCATAGGGGCTTGAAGAAATATATGGGCTGCACGATGCTTCCACGCAGAGCTGAATCCGGCCCGTACACTACTACTGGTAAACCGCTTTGAGGATCTAAGCCTGTCCAGGAACCGCGGTGCGAGGCGGACCGTCCATGCTAATAAACCCTATTGGTTTCATTGGGCGACAGGGCTTGAGATGTCTTTCATCTCATTGTCGGGTAAAAGTCCCACAAAATTGGAAGCAACGTCTCCAAAATAACCTTTACAGTGTTGATGGGGACGTTAAACCTCAAATCAAACAAAACCAGTACTAGTGTGCGGGCCAGATTCAGCTCTGCGTGGATCTCAAATGGCTCAAAAGTCATGATGAAGTAGATCACAGGTCAAGGTCACAGGTCAAAATATTTTTGTATGAGTGGGAAGCCCTTGTCACAATGAACCTACATCCCAAATATGATTGATTTATGATTGATTTATTTGAGGTTTAACGTCCCCGTCAAGACTGTATAGGTCATTTTGGAGACGTTGCTTCCAAATCTGTGGGACTTTTACCCAACATTGAGATGAAATGACATCTCAAGTCCTGTCGTCCAATGAAACCAATAGGGTTTATAAGCATGCACGGTCCGACTCACACTGCTTTGCCTGGGCAGGATATGAAGGCTGTATCTCAAATGGTTTAAGTTATGACAAAGTAGGCCAAAGGTCAAGGTCACAGGTCAAACATGTTTCTACGAGTGCTGTCACAAGCAACTTACATGCCAAATATTAAAGCTCTATGTCAAATGGTTCAAAATTTATAATACAGTAGGTCACAGGTCAATACTTTTGTATGGATGGGAAGCCCTTGTCACCAGGAACCTAAATAAAAAATATGAAGGGTCTATCTCAAATGGTCAAAAAGTTATGACAAGGTAGGCCAAAGGTCAAGGACACAGGTCCAAAATTTCTGTATGAGTTGGGAGCCCTTGTCAAGAGCAACATACATGCAAAATATAAAGGCTTTATGCCAAATGGTTCAAACGTTATGACCAAGTAGGTCAAAGGCCAGTTATATGTCAAATTTTTGGTATGGGTGGGAAGCCCTTGCCACAAGGAACAAACATGCCAAATATGAAGGATCTATTTCAAATGGTTCAAAAGTTATTATTAAGTATGTCATAGGTTAAGGTCAAGGTCACAGGTCAAAATGTTTTGCATGAGTTGAAAGCCCTTACCACAAGGGACCGACATGCCAAATATAAAGGCCCTACTCTGCCTTAAATGGTTCAAAAGTTATGACAAAGTAGGTCAAAGGTCAAGGTAAAATGTCAAATTTTTGTATGTGTGGGAAGTCCTTGTCACAAGTAACATACATGCCAAATATGAAGGCTCTATCTCAAACGGTTCAAAAGTTATCTTTAAACAAGTCACATGTCAAGGTCAAGGTCACATGTCATTTTTTGTGTGAGTAGGAGGCCCTTGTCACAAGGAACCTATATGCCATATATGAAGGCTCTATCTCAAATGCTTCAAAAGTTATGACAAAGAAGGCCAAAGGTCAAGTTCATAGGTTAAAAGTTTTGTATGGATGGGAAGACCTTGTCACAAGCAACATACATGCCAAATATGAAAGCTCTATATCACACTGTTCAAAAGTTATCATAAAGTAGGCCACAAGTCAATATCAATGTCACAGGTCATTTTTTGTATGAATAGGAAGCCGTTGTCACAACATACATGCCAAATATGAAAGCTCTATCTCAAATGCTTCAAAAGTTATAAAAATAGGTCAAAGGTCAAGGTCATAGATCAAAAGCTTTGTATGGGTGGGAAGACTTTGTTACAAGGAACATACATGCAAAATATGAAGGCTGTATCACAAATGGTTCAAAAGGTATGATGAAGTAGGTCACAGGTCAAGGTTAATGTTACCGTTCAATTTTTTGTATGAGTGTGAAGACCTTGTCACAAGGAACCTACCGACCAAATATAAAGGCCCTATCTCCAACGGTTCAAAAGTTATGACAAAATGACCTACTGATCTACGTTTTGATTCAACATGATCCATATTCGAGCTTGACCCAAGTATTGTCAAAATGATCATCCTGAGCAAGATTTATGATAATTTGACTGTGGTCTCTAGAGTGTTCACAAGGATTTTCTATGATTTGACCTTCAAACCTACTTTTTGATCTGACATGACCCATATTCGAAAGTGACCGAGATATTGTCAAGATGGGTGAGTGAGTGTTTGGGTTTTACGTCCCACCAACAACTAAGGTCACACGGAGACGGATTGTCAAGATGATCATTCTGAGCAAGATTGATGATGATCGGATCAAAACTGTGGACTCTAGTGTGTTCTCAAGATTTTCTATGATTTGTCCTACTGACCTACTTTTTGACCCGACATGACCCATATTCGATCTTCACCGAGATATTGTCAAGATGATCATTCTGAGCAAGACTGATGATCAGACCAAACCTGTTACCTCCAGTTTGACCATAATGTCTTTCTATGAATGGATCTACTGACCTACTTTTTGACCCGGCATGACCCATATTCAAACTTGGCCGAGATATTGTCAAGATGATCATTCTGAGCAAGTTGATGATAATTGGACCAAAACTGTGACCTCTAGTGTGTTCACAAGACTTTTCAATGATTTGACCTACTGACCTACTTTTTGACCCGACTTGACCCATATTCAAACTTGGCCGAGATATTGTCAAGATGATGGTTCTGAGCAGGCTGATGATGATAGGACCACACTGTGGCCTCTAGTTTGTTCACAAGGCTTTTCTATGATTTGACCTACTGACCTACGTTTTGACTCGACTTGACCCTTATTCGAACTCGACCGAGATATCGTCAAGATAATCATTCTGAGCTAAAATGACGATGGTCGGACCAAAACTGTGGCTTGTAGTGTGTCCACAAGGTTTTTCTATGATTTGAACTACTGACCTACTTTTTGAACCGACATGACCCATATTCAAACTTGACCGAGATATTGTCCAGATGATCATTCTGAGCAGGTTTGATGATGATCGGACCAAAACTGTGGCCTCTAGTGTGTGCACAAGGTTTTTCTATGATTTGACACTGACCTACTTTTTGAACCAACATGACCCATTTTTGAACTTGACCGAGATATTGTCAAGATGATCATTCTGAGCTAGATTGGTGATGATTGGACCAAAACCGTGGCCTCTAGTGTGTTCACAAGTTTTTTTTTTCTATGATTTGACATACAGACTTACTTTTTGACCCGACATGACCCATATTCGACCTTGATCGAGATATTGTCAAGATGATCATTCAGAGCAAAGTAGAAGAAAAACAAAGATCAGGAATCGATACAATTAACTTACTCCACCCGTCAAAGACACCAAAGGGAAAGAAACACAAACATGAAGCGACCATACCATAATAGAAGCCTAAACAAAGGAAGGCCATAAAGACAGTTACTTTCCCACAAAATAGCCATATGACCATCCAAAATAAAAGACACAAGCGATACACACAGTAAGCAACAAACAGCAACATAAATAAACCGCCACAGAAGAACCGCCTTGGAACGGTCAGTGGAAAGATTTTCACTTGGGGGGGGGGGGGGGGGGGGGCTTAAATTGATTTTACATGGCCACAATCCTCGCCCTTACTTCCGTCGCGATTTAGACAAATAATTTTTTCAGTCCGCATGAAGACCTCCTAACTCGTCAGTGCAACATCTCCATGAACACAAATAATCATCGGGATGGTGGTGGTGTGGGCGTTAAAGACCTTTTATTGCCGGCATGACTTCTGTTTATGACTGATGGTAATTTGTTTTCATGCTGACGGGTGCAGTTCTGATACTAATAATTAATATACATAACAAATACGCATATGAAAATATTTTGTAAAGAAAAAACTACTCTTACTACAAACTCTGTGTGAGAGCTGCTCTGATGCATGCATAAAATCGTCGGCCTTGATAGCTTAGTCGGATGCGCGTCTGACTGATGCTCAGGAGGACGCGGGTTCGATACCTGCCGGAGTCGACACCATTCTTTCGCGGAGATTGATCATGAATATGTTCCACGGTCATTCTCACACTTCCACTGATTCAAGAAAGGCAGTTGTCAGTGTCTGGCGAAAGAATGTGCACTGTACTGGGTAACCGCTTACGTATAAGCTAGCCCAGAAAAAGTGTGGATAGGTTAACTGACCGGCTCAAAAATGACCTAAAATAGTGTTGACTTGGCCGTTAAACTCCAATACAAACAAATCAAGCATAAAATCGTGCAGATCAAATAATTCAACACAATGATATTTCTTACAGAGACACATTAAGAAGAGATGACAAACGATACTCTAAGGGCTAAATATATACTAGCGGAAAAAAGAAACTGTGCATGTATAAAAAATAATTCTAAAATTCATTTATGCTTGAAACTTTAAACAAAAATAATGTGTATATTCCTTAACAATATTGATTTGGCAAATAAGGCCTTTGCACGTGCATTTCGTTGTTCTTGTGCAAATGCAGGATATAGCATATTCGTGGCTAGCATTACAATTCTTAATTCTTGTGTAAAACCGTTTTATCCAAGTGAAACAGAAAAAAAAAAACACAAATTTATTCCTCCTGAATGTGTTGGTAAGCAATGCCTAGACTCAACGAAGCTCAGCGCAACCAAGCGGTTGGCATAATTCGGGCTGGTGTATCCCAAAATGAGGTTAGCAGACGGCTTTGCGTGCATAGGAACACGATTTATGCTTTATGGAGACGTTATCAGCAATCTGGTAACACATCGGACCATCGCAGATCGGGACGTCCACGTGTGACGTCATTACGTCAAGACACTTACATCCGTGTGACGCATCTTCGTAACCGATTTCAAACTGCTGCCTTGACAGCTAGAAGCATCAATATTGTTAAGGCGTATACACATCATGTTTGTGTAAAGTTTCAAGCATAAATGGATTTTAGATAAGAACTATGGAACAATTATTTTTTATACACAGTTTCTTTTTTCCGCTAGTATACATTAATTTACCCCCTACATCATGGTTTAAATTCAGAGGAGAATATACAGTCTCTTTTATACTTACACATATAATAGAAGACGTTTCTGACACTCACCAATGTCTAAAGATAACATATAACTTGCAGCATTCCAGCTTCTCTACTTCCAGATTCGCTATGATATGAATTAATTTTCACTAACGTACTAACCTGCAGTTACAATAACCTGAGGAACCTTTCCAATAAATATACATAACATATGCATATGAAGAGATTGAATAAAACGATATATTACATGCATACCAGAGAAATACTATGATTTCTACCAGACATAAATTCGCCCCCCGCCCATCGGGGCTTGAAGAAATAGATGGGCTGCATGATGCTTCCACGCAGAGCTGAAACTGACCGCACACGAGTACTGGTAAACCGCTTAAAGGATCTAAGCCTGCCCAGGCAAAGCGGTGCGATTCGGCCCGTCCATGCTTATAAACCCTATTGGTTTCATTGGGCGACAGGGCTTGAGAAGTCTTTTCATCTCAGTGTCGGGTAAAAGTCCCACAAAATTGGGAGCAACGTCTTCAAAATGACCTATACAGTGTTGACGGGAACTTTAAAGCTAAAATCAAACAAACAAACAAAACCAGACATAAATTTGGTATTTTCCTTTTTGCTTGAAGAACCATTTCCTCTTAGCCGGGGAAATAAATCTCTTCAGCTGGAACTACTTTTTGTACAAGATACATAGAGGCCATTTACTTTTTTGAGGTGGATACCAAACATATTTCATCGAGTGAGTTGAAAACGTCCTAATTTATGTCCGCGCAAAAACGTCCTAATTTATGTCTGCGCACTTGTTTTGATATTCAGAACTTGTCTTTGAGTGTGTGTATAGCTAACAAATAATTATTTTGCTTTGGAAAGCAAATTGGCCATTTTGTGGTAAAGTATAGTAGTCGCAGATAAGAGTGACTAGGCGGAGCTATTCAGGTGTTGTCAATATATGTCAAATTTGCTGAGTCCACCAGAAGATTCGGTAGAGTGCCTTTCGCACGCTTTCTACAAGCGGACGAAATGGTCATATACGCCACTGTTATGCTTGTGTTACAGTTGAATTCACACAATCGGGTGTCTTGGTTAACCGTTTTGTTAATGGTATATTCCTAAGGCAGGTACAAACGATAGCTCCGCCTGGTCAATTTTATCTGTGACTACTATAACTGTCCTTTGGCTTTCCGCTAGTGATGTTTCCATTAGGGTCTAGTTGTTTCATGTTTGTGTTTCTTTCCCGTGGTGTCTCTGATGGGAGCTGTGGGTTAATTGTATCGATTCCTGATCATTGCCTTCACTTCTATTTTGGAAAGATATTCTTGATAGTGTTTTCGATATGTCATTTTGGTATGTTATAGCTTATAATCTAATTTATTATTGCTGTCAGCTATTTTCCGGTCCATATACACGTATCTACTTGGTATGAAGCAATGTTGCAGATAGCTGATACATTAATAAAATCAATGGAACAATGATGTGTTTGCGCCCCCACACACGGGGGTTTGGAGAAATAGATTGGACTGCATGTTGCCAACACGCAGAGCTGAAACCGACCAAACATCTGAGTATTGGTAAACCGCTAAGGAGGTACAGAAGACCCGCGTTATAACGACAGTATTTGTTCCCTATTTTTCTGCCGTTATAATGAATTTGCCGTTATAAAGAATCTCAGTCAGGAGTATGATATCTAATAAAAGGTCTTTTCCACATCATTACTCCAAGAAACAAATGTGATAGACGATTGAGGCGATTCTAACAAATATCTATAACATTTGTTTCTTGGAGATTTCTTGGAGTATTAAATTGCAAGAATCTTTCATGACTATGAATTAGTTTTGGGTATTTCCAACCCAAAGGAAGCCCAAGCCGCTCGGAATCGAGGCTAAACCTTGAGCTAAAAATTCATTCCGTTGGAATTGTCGTTATACGAGATTCGCCGTTATAACGAATGTCGTTATAACGCGGGTATTCTGTATAAGCCTGCCCAGGAAAAGTGGCGAGAGTCAGACCGTCCCTTAAATCCTAGTGGTTTCTGTGATGGGTAGGGCTTGAGATGTCATTTCATCTCAATGGTATAACTCCCACAAAATCGGAAGCAACGTCGCCAAAATGACAGTTTTAACGGGAACGTTAAACCTCAATACAAACAACAACAACAACAACAACAACAACATAACAATGAAGTGTTTCAGTTGCTCCGCCATGCAGTAGGTGTCAAAGTGTACGATAATGCAGTGCCTGCAGATGCTTGTATACGCATATGTATTGAGATGTGTATTATCGACTTCTTAAAATATATATAAACGGTGTGTATTGCAATATATGAAAATATGATATAATGTATACACAGTCATAGCATGCACACATGTAGAAACCACAAATGAAGCTCTGGAAACTTTGGAAGCTGTGTTTGTGGACCTGCACAAAAGCGGCCGCTAAGCAGTATGTGGAATTCGGCAGCCGAACTGAGTGACTGACCAGACCTCATTATGATAGGACTGTTCATCCCCTTAGCATGGGGAAGGGGCTAGAAAAGGTGCGGTCGATCAATAAGAAAGAAGACAGATGATATCTTTGGCAATCGGATAATGGAATATGCGCACTTTTGATGTACAGTGCTATATCTGACAGACCACAGCGAAGAACAGATCTTGTTGGAAGAGACCTTGACCGGTACAAAACAGAAGTGAAGGCAAAGATCGGGAATCGATACCAATTAACCCACAGCTCCCACCAGAAACACCAAAGGAAAAGAAACACAGAGATGAAACAACTAAACCTAATGGAAACATCAATAGCGGAAAGCCAAAAGGACAGTTACTTTCCCATAAAATGGCCAGTAGGCTATCCAAAACAAAATAATATAAGCGATACACACACTGAAAGACAAGCCATAACAAAACTCGGCCCAGTCGTCTGGAGAAGAAGGTTTTCTAAGGTCTTCACCATATTTGGACTGGCGGCCATATTGGTCAGTTGACCTAGACCATTCGAACAAACTTTCTTTCCCTCACTGTCAAAAAACTGCATATGAAATTAAATTGAAATCAACCCTGTGGTTTCAGAGAAAACGTATTTTGTAATGTCAACGGACGTGCAATCCAAGCGACCTTGGGCCAAGATCGCCAAATTGATATTCATAGGCATTAATTTTCTACCTATTCTCGTGTCATAGACCACAGTATTTTTCGAAAAATGCATTGTTTTACCTTTTTCTCATTGAAAAGCCTAGGGAACCAAATTTGACCTTGCTGTAAAATATCTTAAGTTCAACCTAGAGTCATCATTTTTTGATAAATGGTTGGTATTCAGTCACCCGATGCCACAAACCAAGCTTCAAGACAATCGGTCCATTGGTTCTGGAGAGAAAGATTTTAAAAGGCTACATCCTACATCATAGTGTAGTTTATATTTTCTTGTCCTTTGGGATCATTGATTCCATTGTGGAATTTTGAAAATATTTTGAGGGCCACTGATGAGGCCTAATTGGCCGAAACTAGCTAGTCTGGCCCAGAAAACATGTACACTCCGTATTTTCCGTTTTGTGGTGTATTCCTTGCTTCCAAAGGATAACCTTTTATAGAACATATTTTACCATATCTGGGCATGTCGGCCATAAAGGACATGTGACCTGGACCATTCAAAACTTTTTTTCGTTCTCCCACTGTCAGGAGGATTTTTTTTATATTTCGCAATTAATTCGATTTGCCAGTGTCTAGTCATGTAACTGACTTCAACACCCGTAATAAATTGTTAACTACTAAACTTCTTAATCAGGGGTATCGATATCAAACTTCGCAAAGCCTTTTCAAAATTTTATAGACGTCATTCCGATTTAATTTCTAAATTCAATTTTGGACTTAAATCTCTTCTGTAACAACGTCTATCGGAACCCGAATTTTATGGTGACTTAGGATATAAATTCAGAAAAAATATATAATTGCAATGACTTCAGCACCCAATTTAGTAAAATCATTCTTCGATATAAAAAGATTGGGTACAACATACATGTTATGCATGGTATTTAACCCAATCACGACTGACAACTTTGCTTCCCTCTTCAATTGCACGCCGGCGGGTAAGGCCTCCGATTCTATGGCGGCTACAGCGTAAAGGCTTACTGAGAATTAGAGAGAATTTGATTTTTAAGTAATGTTGGTTGGTGCCTGATGCTCTGTCTTTGGTCGGGCCCATCGGAGTCCAACTGTTGTTTTTCGTTTGCTCCAGCATTTCGATCAGTGGTTTCTTGCCGTCGAGTCCTCACCGTTGTTTCATCTCTGTGGTTCTTTGATTTTTGTGTTCTAGGAGATGTTGCACTGACGAGTTAGGAGGCCTTCATGCGGACTGAACAAATTATTTGTCAAAATCCCGACGGAAGTAAGGGCGAGGATTGTGACCAATTAAAATCGATTTAAGCCCCTTCACTGACATGTCCCAAGGTGGTTCTTCTGTCGCGGTCTATCTTTGCTACGGTTTGTATTTTGAGTGTGTGTATCGCTCATTATATTTTGTTTTGGATAGCCAGTTGGTCATTTTGTAGGAAAGAAAATGTCATTTTGGCTTTCCGCTATTGATTTTTCTATTAGGGTCTAGTTATTTCATGTTTGTGTTTCTTTCCATTTGGTGTCTCTGATGGGAGCTGTGGGTTAATTGTATCTATTCCTGATCATTGCCTTCACTTCTATTTTGCATAAGAAAATTAATTGAAATTGACTCGGTGGTTTCAGAGAAGAAGTCATTTGAAAATGGTTGATGGACGACACTCGACGGAGGCCTACCATCCTATATTTTTTTTTATTCAGGGGATTTAAAAAATGTGGACACTTCAGAACATTTTGTAGTTAACCTGAAATTTTAACAAATTTGTTTCACGACCCAGCTGAGAGTACTGGTTGGCCGATTAAGTGTAGGCTGGGATATAGTTCTGAATCGATACTTAAACTGCTCGTTTAATATGTTCTATAAAAGGGTTATCCTTTGGAAGCAAGGAATAAACCACGGAACTGAAAAATATGGAGTGCACATGTTTTCTGGGCCAGACTAGCTATTTTCGGCCAATAAGGCCTCATCAGTGACCCTCAGATATTTTCAAAATTCCACAATAGAATCAATGATCCCAAAGGACAAGAAAATATAATCTACACTAGGATGTAGGACAGGGAGACGTTTTACCGCCGCCACACATTCCCACACACCAGCTGTAGTGAAGTTAAATATGTTCTATAAAAGGGTTATCCTTTGGAAGCAAGGAATACACCAAAGAACTGAAAAAATATGGAGTGTACATGTTTTCTGGGCCAGACTAGCTAGTTTCGGCCAATTAGGCCTCATCAGTGACCCTCATATATTTTCAAAACTCCACAATGGAATCAATGATCCCAAAGTACAAGAAAATATAATCTACACTATGATGTAGGACAGGGAGACGTTTTACCGCCGCCACACATTCCCACACACCAGCTGTAGTGAAGTTAAATATGTTCTATAAAAGGATTATCCTTTGGAAGCAAGGAATACACCACAGAACTGAAAAATATGGAGTGTACGTGTTTTCTGGGCCAGACTAGCTAGTTTCGGCCAATTAGGCCTCATCAGTGACCCTCAGATATTTTCAAAATTCCACAATGGAATCAATGATCCCAAAGGACAAGAAAAGATAATCTTCACTATGATGTAGGGCAGGGAGACGTTTTACCGCCGCCACACATTCCCACACACCAGCTGTAGTGAAGTTAAATATTAAACTTTAAAGCCTTAAAGTCCAGTATTTGAAGCAAGCAGTGTAGACCTGATTAGACGCCGCAATTATACCAGCTTATGTTGCGTTATGTGGCGTCTGATTACATATCCACTGTTTGCCAATGCCCCAGTACACGAGCCCAGTTCAGATTTTACCTTTTACACAACGCTCTGACGTCACGGGAAGAAGGCTAGCGCTGCTATAAATTACATTACCTGGGTGTTGTTCAGCGATAACCACGTGGACAATACCTCTGCTCTATGTCCTCGTTAAAACGCCTCATAATAAGAAAATATTCAATGCAATTTTGTCTGAAAAAGGCACTACAAACACGGCAACATGCCCCGCCACTACACTGACATCAGGCACAGGACATTGACGTCCCATGCCCTAAACCAATTTTTCTATGATAAGCTTGGCTTGCTTATTGTAACAAATGGGGATTCATGCCAATTTGAGGGCTCTTTTAGTGTTTCTGATGGAACGACTATGTCCAGTGCATTAACCAAGTGCCACAACGCTGTCAAAGAGGAATTCAAAGTGACGGTGCATTAGTCTTTCCCTAAATAAAGTTGACATGAATAGATGACTGAGATTGCTTTTTGGACGGTTTTTTTTTCACGGAAAAAATCCGTCCTTTAGAATAGCGATGTCCGTGCGGGCGGGCGGCCGGGCGTACGCGTCCCGGTTTACCTTTTGGTTAACCCTGAAAAACCCGTCCATAATGCCATTTAGCGTTTTTCTTGTTTTAATGTTCAAAAGGCCATAGTTCCAAAATTAAAATCAGAATTACAGTTCAAATTTCCTGCAGAACCCTTATGATGCTTAACCTTTGGGTGAAGTTTACGGAAAATATCTCAAAATAGTTCCCTGTTTACAGAGTAGTTTGTTTGATTTGAGGTTTAACGTCCCCGTCAACGCTATAAAGGTCATTTTGGAGACGCTGCTTCCAGTTTTGTGGGACTTTTACCCGACATTGAGATGAAATGACATCTCAAGCCCTGTCGCCCAATGAAACCAATAGGGTTTATAAGTATGGACGGTCCGACTCGCACCGCTTTACCTGGGCAAGCTTATATCCTCTAAGCGGTTTACCAGTACTCGTGGGCAGTCGGTTTCACCTCTGCGTGTACGCATCATAAGAATATCACAGAAATCGTTACTTTATGTTCAAAGTATCATAAACTTGTACTAATTCAACGATTCATTCATGTGAAAAGGTGCAGACAAGTCATTTCTGACCCAAAATTGACAGTGGGTTGGGGGCTGTGACCTTGAGAATAAGGTCAAGGTCAGGTTGTGACCTTGAAAAAAAGGTGAAGGCAAAAGCAAACCAAATCTTTGGTAGGTTAAAATGATATATTGTACAACGTTTGACCAAATGGCATATGTTCATACAAGTGAAATTGACAGCTTTAGGGGGAGGGGGGGGGGGGGCTGTGTCCTTGGAAATAAGGTCAAGGTCACCAAAATCTAATCAAAACATTGGTCGGTTGCAATGAGATATTCTTCTACTAAGTTTAACCAAATTCCAATGATTCGTTCATGATAGGGAGCAGACACGCGAGGGGGGGGGGGGGGGGGGGGGCGGTGCTCTAGAAAATAAGGCCAAGATCACCAAAACCTAATGGGTGTTTTCCCCTATCCTAATGTTGCAAGCATGTAAGTTTTAGTCCGATCTATTAAATTTTAAATTGTGTTGAACTTCGTTCATGCTTTTCATTAGCTCACCAGACCGAAGGTCATGGTGATCTATGTCCGGCGTTGTCGTGCGTCGTCCGACGTGCGTGCGTAAACTTTTCTTGTGAACACTCTATAGAGGCCAGTTTTGGCCCAACGATAATCAATCTTGCTCAGAATAATAATCGTGACAATATCTCGGTCAAACTCGAATATGGGTCAAGTTGGGTCAAAAAGTAGGTCAAATCATAGAAAACTAGAAATGTGTCCAGACACAGATGCCCCCGCCAAGGGCCCCGCCTCACCCAGAAAATCCATGTTGCAACAAAATTTTCTAAGTGTGTGACCTTGTCATCAGGAACATTTGTGAGAAGTTATATTGAAATTGGTGAAAAAATGTAAGCGCTAGAGCAATGACAAAGTTTTTCTAAAAATAGCCACAGTGACGTGGCTTGACCTTGAAAGTCGAACTCGCTCGAGGTATTGTCATAAGGAACATTTGTGTGAAGTTATATTGAAATCAGTGAAGAAATATAGACGCTAGAGCTATGTTGTGCGAGGGGATAATTAAAAAATTTTAAGTTTGTGACCTTGACCTTGAGCTCATGGGCATGGGTGGGGGTATCGCTGAGTAAAATGGACAGGTATCTAACATCATACCAAATATCAACCCAATCCATCGCACGATTTGGAAAATATCAACTCTTAAAATATCTAATTAAAAATTTCTAAGTCTGTGACCTTGACCTTGAAGCCATAGGCATGAGTGGGGGTATTGCCAAATAAACATTTGGACCTGTATCTATCATCATAGCATACATAAGCCAAATCCATAATATAGTTTGGAAAATTTGAGCTCTTTAAAATCTTTCACATTAAAATTGTCTAAGTCTGTGACCTTGACCTTGAGGTCATAGGCAAGGGTGGGGGTATTGCTGAATAAAACATTGTACCTATATCTATCATCATATGAACCAAAGCCATCATAAAAGTTCAGGTTCTACCAGGTACAAATACCTTAACTGGAGTCTTTAACATGGAAAATGTCTAAGTCCATGACCTTGACCTAGAGGCCATGGGCATGGGTATCGCTGAATAAAACTTTGGACCTTTATCTATAATCATACCAAATATGAACCAATTCCATCAAATGGTTTGGAAAATATGAGTTTTAAAATGTTCAAGTCTACCTGTTACAAACACCTTAACCTGAGTCTTTAACATTGAAAATTTCTAAGTCTGTGAACTTGACCTTGAGGTCACAGGCATGGGTGGGGGTATTGCTTAATAAAACTTTGGACCTATATCTATCATCATACCAAAGATGAACCAGTTCCATCACATGGTTAGGAAAATATGAGTTCTAAAAGTTCAGGCTTTACCTGTTACAAAAACTTTAACCTGAGGTTACAGGATCACGTACGTACATAATGTATGTACGTACGTACACACACACGTACAGACGGACGTACACATGTACGCACGTACACACGTACGGAAAACCGAAAAACTATATGCCCCTGGCATCATATGATGCGGGGGCATAAAAACCTTGTGGACATACTAGAGGCCACAGTTTTTGTCCGATCATCATCAAACTTGCTCAGAATGATCATCTTGGCAATATCTCGGTCAAGTACGAATATGGGTCATATCGGGTCAAAAAGTAGGCCAGTAGGTCAACTCATAGAAAAACCTTGTGACTAGAGGCCACAGTTTTCGTCCGATCATCATCAATCTTGCTCATAATGATCATCTTGACAATATCTCGGTCAAGTTCGAATATGGGTCATGTCGGGTCAAAAATAGGTCAGTAGGTAAAATCATAGAAAAACCTTGTGGACACACTAGGGGCCACAGTTTTGGTCCGGTCATCATCAAACTTGCTCAGAATGATCATCTTGGCAATATCTCGGTCAAGTACGAAAATAGATCAGTCGGGTCAAAAAGTAGGCCAGTAGGTCAAATCATTAGAAACCTTGTGAACACGCTAGGGGCCACAGTTTTGGTCCAATCATCATCAACTTGCTCAGAATGATCATCTTGACAATATCTCGGTCAAGTACGAAAATGGATATGTCGGATCAAAAAGTAGGTCAGTAGGTCAAATCATTAGAAACCTTATGAACGCACTAGAGGCCACAGTTGTGGTCCGGTCATCATCAAACTTGCTTAGAATGATCATCTTGACAATATCTCAGTCAAGTTCGAATACGAGTCATGTCGGATCAAAAAGTGGGTAAGCAGGTCAAATCACAGAACAAGAACTACGTCGAAGGCTATGTCGCGTATGTGGGGGCGCAAAGTCACCGAACCATGAAATCTAATTCAAGGTCAAACATTGATTCTTCCATAAAAGATGCCATTTCTTGATGCAAGCTTGTGCCAAGTATCATTAATGAAGCTCTAATAGTTCTTGAGCAATAAAGTTAACATTAGGTTGAACACTGGGGTAGATGCAATAGTTCCCTAAGTCAGTGAACCATGAAAGGTCAAGGTCAGATATGGATGCTTGCATTTAAGTTATCTTCCCAAGATGCAAGTTTGTACCGAGTATCATTAATGAAGCTCTTATAGTTCTTGAGAAATTAACGTGCCCATTAGGGTGAACGCTTGGGTGGTCGCAATATTTTACAAAAGTCAGTGAACCATGAAATGTAGGTCAAGGTCAAATATGGTTGTTCGCTTTTAAGTTTCAATCCCCGATACAAGTTTGTACCAAGTAACATTACTGAAGCTCTTAATAGTTCTTGAGAAATTAACTTGACCATTTGGGTGGTCGCAATATTTTACAAAGTCAGTCAACCATGAAATGTAGGTCAATGTCAAATATGGATGCTTGCATTTAAGTTGCCATCACCAGATACAAGTTTGTACCACGTATCATTAATGAAGCTCTTATAGTTCTTGAGAAATAAACTTGACCATTTGGGTGAACGCTAGGGTGGTCGCAAATATTGACGCCTTGACAAACGGACGAACTAACGAACGGAAACCGGGCGCCTATATCGCAGCATGCTAATAGCAGGCGCGACAAAAACCTTGTCACATTCTGGAGGCCACAGTTTTGGTCCAACCATCATAAAACTTGCTCAGAATTGTCGTCTTGATAATATCTCGGTCAAGTTCGAATATGGAGCATGTCAGATCAAAAAGTAGGTCAGAAAGTCAAATCATAGAAACACCGTGTGAACACTCTAGAGACCATGTGTTTGGTCCAATCACCATCAATCTTGCTCAGAATGATCATCTTGACAATATCTCGTTCAAGTTTGAATACGAGTCGGGTCGAAAAGTAGGTAAGCAGGTCAAATCATAGGAAAACCTTGTGAACACTCTAGAGGCCACACTTTTGTTCCAATCCTTATTAAACTTGCTCAGAAAAATCATCTTGACAATATCTGACTCGAGTTCGAATGTGGGTCAAAAAGTATGTCAGTACGTCAAATCATAGAAAAGCCTTGTGAACATTCTAGTGGCCACAGTTTTGGTCCAATTATCATAAATATTGCTCAGAATGATCATTATGTCTCCCCCGTTTTTGAGGAGACATATTTGTTTTCCCCCGGGCGTCTGTCTGTCCGTCTGTCTATCCGATTGTCACAAAATCGTGTCCGCTCTATAACTTGAAAACGGTTCAAGCTATCTTCACAAAACTTCATATGAATATTAATCAACATTAGACGACGTGCAGAGCGCAAGAATTATTACTCTTGCATTTATACTTTTTGAGTTATTCTCCTTGGAAGTTTGTCGGTCACAAAATCGTGTATGTGTGTATGGGCAAATTGTGTCCGGTCAATAACAGTCTCATTTTTAAATAGTGTTTGAAATTACTTGGCAGAAATGTTAACCACAATGTGAAGATGTGTCGCTTGCATGACCCAGGTCGGTACCTGAAAGGTCAAGGTCATACTTAGCGGTCAAAGGTCAAAAAGGGTCTTTTTTCGTGTTCGGTCAATAACTTTTATTCCTGGATGGATTTTGAAATTACTTCGCAGAAATGTTACTCATCATGAGTCGATGTGTTGTACGCAAGACATAGGTGGGTTCCTCCAAGGTCAAGGTCATACTTAGAGGTCAAAGGTAAAACTAGAATACTGTCGATGGCGCGCCATCGCAAATCCCCACGTTTTCTACAGAGGGGCCAAGTACCGAAAACCCCTCACCCTGGGCCCTAATTTGACTCCATGGTCAAAATATTACCTGTATTATATTCTACTAATCATGCCCTTCAATTTCATATGCCACATGACTATGTTCCAAAAAACTTAAATTTTGACCCTTTGACCCCTCTCCCAGGGCCCCAATCTGACCCCAGGGTCAAAATTTTACTTGTAGTTTATTCTACCCATTATCCCCTTCGCATAGATATGCAACATGACTATGTTCTGAAAAACTTTAATTTTGACCCCCGACCCCCCCCCCCCCCCCAGTCCGACCCCCAGGGCGTGACCTAGGGGTCACAGCCAAAATCCCGTTCAATATGTTTTACTTTTTTCATAACTAAGTACATGTGCAAAGTTTGGCATCAAAATCTTCAAAATTGACTTTGTAATTGAATTTTATTGATATTTGACCTTTTGACCCCTCCCCAGGGCCCCTGGGGGCGGGAACAAAAAAAAATGTGCTCTTGCGCAAGCCATTCATGTAAGCAACTCGCATACCAAATTTGGTTGAATTCCGGCTAACGGTTTAGGAGGAGATAGCCGGACAGACAGACGGACAGACGGACGGAGGCGATAACAATATCCCCACTTTTTTTTAAAAACGTGGGGATAAAAAGGGATTTTTTCGAGTTCGGCCAATAAATTTTATATTCCTGGATGGATCTTGAAATTACTTGGCAGAAATGTTAACCATCATTAGGCCGTTACCAATTAACCGTTTGACGCTTATGACCCACAAAGAGGGTTGACGCGTCGTTAAACACGAAATCATCATCATCATAACCATCATGAGACGATGTGTTGTGCACAAAACCTAGGTCGGTACCTCCGAGATCAAAGATGAAAAAGGGTCTTTTTCGTGTTCGGTCATTCACTTTTTTATTTCTTGATGGACTTGTAACCTTGCAGAAATGTTCACCTTCATTAGACAATGTATCGTGCGCAAGACGACCAAGGTCCGTACCTCCAAAATCAAGGTCATGCTTAGAGATCAAAGCTAAAAATGGACTTTTTTAGTGTGCGGTGAATAACTTTCTTATTCTTTGATGGATTTTGAAATTACTTGGCAGAAATGTTAACCATCATGAGACGATGTATAGCGCTCAAGATCCAAGTCGGTACCTCAAAGGTCAAGGTCATACATAAAGGTCAAACGTCAAAAAGGGCCTATTTTAGTGTCCGGTTAGTAACTTTCTTATTCCTTGATGGATTTAGAAGTTACTTGGCAGAAATGTTATCCATCATTAGATGATGTGTCACGCGCAAGACACAGGTCGGTACCTCCAAGGTCAAGGTCATTCTCAGAGGTCAAGGGTGAAAAGGGGCTTTTTTCGTGTCCGGTCGATAACTTCCTTATTTCTGGATGGACTTTTTGAAGTTACTTTGTAGAAATGTTCATCTTCATTAGATGATGTGTCGCACACAAGACCCAGGCAAATACCTCCAATGTCAAGGTCATACTTAGAGGTCAATAAGGGGGGAAGACAAGTGTTTTTGTAGAAAAACAAATTCTAGTCTTGACAATATCTCGATCAAGTTCGAATATTGGTCATGTCGAATGAAAAAGTTAATCAGTAGGTCATTTTGAAATAACTTTTGAACCGTTTGAGATAAGAGTCTTCATATTTGGCATTTTTTTTTTTTTTTTTTGGTTTGGGTTTTACGGCCCTTTCAAGATTATTTCACTCATATCGAGCCGATCGTTAATCATAGGTGGGCGAAAACCGGAGTACCCGGAGAAAAACCACCTGACCTTCCGTTGCAGAACTTGGCGTCTCACACGTGACCCGAGCGAGGCTCGAACCCACGGCGGTGAGAGACCTAATGACTAAGAGTCAGCGCTCTTATCCATTAGGCCACGGAGGCCCGTTTCATATTTGGCATGTAAGTTCCTTGTAACAAGGGCTTCCCACATATACCAGTGACCGGTGAGCTACTTTATCGTAACTTTTGAACCATTTGAGATAGAGCCTTCATATCTGGCATGTATGTTCCTTGCGTCAAGGTCTTCTCACCCATACAAAATTTTGACCTATGACCTTGACCTTTGACCTACTTTGGCATAACTTTTCTTTTGAAGCATTTGAGATAGAGCCTTCATATTTGGCATGTATGTTCCTTGTGACAAGGGCTTCCTATTCATGCAAAAATATTAACCTGCGACCTTGACATGTGACCTACTTTATCATAACTTTTGAAGCATACGAGATAAAGCCTTCATATTTGACATGTATGTTCCTTGTGACAAGGACTTGCCACACATACAAAAAATTTGACTTGTGACCTTGACCTTTGACCTACTTTGTCATAACTTTGGAATCATCTAAGATAGAGCCTTCATATTTGGCATGTAGGTTCCTTGTGACAATGGCTTCCCACTCATGCAAAAAAAAAAAAAAAAAAATGACCAGTGACCTTTATCTGTGTCCTATTTAATCAAAACTTTTGAACCGTTTGAGATTGATCCTTCATATTTGGCATGTATGTTCCTTGTGACAAGGGCTTCCCACCCATACAAAAATTTTGACCTGTGTCCGTGTCCTCTGACCTACTGAACCATTTGACAGAAAGCCTTCATATTTGACATGTAAATTCCTTGTGACAAGGGCTTCCCACTCATATAACTTTTTGACCGGTGTCCTTGACCTTTGCCCTACTTTGTCATAACTGTTCAACCATTTGAGTAGCCCCCGCCCATCGGGGCTTGAAGAAATAGATGGGCTGCATGTTGCTTCCACGCAGAGCTCACGAGTACTGGTAAACCGCTCAGAGGATCTAAGCCTGCCCAGGCAATGCGGTGCGAGTCGGCCCGACCATGATTAGAAACATTATTGGTTTCATTGGGCGGCAGGACTTGGGATGTCATGTCATCTCAGTGTCGGGTAAAAGTCCCACAAAATTGAAAGCAACGTCTCCAAAATGACCTTTACAGTGTTGACGGGGACGTTAAAATTCAAATCAAACAAACAAAATCAACCATTTGAGATAGAGACCGCATATTTGGGATGTAGGTTCCTTGTTACAAAGGCTTTCCAATCATACAAAAAAAAATTCACCTGTGATATTGACCTGTGACCTACTTTATCATAACGTTTGAACCATTTGAGATAGAGCCTTCATAGTTTACATGTCTATTCCTTGTGACAAGGGCTTCACACGCATACAAACATTTTGACCTGTAACCTTGACCCGAGACCTACTTTATCATAACTTTTGAACTATTTGAGATAGAGCCTTCATATTTGGCATTTGACATGCCTAACACCCTTACAAAAAATTGACCTTGGACCTTGACATACTTTGCAATAGCTGTAAATATTTGAGATAGAGCCTTCATATTTGGGATGTAGGTTCCTTTGGACAAGGGCTTCCCACTCATAAAAATATATTGTCCTGCGACCTACTTTAAAATAACTTTGAACCATTTTAGATAAAGCCTTCATATTTTGCATGTATGGTCTTTGTGACGAGGGCTTCCTACCGGTACAAAATGTTTGACCTGTGGCCTTGAATTTTGACCTGTTTTATCATAACGTTTGAACCATTTCAGATAGAGCCTTCATTTTTTACATGTACATTTCTTGTGACAAGTCTAGCCCCTTACCACCCAGTCACCCAAAATAAAAATATAGAATCCTTAAAATGACTTCTACTCCTAAATATACAAAATAATTTCACAGAAGTTTCTTGGGTCACTGCCAAAACCAAAATTGATCAAACCATCCAATCCACCTTACATTACCTACTGTTTTATTTCTACAATAAGGATCAGGTGAGAGATCCAGGGCAACTATGGCCCTCTTGAATGAAATAAATTTTGTGTGTACAAGTGCGCAATGTGTACAAATGTGCCATTCTGTACACTTTGGTGGATACCTACACTGAGCGGTCATCTTGCAGTCACTTGGGTAAGTCATTCTCTCTATTCCGACCCCCAGTCTAATCCGGCCATTTTTCTCAGTTGGAGAGCTGACTGGCCGGATCAGACAGGTTTTTCTGTACATAACATAGATGGCTATGTTCAAGGGACAATAACTCCAAAAGAAGGAAAATCAAAGTTGCTGTTCTGCACGACGTCTCATAGTGCTCTACATATCTGCGAAGATTTACGAAAATATCACAAATGGTTCTGTTTGTTTATTTGTATTGGAGTTTAACGGCCCAGTCAACACTGTTTAGGTCATTTCTGAGCCGGTTAATTTACCTATCAAAACCTTTCCTGGGCAGGCTTATACGTAAGCAGTTAACCAGTACAGTGCACATTCTTTCACCAGAAACTGACAACTGCCCTTCTTGAATCAGCGGAAAGGAGGGAATGACCGTAGAAAAGATTTCATTATCAATCTCCACGAAAGAATGGTGCCGACCCTAATCACCAGTCATCACCGACTGAGCTACCGAGGCCGGCCAAATGGTTCTATCACGAAACTATGATAGAAAGGCTGTTCAAAGGGGCAATAACTCCAAAAGTAGGAAAATTAGTTACGGTTCATATGCCCTGAATGTCGTCTCATGGTACTCTACATTTCTATGAAGATTCGTGAAAATATCTCAACTGGTATCAGAGTTTAATAATATGGAGCCGACACGAAACTATGTAAGAAATGGCTATGCTCAATATTGAAGTGCCATAACTCCATAAGTAGAAAAATCAGAGTTTCGTTTCATATGTTCTGCGCGTCGCCTTATGCAGCTCTACATATCTGTGAAGTTTCGTGCAATATCTAAATGATATCAGAAATAGATACACTGACGGACACTCAAAATTTCGGTGGGTATAACATAATACCCCGGGGCAAAATGACGTTGATAGCATTTTCCGCCAAGGTTTTCCGGGTTTTTTATTAGCCAAAAATCCTTTCATTTTCATCCTGTGCCCTTCTGTATACATCTTTATACTAAATAGGACCAGAACAACAGATTCATCTTTCTGCATTTAAATTAGCAAGTTGTGCTAATTTTCGAGTACTTATAATTAACGATTAGCTGCATTTATAGACGGATCCAATGTTTTGACACGTGACTAACATATCATTGCGGCGTCTGATCTGTGCCTATACCGTTTGCCAAACCCAATACAGGATTCCTGTCCAGATTCTATAGATAACCCTGCTACGAAGGACTCTGACCTAATGCAGAGGATCCGCATTATAACGACAGTATTTGCCGTTATAAAGTATCCCAGCTAGGAGTATTGGTGTGAGGTTTAACGTCCCCGTCAACACTGTATAGGTCATTTTGGAGACGTTGCTTCCAATTTTGCGGTATTTTACCCGACATTGAGATGAAATGACATCTCATGCACTGTCGCCGAATGAAACCAATATGGTTTATAAGCATAGACTGTCCGACTCGTACCGCTTTGTCTGGGCAGGCTTAGATCCTCTAAGCGGTTTACTAGTACTCGTGTGCGGTCGGATTCAGCTCTGTGTGGAAGCATCATACAGCCTATCTATCGCTTCAAGCCCCGATGGGCGGGGCGGACCTGTTAGGAGTATGAAAGCCCTTTCCCCCATTATTACTCCAAGAAACAATTTTTATAGACATTTGATAGAATCGCATCGATGAGGCGATTCTAACAAATGTCTATATCATTTGCTTCTTGGAGTATTAGATTACAAGACCCTTTCATGACTATGGACCCGATTTGTGTATTTCCAGCCCGAGGGAAGCCAACGCCGCTCGGAACCGAGGCTAAGCCTTTAGCTAAGCAGTCATTCCATTCAAACTGTCGTTTAGCCCCCGCACATCGGGGCTTGAAGAAATAGATGGGCTGCCTGATGCTTCCAAGCAGAGCTGAAACCGACCCGCACACAAGTACTGTTAAACAGCTTAGGGGATCTAACCCTGCCTAGGCAATGCGGTGCGAGTCGGCCCGCCCATGCTTATAAACCCTATTGGTTTCATTGAGCGGCAGGCCATCTCAATGTCGGATAAAAGTCCCACAAAATTTGAAGCAACGTCTCCAGTGGTCATGACCTTTACAGTGTTGACGGGGACGTTAAACTTCAAATCAAACAAACAAACAAACTGTCGCTATAACGAGTTTTGCCGTTACAACGAATGTCGGTATAAAGAGGGTTGAGTGAAGAGATAAGAATCTATTCATAGCTGTCACGTGGATTCTCCCAAAGCAGTCATAGTCACAGACTCCAGTACTAACGTTTTTGTGCTAAGTAACTTTGGTAAACAATCGACCAAAAAGTACAGATGGAATATGGCAAACAGAGCAGACCCTGATCAAAGACCGCTTTCTGCGGCGTCTAACCTTGGTCTAATCTACAGACAACCCTCTACACACATAAATTTGACCTCACGCTGATAAGAATTGTGAGGCTATAATTAACTGTTTCCCCATCGGGGCTTGAAGAAATAGATGGGCTGCATGATGCTTCCACGCAGAGCTGAAACTGACTGCACACACAAGTACTGGTAAACCGCTTAGAGGAGCTAGGCCTGCCCAAGCAAAACTGTGCGAGTCAGACCGTCCATGCTTATAAACCCTATTGGTTTCATTGGGCGACAGGGCTTGAGATGTCATTTCATCTCGGTGTCGGGTAAAAGTCCCACAAAATTGGAAGCAACGTCTCAAAAATGACCTATACAGTGTTGACGGGGACGTTAAACCACAAACAAACAAATTAACTGATCCCTAGCTCTTGTAGAAATCAGTGATATTCACTTGGGCATTAGCAAGGAAAGTTAGTGCGCTTTGTAACTTTTGGTCAATTGACAAACAATCAAGCTAAAATTCTGTGGTGCTATATGCCTAATGTTAACAGTCAGCCCAGGTTCTGGAGGTCTGGCCTTGATAGAAAGTGACGCAAAAGTGAGTGAGCGCTATTGCTGACCCAACAATCATTTTCAAACACGAGGATGACAAACTGTGCTGAGACGGTTGTGTAGAAGACAATTTGCACGGTCAAGACCGCCATTCAAAGGCTTCGGTGATTCAGTATGAACCAAAATATTATTACGCACAAGCTACTCTTAAAGGAACGAATTTGCCCCCAAATGGTGCAACTTCTTCCCCTTAACAGCAGCCCATATATAATATGTAATGAAGAAGACTAGGTATTATCTAGGTGCTTTTTATTGCAAACTTTTTAAAGATGCAGCTCAGCATGTGCATCCATGCAGTCTGATCTGTATCCACCGATCATGCACTTCAGTAGCCGCAGTAATGAGATGAGGTGAATCTCTGGCCTTAGTTGATCCGAGTCTTTTGTGTAGCACGTGTTTTATTGAAAGCGCTAGGCTGCTAGCTCATATATAGTAATTCGGCAACATGGTTCTCAAACAAGAATTCCGCCGAAGGCTATGTCGCGCCTGTGGGGGCGCAATGTCATTGAACCATGATATGTAGGTCAAGGTCAAACATAGATGCTTGCACAAAAGATTCCATTCTCAAACGCAAGCTTGTACTAAGTATCATTAATGAAGCTCTAATAATTCTTGAGAAATGAACTTAACCATTAAGGTGAACGCTAGGGTGGTCGCAATATTTTACAAAGTCAGTGAACCATGAAATTTAGGTCAAGATCAAATATGGATGCTTGCATTTAAGTTGCCATCCCCAGATTCAAGTTTGCACCAAATATCATAAATGAAGCTCTTTTAGTTCTTGAGAAATAAACTTGACCATAAGGGTGAACGCTAGGGTGGTCGCAATATTTTACAAAGTCAGTGAACCATGAAATATGGGTCAAGGTCAAAAATGGATGCTTGCATTCCAGTTGCCATCCACAGATACAAGTTTGTACCACATATCATTAATGAAGCTCTTATAGTTCTTAAGAAATAAACTTGACCATTAGGGTGAGCGCTAGGGTGGTCGCAATATTTTACAAAGTCAGTGAACCAAGAAATATAGGTCAAGATCAAATATGGATGCTTGCATGTTAGTTGTCATCCCCAGATACAAGTTTGTACCAAGTATCATTAATTAAGCTCTTATAGTTCTTGAGAAATGAACTTGACCATTAGGGTGAACGCTAGGGTGGTCGCAAATCTTGACGCATTGACAAACGGACGGACGGACGATAAACCGGGCGCCTATATCGCGCCATGCTAATAGCAGGCGCGACAAAAAATCAGTGTTCTGCAGGAACATCTTTCTCCCAGATGGGGGCTGCTCTTAAAGGAAAGAATTTGCTCCCTGGGATGGGGGGTGGGGCTGCTCTTAAGGGAAAGAACTTGCTCCCTGGGGTGCGTGTGTGTGTGTGTGTGGGGGGGGGGGTGCAAATTCTTTCCTTTAAGAGCAGCAAATAAACATGTTTGTTTGTATTGAGTTTAACAGCCCAGTCAATACTATTTTAGGTTATTTTTGAGCCGGTCAGTTTACCTATCCACAATTTTCCTGGGCAGGCCTATACGTAAGCGGTAAACCAGTACAGTGCACATTCTTTCGCCAGAAACTGAAAACTACCCTTCTTGAATCAGCGGAAGGGAGAGAATGACCGTAGAAAAGATTTCATGATCAGTCACCATGAAAGAATGTTGCAAAAATCTCGGACCCATCAATATTGATGGGTCCGAGCAAAAATAAACATGTACATGTATTATATGTAATGGAGTACACTATTATTTAGGTGCTTTCACTTCATTGCAAATATTTAACATTACGCACATGCGTAAAATACGTAATGGGCGTTACGCCTATGGTTCAGGAATAGACTGATGCTGTGCTTTGTGGTAAGTATCTTCACAACGAATGTGCGCAAACGCACAGGCTTATCTACTCTAGACATACTATGAGGATACGCAATTTCGCAGGCTGGTCCGAGTATTTGCATGTCGTGCTAGCTGACGCAAATTTTCACTAACTGCAGCAACTGAAAGTGATTGTTCAAGGCAATACATGTAAAACATTTGCGACCAGCGGAGACTCAGATCAGCCTGCGCATCTGTGAAGGGTAATCAGTCTGTTCTGGTCGCATTTTATTTCACTTATATAAATTTGAACTTTTCTGTTAGCCAAGTTCTTTTTTTTTCTCCGTGAAACGCGGGTATTATATAATAAAATTCTTTTTCAGTGCAGGCAATCGGTAAAAATTTCACCGAGAATCTCCGCGACTTCGGGAGAAATTTTCGCCTATTCATCTTATTTTTATTTTTTCGCGGTTTTGCTGAGTGACCGATTTCGCGTTAGTCTGTTTCTCCGCGAAACAAAAAGTAGGTTAGGTATGTAGGCCTATATCTATCATCATACCAAATATGAACCAAATCCATGATATGGTTTGGAAACTATGAGCTCTTAAAAAAACTTATTGGGTTATTGTTAAATGAAACTTTATCTCTGATCATTCCAAATGTCAACCAAATCCATACTATGATTTGGCAAACGAGCTCTTAAAAACAAAAAAAAAAATAAATAAACAAGAGGGCCCAGAGGGCCCTGGTTCGCTCACCTGATCGAATGTATAACAAGTGGGACCCGGGCAGGGTCAATTTTGGCTCCAGGGCTATAATTTGAACAATCTTGGTAGAGGTCCACAAGATGAAGCTTCATATCGAATATGAAAGACCTGGGCTTTCTGGTTTCAGAGAAGAAGATTTTAAAGGTTTAGCCTGCATATAGAATTTGTAAAACAAGATTTTCCTTATATATGTTTATCTAAAACCAAAGGGCCCCAGAGCGGGCGCATTTTTGGCCCCAGGGCTATAATTTGAACAATCTTGGTAGATGTCCACAAGATGAAGCTTCATACCAAATATCAAAGACATGGGCCTTGCAGTTTCAGAGAAGAAGATTTTTCAAGATTTTCCCTATATAAGCCTATGTAAAACAAAAGGGCCCTGGTGTGGGGGCATTTTTGGCCCCAGCACTATAATTTGAACAATCTTGGTAGGGGTCCACTAGATGAAGCTTCATACCAAATATCAAAGACCTGGGCCTTGCGGTTTCAGAGAAGAAGATTTTTCAAGATTTTCCCTGTATAAGCCCATGTAAAACCAAAGGGCCCCCGTGCGGGGGCATTTTTAGCTCCAGCACTATAATTTGAACAATCTTGATAGGGGTCCACTAGATAAAGCTTCATACCAAATATCAAAGACCTGGGCCTTGCGGTTTCAGAGAAGAAGATTTTTCAAGATTTTCCCGATATAAGCCCATGTAAAACCAAAGGGCCCCCATGCAGGGGCATTTTTGGCCCCAGCACTATAATTTGAACAATCTTGGTAGGGGTCCATTAGATGAAGCTTCATACCACATATCATAGACCCTGGCCTTGTGGTTTCAGAGAAGAAGATTTTTCAAGATTTTCCCTATATAAGCACATGTAAAACCAAAGGGCCCCCGTGCGGGGGCATTTTGAGCTCCAGCACTATAATTTGAACAATCTTGGTAGGGGTCCACTAGATGAAGCTTCATACCAAATATCAAAGACCTGGGCCTTGCGGTTTCAGAGAAGAAGATTTTTCAAGATTTTCTCTATATAAGCCCATGTAAAACCAAAGGGCCCCCGTGCGGGGGCATTTTGAGCTCCAGCACTATAATTTGAACAACCTTGGTAGGGGTCCACTAGATAAAGCTTCATACCAAATATCAAAGTCCTGGGTCTTGCGGTTTCAGAGAAGAAGATTTTTCAAGATTTTCCCTATATAAGCCCATGTAAAACCAAAGGGCCCCCGTGCGGGGGCATTTTTGGCCCCAGCACTAAAATTTGAACAATCTTGGTAGGGGTCCACTAGATAAAGCTTCATACCAAATATCAAAGACCTGGGCCTTGCGGTTTCAGAGAAGAAGATTTTTCAAGATTTTCCCTATATAAGCCCATGTAAAACCAAAGGGCCCCCGTGCGGGGGCATTTTTGGCCCCAGCACTAAAATTTGAACAATCTTGGTAGGGGTCCACTAGATGAAGCTTCATACCAAATATCAAAGACCTGGGTCTTGCGGTTTCAGAGAAGAAGATTTTTTAAGTTTTCGGTGAAAAAAATCTATTTTTGGCTACTGTGACCTACATGTGCAACGGACCGGAACCATTTGAACAACTTTGAAAGGGGACCGCCTAAGGATCATTCCTGTGAAGTTTGGTCAAAATCCGTTCAGTGGTTTAGGAGGAGATGTCATTTGAAGAAAAAGTTTACGGACGCACTCACGCACGCACAGACGCACGGACGCACGACGGACAAAAAGTGATCCCAAAAGCTCACCTTGTCACTACGTGACAGGTGAGCTAAAAAATAAAACACACACAAAAAAAAAACAAGTTTTTTTTTTCTTTATAAGTCCATGACCTTGATGCCATGGGCAAGGACATTGCTGAACCTACCGGTATATCTGTCATCATTTCAAATATAAACCAAATCCATCACACGGTTTGGAAATTATGAGCTCTTATAATATATGTTGATGATGACGCCGATTCCAACGCCGACTTTGTCCAGTCAAGTTAAAAAAAATAACCACAGGACATCTTTCTAATTTATTAACTTTGCTAAGCTATAACACAAGCCCAGCAGGCACACGTCACTAGGGCAATCTCAAATCAACGTCGTTGCAACGTCACCGTCATGACGCTGCACCGACGTTGATATGGCGTTGCACCAACGTTGATGTGACGTTGCACCAACATTGACGTGACTTCATAGTTACGTTATGTGCAATCTTTTAATGGTAGGTAAATAGGTCAATATCAACCCATTTGGTCCTGAATGGAATCTTCCCCCTTAGATACAGCACATCAAAATAACAAGTCTGTGAAATGAAAAGACCACATTAAACCCCCACATTATATAGAGAAAAGTCTGGTTTACGGAAGGTATACATTACCAAATTTAAAACATAGATTGTGTGTACTCGTCAGAACTGCCTCAATGAGCACACACAGTCTATGCTGAAAGTTGAAAGATATTACAATTATTACCTAATACAGTAGAACTTTGATGGCTCGAATACCGATGGCTCGTTTACCATGGCTGAGTCGAACCCGTTCTTAAGCCCCTAGGGAAGTCCTCGACATAAGAATTGGTGCGAGATAATTTAGATTTTCGTCTTTTATCTTGCAAATGAATGCTGTGTGTACTCATTAGAATCGCCTCGATGAGGCGATTCTAATGAGTACACACAGCATACATTGTCATTACAGAACAATGAAAATGAGTCCAAAAGTACCCAGTTATGCCTCTAGGCGCTGGGGGCGCAATCTTTTAATGGTAGGTAAATAGGTCAATATCAACCCATTTGGTCCTGAATGGAATCTTCCCCCTTAGATACAGCACATCAAAATAACAAGTCTGTGAAATGAAAAGACCCCATTAAACCCCACATTATATAGAGAAAAGTCTGGTTTACGGAAGGTATACATTACCAAATTTAAAACATAGATTGTGTGTACTCGTCAGAACCGCCTCAATGAGCACACACAGTCTATGCTGAAAGTTGAAAGATATTACAATTATTACCTAATACAGTAGAACTTTGATGGCTCGAATACCGATGGCTCGTTTACCATGGCTGAGTCGAACCCGTTCTTAAGCCCCTAGGGAAGTCCTCGACATAAGAATTGGTGCGAGATAATTTAGATTTTCGTCTTTTATCTTGCAAATGTATGCTGTGTGTACTCATTAGAATCGCCTCGATGAGGCGATTCTAATGAGTACACACAGCATACATTGTCATTACAGAACAATGAAAATAAGTCCAAAAGTACCCAGTTATGCCTCTTGGCAGTAAGCCTCAGTGGCTCGAACTACCCATGTCTCGAACGGATTTTCGTGGTCCCCAAAGGTGTTCGAGCCATTGAAGTACGACTGTATTTGTCATTTCTGAGACCATGTTGGATGCCATTAATTCACATGGACATGTCTTCCTAATGAGGAGTTCAGTTCGAATTTAACCCTTGACCTGAGTGCTGAATATTTACAAATGCCACACCCACTACTGATTATCAACCAATCAGATTACTTGAAGCAAATTATTGCAACAAATTCATGTGCTGAATGACAAAAAATGAAGCCATCTGATCTGAATCTACATTTTTGAAAGATAAGGCAGGACAAGGGTTAAAAGGTGTCAGATTCATTAAGAAAATGGTTGATGAACTTCTTGCAAACAGTGAACTGCATTCTGGCATCTGTTCTGGGTCTGCAATTTTTGCCAGTAACGGCAGTATCCTTCTGTTTTGGGGTTTCCAGTTCAAAATCGATTAAATTGACTGGTGTTGCCATATTTGACTGTACATAACTTCTTAGGTTGATCTATAATAAATTAGCAAAAAAAAAAAAAAAAAAAATACATGTAATAATAATAATAATAATTTTCTTGCAAGATCTTATCTAACCAGGTACACCAGTCTACATGTACATGTATATTCTTTTCACCACTGCCAAAAACAGCCCCAGTTTTCATATGGGCTGGCTTCAAATAACATTATTGAGTGAGTGAGTGTTTGAGTTTTACGTCCCACCAACAGCTAAGGTCATACGGAGACGGGACCTCGGTTTAAAGACTCATCCGAAAGTCTGGAGAAGCCCGGGATCGATCCTGCGACCCCTGGTTTACAAGGCGAGTAGCATAACCACTACACCACGGAGGCTTCTACTAACATTATTGTGAAGGTGTTCCAACAGAACTTATACACTGGCAGTTTTTGTCATGTTTATCTAAACAAAAGAAGGTTGTTTTGCTACATGTACATACCAGTATGTGTATCTTAGTATATGCACATTAGCCTTTCCCCCAGGATTCAAAAAGGGCATGGTAAAGATTCTGAAAAAAGGCACTTTTAACGTGTTTATACCAATAAAAAGGACACTTTTACGCGCAAACTCCAATAAAAAATGGGCACTTTTTAAGATGCACTCCAATAAATGCTTTTGAAAAAAGGCCTTTTTTAAACCAGTAAAATATTATGCTTTGTTTGGGTTAGATAGTTATTGGTATAAAGCAGTAGTCTTTTGAAATGCTAATTAGAACAGGGACAAAATAGACTGATACAATAATGCCTGTGACATGAATCAATGTGCCTATACATGTACTGAGATACATATACCAGTAGACATCTCTGCTACAGAATCCCAGCAGGTCCAAAAGGTCCATAGGATACTTTGCATCCATGGGCTTTTAACCATGTAACTTTGGTATCATGACCAGTAATTTCCATCGGACATCATGAAAACCACCTATATAATTTTGACCCCCTTGAACCCCACTTTTATATAGTCATACTGGGGTCCACAGGGGTAAATCTTATTTTTCTTATTTCTGCTCTAAAATATTGATTGTGGGTACTCGTTAGAACCAACTCGATGAGGCGGTTCTAACGTGTACCCACAATCTATATTTTGAGCAGAAATAAGAAAAATATTGAGAATTTCATCTTAAAATGTTCCTTTTTCTGGCGATGAAATTTACACTGTATTGTGTAAAGGCGTGTTTTCGTTATGTAATTTCAAAAATACTCGCAGCATCACGTTACTTTTCTAAATCTTCAGCAAAAGGAACAATATCGCACATCATGAAACACACCTACATGTATATAATTTTGACCCACTCGAACCCCACTTTTATATAGTAAAATAGAAGTGAAGGCAATGATCAGGAATCAATAGAATTAACCCACAGCCCTCATCAGAGACTGAGACACCAAAGGGAATGAAACAAAGACATGAAATAACTAGATCAGAATGAAAACATCAATCGAGGTCAGGAAAGGCAAAAGGACTTTCCCACAAAATGGCCAATTGGCTATCCAAACTGTGGTTTACAGGGATAAATCTTATATCTGATCTAAAATATAGAATGTAGGTACTCAGCAGAACCGTCTCGATGAGGTGGTTCTAAGGGTATCGAGACAACTCGGCACATAGCAAACTCGGCACATAACCAACTCGGCACATAGCAAACTCGGCCCACAATAGTTATTATGCTAATAAAGCTGTACATTAATACTTTATTTGCCTGTTTTATTATTATTATTATTTTATAATAATTATATATATGCTTATTAAATAAAAAGAAAGTTTCTAGTTTATTTTTTTGCATTTTTAAAAAAAAATCATCTAAATCAATAAGCTCATTGCTACACTAATTATCTGATTCACTCATTCTCAAATGAATTGGGATTTTAGCCGTTTAAAAAGTCAAATTATAAAGTTACTTAGATTCAGTCACCGATATGTTCAAAATAAAGTATTAACATGTTAGCATTGGTTAAAAATGGCTGCTTGATTTCAGAAAATATACGGCGACTGCAATATCCCAATTCATTTGAGAATCATTCTCAAATGAATTGGGATATTGCAGTCGCCGTATATCAATGAGTGGATTAATCCGGCGATGACTAAAGCTGTGAATATGATATTTTGGAGTCATTGCCACCCATGATTGCCAGGACAAGTTGATGGATGTATTGTCAAACAAGAGATTGCCCAGCCGAGTTGATGGGCGTCTTGTCAAACGATATTTTTGCCATGTTTTCAGTAAAAATAGGTTGTGGGTGCTTGTTAGAACACCTCATTGAGGTGGTTCTAACGGGTACCCACAACCTATGTCTTGGCTTTTTTTTGTTTTTTTTTTTAGATTTATTCGCTGGTAAATTGAATATGATATTTGGGACTCATTGCCACCCATGATTGCCCAGCCGAGTTGATGGGCGTATTGTCAAACAAGAGATTGCCCAGCCGAGTTGATGGGCGTCTTGTCAAACGATATTTTTGCCTTGTTTTCAGTAAAAATAGGTTGTGGGTGCTTGTTAGAACCACCTCATTGAGGCGGTTCTAACGGGTACCCACAACCTATGTCTTGTTTTTTTTTTTTTTTTTTTTTTTAGATTTATTCGCTGGTAAATTGAATATGATATTTGGGACTCATTGCCACACATGAATGCCCAGCCGAGTTGATGGGCGTATTGTCAAACAAGAGATTGCCCAGCCGAGTTGATGGGTGTCTTGTCAAACGATATTTTTGCCTTGTTTTCAGTAAAAATAGGTATATGTAATACACCGTCTGTGTCCCCTCCTGGGGTTAAGGCGAAACCGGAAGAAAGAAAGGTTGTGGGTGCTTGTTAGAACCACTCATTAAGGACATAGCATTCAGTGCTACACAGTTTGTCCTAGTCTCTTCTAGAGAACAGTAGGCTTACAGCTTTCAAGTACATGTTAATTCTAACTGTGTCTGTTCCTAGACCTGTTTCAAGTATAAATGGCCACAGTCCTAGAAAGGAGCCGCATCCTCAGAATTGTTACTTGTCACAGGTCAGAATTGTTACTTGTCACAGGTGACAAGTCAGATTTCATTCATTCACCAGGGCGTAATATGGGATGTTAGTCTCTCACTTTCACCAAAGAGGTGATGAACTCAGCTACACTATCCTCTGCATCTTCAGCCCTCCACATACTGGATGTAAATCTGTGTCCCTCAGTTTTAAAATTCTAATCATTTTCGTCTTCCCAACTTCCAGAGGCTAAGGAACACATCACCAATGAAGCCTATTAAAATTACCCATACAGGAGTCACTGTATAAATCATCCTTATCTGTGGTGCATATTGGAACATCAGACAAAGATTAATTTGAAACAATAGTTTTAAACAAACGACAATAAGACACCACAATTTTCTCTTCATTGAAATGTCATGAGCACTATTTCTGCAGTGCATTATCATTTTTATCACAGTGTACAGTATAACAACTGAGTCAAATATCCACTGAGGTATAAATATCAGGAACCAGTTCCATTCATTGATGCGTCCGTCGAGCTTTAAGGTCAATAAAATAATGAAACCGAGCAATAAAAACCAGGAAAATTGTGCTCTGTGTATAAATGCCATTTTTTTGACAACCGGAAATTAATTAGTACCGTCGTTTTGCTCCGGTGCATACATTTACCGGAAAGCACCAAAATACCGGAAAGCAAACCAAAATACCGGAAAGCACATATAAATACCAAAAAGCACTTATATATACTGGAAAACGTTAGAAAATTGTATTTAAATGCAATATATAACATATCTGGAACAATTATGGTTGCTCTCTGGACTTATAACTTGCGATTTATTTATTTTGTGCCCCAGGGGTCCATTCTGGGTCCTGTTCTTTTCAACATCTTTTTAAATGATATTTTTCATGTTGTAAAACACTGTAAACTGTACAACTATGCTGACGATACTGTGTCATCTGCTGATCATAGTCTGGACAGGTTAGTTGAAAATCTGGTAACTGATAGCCTGTTGCTTATTCAGTGGTTTGCGGACAATCACATGAAAGCAAACCCTGATAAATTCCAGGCTATAGCTGTTGGAAAGAAAACAAAAGATGAATGCATTACTTTTAATTTAGAGCACAATATTATCAAATGTGAAGAAAATGTTAAACTTTTAGGAGTGACTATAGATTTTCAACTATATATATTTTGTATAGAAGTGCCCAATGCTTGCGCGCCATGCATTTACATCATTACCTGTCCGGATATAAAAGTGATCCTGGAAAACAGGCGCACAGGCAGAGGGTTTGAAATAAGTATATAAACGAGAGGTTTCCAAATAAAACTCTTTTATATGTATCCAGTGTGGTAGCTAAGTGACAGAAAAGAACAGAAAGAAAGAGGGAAGTAAGCATCAAAAGAATACAGAGCATTGAATTATGTACAAAATATAATTCCTCGAGAGAATACTTTCTGAAGTGCGTTCGGGATTTCAACACCCTGGCATATAAACGATCGATTGACAAAAGCATTTGAAAGTAAATAAAGCATAAGGAGCTACTAACATCTTAATACTAAATTCAGAGTACCAAAGCAAGTATATAAGTCAAGAGTAGAGTTCCCTTCTAGGGGAGATGTTTTATTTTCAGGTGTCTCAATAGCTAAACTTGACCGTATAGTACTTAGTTGAATTGAGGTGACATTAAGCGGACACCTCAAATTGTATTCTAGACTACCCATCACTAGTATTTGTTTCAGTGTGAAAACAGCAGACGTATATCTATATAAAATGGAATCTATCCTTACATAAAAGTCGCTCTTGCATGTAGAAGAGCTAATATATATTATAATAATTGTTTACAAGTATATCACCACATATCAGTCTTTTTTATTTGGGAAGGTAGGGTGAACGGGCCTTTCAAGACCACATGATCCGTGCGATGCTCGAGCAACGGCGGTGCGAGAGCTAATATGAGTCCAAGAACAATACATTGATCATAATTAAACATTCCCGGCAAACACACAACGCGGAAACGACCCTGACTCGACCTTGACTCAACGTCTTGACGTCGAATCAACGTCGACCCAGCACCTCCTGAGGGCCTTGCGCCTAATGTATTTAGTTTAGTCAGCGTGCGTTCACCTAGTAGTGGACAAAGCTAATCCACAATAATAATAATAATGATAATAATAATAATGATAATAATAATAATAATAATAATGATAATAATAGTTATAATAAAGACACTATTGCTTAGAACTCTTAAGGATTCTTCAAGACCGACGTAGATGCTGGCCCCATTCATCAGAATAAGACCAGTCATTGACATCGGTCAGATACAACATCTGTCCATGTCTCCTTGACTCCCTCTTGCCGAAACGAAATGCAAGACAGGAGTCTGAGAGTCAGGAACAGGAACTTATGTATATATTTACATAAAAATTATAATAATAATAATAATAACTAGATCTGCAGTCGATGGTATACCGTCGCAGATACCCGTTTTTTCTATTAATAACACTAATGACTATTATGTATTAGCTAGCCAAAATTACATGTAAGTTAAAAAAAAAAAAAAAAAAAAAAAGAAAAAAAAAAAAGTTGCAAAGAACATTCTAACTGATAAGCAACGTTTCAGAAGTGTAACTCTTATAGTTTAGAAGATATGGCAAAGTCAAACTTTTTGACCTTTGACCTTGGGGTTATGTTGAGATCCACCTAAAGTATCCCAATTGATTCTATATTCCAACAGCAATCCAATAACCAAGTTTCAGAAGTGTAACTCCAATAGTTTAGAAGATATGGCAAAGTCGTGCTTTTTGACCTTTGACGAGGCATTATTTCAATGAAAACGGGTATATTTTCTCTGAAAATGTCTGAATATTGTTAGCATTTTAAGTTCCGCCAATACATTTGAATAGCGATGGCCGTTTCAATTGACGGCCAGTACTTTGCGCATGCGCAAGAATAACGTCATAAACGGAATTCCTAAAACCTCATATTGCAATGGTGTGCATGCCCCACCCGAACAGGAATAAGAAAAAATATTACAATTTTCAATCTTATTATTATTATATTTTTTTTTCATGTATTTGTATAGAAGTGTTTTCGTAATGATTTGCGCAGTCTGATCTGAAGTCAAATCAAGTGACAGAAATCATCCATTGCTACGGGTCTGATCAGACGCACAGGTAATTAAAGAGAAGAAATTGTCTTGCTCCGGCTCATAAACCCTTGATTGTTGATAAACGAATGAATACCTGGTGAAGTTTTACCACATTTAGATAATTTGATCAATTGTTGGCACGTGCCTTATGTCATTTATCCCTTTAATATACCAAACATGCCAATCACAACAATTGTCGTCTGCCGTTTTATTTTCAAAGTTGCAAACAGTGCGGTTCCAGATCAGACGGCTCCTTTTAATATAATATTGATTTTTGTGTGCAAAAATATAAGTTAAGATGAAAATATATATGTTTAACATTGACCCAAATATGAGTGAAATAAGACCAAGCCAGTCATAAAAGAAAATATTATCTTTCCCTTCACAGTCCTAAAAAATATTGTGGGTACTCGTTATAACAGTCTTAATGAGACTATCCTACCAATATACATTAAGATAACACACACGTGCGACAAAGTGCATTTTTCACATCTCCAAAATAGCTACTTTTCTTATGAAAACTCGAAATTTTTCCTATTAAAACGTCGTTGTGCTCGTTAGAACCGCCCCTTTGAGACGGTTATAACGAGTACCCACAACCTTTGCCTAAGAACGGAAAAAGTATAGTATTGTTTACCCAAATTTTCTCTATATAACTGGGGTTTAGTGGGTGTTCATTTCACGGACCTGATCACGTGATGCGACACATTAGGATAGGGAAACCTGAAAACACACGGCATCACGAAAACACGCCTATATAATTTTGACCCCCTTGAACCCCTGTTTATATAGAAAAACTTGGGTTTGCAGGAGTAAACCTTATATTTCTTAATTTTGCTATGAAATATAGAGTGTTCTAACGTGTACTTTCCAATATAATAGAGATGAATACTGCTTCTATAATGCATATAGCATCACTTTAACATGCCATTGTCATTGCATTGTACCTATACATTATTTTCAACGGGTCTCGGCGGCCTAGTGGTTAGGAGCGCTGACTCTTTCTCAATAGGTCGCTCATCGCTGTGGTTCGCGCCCCCCGCTCAGTTCACTTGTGGCAAGAGACAAGTTCTGTTTGGTTATTCTCTGAGTTACAATCGCTTAATTGGCGGTTCGCATCCCGCTCAAAAAACATGTGTGAAAGACATGTTTTGCCTGATTTTCTCCTGGTTCTCCCATTTTTGCCAATCCAAACGATCGGCTCGATATACGTGAAAATCTTGAAAGGGCTATATACCCCCCACCACCCGCTAAACAGTTTAATCTTCATGTGAATTGTTGAACAGACGTGTTATACACCGTATTTAGTCAGAGACACTACCCCCGCTCTAGCAATGGAAACACTGGTAAACCTTACATGGTCACTTGGTGGTGATCTCCGAATAGACACCCTTTGTTGAACTAACGTCAAGACGACATTATTTAACCAATGTATTCCGAGCGGTCTGGTTCAAGTTCTTTAAACTGCACATAACACTCTCAAACGGTTGCTGCAGTGTATGAAGATATATCTATATAGATAGCAGCGTGTAATTCTTGAAACTTGCATGTCATTCTGACAATACCCTAGGGGATTGGGGATAAATATTTAAGTTTTTTAGGTAAAATTATCAATATAAATCTAATACATAAGCCTAAATTTCATTTTTAACATGTTCCTCCGCTGAAAAAAAAAAACAAGTACAAAGTGCTTTTTGGTATTTATATGTGCTTTCCGGTATTTTGGTTTGCTTTCCGGTATTTTGGTGCTTTCCGGTAAATGTATGCACCCGTTTTGCTCAATATATACTAAAACACGGAACGGCGGCGGGGCGGGTACACTTCCCCGACAAGACAGTTCTCCGACACTTTTGTATTTCTGAAAAATCTGCCTGATACTCCAAAACACCTCATAAAAATTTTCGCACGCACTAAGTGTAATACTTTTTAACACCTCATAAAGATACAAAGTATTACACTGAGTGCGAGCGAAAATTTCTGGAATCAAGACTTGTTAAACCATCGTTTATGAAATAGAAGTTATGGAGGGGGTGCGGGGAACAGCTGCCCGGTGGACCTGCCGGCGGTGGCGCAGTAGAAGTGGCGTCGGTGGCATGCTTGGCGAGCTGGAGTGGCCGTCCCTGGGGGCCCGTCGTGGGCGGTCCTCTTTGGCCTTCTACTGTGGGATGCATTCGGGTACAGTGGCCGTTAATGAGGACAAATACTTGACCCCTGCGGCGGTTTCAACCCGAACAAGGGCATCAAAAGTAGGCAACTCACAATGCCATAGGTACCGGTCCTATAGTGATGCCCTGAAAAATTCCTTTTTTCCTAGAACTGTTCCCCAGTGGAATAGTCTTCCCTCCTCTGTGGTGAATGCTAAGACCGCAGAGGAGTTCGAGGCCCGTACGGTGTAGGATTGGGATTCGGGGTATACCTCTGTTGTTCGGGTTGTGGGTGGTTTTGGGGACTGATCCAGTGACTTTTTTTCTTTTTTTTTTTAAACTAAATTTAGCTACGCACCCAACTGAGGTAATGGCCAATTTGACCGACTCAGTATAAGAAGAAAGATAGATAAATGGAAAGGCTTATTCCAACAAAAATGACCAAGACTAAGAATCATGTACCATGGATCGAAAACTCGATCAAACACTCAAACACTTAATTAGAAGACGTGACAGAATGCAATTTCGTGCTCGCAAGTCTCGCAATACTGACGTTAAGAACCATTATAAAATGTTCATAGCACACGTACACAAGGTAATAAGGAATGCATAGTGACGTCATGCAACTTCGAGGGTGACGCAAGTTCGATGACGTCATTTGTATATAAATATCGATTATTACTGGTGTTATTCTCTCGTGAATCAATAACAACAAACCACAAATACAAGCCAACATTTGGCAGTATAATATTCTTGCGATGCCGAACAGAGAGGTAAATATTGCTTCAGACATAAAAAAGTTACAAACATCCTCCATTTTTGCTAATACTTTTACACCCAACTTTAACCCCATGATTTCTTCATTCATACACATTCTGGCAGACATATCAAGCGTCCTTTGTTTATTGTTGACACATACCAGCATAACTGTTTATCCATTATTTTCGTATGAGGATCAATGTGGGAAAATTCTTCAACTAAAAATACCTGCTGTCCTTATTACTTCAGAGGCTTCATTTTTCTTCTGGGAAAATGGGGAGCAGTAGTGAATATGATGCTCTTAAGGAATATTAAAAGTAGAAGTAAAACAAAGATCAGGAATCGATACAATTAAATTACTCCACCCGTCAAAGACACCAAAGGGAAAACCTTTATAATCAAAACTTTAGAAGTAGAAGTAAAACAAAGATCAGGAATGGATACAATTAACTTACTCCATCCATAAAAGACACCAAAGGGAAAGAAATACAACATTAAGCGACCAGACCATAATGGAAACCTAAACAAAGGATGGCCATATGGACAGTTACTTTCCCACAAAATGGCCATATGGCCATCCAAAACTAAAAGACACAAGTGATACACACAGTAAGTAACAAACAACAACATAAATAAATCGCCACAGAAGAGCCGCCTTGGAACGGTCAGTGGAAGATTTCCACTGGGGGGCTTAAATCGATTTTACGTGGCCACAATCCTCGCCCTTACTTCCGTCGCGATTTAGACAAATAATTTGTTCAGTCCGCATGAAGGCCTCCTAACTCATCAGTGCAACATCTCCGTGAACACAGAAATCAAAGAACCACAGAGGTGAGACAACGGTGAGGACTCGACAGCAAGAAACCACTGAAATGCTTGAGCAAAAGAAAACCAACAGTTAGACTACGATGAGCCCGACCAGAGACAGAGCATCAGGCACCAACCAACATTATCTCTTTAATTTTCAATAAGCCTTTACGTTGGAGCCGTCATAGAATCTGAGGCCTGACCCACCGGCGTGCAATTAAAGAGGGAAGCAAAGTTGCCAACCGTGATTGGGTTAACTACCATGCATGCAGTCTGTCGTATAATATCCATGTTGTACCCAATCTTTTTATATCGAAGAATGATTTTACGAAATTGGGTGCTGAAGTCATTGCGGTTATATATTTTTCTGAATTTATATACTAAGTCACCATAAAATTCGGGTTCCGATAGACCTTGTTGCAGAAGAGATTTAAGTCCAATATTGAATTTTGAAATTAAATCAGATTGGCGTCTATAAAATTTTGAAAAGGCTTTGCGTAGTTTATGGTACCGATAACCCTGATTAAGAAGTTTAGCCGTTAATAATTTATTACGAGTGTTGAAGTCAGTTACATGACTACACACTCTAGCAAATCGAATTAATTGCGAAATATAAACGCCATTGGATGGCGCACGAGGAACATCACCATCCAAAAAAGGAAAATTTACAATCTCAAAACTGTTCTTGTTCTTGGGACATCTAATTCTCTTTTGAAATAGATATCAATGAACAAATTATAAAATGCAGCTAATTTTTGGGCTCGTATATAATAGAACAGAATGAACTAATAAGATATCTAGAAGAATAATAAACTTTTGAGCACAAATGGAAAATGAGTAAAAAATAAAATCACCATTTTCCAAATGATTTCAAGTAAAATTTATGTTATTTACAATAAAAGTATCTTGTTGTCAATTACATGCCTTCATTTTATTTTACCCCGCACAGCACTTTAATGATCCTCATGACAACTACATCCTCGAACTTAAATGCCATTTTGAAAATGACTAGGAAATGTGTCATTCGATAAATAATAAGCTCTGTCGATGTTTGCTCGTTAATTTTCATGTTTGTTATTGACCAAAACTTCATAAAAAACCTTACAAATCACGGTTTATTGCAAATTCTAGCGCTTGCACTACCACTGAACTTTCTAAATTATTAACTTCCTGTCTTACTGCTATTAAAACGCATGTGATTAAATATTGTGATAAAGTCTTTGAAAGATCAGGAAGAAATCTGTTTTGGTCTATAAAAAATTGGAATGAGGTTTTAAATAAATTGAAATCCAGACATTTTCGTGCTTCAAGTCTGTCTACTTACGGTTTTTCCACTCTTTACACTACACTTCCTCGTAATCTTATAAAAGAAAAGCTTAATGATTTAATTGAATGGGCTTTTCACAGAGAAGATTCTCTCTATCTTGCATGTAATGTCAGAAATGCATTTTTAACTTCTAAAGAGCATAAGAATTATACACTTTGGTCATGTCAGAAATCTGTGTGATGCCTTCACCTTTCTACTTGACAATATTTATATTAGATTCGATACTAAGTTATTTAGACAAATTGTGGGCATTCCGATGGGTACGAATTGCGCACCTCTTGTGGCTGATCTATTCTTGTATTGTTATGAAAGAGACCTCATGTTGTCGCTTTCCATTGATAACCAGTCTGAAATTATTGAAGCTTTTAGCTCCACTTCTAAATATCAAATATTGATAATACCTATTTCGATGGTTTGATCAGTCAAATTTACCCCATAGAACTTCAGTGTAATAAAGCAAATTCTTCTGATACCGAGGCCCCGTTTTTGGATTTACATCTATCTATTGTAGATGGGTTTGTTTCGTGCAAAATTTATGATAAACGCGATGACTTTGATTTTGAGATTGTAAATTTTCCTTTTTTGGATGGTGATGTTCCTCGTGCGCCATCCTATGGCGTTTATATTTCGCAATTAATTCGATTTGCTAGAGTGTGTAGTCATGTAACTGACTTCAACACTACTAATAAATTATTTACGGCTAAACTTTTAATCAGGGTTATAGGTACCATAAACTACGCAAAGCCTTTTCAAAATTTTATAGACGCCATTCTGATTTAATTTCAAAATTCAATATTGGACTTAAATCTCTTCTGCATCAAGGTCTATCGGAACCCGAATTTTATGGTGACTTAGTATATAAATTCAGAAAAATATATAACCGCAATGACTTTAGCACCCAATTTCGTAAAATCATTCTTCGATATAAAAAGATTGGGTACAACATGGATATTATACGACAGACTGCATGCATGGTAGTTAACCCAATCACGGTTGGCAACTTTGCTTCCCTCTTTAATTGCATGCCGGTGGGTCGGGCCTCAGATTCTATGACGGTTCCTACGTAAAGTCTTATTGAGAATTAGAGAGATCTTATTCAAGGTAATGTTGGTTGGTGCCTGATGCTCTGTCTCTGGTCGGGCCCATCGGAGTCTAACTGTTGGTTTTCTTTTGCCCCAGCATTTCAGTGGTTTATTTCTGTCGAGTCCTCACCGTTGTCTCACCTCTGCGGTTCTTTGATTATTTGTGTTCACGGAGATGTTGCACTGATGAGTTAGGGGGCCTTCATGCGGACTGAACAAATTATTTGTCTAAATCGCGACGGAAGTAAGGGCGAGGATTGTGGCCACGTAAAATCGATTTAAGCCCCCCAATGGAAATCTTTCCACTGACCGTTCCAAAGTAGAAGTAAAACAAAGATCAGGAATTGATACAATTAACTTACTCCACACATAAAAGACACCAAAGGGAAAGAAATACAAACATTAAGCGACCAGACCAAAACGGAAACCCAAACAAAGGAAGGCCATAAGGACAGTTACTTTCCCACAAAATGGCCATATGGCCATCCAAAATTAAAAGACACAAGTGATACACACAGTAAGTAACAAACAACAACATAAATAAATCGCCACAGAAGAGCCGCCTTTGAACGGTCAGTGGAAGATTTCCACTGGGGGGCTTAAATCGATTTTACGTGGCCACAATCCTCGCCCTTACTTCCGTCGCGATTTAGACAAATAATTTGTTCAGTCCGCATGAAGGCATCCTAACTCATCAGTGCAACATCTCCGTGAACACAAAAATCAAAGAACCACAGAGGTGAGACAACGGTGAGGACTCGACAGCAAGAAACCACTGAAATGCTGGAGCAAAAGAAAACCAACAGTTAGACTCCGATGAGCCCGACCAGAGACAGAGCATCAGGCACCAACCAGCATTATCTCTCTAATTCTCAATAAGCCTTTACGTTGGAGCCGTCATAGAATCTGAGGCCTGACCCACCGGCGTGCAATTAAAGAGAGTTCGGTTCTTCTGTGGCGATTTATTTATGTTGTTGTTTGTTACTTACTGTGTGTATCACTTGTGTCTTTTTATTTTGGATGGCCATATGGCCATTTTGAGGGAAAGTAACTGTCCATATGGCCTTCCTTTGTTTAGGTTTCCATTATTGTCTGGTCGCTTAATGTTTGTGTTTCTTTCCCTTTGGCGTCTTTGATGGGTGGAGTAAGTTAATTGTATCGATTCCTGATCTTTTTTTTAACTTCTACTTTATTCATCAAATGATGTTTGATTATTTTGTTACCACTTTTTTAATATATTGCTATTTATAGAATTATAAACCGGTCAAGTCGCTTACGTCCTCGAACTTCGGTCCTCCTAGTATATTGGAAGCACGTTTCTAGCATATTTACCTTTAAGTTAAACATATTTTATTGCCTTTCATTAGCATATGGGGTTGGGCCACAAGTTCTACCAACATTAGTTACGGCCCTTCCCCTATATTTACCTTTGAATACGACAATAAATAGAAGTGGAAGCAATGATCAGGAATCGATACAATTAACCCACAGCTCCCATCAGGGACACCAAAGGGAAAGAAAAACAAACATGAAACAACAGACCCTTATGAAAACATCAACAGGAAAAGGACAGTTACTTTCCCACAAAATGGCCAATATGCTATCCAAAATAAAGTAATATAAGCGACACAAACACCCAAAGGCAAACCATAACAAAAATAAACCGCGACAAAAGAACCGCCTTGGAACGCTCAGCGGAAACGCCTCAGATTCTATGACGGTTCCAACGTAAAGGCTTATCGAGAATTAGAGAGATCTAATGCAAGGTAATGTTGGTTGGTGCCTGATGCTCTGTCTCTGGTCGGGCCCATCGGAGTTTAACTGTTGGTTTTCTTTTGCTCCAGCATTTCAGTGGTTTCTTGCTGTCGAGTCATCATCGTTGTCTCACCTCTGTGGTTCTTTGATTATTTGTGTTCACGGAGATGTTGCACTGATGAGTTAAAAGGCCTTTATGCGGACTGAACGAATTATTTGTCTAAATCGCGACGGAAGTAAGAGCGAGGATTGTGGCCACGTAAAATCGATTTAAGCCCCCCAATGGAAATCTTTCCACTGACCGTTCCAAGGCGGTTCTTCTGTGGCGATTTATTTATGGTGTTGTTTGTTACTTACTGTGTGTATCATTTGTGTCTTTTTATTTTGGATGTCCATATGGCCATTTTGTGGGAAAGTAACTGTCCTTATGGCCTTCCTTTTTTTAGGTTTCCATTATGGTTTGGTCGCTTCATGTTTGTGTTTCTTTCCCTTTGGTGTCTTATATTTTCTTGTCCTTTGGGATCATTGATTCTATTGTGGAATTTTGAAAATATCTGAGGGTCACTGATGAGGCCTAATTGGCCGAAACTAGCTAGTCTGACCCAGAAAACATATACACTCCATATTTTCAGTTCTGTGGTGTATTCCTTGCTTCCAAAAGATAACCCTTTTATAGAACATATTTAACTTCACTACAGCTGATGTGTGGGAATGTGTGGCGGCCGTTAAACGTCTCCCTGCCCTACATCATAGTGTAGATTATATTTTCTTGTCCTTTGGGATCATTAATTCCATTGTGGAATTTTGAAAATATCTGATGGTCTCTGATGAGGCCTAATTGGCCGAAACTAGCAAGTCTGGCCCAGAAAACATATACAATCCATATTTTCAGTTCTGTGGTGTATTCCTTGCTTCCATATAACCCTTTTATAGAACATATTTGATGGGTTGTGTAAGTTTATTGTGTCGATTCCTGGTCTTTGTTTTACTTCTACTTTCCACTGGGGGGGGGGGGGGGCTTAAATCGATTTTACGTGGCCACAATCGTAGCCCTTACTTCCGTCGCGATTAAGACAAATGATTTGTTCTGTCCGCATGAAGGCCTCCTATCTCATCAGTGCAACATCTCCGTGAACACAAAAATCAAACAACCACAGAGATGAAACAACGGTGAGGACTCGACAGCAAGAAAGAACACAAATGCTGGAATTGTGGAATTTTGAAAATATTAGAGGGTCACTGATGAGGCCTTAATGGCCGAAACTAGCTAGTCTGACCCAGAAAACACGTACACTCCACTTTTCCAGTTCTGTGGTGTATTCCTTGCTTCCAAAGGATAACCCTTTCTAGAGCTTATTTAACGTCACTACAGCTTTTGTCTGGGAATGTGTGGCGGCCGTAAAAAGTTTCCCTGCCCTACATCATAGTGTAGTTTATATTTTCTTGTCCTTTGGGATCATTGATTCCATTGTGGAATTTTGAAAATATTTGAGGGTCACTGATGAGGCCTTAATGTCCGAAACTAGCTAGTCTGGCCCAGAAAACACGTAAACTCCATATTTACCAGTTCTGTGGTGTATTCCTTGCTTCCAAAGGATAACCCTTTCTAGAACTTATTTAACGTCACTACAGCTGTTGTCTGGGAATGTGTGGCGGCCGTAAAAAGTCTCCCTGCCCTACATCATAGTGTAGTTTATATTTTCTTGTCCTTTGGGATCATTGATTCCATTGTGGAATTTTGAAAATATTTGAGGGTCACTGATGAGGCCTTCATGGCCGAAACTAGCTAGTCTGACCCAGAAAACACGTACACTCCATATTTTCCAGTTCTGTGGTGTATTCCTTGCTTCCGAAGGATAACCCTTTCTAGAACTTATTTATTCTTCAGCAAGAACTTGGTGATACTAAGGCCTATGAATTGCAGCCTTGGGCTGTAGGGAGAGCTTTAGTTGATGACCACAATTGTCATTCAGCCAACAAGTTTGCTATATGTGTTACAGAAGGCCATGACAAGCTTCCTATGTTATATTGCTTACATAAGCTTTGGTTTCTTTTATGGGTGGAGTAAGTTAATTGTATCAATTCCTGATCTTTGTTTTACTTCTACTTTTCATAAAAAGACCATACAAAGCACGGTTTAAAGCAAATTCAAGCTCTTGTACAGCCACTGAACTCTCCAAATTATCAAATTCCATGCTATACTGCCATAAAAAACATGTGATTAAATATTGCGACATAGTCTTTTAAAGATCAGGGAGAATTCTAAATTCTGATGAAGTTTTAAATAAATTGAAATCCAGATGTTTTCGTGCTTCAAGTCTGTCTACTTATGACTTTTCCACCCTTTACACTACACTTCCTCGTAATCTTATAAAAGAAAAACTTAATGATTTATTTGAATGGGCATTTCATATGGAAGACTCCTTATATCTTGCAGGTACTGTAAGTAATGCTTTTTTTCACTCTTGAAGAACATAAAAATTGTACTTTAGGGTCATGTCAGAAAGTGTGTGAAGATCTCACCTTTCTACTTGACAATATTTACATAAGATTTGGTACTAAGTTACATAGACATGTTGTGGGTATTCCAGTGGGTACAAATTGTGCACCCCTTGTGTTTGATCTGTTCCTGTTTTGTTATGAAAGGGACTTCATGATGTCTCTTTCCCATGAAAACCATTCTGAAATCATTAAAGCCTTTATTTGTGTTCACGGAGATGTTGCACTGATGAGTTAGGAGGCCTTCATGCGGCCTGAACAAATTATTTGTATAAATCGCGACAAAAGTAAGGGCGAGGATTGTGGCCACGTAAAATCGATTTAAGCCCCCCAGTGGAATTCGTTTCCACTGACCGTTCCAATGCGGTTCTTCTGTCCCAGTTTATTTTTGTTATGGTTTGTCTTTGGGTGTTTGTGATGCTTATATTATTTTATTTTGGATAGCCTATTGGCCATTTTGTGGGAAAGTAACTGTCCTTTTGGCTTTCCGCTATTGGTGTTTCCATTAGGTCTGTTGTTTCATGTTTGTGCTTCTTTCCCTTTGGTGTCTCTGATGGGAGCTGTGGGTTGATTGTATCGATTCCTGATCATTGTTTTCACTTCTATTTAGCTCTCGACTTCTAGACATAAGACATAAGACATAAGAAACTTTATTTAACGTCGGTTTTCATACATGAAACAAAGCACAACATTAGCCATATTGGCTATTTTACCGACAGAACAAGAAGTAAGAAGCTGTACATGTATATGAACAACATATCACAATTTAGAGGAACTCATCACAGACTGTTAGCTTTTCAAAAAGGGCAGACAGAAGAGCCATGCCAACTAATTTCAGTTTTCCTTAAAATAAAGGAAAACTTGCCAGCACAAGCCCTTCCCTCCCTCTAAATATACTGTATGTACATACACATGTCATATGTACAAAGACACAACATGCATATGCACCGACAGCATACAAGTACTCAGCAATATTGAGCATGGAAGAGAACCCTGTCCCACAGCCTACAAAAGCGAAAGGGTCGAAAAATTGGGAGTAGACTGCAGGGAGAGGTTTCATAATGTAATGATAAGAGTGTCATTATTCATAAGCAGGTTTAGTATACCTATATTAAAAGCACATGTTTAGTATAAAACATAAGGATTGTAGAGCTAAAAGGTTACAAGGAACAAAACTAATGGGGATTAAACTCAATACACTGAAAGCACAAAATTTAAGCATAAAATGATCTAGTAAGCAACTAAAACAAACACATAAAGCACACTAAAGCGGAACAAAACTAAAAGGAACATAAACTTAAATTTAAAAGCAACTACAAACCGCATTTGCACAAGGAACACTTGCAGGAGGTGCCTCCCCAGGTCCGGATCAGCCTCACAAACTCTTTATAATTGTCTACCTTTCTCAGTTGATTTGGGAGACTGTTCCAGAGCTGGGCAGCCTCAAAGCAGAATGTCGCCTTACCGTATTTACTTGTTCGAACCCTTGGAACATCAGCTAAATTTTCATATCTGAAAGAATAATTTGTATTTTTGAACGAAACAAGATTATGTAAATACTCGGGGGTCATTTTGTGTAAAATTTTAAAAACTTCAGTAGCCATTAAACGTATCCTACTAAGATGTAGAGTTGGCATATCAGCCTTTAAAAGCAGATCTTCATAAGAGCTAGTAAAATCATTAAAAACTAGTTTCAAAGCTCTATACTGTAATCTTTCCAGTTTATTTGTGCTGGTTTTGGAACAAAAATGCCAAACTAGAGGACAGTAGTTAAAATTGGACCTGATAAAAGACTTATAAATTAAAAATTTTGTTTCCAAGGTTAAAAGTTTGCTCAATCTGAACAATACATTAATTTGCCTAGATACTTTTTTTACAGATATTAGAAATATGTGTTTCAAAAGATAACATATAATCAAAAGTGACGCCTAAAAGCTTAACCGTGTCCTCACATTTGACTTTGTTTCCACATATATCAAGACTTTTGCAGTTTTCAAAACCTTTTTTCCCTAGCATGATAGCCTGGAATTTATCAGGGTTTGCTTGCATCTTATTGTCAGTAAACCATTTGATCAGAGTGGTACTTTCTTCTTCCAGAACTTGTTTGGTTATTTCCAGACTTTTATTGCTGTATGATAGGGTATTATCATCAGCATAATTATATAAGTTAGACTGTTGGACAAAATAGAAAATGTCATTTATGAAAATATTGAATAGGAGGGGGCCTAGGATAGAACCTTGAGGCACACCCTTTAAAATATTGAGCCAATCACTGTGGTTTTGGCCTAATTTTACTCTTTGCTTCCTATTTGAGAGGTAGCTTCTAAGAAAGGTACAGGCTGAGACAGAAAGGCCATAGGCTCCCAGTTTCTCCACAATTTGTTCATGCGGAAGACAGTCGAAGGCCTTGGACAAATCCATGAGGACTGCACCAACATAGTGTTGGCTGTCCAAGTCCTTCTTCCAGTCCTCCGCAAGCCTCATGAGGGTAGTCTGACAGCCGAAGCCCTTTCTGAAAGCAGCTAAAAAATTATTAAAAATGCCTTCAAAATGTTTACTTAGTTGAATAAAAACTAGTCTTTCAAAAATCTTTGAATGTGAAGGTAAAATACTTACAGGCCGATAGTTTTTCTTCGTAAATGGGTCATCTTTTTTGAACAGAGGACTGACCTGTGCAGTTTTCAGGTCATCTGGAAAATGATCCAGCCTCACACAGTTATTGAAAAGAGAAGTGACTGGGGCAGATATCACTTCTGCTGCTATTTTAAGGATTTTGGGTGGAAGTTGATCAACACCAGTAGATTTCTTGGTGTTTAGATCATTTATAGTTTTGAAGACTGTTTGTTGGTCGACGGGTTTAAAGTTAAAAGATTCATAGCCCCCAATAGGACCATTTTCATGTATGGCACGAATGCTAGGGTGGCTATCATCGTTTTGACAATTAGTACTTATGCCTATTTCTTTTGCAATGTGAATATAAAAATCATTTAAAACATTGCAGACCTCTTTTTGATCACTTATCAGGGTGTTTTTCTCCATGAGGATAATATCACAGTCAGTTTTGTTAGACTTAGAGCTCAGAAAGGGTTTTATAGTTGGCCAAAAATCAGTTGATTTTGGGCCTCCTTGACATCTCTCAAAGAAATAAAGTCTAATTGACTGTTTTCTGAGCTTAGTGACATAATTTCTTTGTTTTCGGTAGGCTTCCCAATTTGTTTTGCCTTTGAACTTTTTATATTTATTGAAAAGCATTTTTTTCTTGAAAATAGCATATTTGGATGATTTAATTAATATTGACAATAAATATTGCGACAATAAATATTGCGACAATAAAAGATTTTGAAGGGCATTGTTATATGAGCATCATGTGTTTTTCAAGAGGGAAATGCACAAGTGACTTACTTAAGTACCAGCAGTTTATAGGCAGCGATAAAATGCCTTATAGATATATAACAACAACAATACATATTTCGATGGTTTGATCAGTCAAATCTATCCCACAGATCTTCATTTCAATAAAATAAAGCAAATTCTTCCGATACCGAGGCCCCCTGTTTGGTTTTACATCTATCTTTTGTAGATGTGGGGGGGGGGGGGGACTTCCCCTGTCGGTGAACTGTCTTGTCGAGAAGCTTGGGTTGGTAAAACAAGCAGGCTAGACAGTACACACGGGCGTGTTTTTATCTCATTATTTTTTAATATTTGTAAATCTAAACGTTTATTCAGTGTTTCCATGTTGGCCTAAAACTCTCATATCCAAATTGAGAACTTTTTTTGGCAAAGTTCGACATGCTTTCTTAAGCACGGCCTATGTCATAAGTTTCCGCGACAAAAGTGTCCCGACTTACAAGTATTAGCTTTCACAAAAAAAAAAAAAAAAACACATTAGACTCTTTAATATTATGAACTTGGGCACAGTCTAAATGCGGACATTAGGATTGTTAACAATAATGTAAAAGGATGTAAAAAAAGGCAGCATATAAAGGTCTTGTTCGCCTAACCTTGAATATGATTATGTTAGGTGCAGCTGGGGTCAGGAAAGAAAGGGAAGGTCGGGTATAGAAGCCAAGGCCGCGGAGCCGAGCCAAAAATGCCGATCACATGATTTTATATGTCGTCTCTTGTCACAATGAAGATATATATTGATAGTCAGTTTGGTATAAAATTAGTATGAATAACATATTTGATAACTGCATGATGGTTCATCTCACTACATTCACCATATTTGCATTATTTGCTGGCTCCCAGCTTGTACATTGTCCATATTGGAAAAACAGGTAACCAGACCCCCCTGACCTTTCAAGGTCAGGGGGGTCTGGTTACCTGTTTTTCCAACACTGATAACCTTCAGACTAGGAACCAGCAGATAATGCAAATAAGGTGAATTGTTTTATTTTTTGTAATAACCATTTTTCCGAAAATCAAGGGGTATAAAAGCTAAGGCCGGAAAAAAATGGAAAAATATCTTAATTTCTTACGATTTTATTGGTTAAAGAAATTCTTTTAGCTCTAATGATAGTTAAAATTTGATTATTTTTATCATGTGTACATAGAAAATATAATAAACATATCAAAATCACCTTAAATGATCTACTTCCTTAATTTCTAATGGTTTCTATTTTTAGATTAACTTTACTTAAGGAAATGACCGAAATGTACCGAAAAGGTAAAAAAGTATTGTTACTGCTAGCTGGAATTAAAGAAATATAAAAATTGGTTGTTATATTTGTTAACATGTATGTGTATATATTAAAATGATAAAGAAAAAATGTCATTTTTTTATTTTTCTTAATTCCAGCTAGCAGTAAAAAAGACTTTCTTCCCTTTCGGTTCTTTTCGGTCGTTTTCTTTAATAAAGTAAATCTAAAAATAGAAACAATTAAACAGTAAGAAAATTGATAATTTAAGTTTGTTATATTTTTCTATGGACAAATGATGACAATAACCAAATTCAAATATTTTTAGGACAAAAAGAAGTATTTTAACCTGTAAATTTGCAAGAAATTAAGAAATATTATCATTTTTCCCGGCCTTGGCTTTTATACCCCTCAATTTTGGAAAAACGGTTATTACAAGAAAATTAAACAAGGTAGAGATAAACCTTCGTGCAGTTATCAAATATGTTATTTATGTGATACTCAACTGACTACAATATATATCTTTTATCTTAATTATAACAAGAGGCGAAATATAAAATCTTCAGATCGGCATTTCTGGGTTGGCCCGGCCCTGCACGGCCTTGGCTTTTATACCCAACCGAAAGAAAAGGGTCGAGTCACTAGCTAACGATTTTTTTTTTTTTCAAGTTATTTTTGCATTTTGCTATAATTGGAACACTTAAAATCATCAAAGAAGTTTTGAAACTTCTTACAAAGGGGGCCAGCACGTACAGGGTTTTTTTTTTGCCAAAAATGAACAAAAAGTTTGGATAGGCTTGATATGTACTGTATCTATTGATAAGGGTTCCAATCCAGGCAAGCAAATGGCAGTTTTGCAGCTCATCTGTTTAAACATGCACAGCATCATGCAAAGTTTAGATTATTTCTGTTCCATGTCCACCAATAGACACATCCAAACACTACGTCATCGCTCAATAATACTATTTGCCGGGATGTACCGGTGGTGGGCAAAAAACGTATTTGGCCGTTTATCGCCATTGTAAATGCGATGTTATTTTCTGTAAACTTGTATTTTGTTTGGACTCGAAACGACAAATTTGAGCTTTAAACTTTTATAATAGACATTTCTTAGCTAGTAATTAATGGTTTCTAGAAGATTTGAGGATGTTTTTGATGATAATTACCTGTTAAACTTATGCAGGTAACGAGGCGGGATGGTCTTAATTATTTGTTATAAAATTGTGCAAAATGAATGACTAAATGCGGAAGATGCATGAATGAACTCTGAAATATATATATCTACCCATTTAAAGTGTAATTCAATCGATTTTCTGTGACAGTCAACTAAAATATGCCCGTAATATTAAATCAATTTACAATGTGTTTATATGGAACCAGGGGCTTTTTGCCAACCACGAAAGATCGTTATCGGAAGGAAAAGTAATTTTGCGCATGCCCAAAGACAGGTAAACAAGGTCACGTGTCAAAACATTGGATCCGTCTATATGTTGATCTATGAATCCCTTATCGTCAAAAACCAACAATAACTATATTCATTCATCACTTTCTTCACAATGACACGATGTTTACATCAACACCGGCTATTTTTGCTTACTCGAACGAGATCGCGCAACATTGATTTTCACCCGTAAAGCAAGACCTACAGGAGAGTCGTAAAATAACCAATATATTGGCCAAGTACCAAATCTATCGTGTGATTCTCGCCTACAGTAAAAACCTTTAAAACCATCAGATTCCGTCCGAAGAAGTCGAAAATTCTATTTAAATCGCCGAGTAAAATGCGGTTGCTATCTTGGGTCACATCTTCAGGACCTTCAGCTTTCTCGATAGAGATATGTTTGTGAATTTATTTAGAACTATAGTGAGGCCACACTTAATGCATCACCTGTCTGGTCACCCCTTTATAAAAAAGATAAAATAGCACTTGAAAACGTACAGAGAAGGGGCACCAGGCTAATCAAATCACTAAAAGGTTTAACATACAGTGAAAGACTAAAAGTCATAGGCCTCCCCACTTTGGAATACAGGCGGGAAAGAGCTGACCTTATTCAGATGTATAAGATCATGCACATAAGTCATGAAGGCATGCTACCTGACTAACCAAGAGACAGAGGGAAAACGGACATCAGCAAGCGTCAACATAAGTCATGAAGACTTGGCCGACGTCGGGATCCAGTAAGTCCACATGATCTAGTTTGATGGGGGATTTATGATTGGACAAAACAGTGGTTCTCCGCTTGATTTAAACACCTATGCCAGGCGCCACAGTCAGCCAATGGTTCAGTGACTTTGTGAAATATTGCAACCCTATCGTTCACCCTAATGTTCAAGTTAATTTCTCAAGAACTATAGGAGCTTCATTAATGATATTTTGTACAAACTTGTATCTAAGAATGGCAATTTTAATGCAAGCATCCATATTTGACCTTGACCTACATTTTATGGTTCATTGACTTTGTGAAATATTGTGACCCCCTAGCATTCACCCTAATGGTCATGTTCATTTCAAAGAGCTATAAGAGCTTTATTAATGATACTTAGTGCAAACTTGTATCGAGGGATGGCAATTATAACGCGAGCATCCATATTTGACCTTGATCTAAATTTCATGGTTCACTGACTTAGTGAACTATTGCATCAACCCTAGTGTTCAACCTAATGTTTAAGTTCATTTCTCAAAAACTATTAGAGCTTCATTAATGATATTTGGTACAAGCTTGCATCTAGGAATGGCAATTTTTATGGAAGCATTAATATTTGACCTTGGCCTAGATTTCATGGTAGCCAGGTTTCGTGTCAATTGGTGACTTTGCGCCCCCACAGACGCGACATAGCCTTCAGCGGAATTCTTGTTTTAGTGGGGCATATTTCTTTCATATTTTTTTTTTTTATGGAGCCGGTTAAAATATTTTCTTGATAGCTAAATGGTTGTGGATAGAGAACGGCGCCCTGCACAATCCGGAAGCTCCGTGTCAATTAACAACAGCAGCGTACAGATATGTCGACACAAATTAAAGCTTTCGACTTTACCCGCCAAACGTTTGTTATTCGGTGCCAAAACATAACCATTCATGAGACAGTTGAATAGTCCATATTTATTATGCATACATCTACCGTGAGACGCAGGGTTTTCAATAAGATATTTCTGAAGAGGCCACTCACCTGTTTAAGGCGGCCAAATTCTAAAATTTTATAATACTTTTACATCAAACCGCCTCAATGAGGTGCTTCTAACGAGCACACACAACCTATGTTATGAGCATTTATAAGAAAATATCAAGGCTTTTCATCAGAAAAGTAGGTATTTTGGATATGTTAAAAATGCACTATGTCGTACGGGTGTGTTATCGTAATGCATTCAAGACATTCCTTGTATGTACACTGGTCCAGCTTAGTGCTAGAGCATGGAAAAACTTACCGTAAAACGTGACCTGCCAAGACTCAGATCAACATGCACTCTGTAAGGCAAGGATTTTCGCTTAATCTCACTTTGGATTGCCCTGTGGCTTTGTTTGTTTGATTTGTGTTAACCATCCCTGTCATCTCTGTAAAGGTCATTCTAGAGAGGTTGCTTCAAATTTTGCAGGACTTTTACCAGACATTGAGATGAAATGACATCTCAAACCCTGCCGCCCAGTGAAACCAATAGGGTTTATAAGCATGGACAGTCCGACTCGCACCACTTTACCTGGGCAGGCTTAGATCCACTAAGCGGTTTACCAGTACTCGTGTGCGGGTCGGTTTCAGCTCTGCGTGGAAGCATCATGCAGCCCATCTATTTCTTCAGGCCCTGATGGGTGGGGACCGATGCCCTGTGACTAAAGAAGGCACATAGGATCAGCTAATGCTGATCAGACTGTCAGATGCACGGGCTGAATACTCAAATCAACATTAGTTTTGAGTTTTTCTGTTGTGATATACCTTTGGCTATGTAAGGCCCATGCGATCAGCTTAGCTGCGCCTTAGCTGGTTATTTTTGGTAATTTCTTGCCATTTTCCTTATTACTTTATCATTATGATTCAACTTCAGTCTATTCTCGGCTCACTGTGTTGTATGCCAGTGATGATATATTTTTTGTTAGCTCACCAGAGCCGAAGGCTCCGGGGGAGCTTATAGGATAGGCAGTTGTCCGGCGTCGTCGTCGTCGTCGTTGTCGTCGTTGTCGTTGTCGTCGTCGTCTGACGTCAACACTTTCAAACATCTTCTTCTCTGAAGCCACTGGACCGATTCAGCCCAAATTTTATCTGTAGCATCCTTGGGCTGGGGGATTGAAAGTTTGTGTTTTTTATGAAAATTGGCCCATTAGTTTGGTTGCTATAGCAACTTAGAGCTCCCATAGACTTATAATGGGGAAAATTGAAAAATGGCATTAACTGCCAAGCCTTTGCAGATATTGGAACAAAACTTTCATAGAAATGTTCCTTAAGCAATCTAGTATCTACCATATGATTTTAGGCCTACTGCTCAATTTTAATGGTTGCCATGGAAACCAAAATGAAAAAATAGAAAAAAAAATACTTAAAAAATCATCTCCTCATAAACCGTATGCTCTATGAGGCTGAAAGTTTATGGAAATATTCACCATATTTGCCTTTACAGGTTTTGTGTTTTTTATGAAATTCGGCTCATTAGTTTGGTTGCTATGGCAACTTAGATTTTCCATAGACTTATAATGGGGAAAATTGAAAAATGGCATTAACTACAAAGCCTTTGCAGATATTTTGACAAAACTTTCATAGAAATGTTCATTTAGTAAACTTCTCTCAGCCATATGCTTTTATGTCAACCTGGGGGCCCAGTAGGTTGTGCCGGGGCCATACCCCGCCCCCAGTACTTCATAAAATGACTTATATCTCAGAAACCTTACAGATCCCCACCCCTAAACCATATATATTCTTGTTCCTATTGATAAGACGCATTCATTGACACCAACCTGGAGGTCCTCCGGGATGTGCCGAGGCCATGCCCCACCCCCTCCACTTCATAAAAGGCCCAATATCTCGGAAACCATTCAGATCCCCACCCCTGAACCCTATATACTCTTGTTCCTTATGATAAGACGCATTCAGTGACATCAAACTGGGGGTCCCCCGGGATGCGCCGGGGCCATGTCCCGCCCCTCCATTTCATAAAAGGCCCAATATCTCGGAAACCTTACAGATCCCCACCCCTAAACCATATATATTCTTGCTCCTTATGATAAGACGCATTCATTGACCCCAAATTGGGGGTCTTCCGGGGTGCGCCGGAGCCATGCCCCACCCCTTCACTTCACAAAAGGCCATATATCTCAGAAACTGTTCAGATCCCTACCCCTAAACCATATATGTTCTTGTTCATTATGATGAGACACATTCAGTGACACCAAGCTGGGGGTCCCCAGGGATGTGCTGGGGCCATGCCCCACCCCCTCCATTTCATAATATCACAATATCTCGGAAACCTTACAGATCCCCACCCCTAAACCATATATATTCTTGTACCTTATGATAAGACACTTTCATTGACACCAACCTGGGGGTCTCCCTGGGCCTTGCCCCACCCCTGCACTTCACAAAAGGCCTTATATCTCAGAAACTGTTCAGAGCCCCACCCCTAAACCATATATATTCATCTTCCTTATGATAAGGCACATTCATTGACACCAGCTTGTGAGTCCCCGGGGCATGCCCGGGCCTTGCTCCACCGCTTGACTTCATTAAAAGCCACATATCTCAGAAATAGTTCAGATCCCCACCCCTAAACCATATATATTCTTGTTCCTTATGATAAGACTCATTCAGTCACACCAACTTGGGGGTCTCTTTGTGCTGAGGCAATGTGCCCCGCCCTTCCACTTCATAAAAGGCCATATATTTCAGAAACCATTCAAATCCCCACCCCATATTCATATATGTTCTTGTTCCTTATTATTAGCACACCTACTGTAGGGGTGTCCGCAGGGGCCAGTCCTCTCCTTTCCACTTCATGAAAGGATATCTTGGAAACCGTTCAGATTCCCACCCCTAAACCATATATACTTGGTCCTTATGATGAGACACATTTAGGGACAACAATCTTGGGCTTTCCTGGTAACAACAGGGAATGCTCCAACCCCTCCACTTATATCTCCAGCCATGCAGATCCCCACTGCTAAACCATATATATTCTTGTTCTTTGTGATAAGACACATTTAGTGATACCAACCAGGGCTCCATTGGGTCCATGCCCCACCCCCTCCACTTCATAAAAGGCCTAATGTTTCATATACTGAGTCCACATTGATGCTCATTTGGATATGGGGGTTCATTTGGCAGATTAAAATGATATCATGTTAAAATACATGGCTGCAATTTGGCAGTGCCCACCTGAGCTCTGGTGAGCATAGTGGCCCATGGGCCTCTTGTTTTATATATCACAGCCATATTCAACCTTATTCTGCAAAGCTTGGAGCCAGATTTGATGAGAAGGGACACAGACCAAGGCTTGAGATAAGAAAGTGTAAGGCGACTTATTAGCGGATAGTTTTTCTTATTTCTTGTTAGAAACATAGAGGATCTTACATGAGTGCTTATGTATTATTGAATTTATTAAACGAGTTGAGGAAAAGGGATATAATGCGAGGCTTTGCCGAGCATTTTATCCCTTTTCCGCAACGAGTTTAATAAATTTGATAATACATGAGCACGAATGCAAGATTTTATTTATCATACGACTTTTAAAACGCATTTTACTTACGATTGTTTTACAAACATGTCAATATTCCGCCATAAGTTAACGCGACATCGTTAAGGAAGTTGTACATGTAACGTTACGGTGCGTATCTAACTAATTTGCATATTTAATCCACAATTGGATTATTGAATTTATTACATGACGTTGTTACATTCTCAGAGGCGACGTCATATGATAAATTATGTTCTGGGTACTTGTTCAAATCGCCCTCAACCTGCCGGGGTCGGCAACATTCTTACATGGAGATTGATCATGAAATATTTTCTACGGTCATTCTCTACCTTCCGCTCAAATCATCACGTTAACAAGTCCATGAAATGAAAACCCCTCTAAACTGCATGTTATATTGAGAAAACTGCGTTTGCAGGGGTATACACTATTTTGCTTATTTCTGCTCCAAGACATACATGTAGGTTGGTGGTACTTGTTTGAACCGCCTCAATGAGGGGGTTCTAATGAGCACCCACAATCTATGTTTGGAGAACAAATAAGAAAAATATCACATATTTTCATCTGAAAACTCGCCATTTTGGAGATAAAAAAGAATGCACTATGTCACACGGGTGTGTTATCGTAATGTCTAAAAGGGCAGTTGTCAGTCTCGCGTGAAAGAATGTGCACTGTACTGGTTAACGGCTTACCTATAAGCCTGTAGAGGAAATGTGTGGCTAGGTAAACTGACTGGCTAAAAAATGACCTAAATAGTGTTGACTAGGCCGTTAATGTGTGTGTGAATTCGGGTTTAACGTCGCTTTCAACAATTTTTCAGTCATATCACGACGGTGTCTGGTTGCGACAGGGAGCTCAATGCTCACGTTTATAGTGCTGCCTCACTGAAGTATCATGTCCCAGACACATTACATGATACCACACCCAGTCACATTATCCTGACACTGGATCGACCAGTCCTAGCTCTACCCCATAAATCTGAGTGCCAAGCGAGGAGCAGCTAGTACCATTCTTAACGACTTTGGTATGTCGCGGCCCGGGATCGAACCCGAGACCTCCCGTTTCCCGGAGCGGACACTCTACCAACTGAGCTATCGGGGCCGGTAACTAGGCCGTTAAACCCAAATACAAACAAATAAAAACAAATTTCTCTGTAAAAACATGATGTTGTGATTACTTTTTGGAATAGCCTCATTATTGAACCCGCATCCCCCTGATCACCAGTCAGACACGCAACCGACTGAGCTACTGAGGCCGGCTATAGAGAAATATGAAAAAATATTCCAAAATTATCCTCATTATGCATAATCTTAACTGAAGTTGTGTTAGCAAAGAATACATCACGAAAACGCGCCTATATAATGCTGACCCACTTGAACCCCACTTTTATATGAGCCCCCACAAGCGAATTTGTGTCTTCGAGCATTCCGTCATGACAAATTTTTACTGCCCATGCCCAGCCATTCAGAGGGGCCAGGGATATGGCTTTCTGTCTGAAGGTTTCTCTTGATTCACTGCTTTTATGAGCGAGTAGTGACTGTTCTGGCGAGACTGTGGGGATGCGCAGGCTCGCCTGAACCTTCGCTGCTCGCATAGACGATAAGTACCAAAATGGCTTGACGGGGGCCCATAAAGTAAAACTGGGGTTTACTGGGGTAAACGTTACTTTTAGCTCACCTGAGCTTGAAGTGAGCTGCTCGTGGTGAGCTATTGTGATCAGTCAATGTCCGTCATCGTCGTGTGTCGTCAACAATTTGATTTAAAAGACTACACATGTATCCTAAACCCTTGGGCCAATTTCATTTACACTTCATAGGAATGCTGCCTAGGTGGCTCTTTACTAAAATAGCTAAATTGTCTCACTCTGATGAACAAGATGGCAACCAGAGCTAAAAATAGAAAAAAAAAAACCTTTACACGACTACTTGTCCCATATCCCTGTGCCAATTTCATTCAAACTTCAAAGGAAAGTTCCTTAGTTAACCTGCTTCCATAATAGCTAAACTGATGAACAAGATTGTCCCCAGAACTAAAAATAGAAAAATGTCAACAATTTGCTTTAAAAGACTACTCCTAAACGCTTTGATTTGATTCAAAATTCACAGGAATGTTGCCTAGGTGGCTCCCTACCAAAATGGCTAAAATGACTGCCAGAGCTAAAAATAAAGATATCTTTGAACAACTTTTCCTCCCGTATACCTCTGGGCCAGTTTCATTTAAACTTCATAGGAATGTTGCTTAGGTGACCCTCTACCAAAATAGCTAAAATCCTTCTGTTCCAATGTACAAGGTGGCCACCAGAGCTAAAAATAGTAAAATCTGCAAACAACTAAATGCACTACTGCTATGCGCATAGGCCAGTGTCGTTCAATCTTTAAAGGAATTGTCCTTAGGTAACCCTCTACCAAAATAGTTAAAACAGCCAGAGCTGAAAATACTTAGAAAAATGTGAGCAATTTGCTTTAAAAAAAGACTACTCCTTCTAAACCCTTGGGCTAATTTGATTCAACTTCACAGCCATGTTGCCTAGGTGGCTCCCTATCAAAATACCTATAATGGTTCTTCTCCAATGAACAAGATGGCCACCAGGGCTAAAAATAGAAATATCTTTAAACGATAATTTCTCCCGTACCCCTGGGCCAATTTCATTTAAACTTTTTAGGAATTTTGCTTAAATGACCCTCTACCAAAATAGCTAAATTCGTTCCGTTCCAATGAACAAGATGGCCACTAGAGCTAAAAATAGAGAGTCTTTAAAAGACTACTCTTCCGAAACCCATGGGCAAATTTCATTCAAACATAATAGGAATGTTCTTAATGTGACTACCAAAATAGCTAAACATTTTTAGCCCCGTTGAACAAGATGACCGCCAGAACTAACTATTATCTTGCTGTTCACGACAACCCCTATCTTTGGAAACAGTGCAGATCCAGATCAGATGGCTTCTGAAGAAGCCATCTGATCAGGATCTACACTGTTTGGCATTCAGTTAATGAATTTGTAGCAACAAATTACATCAAGTAATTTGATTGGTTTATAGACAGAAATGGGTGTGGCTTAAATGAATATTCAGCAAGATAAGGGTTAAAATAGAAAAATCTTTAAATAACTACTCATCCTATACCTAATGACCACTTTCAGTTAACCCTTATCCTACTGAATATTCATTTTAGCCACACCTTTTTCTGACTTTTAACCAATCTGTAATTTATATCTATAAATTCAAAAAGTTAATGTCAAACAGTGTAGATCCTGATAAGATGGCTTCTTCAGAAGCCATCTGATCTGGATCTACACTGTTTGCAAAAAAAGGGTTGTGGTGAACAGCCAGATAAGAGTTAAACTTCCCTCTTGGCGGCACGATGCTTCCATGCAGAGCTGAAACCGACTGCAAACGAGTACTGGTAAAACTCTTAGAGAATCTAAGCCTGCCCAGGCAAAGCGGTCCCAGTTGGTCCATCCATGTTTAGAAACCATATTGGTTTCATTGGGTGACAGGGCTTGAGATTTCATTTCATCTCAGTGTCGGATAAAAGTCCCACAAACTTGGAAGCAATGTCTCCAAAATGACCTACACTGTATACAGTGAGGGGGACGTGAAACCTCAAATCAAACAAACATTAAAACTTCCTATACCATGGACCAATCTCAGTCAAGTTTAATAGGAATATTGCTTAGGTGACCCTCGCCAAAATCACTAAAATGGTTCCACTCTGATAAAAAAAATGGCCACCAGAGCTAAAAATAGAAAAAAAAACTCTTAATGACAACTTCTCCTGACACTTTTGCTCTAGTTTAATTGAAAGTTCACAGGAATGTAACTGTTGCTTAAGTGACCCCCTATAAAATTAGCTAAAAGGGTTCTGCTCTAATGAACCAGATGGCTGCCAGAGCTAAAAATGAAAAAAAAAAAACAAAAAAAAAAAACACATACACACACAAAAAAAAACAACAACTTAAAATGACAACTCCAATACCTTTGTCAAATCTAATTCAAACTTCACAGGAATGTTGCTTAGATGACTGTGTACAGAAATAGCTCAACAGCTCCACTTGGATAAACAAGATGGCTGCCAGAGCTTAAAATAGAAATATCTTCAATGACAAGTCCTCCTATACATTTTGTTTGTGGCCCCCGCCCATAGGGGCTTGAAGAAATATATGGGCTGCATGATGCTTCCATGCAGAGCTGAATCTTGCCCGCACACTAGTACTGGTAAACCGCTTAGAGGATCTAAGCCTGTCCAGGAACCGGGGTGCGAGGCGGACCGTCCATGCTAATAAACCCTATTGGTTTCATTGGGCCACAGGGCTTGAGATGACATTTCATCTCTATGTCGGGTAAAAGTCCCACAAAATTGGAAGCAACGTCTCCAAAATGACCTTTACAGTGTTGACGGGGACGTTAAACCTCAAATCAAACAAACAAAATACATTTTGTTTAATTTCAGTCAAACCCAAAGGATGGTTGTTAATTTAGCCCTCTACCAAAATGGCTGATAAAATTAAAAGTAGTAAAATCTTTAACTGACAACCTCCCAAAACTCTTAAGCCAGTTTCGTTCAAAAGAATGTTGCAAAGGTGACTTCGTATCTACCGAAGTGCAACAGATATGCTTTAATATTAATAAGATGGCTGTCAATATCCATATGACTTCCAGAATCTATGTGACTTCTTGAAATCAGATGAGTGTTTCAGGGATATCTTAACCCTCTTGTTCTTATTTCTGGACTAAAATGTAGATTGTGGAATGTGGGTACTTGTCAGAATGGTCTCAATGAGGCATTTTTAACATGAACCCACAATCTATGTTTTTAGCAGAAATATGAAAAATTTCAGGGTTTTTATCTGAAAAATTTCATTCTTTTGGTGGTAGAAGTTTACCAGTATTTGAAAAGGCATGTTTTCATAATGTTATAAAAACCTTAATCTTTTTCACAGGTGTCCACCATGGGTAAATCATCAAAGGACAAACGAGATGTTTATTACAGGCTAGCCAAAGAGGAGGGCTGGCGAGCACGAAGTGCATTTAAACTTCTCCAGATAAACGAAGACTTTAATCTTTTCGATGGTAAAGTTCTATCTTTATTTATTATGCCCAAAACTTCGGGCATATTGCTTCTTGGAGGTTTGTGCATGTGTGTGTACGTCCATTACATTTTTTATGCATAACATAACTTATGCACCATGCATGCTAGGGGTTTTGAAATTTCAGAATGTACAGTAGAACTTCGATGGCTTGAACCCCTTTGGGACCATAGAAATTTGTTCGAAACAGCAGTAGTTCGAGCCACTGTTGCATAATTCCAGAAAACATAAGGGGGGTATTTTTGGACTTCTTTTCGGTGTTCTGTAACATAAATGTATGCTGAGGCGATTCTAATGAGTACACACAGCATACATTTGCAAGATAAAAGTCGAAAATCTCCTTAATTATCCCACACTTTTTCTTATGCAGAGGAATTCACTAGGGACTCAAAAACGGGTTCGACTCAGCCATGGTAAACGAGCCACCAGTGTTCAAGCCATCGAAGTTCGACTGTATATTGGGTCCTTAAGAAAAAAGAAACCCAGCTGACACACGTTTTTTTTTCAAGTCAGATTTTTGTCCCTTTCCTGAGATTAGGGCTGGCTAATCGGAGCTGAAAAGATAATCGATTATCAGTCCCGCCATTGTGATCGATAATCGATTAGTAATCGTTAAGGTTTCTGTCATAATTTTACCCGTCTGGCTTTCTGTCTGAGCATGACTCTTACCATATGTTGCACTTTACCATATGTATATTTGAACAGACAGGCCTAAGCAAACAGTGTAGACCCAGATGAGACACCACATAATGCGGCGTCTCATCAGGGTCTGCACTTTTCGCCACTCATTCAGCTGTTTTAGGCATAACTTTGGGTAGTAAATTGTACCTATCAAGTAATCGATTAAAAACAAATCAGAAATGATAATCATTTTTGTGGGATTTATCGATCGATTAACCAATTATACGATTAATCGTGTCAGCCTTACCTGAGATATTGCCCTTTGTAATTTTTTGTTGAAATGTTGTCAGTAAAATATCTCAAAAACTCTAAAGCTAAAGCTTTGAAATAGAGGATCTTACATGAGTGTTCATGTATTATTGAATTTATTAAACGAGTTGAGGAAAAGGGATAAAATGCGAGGCTTTGCCTTGCATTTTATCCCTTTTACTCAATGAGTTTGATAAATTCAATAATACATGGGCACGAATGCAAGATTCTATTTATCATATGACATTTAAAATGCATTTTATTCACAATTGTTTACGAAAATATCAATATTCCGCCATTAATAAACGCGACGTCGTTAAGGACGTCGTAATGTAACGTTACGGGACGTATGTAGCTAATTTGCATATTTAATCCACTAGTGGATTATCGAAAATAATACATGGCGTTATTACACTCTCAGACGCGACGTCATATGATAAAGTTGTTTAGTGCATTGCTAGTGATGCGTAGATGACCTGATTAACTTAAGAAGAAATTCCAAAAAAAAATACTTCTTTAGTTACGGCCCTTGGTAACTTTGGGCATAATCACGTGAATGAGTCTGTGTAATGAAGACCCCCCCTACACCCCACTTTATATAGAGAAAACTAGAGTTTACTGGGGTATACATTATTATTCTTATTTTTGCTCCAAGACATAGGTTGTGGGTACTCGTTAGAACCGCCTCACTGAGGCGGTTCTAACGAGCACCCACAACCTATCTTTGCAGTATTTATAAGAAAAATACCACGGATTTTCATCCGAAAAATTGCCATTCTGGAAATGTGAAAAAATGCACTATGTCCCACGGGTGTGTTATCGTAACGTAAATTTTGTACATTGCATGCTTTATGATGCATAGCATAACTTCAGAACCATGTATGTTAGGGTTTTGAAATTTCATATATGGATTCCTCATGAAAAACAGCTGACCTCATCAGGATTATGCCCCTTTCCTGAGTTATTGCCCTTCGAAAAAATACAGGCCTCATATTTTTCAGGCATATGCAGGATTTCCGGCTTTTAGAGCTTGATTTTTTTCTTAATTTCAGGCTTTTTGACTTCCAATTGTTTTATTTTTCCTCCTATATTCTGTATAAAATTACTTTTTAACGTTTGTCCTGCTAAATAAAATTATTTAGCTACACACATTTCTGACTATTCACCAATCAAATTACTTGTTATACAGTATTTGTTCAGTTCACAAACTGCATTACAAACAGTGTAGATCCTGATCAGATGGCTTCTTCAGAAGCCATCTGATCTGGATCTACACTGTTTGCAAAGGTAATGGTTGACATGTTCAGCATGTTGAGGGTAAAGTTGTAAAATCGGGCCTTTCAGGCACGGAAAAGCTTGGTCAGTATGAGGCCTGAAAATATGGATGAAATCTTATCAGCAAAATATCTCAAAAACTATTAAATAAAGCTAGAGCCTTGAAAGTTGAGAAGTGCATTGCTAGCAATGAGTATTTGACCTGATTAGCTTTTGAAGAAATTCTGGAAACAATATGTGATGAAAAAGAGGATCTTACATGAGTGCTCATGTATTATTGAATTTATTAAACGAGTTGAGAAAAAGGGATAAAATGCGAGGCTTTGCCGAGCATTTTATCCCTTTTCCTCAACGAGTTTAATAAATTCAATAATACATGAGCATGAATGCAAGATTCTATTTATCATATGACATTTAAAACGCATTTTATTCGGGATTGTTTTATAAAAATGTTAATATTCCGCCATTAGTAAACGCGACGTCGTTCAGGACGTCGTACATGTAACGTTACGGGGCATATCTAACTAATTTGCATATTTATGGGGCATATCTAACTAATTTGCATATTTAATCAACTAGTGAATTATCGAATTTATTACATGGCGTTATTACATTCTCAGGCGCGACGTCATAGGATAAATCTTGTTCTTCAGTTATGGCCCTTTGAAAATTTTTGCATTTAGGGGCAAGCATGTGGTTTGGGGCATAGTGTTTTACAAATACCATTTTGAGTTGTCCTTGTGTACCATCTCATTTGCATGCCAAACGAGTCCAGGACTGGACACCAACTTTCCAAAGTTGTTCTACTTCTTCTTAAGCTGGGACTCCCAACTTTTCACAAGGAAGGATTCTTAGACTCCTCTTTTTAACCCTTTTTGTACCAAATGGAATCTTTGCCCCCGCCCATAGGGGCTTGAAGAAATATATGGGCTGCATGATGCTTCCACGCAGAGCTGAATCCGGCCTGCACACTAGTACTGGTAAACCGCTTAGAGGATCTAAGCCTGTCCAGGAACCGCGGTGCGAGGCGGACCGTCTATGCTAATAAACCCTATTGGTTCCATTGGGCGACAGGGCTTGAGATGTCATTTCATCTCAGTGTCGGGTAAAAGTCCCACAAAATTGGAAGCAACGTCTCCAAAATAACCTTTACAGTGTTGACGGGAACGTTAGCCCTCAAATCAAACAAACAAAACCAAATGGAATCTTCCAGGAGTCCATTTCAAAATTTAGGGGTGTCAGGTTGTGTTTTCTTCAAAATTGATTTGGAAAATGGCTGAACTTTTTGCAAACAGTGGAGGCCCTGATCAGACGCCGCGTTCTGCGGCGTCTGAGCTGGGCCTGCACTGTTTGCCAGGGTACCCCTTTATGGGTTTCCGGTCTGAAATGGGTTAATATATCTTATGATTACAGATTATTGTTTACATGGTGACCTATCACCTTGGATGGCAACCATCACCCCATAATTAACATGTAGACAAGTCGAATCAAACCAGTCCATAACATTGGCCACTGGCAAGCAAGCAAGCAGCCCCCGCCCATCGGGGCCTGAAGAAATATTCCGGCTATATGATGCTTCCATGAGGACTGGTAGACCGCTTAGAGGATCCAAGCCTGCCCAGGCAAAGCAGTGCGAGTCTGCCCGTCCATGCTTATAAATCCTATTGGTTTCATTGGGCCTCAGGGCTTGATATGTCATTTCATCTCAAGGTCGGGTAAAAGTCCCACAAAATTGGAAGCAACGCCTCCAAAATGACCTTAACAGTGTTGACGGGGATGTTAAACTTCAAATCAAACAAACAAACAAACTGGCAAGCAAGCAAGTCATGTGCTTTACCGGACCCAGTTGTTCAAAGCATTGTTAGTTTAATCCTTATCCGGCTGAATAATTTTATTAGCCACACCCATTTCTGACTATCAGCCAGTCAGATTACTTGTTCTAATGTTTTCATTCAAATTTACAAACTGAATGACAAACAGTGTAGATCCTGAACAGATGGCTTCTGAAGAAGCCATCTGATCAGGATCTACCCTATTTGCAAAGATAGGGGTTGTTGTGAACAGCAGAATAAATGTTTTGCTTGCTTTAATTCAGGTTTAATGTCGCCGTCAACACTGTTTATGTCATTTTGGAGACATTGCTTCCAATTTTGTGGGACTTTTACCCAACATTGAGATGAAATGACATCTCAAGCCCTGCCACCCAGTGAAACCAAAAGCCTTACATGCATTGGATGGTCTGACTCACATCACTTTGCCTGGGCAGGCTTAGTCCTTCTAAGCGGTTTACCAGTACTCATATGTGGTCAGTTTAAGCTCTACCTGGAAGCTACATACAGCCCAATATGTTTCTCCAAGCTTGGAGGGGTCAAAGGACAAAGGTTAATCAGCTCCTAAGTGGTCAAAATGCTCACTGTTTTAGCAAGTAAAAAAATGAATATCCTGGGTCCAGTTGTTCAAAGCATTGTTAGCTTAACGTGCTTGTTAGTGGTCATATTGTTAACTCTTCTAGCAAGTACAATATCTTAAATTTTGCTGAAGAAATGTGAGCAGCTTTTGCATCCGCAAAAGCTGCTCACATTTTTTCGACAAAAATTTCAGCATATTTGCCATATTTAATGATCAAAGTTTTACGATACGTTAACTTACGACGTCATTAGTTTTGAACAACTGGCCCCTGGTATTTAGCATATTAGCCATATTAAACGATAATGGTTTTTACTAACGACTGGGCCCAGGACTCAATCACATTAACCCTTTTTGTACCAAATGGAATCTTCCTCCTTATATAAAGCAGGAGTCCATTGCAAAATTTAGGGGTGTCAGGTTGTGTTTATATCAAAATTTATTTCGGGAAATGGTTTAACTTTTTGCAAACAGTGTAGGCCCTGATCAGATGCCCCATTCTGCGGCGTTTGATCTGGGCCTGCACGGTTTACCAAGGTACCCCTTTATGGGTTTGGTACTGAATGGGTTAACCCATGTGATGTACGGGCCTCCGTGGCCTAGTGGTTAAGAGCGCTGACTCTTGATCATTAGGTCTCTCACCGCTGTGGTTTGAGCCTCGCTCGGATCACATGTGAGGCGCCAAGTTCTGCAACGGAAGGTCAGGTGGTTGTTCTCCGGGTACTGCGGTTTTCGCCCACCTCTGATTAACGATCGGCTCGATATGAGTGAAATTATCTTGAAAGGGCCATAAAACCCAAAACCAAATAACCCGTGTGATGCCAATCACAACAGTTTTTGTCTAATTTGTCATCTCTGGTTACTTTAAAAGTCATTTTTGCAAACAGTGTGGACCTAGATCAAACTGCTCCTTTAGGAGCAGTCTGATCAGGATCCACATGTCTGCCTGTTTGTTAGTTTGATTTGAGGTTAACAACATCCCCCTCAACATTATATAGGTCATTTTCCAAGGAGACATTGCTTCCAATTTAGTGTGACTTTTACCCCGCATTGAGATGAAATGACATCTCAAGCTTGCCCTCCAATAAAAGTGACCAGTAGGCTTAGGGTTTAAATGCATGGATGTTTTGGGCATTAATCCTTGTCCTGTTGAATATTTAGATATACCACACCCACAACTGATTATCAACCAATCAGATTACTTGATGCAAATTATTGCGACAAATTCATAAACTGAATGACAAACAATGAAGATTCTGATCAGATGGCTTTTGAAGGAGCCATCTGATCTGGATCTACATTGTTTGACAGATAAGGCATATCCGGGCTCAGCAGTACAAGGGTTAATAAGAAAAAAAAAACACAAATTTTCCTCAGAAAAATGACCATTCTTTTTATGCCCCCGCCATTCGAAGAATTGTGGAAAGGGCATATAGCGTTGCCCCTGTCCGTTCGTCCGTCCGTCCGAAACTTAAACGCAGTCAATAACTTCCTTATTAGGGCCCCGCACTGAAAGTGTGGGTGCCCTATAGTAATCACTCTGTCCGTCCGTCTGTCTGTCTGTCCGTCCGTCTGTCCGTCCACAAATTTTTTTATCCTCCATAACTTTTTATTATTCCTGGATGGATTTAAATATTACTTGGCATCATTCTGTCCGTCCGTCTGTCTGTCTGTCTGTCCGTCTGTCCGTCTGTCCGTCCACAAATTTTTTTATCCTCCATAACTTTCTTATTCCTGGATGGATTTAAATATTACTTGGCAGAAATGTGATGGAGTGTTGCGCGCAAGACTCAGGTCCGTACCTCAAAGGTCAAGGTCATACTTAGAGGTTAAAGGTCAAAAAAGGGTCTTTCCTGTGTCCAATTAATAACTTTGTTATTATTCCTGGATGGATTTAAATATTACTTGGCAGAAATGTTAACCATAATGTGACGAAGTGTCACACGCAAGACCCACAGCCGTACCTCAAAGGTCAAGGTCATACTTAGAGATAAAAGGTCAAAAAAGCGTCTTTTTTATTGTGTCCAATCTATAACTTTCTTATACCTGGATGGATTTAAATATTACTTAGCAGAAATATTAACCATAATGTGACAGTGTGTCACGCGCAAGACCCAGGTCCGTACCTCAAAGGTCAAGGTCATACTTAGAGGTGAAAGGAAAAAAAAAACGTCTTTTTTAACATCAACATTTTCCTACTCCTCTGATAGCGCTGCCGGGGCCCTAGTCAGTTTCACTGACAGCTCTAGTTTCTTGATGGATTTTAAAATTACTCGGCAGAAATGTTAACCATCATGAGACGACGTGTCACGTGCAAAACCCAGGTCCGTACCTCCAAGGTCAAGGTCATACTTAGAGGTCAAAGGTCAAAAAAAGGCTCCGAAACTTAAACGCAGTCAATAACTTTCTTATTTCTGGATGGATTTTGAAATTACTTTGGAGAAATGTTAACCATCATGAGTCGATGTGTCACGTGCAAAACCCAGATCCGTACCTCCAAGGTCAAGGTCATACTTGGAGGTCAAAGGTAAAAAAAGGGTCCGAAACTTAAACGCAGTCAATAACTTTCTTATTTCTGGATGGATTTTGAAATTACTTTGTAGAATCGTTAACCATCATGAGTCGATGTGTCACATGCAAAATCCAGGTCCGTACCTCCAAGGTCAAGGTCATACTTGGAGGTCAAAGGTCAAAAAAACTGTCTGAAACTTAAACGCAGCCAATAACTTACTTATTTTTGGATGGATTTTGAAATTATTTTGAAGAAGTGTTAACCATCATGAGACAATGTGTCACGTGCAAACCCAGATCCGTACCTCCAAGGTCATACTTGGGAGGTCAAATGGCATAAAAAGGGTCCAAAACTTAAACACTGTCAATAACTTTCTATGGATGAATACGAACATAGACATATTTTTGGGCGGGGGCATCCGTGTCCTATGGGCGCATTTCTAGTTTGAGATATAAGATATATACTTGTAGTTTATTTTCAGGTGTCAGCAAAGTTGTGGACCTGTGTGCAGCTCCAGGCAGTTGGAGTCAGGTGCTGGCACGGAAGTTACGCGGAGAGGGGAAATCAGACAAGAATGTGAAGATCGTGGCTGTAGATCTGCAAGCCATGGCACCTATACCAGGTGTTATACAGATACAAGGAGATATAACTAAGGTAAACTATGTGCAGCACACCACAATCTCATTATAACACTGTTCGTTACAGCCCCCGCCCATCGGGGCCTGAAGAAATATATGGGCTGCCTGATGCTTCCACGCAGAGCTGAATCTGACCCGCACACAAGTACTGGTAAATGCTTAGTGTATCTAAGCCTGCCCAGGCAAAGCGGTGCGCAGGAGTCGGACTGTCCATGCTTATAAACCCTATTGGTTTCATTGGGCAACATGGCTTGAGATGACATTTTGTCTCAATGTCGGGTAAAAGTACCACAAAATTGGAAGCAACGTCTCCAAAATGACCTTTACAGTGTTGACAGGGACGTTAAACCTCAAATCAAACAAACCAAGACTGTTCATTATGGATATAACGAACAAACAAACAAACAAACACTGTTCGTTATGGATATAACACGGTTTCACAATGAATCCCAAAAATGTATAGATTATATATAGAAAAATGACCATAAATGGTCATTTTCTATATAATCTATACATTTCTATTTGGATATACAGTGAAATTCCGCTAATAAGACCACTTTCTAGACTTCTAAAAAGCGGTCTTATTAGCGGGGTGGTCCCAATTATGGAATAGGTGAAAAATATTATTGGCAAGATGGATTTAAATTCGTGTGTTGTGTCTATTTTATTTCTACCTGTCCTTTTCCTTATTACATGTAATTATAGACAACATTACACCAATAAAATCACATTCATGTTTTATTTCAATTGTTTCAAAATAACTTTCTTAATATCTGAAGAAAACAGAGCTGGACATTAACAAAATTATTAAAACTGTTTATTCAATTAGCCTTGAAAGTGATACTCATAACACATTTTGTTAAAACAACACACTCATAAGAACAGGTAATCTGCTGTTATTCACACCTTTAGGGCTATGTGTGAACATTACCAAGAGCTGTTGTAATGATGAAGAATCCAGCAAAAATTTATACCTGACCATTCGACTAAGAGATGCAAATTAACTTGATGTGACCAACAAGTGGTCTCAATAGCGAACAGTAATGATAGATTTGGTCTTTTGAAAGCGGTCTTAATACTGAATAGCGGGGTGGTCTCTTTATCGGAATAAATAGCAATTCATTATATAGGAAATAATTTGGGTCTGGCAAAAACCGGTCTTAATAGCGGAGTGGTCCTAATATAGGGGTGGTCTTTAAGCGGAATTCTACTGTAACACAGTTGTTTAACTAACACGGTTTCTGCTTTGCACCCCAGTAACAGTGTTGGACCCCATTAATAGTGTCAGTCTCGATAGTGCAGTGATTAACACGTTCGACTCATGATCGAGAGGTTGTGCGTTCGAATCCGGCACCCGGTATCGAGGTGTGTCCTTGGGCAAGACACATAATGACACTGCCTCACTCCACCCAGGTGAAAATGGGTAGCAGTGGTGTAATAGTCACTGTCTCTCTCTCTCACGTGAAAACATCTGGAATGGGTGTTCGCAAGCGATTAAATAATCTTGAAGCTTCCATCGCAATCAGACTTAAATAAATTAGTATAAACAAATAGTGTTATAAAGAGGTTGTGGTGTATTAAGCTATTATTGGGGACCACGGCAGAACCAGGGGTAGGGAGATGCTAATAAGATACAGGGAGATACCATTAAAGTTCCGTATCTTCCACATCTATTCCAACAGATAAGCCTCAGCAAACACTGTTAACCCAGATGAGACGTCACAGAACATGGACCACACTGTTAGCCACTCATCCTGTGTTTTTAGAAAGCAACAGTGGGCAGTAAACTGTACTTGTTCAAATTTTAGAACAAGTATGATAAAGAGTTGAGATGTCCTAATATTTAGGGTAAACATTATATACCACAACCTCGAGAAAACTTGGGTTTACAGGGGTATACATAATTTTCTTATTTCTGCTCCAAGTCATAGGTTGTGGGTACTCATTACAACCACCTCAATGAGCACCCACAACCTATGTTTGCAATATAAATAAGAAAAATGTCACAGATTTTATCATAAAAATAGCCATTTTGGAGATGTAAAAAAATTTACAATGTCGCACGGCTTTATTGTACTGGAACCAAAAAAATAAAAAAGTAAAGCAGACAAGAAATGCCTTGTTCTTCTTCTTTATATTTGAGCTGGAAACTTATCACATAGAGCAGCAAAGACTTTATAGGTGATCCTGTACATCCATCATGAAAACACGCCTCAGTAATTTTGACCCCCTTGAACCCCACTTTTATATAGTAAAACTGCAGTTTACAGGGGATTACCTTATTTTTCTTATTTCTGCTCTAAATTATAGATTGTGGGTACTCGTTAGAACTGCCTCGTTAGAGTACCCACTGTCTATATTTTGAGCAGAAATAAGAAAAATACAATTTTCATCTTAAAATTTTCGTTTTTTTCGGCAGTAAAGTTTACAATGTATTTGTATAGGTGTGTTTTCGTAATGTCAGGGCAGTTTACCATAGCTTTTGCTTGTCTCAGACATGTAGAGGATTTGTTTGTTTTGTTTGATTTGAGATTTAACGTCCCTGCCAACACTGTATAGGTCATTTTGGAGACAATTTTGTGGGACTTTTACCCGACATTGAGATGAAATGACTTCTCAAGCCCTCCGCCCAATGAAACCAATGGGGTTTATAAGCATGGACGGGCTGACTCGCCCCACATTGCCTGGGCAAGCTTAGATCATCTAAGCTGTTTGTTTAGCAGTATTTGTATTGGGGTCAGTTTCAGCTCTGCGTGGAAGCATCATGCAGCCCATCTATTTCTTCAAGCCCCAGTGGGTGGTTGGGGGGGGGGGTCCATTGACCCCCTTGAACCCCACTTCTACATATATATAGTAAAACTTGGGTTTACAGGGGTATACCATATTTTTCTTATTTCTGCTCTGAAATATAGATTGTGGATACTCGTTAGAACCGCCTCGATCTATATTTTGAGCAGAAATAAGAAAAATAACACAATTTTTCATCTTAAATTTTTTTTTTTTTTGGCATTAAGGTTTACAATGTATTTGTACAGGAGTGTTTTCGTAATGTCAGGGAAGTCTTACCTCAGCCTTTGCTTGTCTTAGACATGTAGAGGAAACTTTGAGGCAGCTTCATGCCCTATTAGTTGTTGATGAACATACATTAAAATTCCCCAATCTAGACCACTTAAAATTGACTAAATCTGCATTTAAAAGCTTATTGAGAATGTTTCAATTATTCTTTCTTTGTGTTTTATAGACACAGTGCCTTCTAATAAGAGACCACTTTTGGGACATTTTCTCACATCAGCTTACTTTTGTTTCAGATTGGGGGTGGTTGGGTGAGGCAAAGGTGACATGTACCTTGCGTCACTGGGGCATCCAACTGATGTTGGCTCCCAGTTTGACAAGGCCTGCTGTCCTTGCAGCAGTTACATGTAAGGGAATGTTTTTATAATACCCTCTTTTTTGAAGAAAAATCGGGTATATTGTTTTCGTACCACAGTTCACTCCGGCGTCAGTCCCTCTGTCTGTCTGTCCGTCACGTTTCTTGTAAATGGATCTCCTCTGCAACCACTGAAGTTACACTTTTGAAACTTTGCATGTGGATAGTACATGGAATGTAGAAGGCAGTGGGCAACCTTTTTGTGACCTTGACCTCAACATGACCCCAACATCAAAAATTATGATTTGCCAAATCTCCTAAATTATTGGAGTTACACTTCTGAAACTTTGCTTATTGGATGGTCCTTGGAATATAGAATATGTCAGGTTACTTTTGGTGTGACCTTGACCCCAAGGTCAAAGGTTAAGAAGTATGATTTTGCCATATCTTCTAAACTATTAGAGTTACACTTCTGAAACTGGTTATTGGATGGCCCTTGGAATATAGATTAAATTTGGATACTTTTGGTGTGACCTTGACCTCAACATGACCCCAAGGTCAAAGGTCAAAAATTATGATTTGCCATATCTCCTAAACTATTAGAGTTACACTTCTGAAACTTTGCTTATTGGATGGTCCTTGGAATATAAAATATGTTGGGCTACTTTTGGTGTGACCTCGACCCCAAGGTCAAAGGTCAAAATGTATGACTTTGCCATATCTTCTAAACTATTGGAGTTACACTTATGAAACTTGGTTATTGGATGGCTGTTGGAATATAGAACAAATTGGGATACTTTAGGTAGACCTCAACATAACCCCAAGGTCAAAGGTCAAAAAGTATGACTTTGCCATATCTTCTAAACTATAAGAGTTACACTTCTGAAACTTTGCTTATCAGTTACAATGTTCTTTGCAACATTTTTTAACTTACATGTAGTTTTGGCTAGCTAATACATAGTCATTAGTGTTATTTATAGAAAAAGCGGGTATTTGCGATGGTATACCATCGACTGCAGATCTAGTTTCTTCTGTTTCTACACTTCAGTTCATTTTCCTCTTTCTCCCATGTCCTCACTTTCATCTCCTCTACTTTCTCTTCTATCTCTTTTCTCCCTTTCACAGGGAGATCACACAAAATGTTCTACAAGGGTTGACAGGTCCTTAAACCCAAAACAGTGAATCAATCAATGCACATTAGGGCAATCTTACCATAGCCTTTATTTGTTTCAGGCATGTTTGTTTGTTTGGTTGTTTTGAGATTTAACGTTCCCGTCAACACTGCACAGGTCATTTTGGAGATTTTGCTTCCAATTTTGTGGGACTTTTACCCGACATTGAGATGAAATGACATCTCAAGCCCTCTCGCCGTATGAAACCAATAGGGTTTATTAGCATGGATGGTCCGAGACGCACCGCTTTGCCTGGGCAGGCTTAGATCCTCTAAGCTGTTTTCCAGTACTTGTGTGCGGCCGGTTTCAGCTCTGCGTGAATGCATCATGTGCCCATCCATTTCTTCAAGCCCCGATGGGTGGGGGTTGATCCCACAAGGGTTGACATGCCGTTAAACCCAAAACAAAGAACCAATCAATGCACATCAGGGCAGTCTTACCATACTCTTTACTTGTTTCAGGTATGTGGTGGAGTCTGCCTCATGCAAGAAGCCACTCCCATTCCTGATCACCAGCCAATCAGATTGCATGATATAATATTTTCCTTCATATTCACAAACTGAATGACAAACAGTGTAGATCCAGATCAGATCGCTTCTTCAGAAGCCATCTCATCTGGATCCACACTGTTTCCAAAAATAAGAGTTGTCGGGAACAGCAGGATAAGGGTTAAGGGGAATAGGTACACCTTCAGGGGAGGTAACTCTTTCAAAAGTATTCTTGTGTGCCATGTCAACAGGGGTCAACTCTTAAAGGAAAGAATTTGCTCCTGAGGAGCAAATTCTTTCCTTTAAGAGTAGACCCCTTTTTATGTGGGACAGAGTTTATAGAAAAGCGAACAGGAAGTCCGGAGAGTTGTCTCCCTTTGATGCCAGGTGTTCCCATTCCCCTTAATTGGTTGTGCACACACATTTGATGAACCAAAATCGAAGAATTGTTTGTTTGTTTGTATTGGAGTTTAACAGCCCAGTCAACACTATTTCAGGTAATTTTTTGTTTACCTATCCACACTTTTCCTCAGCAGGCTTTTACGTAAGCGGTTAACCAGTACAGTGCACATTCTTTTGTCAGAAACTGACAACTGTCCTTCTTGAATCAGGGGAAGGAGGAGAATAACTGTAGAGAACATTTCGTAATAAGTAGAAAAGATTCCATGATCAGTCACCACGAAAGAATGTCTAAATGGAAGAATGCTAACGGACATTTTCTAATACAGTGGAACTTGGATGGCTCAAACACCGATGGCTCGTTTACCATGGCTGAGTCGAATCCTTTCTTGAGTCCCTATGGAATTTCTATACATAAGAAATAGGGAGGGTAAAAATTAGGATATTTTCGTCTTTTATCTTGAAAATGTATGCTGTGTGTACTCATTAGAATCGCCTTGATGAGGCGATTCTAATGAGTACACACAGCATACATTTTCATTACAGAACACCGAAAATATGTCCAAACGTATCTCGTTATACCTCCTGGAAGTAATCTCAGTGGCTCGAACATCCCCTGTCTCGAACAAATTTTCATGGTCCCAAAGGGGTTCGAGCCATCGAAGTTCGACTGTATTGGGACAGACAAGCCTAAACAAACAATGCAGACCCAGATCAGACTGCTCCTGAAAGAGCATTTGATCAGGGTCTAAACGGTTTTGACATTCCGTCTGCACTTACTGGACTCCTCGCTGAATCATGAAACAAATTTGCTAAAATTTTGGAAGAATTACAGCAAGTCCTCGAGGTGTCCAAAATTTAGGATTTTTATGATATTTTTGCCCGCCCCCGCCCATCGGGGCTTGGAGAAATAGATTGGGCTGCACGATGCTGATACCGACCGCACATATGTATTGGTAATCTGCTTAGAACGTTTACGCCTGCCCAGGAAAATTGCTGCAAGTCGGCCCGTCCATGCTTATAAACCCTATTGGTTTCATTGGGTGGCAGGGATTGAGATGTGATTTCATCTCAGTGTCGGCTAAAAGTCCCACAAAATTGGAAGCAACGTCTCCAAAATGACCTAAATATCGTTGACGGGGACGTTAAACCTCAAATCAAAGAAACAAACAAAATGATATTTTTGTTTTAGACATCTACAGCTCATGAAATCATTGGCCATTTTGAGGGAGAGCATGCTGACCTTGTGGTTTGTGATGGAGCGCCAGATGGTAAAATATACTTCTTTTCTTGTCATTCCTGGTGGAAATACGGCACGATATATCCATTCAGCTTTCCATCCGTTTTGTTATCATGCCATGAGCATTGGTCCCAACCTTATTAACCCTTCTCTTGCTGAATATTCAGTTTAGCCACACCCATTTCTGACTTTGAACCAATCAGATTACTTGCTGTAATTCATTCCTACAAATTCATAAATGGAATGTCAAACAGTGTAGATCCTGATCAGATGGCTTCTTCAGAAGCCATCTGATCAGGATCTACACTGTTTCCAAAGAAAAGGGTTGTTGTGAACAACAGGAAAAGAGTTAAATGTTCAAGTTAATGTTTTAAGAA